>OX381708.1:30587191-31286519 GCA_947462335.1 Harmothoe impar
ATGACGTGATGGAGGGAATGGAAGTAGCAATCATATATATATGGCCAGAGTCAATACTGGTCTAAAGCTTGTGAGCTTATTAGTTAATAAAAGTTATTAAAGGGAAATGCGGGTTCCTACACATAGGCCACCTGGTGGCAAAAATTAATACTCATGAATATCCTTCTTTTGGCTAAATTTGTATTCCAATGTATGGTACTTTCCCTTAATCAACCATTTTATTTGCTATCCAGAGATTATACCTGTGTGTATGGCATTTATTAGTCACTGGGACACCCATAGCATCCTATAGTTAAGGCAAAATAAGTATTTTTGAAAAATTCATAACTTTCTTATTTCATCGGTGACCCCTTAGTATTTTACATCTAAAATGTTCCTATAGATGCCCATGAAACATTTCCAAGTTTTGGTTGATATAGCAATAGAGGGGGATAATCCATGACCAATAATGTGAGAAAATACTGTTTTCCCATTCATTTCTATAATTAAGGTAGTCATTTGCTCAAATGGGTGTATCATGAAAATTAGCTCGGTGACAAGTCAATTTCTTTTCATTTTCTATTTGATAATAAATCAAGCTAATATGATCTTGAGTTACATGCAAATAGCAATAGAATTTCAGTATTATCTCGACAAGTAGCGTTTCCCTTTAAGTGTTAGATACACTACACCTGTACCCTGGTTTGCCTCATAACCACTGCCCCACAAGGTCGAGACGAGGTGTTATACACCGAGTCGCTGACCAGTGGGCAGTGGTTATGAAGGCTTAACCCACGGTGGAAAGCTAAGACAAAGGGTTCGCACCTTGGTTATATTGCATACCGAAGGTTAAGTCAGATAGACAATGGTTATGAAAAGGTATGTAGATTAACCACAGCTTGCTGGTAGGGCGACTTGGGCTTCGCCCTCGTCTGGCCCCCACCAGCAAGCTGTGGTTAATTCTACATACCTTTTAATAACCATTGTCTATCTGTTACATACCAGGGTACAGGTGTAGTCTATCTGACTTAACCCTCGGGTATGAAAAATAGCCAAGGTGTGAAGCCTTTGTTTCAGCCGCCCACCGTGGGTTAACGATTGCCTAACTCCCTCGTCGCTAATGCCCTGGTGCTCCTGTCTGGCACGGTAGTCCTGCAGGCCTCAATATATACAAGATGGGGACATTATTGATCAGTATGGGAACGACAAGGGTGTATATCTATGCAGTCCTCTACCAGAGCCTCTACTATGATATATACTGGATAGCAGCAGGTGACTGACCAGACAGGTCCCTCTGTGGGTGGTAGGGGTGGACTGACCAGACAGGTCCCTCTGTGGGTGGTAGGGGTGGACTGACCAGACAGGTCCCTCTGTGGGTGGTAGGGGTGGACTGACCAGACAGGTCCCTCTGTGGGTGGTAGGGGTGGACTGACCAGACAGGTCTCTCTGTGGGTGGTAGGGATGGACTGACCAGACAGGTCCCTCTGTGGGTGGTAGGGATGGACTGACCAGACAGGTCTCTCTATGGGTGGTAGGGATGGACTGACCAGACAGGTCTCTCTGTGGGTGGTAGGGATGGACTGACCAGACAGGTCCCTCTGTGGGTTGTAGGGATGGACTGACCAGACAGGTCCCTCTGTGGGTGGTAGGGGTGGACTGACCAGACAGGTATCTCTATGGGTGGTAGGGATGGACTGACCAGACAGGTCCCTCTGTGGGTGGTAGGGATGGACTGACCAGACAGGTCCCTCTGTGGGTGGTAGGGATGGACTGACCAGACAGGTCCCTCTGTGGGTGGTAGGGATGGAATGACCAGACAGGTCCCTCTGTGGGTGGTAGGGATGGACTGACCAGACAGGTCCCTCTGTGGGTGGTAGAGATGGACTGACCAGACAGGTCCCTCTGTGGGTGGTAGGGATGGACTGACCAGACAGGTCCCTCTGTGGGTGGTAGGGGTGGACTGACCAGACAGGTCCCTCTGTGGGTGGTAGGGATGGACTGGCCAGACAGGTCCCTCTGTGGGTGGTAGGGGTGGACTGACCAGACAGGTCCCTCTGTGGGTGGTAGGGGTGGACTGACCAGACAGGTCCCTCTGTGGGTGGTAGGGATGGACTGACCAGACATGTCCCTCTGTGGGTGGTAGGGGTGGACTGACCAGACAGGTCCCTCTGTGGGTGGTAGGGATGGACTGACCAGACAGGTCCCTCTGTGGGTGGTAGGGATGGACTGACCAGACAGGTCCCTCTGTGGGTGGTAGAGATGGACTGACCAGACAGGTCCCTCTGTGGGTGGTAGGGGTGGACTGACCAGACAGGTCCCTCTGTGGGTGGTAGGGATGGACTGGCCAGACAGGTCCCTCTGTGGGTGGTAGGGGTGGACTGACCAGACAGGTCCCTCTGTGGGTGGTAGGGGTGGACTGACCAGACAGGTCCCTCTGTGGGTGGTAGGGATGGACTGACCAGACATGTCCCTCTGTGGGTGGTAGGGGTGGACTGACCAGACAGGTCCCTCTGTGGGTGGTAGGGATGGACTGACCAGACAGGTCCCTCTGTGGGTGGTAGGGATGGACTGACCAGACAGGTCCCTCTGTGGGTGGTAGAGATGGACTGACCAGACAGGTCCCTCTGTGGGTGGTAGGGGTGGACTGACCAGACAGGTCCCTCTGTGGGTGGTAGGGATAGACTGACCAGACAGGTCCCTCAGTGGGTGGTAGGGGTGGACTGACCAGACAGGTCCCTCTGTGGGTGGTAGGGATGGACTGACCAGACAGGTCCCTCTGTGGGTGGTTGGGGTGGACTGACCAGACAGGTCCCTCTGTGGGTGGTAGGGATGGACTGACCAGACAGGTCCCTCTGTGGGTGGTAGGGATGGACTGACCAGACAGGTCCCCCTGTAGGTGGTAGGGATGGATGTTAGGTGGTTGCCTGGGCTTTTATTCTTGGGGTACCTTGCTAGAGAATACCGTCCCACTGTGCTGGGCCATGCCTGGATCTGAGAGATTGTGCTGGCGTGATTCCAAATATAACACAGGTGTTATAAACCTAACAAGCCTGGCATAGTGGTTAGACTCTGAGCTCACTTGTCCGCCCCTTTTAAAGGCACAGGTTAACTAATGGTGATTGATAGATTTAGTGATGCCAAACATTGTGTGACATAACGTCACCAGTGATTAGTGTCAGACTATGGGAAATGTTGTTGCATCACAAGTCATAATTCATAAACTAGTACAATAGTGTACTGTGCTAATTTGAAACTGATACATCATAGTATAATTAATTAACTCATATATCCAGGGTTAAATAATTGAGACGTAATTCATAACAAGGCACGACCACCAAAAGAATACCCAAAGGTCATTAAGTGCCTATTATTAGAATTGATCAGCAACCATCCCTAAGTAGACAATTCAAGGAAAGTGAGTCTTCATAATTACATAATGTAGCTCTAAAGTATGATGATACTTTGCTTACAATAGGGCCTAGAATTAAAGGCATTATAGACAAGGTCGAGTATTATTACAGAATACCTTCCTAGTAACCTGTCAAGTGGATTAATAATGAATTCATCTGGATAAAGGCCTAGGTGTAGGACAATAACATTATAGCCTTGACATCCTTATAATAGTAATGCCATATGGCTTGGCAGATGTATCGGGAGTTTGAGTGATTATTTAATAGGAAATAGTAGAATCTAAATTTAGTTTACCATACTCAGAGCTCAACAAAGGAACTTGGGGGTTGGGCAGAATGTCCTATATCAGTGTCAAAAGCATTGAGCAAAAAGAAAATAGATGAAATGTGTCCCTATAAAGCTGTACATCTCTTGCAGTGTCATGAAGCAGTGTGCTTCCAGACCGGCTCCAGGCCCCCCCAGGCCTCATTTATTTACAACCTGCTGACCTGGGCAGTTGCTAATCACCTCACTTCCTCATAACTAGCACCTGGACATGGGATGACCACACCAAATATAAAAATAAAGAAGAAAAGAGAGAGGTCCAATACAGCAGTACAGAAGGGAGGTGGTTTGCAGGTCTGCCCGAAATGTCATCGCTGTTTGGGGGTCTAGTAGGAGGTATTAACATGGGCAGCTATACGATACCTTATAAAAACATCTTTCGATGGCGTAGGGAGTGGTTATCTTTTAACAGCAGGGGGCTTGGTGGATTTGGAAGGGGGGGGGGGGAGGCGGGGAGACCCAAAAAAATGGACCCATTTTTGGTGAAAAAGCCAGTGCGTTACCTTAGATCAAAGGGTCAGCCTCGCTCAATTTCAACCAGCCTCGGGCAGGGGGGGGGGCAAAAATATTTTATACAGGTGTGTCGCCTTAGGTTATTATGGTATAATGTAAATCTACAGTATATATTAATCAACCCAAGTATAAACCCATTTAAAAGTACTATACTAAATGGATACATGTCTGTATACAAGCTGACCAATCACTAATAATACCACTTTGACCCTTATATAGTTAAGACCTGATGAAGACATAGTCACATAGCCTTTGAGTGCCAATGTCTAACTGATAAAATAAAAGGCGGTGACTCTACTTCCTACATCAAGGATATTTTGGGCGGCGACGGCGGCACACAACCACTGCTCACATGCTGGCTATTTAAAATGCCTATTTCGGGACGGCTAAACTGGTGGCCATTCTCAGAGTCTCAGAGGGCTAAAATGAGCCAGAAGCCTGGAGGTGTGGTTGGGTGTGGTGGTGGTGGTGGGGGGGGGGGGGGTGCTGATGTACAGAGGAGAGGGATGATGTGAGAATACTCGTGTGTCTCCACTCTATTCGTGTCTGCCTCCAATCCATGTCACGTGCTATACTAGTGTTGATTGGCACCATAAGTACGAAAAGAAACTTATGTTGGAGAGAGGCTGCCGCTGGTGGAGCCAGGGATGGGGAAAGGGAGGGAGTGTAGCAGGGAGGGAGAGGAGAGTGAGGGAGGGAGGAGAAGGCTGGCATTCCAAAAGGTGACTGAGCAATTACAGTGGTGCGATGAGCTGCTCCCTGTACTCCCTCAAGATGTGACTACCCCCAACTGTTATCACAGAGTCGGGCATGCTAAGAGCCTTTGGAGAAGCAGGCAAGGAGGGAAAGGCATTAATTAAGGGAGGAGAGGGATAAGGCGTGAACGCTAACAGGTATGAAGACGCACAGAAAGTGGTTGGAATATTGAGAAGGTACATCTAGGCATGTACTATGTGCTTATTCTATATAAGAACATTGGGGATATGCACTGAAAGACATGCATTAACATTGGAGAAGGAGAGTGAACAGATGATAATGTATAGATAGACTGATAGAGGGGTCAAATGCAGCCAGCGATTAATGATGATATGGTAGACAGTGAGATATAATTATAGCAATAGGCGAAACGGAAGTATACATTAATAGTAGGACAGAGACATCATTAGACACACAGAGAAATACACCTGGAGTGGGAACAAGAACTAGCCAGATAGGAAAGCTGCGAGCAGCTCTGACAGATGTTATCCTGGGAGTGAGGCACCTTCCGTGCTACCTCACGACAGGTGGGGAGCAGCTCAGGTGGTGGAGCAACTCACAGAGGCCTCTATACTGCTGCTCAGCCGGCGGGGGTGCAGGCAGGCAGCCCGGCCTGGCTGAGACACGAGGGGGCTTTCCATGAGGGTACCATATGGTTGCAGAGGAGTGGTGGAAGTGGGGGTTGCCAAGCACTGTGGCCTGAGATGAGGGGATAAGGGGTACTCAGTGGTGTGACTGATGCTGTAGTTGGTGTTTATCTATCACTAATAAGTCTCATAACATGTTGGTTATGTTGGAAGGCCTGGGAAGGGCGAAGAGGCAGCGGGCGTATAGGGAAAGGTGGGGGTGGAGCTACTCCCCCAAAATACAACCACCCACCCCCACCCCCCACCCCATCTTAAATGTCCCCAAGGAAAAGGGCAGGCATGGAGAATGTCAAGGAGGGGAAACAAGAGGCATGGCGAGGGGGCGGAGGGGGGCACCGCCGGGGAAATGAGAAGATAATGAGAAGAGAGGGGCAGAAGGTTATTTAGAGAGATGTAGGCGGTAGGTGTTTTATTATTAACTAGTTGAACAACGTGTGAGCAGCTCGTCTTACCTGCTCAGGAGGAGTTAGTTGTGTAATCCAGGTGTGCTCCGTATCTATTTAGTAGTGGCAGTATAGGAGTAGTAATATTACCAACCGCCGCCGCTACGAGTGCAGCCCTCCTTGTCCACTAGACAGGTGATTGAGTGTGATATCAATACTAGGTTCCAGGATTAGTCTAGTCGTGCCAGTGTACACCTGTGGGGTATTAATACCACTATCAGGAGGCACCTGGCGCACCACCTTCCCAGGTAAACACCTGACACTGGGTTATTGGGAAAGGGAGGCCGGGGTCATGTGGGCCACCACTGAGACGGCTCAATAATAGGGCACAATTGAGGAGAATAACTCCCAAAAGTGCTACCAAGATTATAGTTAGCAGGGTGTGAGAGACAACTTTAGTCTGCGTCCCCTATGCTGGATACCTGACCCAGTGTTAATAATCCTACAGCGGGATGGGCGTGGTACCGCCACCATGGAGGCATGGTGGGTAGTGTTGTGAGAGGGTGGAAAGGGGCAGAGCCACTCTTCTGGAGAGAGGGGGCAGGTTGTATGCTCTATAAAGTCTGTGGCAGGCGACTCTTCCTCCTCCTCCTCCTCCCCCCTACTCCTCCCAACTCCTCCACCACCACCACCACCTCCTCCTCCTCCTCCTGCTCCACACGCCGCCTCGCGAGCTGCTCTGTGAGCTGCTCGCTGCCGCCTGCTCGGCCTGACGGTCTGCCGTCTACTGTTGACGACCGCTGCCAACTGCTTCTGCAACCACCACCACCGCCACCACCTCCTCCCCCTCTCACCCCCTCCCCTCCCAGCCTCCACCCATCCCACTCACACGCGCCGATATAGCGACTCAGCACGACCACCACACTATGCAGTACGCCGGACGCCTAGGCTATGCTATAGATTCTGCCTCACTCACCATGGCAAATAAACACATGTCATACACATGTACACCTTTTTTTTAACGGCGTACGCCACGAACAATCTGGCCAACATTGTTGTATGCTCTGCCGCTCTTGTGGCGTACGCCATAAATCAACAGGCGTACGCCACTACCGCCGATGGTTGCGGGTGTTAGGATTGACGTTACCAGTGCCCCCTAGTAGGGATCAGGTTAACTAGAAGTGATGGGCTGGGGGTGGAAAACGCTCCCTGTGCTTGGGTTGGAGGGGCATTGACAAAAAATACTTTTATTTATGTATCGAGATGTACACCTGTATATTCCTGTGATGGGAATATATATATGATATGATATCACCGTGGATCCTTACATGGGCATTAAAACATGTCATATAACACAGCTACACTTTATTCATTTTAAAAAAGAAATTGATAACAATAGTACATGTAGTAGGACTATAAGATTATAGTTTATAGATTATAAGTTTATATCTCTGCCATAATACGCAGAGAAGTCCTATGGTAGTTGCATGGTCCTTCTTCATGAATTTAAGGCATGGCTTCAAAAATTGGAGAACGATCGAAACCGATGCAAACTTATAACCGGGTACATGCCATGAGGCTACTTTCTAAAAGTCAAAGAAAATTAACTTGGGATTCATGGGGTGTGAGTCTGGTGAGTCTGGTCGCCCTTTGGGCGCATCCATTGCTTGATCTGGTAACCGGCGAGATAAGCACTGATACAGCAATCACAATGGGTCCAGGCTGTTACATAATGCACCCTAAAAATTCCGCAGTGAAGGCCAGGGAATTATCTCATTGGTTGATAATGCATCCAGCTAGACGCCTATTCTCCTTGGCAAAATAGAGAGTGCTGTATTAGACATATAGAAAAGGTCTGCCGCCACAAAATCATGAGGTATGACATTAAGCTCATAGTGCTAATTTGAGAGACAGTTTCAATAATGAACTGGGGCTAATTTGAAACACAAGCATGTGATTAATTATCTAGGTCATCAGGTTTAATATCTCTGAGGCTCTTCCATTGTTGTCCTTTTATTTCATATAATATTTTGGTAGATCGATATTACAGTCGCAACTGGAATCTGTGTATATATCCAGCTCCATGTATCTACATTAATAATAAATCCAATATTTAACCAATAATGTATGAATATCACCGAACGCAGGGTATGTATTCTTGAATAATGACCGAGGTGCGTAGCACCGAGGTCGTTATTCATGAATACATACCCTAAGTTCGGTGATATTCATATATTATTAGGTTTATTATACGATATTCCCATTCAAATGTCTTTAATTACCTTATATGAGTCCTAGTTTGGCCATTTTGAAGGATTATTGACTGAATATCACTCGTACGCCAGTAGCGCCATGTTGTTTTGATATCCCACCGACCCTGCTCGCTGCCTGGTGACGTCATGCGCTCAATCTCCAACACTGAGTCCAACATAGAATTTGTGAGGGGGCCAGCTTGGGGTTATGTTATATACTAACCAGCGTTTCCCTCCGCATTCACCACAGCCGGATAGGCAAGGCAGCTAGCGTCGCCGCCTCACACACCAAGGGTACCCGGATCGATCCTGGGTGGAAACGAACCTTTTTCAAAATGCCTATTTCTATGTGAAAAAAAATCCCTAGAATTATTTTAACGAAAGGCTAAGTAAAGTCCAACTTCTACCTTTATAGTAAAAAAGAAATTAGAAAAAAATTTGGATTTTCAAAGAAACTAGACCAAAAAATGCCTTTTCTTCTGTAACTCGGTAAATAATGGTCCTACAGGGCTGAAAATCCGCCTGTAGACTCCTTGTTTCGCCACCCACCTCTACCAGCGCCTTCACGGCGTGGTGGTTAGCACATCGGACTTCAAGTCTTGATGTAGCGTGTTCGAGTCTCCATAAAACCTCGGATTTTATGGCAGACGAAATTCCCATTCAGAATCGTTCTGATATTCAGAATATCAGAACGATTCTGAATTCCCCATTCAGAATCGTTCTGATATCCAGAATATCAGAACGATTTCACCCTCCCAAGTGTGCGCTATGCAGGAATATCAGAACGCGAATATCACCTAAAATCGTCGGTGTGCGCCCATATCGTATAATAAACCCCTATGAACTATTTAAAACACGGTAGTCATTATCTGATGTAGGCCTGCCTGTAATAGGAAATCCATACACTATAGTGTACCTGTATCTCTCTACATGTTTGTGTTTTTATAAGCTTTACATTCATCAAAGACGCCATTTTGATTTCCTGAAAAGTAAATGAGGATAGTTGCCAAATTTGTGAGACACCTGATTTGCCAAACACGATTATAACGAACGTGTAAATATATGTTAGCAGCTATCCTCCTTTGAAAATCTGTTCTGTAAACAAATATCCTGATTCTAGGGATGATACAGTTCAGCTTAGATTTCATGGAAATGCCTGACCCATTCGATACCATGGCCTACAATGTAAACAGTTGGTTGCCATTTTTGTAGGTGTACAGTAAAATATACTGTAGGTGTAGAATTTATTGTAGGTAAACAGTAGAATCTACAGTAGTTGCTGTAAAACTACAGTAGATTTTATTTCGTACTTACACTTACTATTTACAGTGTACATACTTGTGCATCTCTTGCAAGTTCACTGACCACCGAGAACTGCCATCTTTAATCACTTGTCACTGCTTAGTCTTACAAGGTGGCGCCACCAGAGTGAGCAGGCAACACCTACTTCCGCTTCCACCATGCACCAACCCCTGGTGGCGGTCGTTAGAAGAGAGAAACGGAAGTGCCTTGGGCTGCATGCACATAGTGGATTGGGGACAACAAAGGACTGGTGTCTGGGGGGATGGAGGAGAAATAAGAGGAGTCAAAGGAGGGCTGAAGACATGTGTAATCAAGTCCAACTCTCAGGCTCTTGCCACCCAAGCCCTCCACACACTCACAAAGATACACACTGTGGCAGCTGAGATTGATGGTAAAAATAGTGCTCATTGAGCATCCCTGTGGAGCTCTGCAGCCACATTTCTTGCTATTCCTTCTTTTTCCCCTACAGTCAGGACACAGTGCCTCTCTCAACTGTAAATATTGTGACAGGACACAGTGCTTCCCAACTGTAAACATTAGGAACAATCTATTGCGCTGAGTTCATCTTTCATCTCAGAAGAAAGGTTTATGAATTTCTACTAATAGAATAACTAGATTAGGAAAACATTATGTAATTATCAAGGTTGCAGCCAGTCCTCTTTTTGAAGTTCAAAGTACAATAAAGTACATGTGCATGTATTTAGATGGAAGGCTGCTTCGATCATAATGACTTCCCATTAAAGCCACTATGAGATGAACCATAAAAACGATAACAACAGAGGCATACGCCATTATTGAGAGGAAAAGAAATTCTATCCCATTTTAGTGCATTTAAAGATGTTAAAACCTCATTAGAGGGGAAGAGCCAAATAAATGATAACCATTCTGTAATATGCTGTTCTTGTTTTATTCAAGTCCGGTTGCCATCTTCTACTCTTCCAAAATTAGATATTTTGTAGGATGATAGACAATGCACCTTTATCAGTTCTGCTGTAAACAGGAAGAAAGGATTTAGTTCTAAGTGCTTTGCAACATTAAGGCACAGCATCTCATTAATGATACTAGAATAGAGAGGAGATGAGGAGGGACCATAGTGATCTATAATAAATAAATCTTGCATGCCTGCTATCTTAGTATAGTATAGTATTTGGAAATCATGCTTCCAAATGGTGTCGTGTTCTATAGGTAAGAGAGAGTGACATATAGTAGGAAGTATGATGTGAGATATAGCTAAGTGAGAACTCAAACTCGAAAAATGAAAAAGATATATATATAACTAATGATGTTGGTGGAAGAAGAGGGAGGAAGTGGGAAATAATGAACTGATATTTGCCTTTAAATGGAAATTACCCAAAAGCATTGAGATAGAATGTACTTAAGACTTCAGGCAGTGAAAGGAAGAAGGACGTTGTACCTGGCATTGAGTGTTGGAGGGGTGGTAGATGTAGAGAATAGAGTCAGTCCAGGTCTATTTTGGTACTTTGGCGTGCTCTGCAGCCTCCCTATCAGATCCCCTTATTGTCAGCCATCTTGTAAGGTGTCACATGGGAAGGGAGGACGATGTCCTGTCACGGATGCAACAGGGTGGAAATACAAGCCCAGACCGTCTGAGTTGAAAGACCGGATTACTCATCTATGTGTTTACACGGCTCCCTCTACCCTGGTTCTAAACGTTAACCGGATGTAACTGTGTGAAGAGAAATAAGCAGACTTCCTGCGGTAGGAAAATTCAGAAAAATTGAAAGGTTCACCTTCCTTTTCCCAGTGTAGTTCTATGTCACCATAGCCCCTAGAATTGCTGTAGCGATATGCTGTTGAGAGAGACAGACACAGAAGTGGGGTTTTCACAGAAAGGTAATGAACATTAAAGCTGGCACAAAATATTCACTACTTGTTGATGCCCTCTGAAACTGTCTCTTTCCTTTATAACTACATGTATATTGGCAGTGAGCTATGCAGTATGCTATTACCATTGTATATGTAACTCCCTTTAGTTTCTATACATTCTCAAACATAGGGCTTGTCCTTCTCCCTGCTATTGAGTTTTACCATCAAGACGAAAAGGGATATATTCAGCGCAAGTTGCCTTTAAGAAAACATAATTGGTATCTGGGATAGCAAAATATATAAATCATAGTTACTTGGCATCACTGAGTAAGAATAAATAATTTTCACTAGATAGAGGAAACCGATGCTCCCAGGCACTGGATTGCATTGGTGACATTCATCAGTTCATACAAACCCGCTTTCATACTGACTATGTGACAGCAATAAATATTAGTTCAGTAAGACTGAGATGTGGCTCTGCCTGAGGGTAACATCTGATGGGCCTGCCATATAGCACACACCAGATCAAAGGGGTTCTTATCATAGATAGTGGTGGGGATTTGTTGCTCGGGTGGCATCTGTCTTATGCCAAGCATCAACACCACCAGCCACAAGCTGTGTACAATCCTGACTTCTGAGGGTGGGCAGACGGCAACAATCTAGCCCATGCCATCAGCTTCACTATCTGTAAGGTATAGTCAATGTAAGTCTGGGGGATATATCTATATTCTACTATAGCCAGATATATACTCTAAAGATTGCATCATACAATTGCTGATGGTGGTGTGAGGATACTTATACATATTTTAGAGATTAGTTGCACTGTAAAAAGTTACTGTATTTAAACAGCACAATGTGCTGTACATTTACAGCATTTTTTGCTGTAAGTTGCATCTCCAGCAATATTGCTGTACATTTACAGTACATTGTGCTGTAGATTTATGCCGCTAGGTGGCAGCAGTATACCATTTTTGTAGTAATTATTCTACCCAACCCTTTCCCGAGTCCAATAAAGCTTTACAAACTCTCAAGACATTATAGAATAAGAATAGAAGAGAGAGATTGAATGCAGTTATCATAAAGTGTATTGATATTTGCATGATTGTGTTGAATAATACCAAAATAACCAGCAAAAGTATAGAAAAGACACCACATTGGTGGCAAAAATTAAATGCTTAAGTGCCTGGACTGGGGAAAAGCTGGTATCACATACAGTAGATGTACAGTAGATGTACAGCAGAAGTTGCTGTAAATTTACAGTAGAAGTTGCTGTAAATGTACAGCAAGTCAGTTGCTGTACACCTACAGCAAAATCTACTGGAACAAAAGTTGCAGCAACTTTTGCTGTAGGTGTACAGTACCTACTTCTTACAGTGTGTATATAGTATTATGTTCTTTGTATTTATGTTCACATCTTCATGCATTCTATACTAAATAATTCCACTTACCCTAAAAAGAGCGCCATTACATTTTAAAGACACCACATACCTGTAAAAAATGAATTGTAATTAAATTGGAAACAAAATATAACTTTCAAAATATATATCACACCCATAATATATGCTACTAGGAAAGAAGTATAGCAAGAAAATGGACCATCTACTTAGACTACCATCAGCACAGCAAATTAGAGCTAAACACCAACGCAATCTTTAAAATGATGTATATTGGCCTAACATGCAAGGTAGAAATATTATATACTCCCAACGATCTTTTGGAGCTGTAAGGCTATGACTATAGTCTGGTGATACTTGCCCATTGTACTTGTAGGAAGTGGTCTTTATTTAACATTAGACCTGTAGGGGTGGTCACTGTTTTCAGGTGCAAAGATATTGCGACCAAAAAAGCATTGCAATAGATTAAAGAGAAGGGGGATATATTGTGTCTTTGGGAGGTGCAGGAAAAGTCCAGACAGTAATTCCAGTCCCTTTCCTTAATCCAATCAATTCCAACGATGGAAAAAGTCTACAGCCGGCTGGGGACCCATATATGATAAGTCATTGTTTGTCTTTGGGTGACTCCTAGAACGCATTGTCAGTTCAATTTCCATAGGTAAAGGCATATCACAAAATTTGAAAAATAGGAGTTCAAACATTAGCTACACATAATTTTGCATGTGATCGCACAATCTATATTGTCTAAGAAAGAATCAAGCATCAAGAAATATCAGAGATAATATCTCTGATATTTCTTGATAGTATAACTTAACTATAAGTCTTACTATCAGATAAGATAATTATTGAATGCTAATTATTTTACAATCGTCTGCCTATCTAGTATATTACCAATGATGATGTTGCATGATTTGAAAATGCCCTTAGTGCACAAGGGCTCAGTGGCATAAAACATATTCGTTAGTATGCTGCAGTTATACAGTGTTTCTGTGGTCCAGGTCCTGTAAGTCAGGTCATCATTTTTGTTATGCTACTCACAGGATTACAGAAACACAGTTACTATGTCAATATAGTGCTGTGTTTATGGTATTGTGTGTTAAAAGTTAAAGGCTATGTAGGGCAAGGCAGCTAATAAGAACATCGGTCGATAAAATCATACATAATTCATGAAACCTTTCCTTGTAATATAGAAGGGACATATCTAAATACGTAAATTTTAAAGCTGTTATTTTCCTTGAGGAAGTTGATTAATTGACCTTTAATGGCCGAGCCTCATGGCAGCCTATATGTGAGGTTTTACAGTAGTCATCATAACTGGGACTTAGCAAAAGCTCGGCCTTAAAGGCTTGAAGGACACCATTTCACTTGCTGCTTACAATTATATTCATATCTCCGCTCCTCTGACAAACAATCCTGGCAACTGATCTGAAGGTATAGCTTCATAGATCCTATTATCTGTGTACCAGTGTATATCATACTTTGATTTTCTAGAATCCGAATGTCAACTAAAGCATCTTCCTGTTTATTGATATTTCTGGAAATGTCAGGCATATAGAGTAGGAGCAGATCAATGGGGGGGGGGGGGGGGAATTTGAATCCATGGGTTTCATAAGCCATTAGAATGGACACATTTTATCCATGCCAATATTTCATCAATTCACAACTTGATGAATTAGAAGTCATTGTCCCACATCCCAACATCCCAACATCCCACATACCTACCCATGCTAAATGTGGTCCTATGGAAAAAATAAAGAGTTACTATGGGATAAAACACACACCAAAGAATATGCCTAAAGTATTTCCTTGGAATGCCATTCATCGAAAACTATTGGATTATACCAATCTGATTATCAAGTGGGCCTACTCACTGAAGTCTGTAAGAATTGCATTTTCCCCACTAAAACAAAGATGTTGTCTCATCCAATCTTATCACTACAACAATCTGAGGAAAAGGTCTTGAGGCAGGAATGTTGCTTCTCTTTGGCTGAGAGCAAAGTTCACTTAGCAAACAATAGGGAGATGCTAGTACTGTCTGCTCATAACAAGTCAAACACTAGGCACTACAACAGTGCCTTGCATAGCTACTTCCATTCTGTTCATTCCTAAACCAGAGAAAAGAAAAGTCTAAAGAGGATAGCTCTTGATAGAATACAGTTTCATTGATGCTGGAGAATTATATGTTTCTTGTCATACATTTGCGTTATAAAATAACACATGGCAAAGCTATGAATCATTTTGCCTATCTAGATGCTAATTTTAGAAGTTCTGTATGAATGGACTGCCCAGGATTAAAAATTAACCCATGTGTTTCCAGAATTTAAGGTTAATTACTAAAGCACTCTGATTAATTACCTTCATGTTCACAATGTTGTAAATCTCAGATTCTTTAATTATCATTGGTATCCTTTTATATTTCAATTACTATCACGACCAGAATTGATATCCATTTTGTTCCGTACACAAGTATATCATTCTGTGCCACTGTTATTAGTTGATCAATGTATACCTGCCGACAATAGAAAATCCATACAAAACAGTGTACAAGTATTAACATTTTGAGGTGTGTTTTGCAAATATGAGCACACCTATCCTTGATTCTAGGAAAGACACACTCATCTTAGAATTGTGCATGTCTTCCATGCAGATGCCCTGACTACCTAGAAACGCCATCTTTAATCACCTGTCAGTGTTTAATTCCCACAAGATAGCGCCACCAGAGTAAGCATGCAACATCTACTTCCGCTTCTGCCATGCACCTGCCCTAGTGGTGCCATTAGAAACTGAAGTACCTGCACATAGTGGATTGGGAACAACAAAGGACTAGTGTCTTGGGAGATAGGGAAGGAATAAGAGGAGTCCAAGGAGGGCTGCAGATAATATGTAATTAAGTCCAATTCCCAGACTCTTACCATTCAAGCCCTCCTTTCACCCACACACTCACAAAGATACACACTGATGTCGTGGAGATTGGTGTATGAACATATGCAGAAAACTCAAAATTCAAATGGCTTTGAACCAGTTAAAGGAACTAGAATGTATGATGGTAGTTTTACCCTCATACGTTCTGGTTGCATTCCCGGTTCCTGTGCACTGGTTCTAAAGAAACTACAGGGTCCCCATAGCAATGTCTACCATGTATGATTGGACATTGCTATTCACCCCTTGTGAGAAACCAGGAAAGCACACTTTTTTCAATTCAACCTTTGGGGAGGTTTACTAGTTTTGTTAAAGAGACCACTGTATCTGTATATCCATGTCACCCCAAATAAAGTACAATTTAAAACAAGTTGTTAACAGTTGTGACATGCACTGGGAAAATGGACCCTAATGCACCCTGCTCTAGGGTCGCTTTTTGCAGATCGTGCCACAGTTATATTATATTCTGGTTTTATTTTTTTGTTCAAAACCTCCAGATGTGGGCTTTAAGATCATGAGCTGTGCAAGAAAGAAGGAAGTTGTACCTGCATCTAGTGGTCGGAGAGAGGGGGGGTGGAAGATGTAGAGAATAGAGTCAGTCCAGATCTATTTTGGCGTGCTCAGCAGCGTCCCTATCAGATCCCCTTATTGTTAGTGACTTTGTAAGGTGTTACATGAGAAGAGGGGACAATGTCCTGTCATGGATGCGACAGGGTGGAAATACAAGCCCACACTGACTGAGTTGAAAGACCAGATTACTCATCTATGTGTTTACAAGCCTCCCTCTACCCTGGTTCTAAACGTTAACCGGATGTAACAGTGTGAAGAGAACGAAGTGCTTTTGTGTATTTGTTCTGTGGTAGTAGCAGTGTGGAAAGTGGAAAGGTTCCTCATCACAGTCATCTCACCATAGCCCTTAGAACTGCTGCTGTGATTTGTTGGATAGAGACAGGGATACTGAGACAGAGATTGGGATTTTCAGAGAAAGGTAAAGGAAAGAATACATGGAAGAGGGAAGGATGCTACCGTCTGATTTAGGTCCATGGATATTCAATGCCTTCTTCTGTCTAAATGAGCAGTGAACTACAATTGTAGGCCTATATATAATGTAACACCCTATCTATACATTCCCATGTGTAGGGCTTGTCATTCTCCCTATCTGCTATTGAGTTTCAGTTTGAGTTCCTCGTTATCATGAGGAAAAATAACAATGATACTTAGCACCAAAGTCGTCACTCACGAGGTATCTGGGATAGTATAATTATGTAATTTATCAAAACAATGTCTTAAAATCATAGTTACTTTGTATTACTGAGCTAGAATAGAGAATATTCACAGGAGCACACGTATACTCCAAGGCAATGGAGTGCATTAGAGAAATTCATCAGGTAATACAAGTCCCTTTCATACTGACTATGTGACAGCAATAAATATTAGTTCAGTAAGACTGAGCTGTGGCTCTGCCTGAGGGTAGCATCTGATGGGCCTGCCATATAGCACACACCAGATCAAAGGGGTTCTTATCACGGGTGGTGGTGGGGGATTTGTTGCTAGGGTGGCATCTGTCTTCTGCCAAGCATCAACACCACCAGCCACAAGCTATGTACAATCCTGACTTCTGAGGGTAGGCAGACAGGCAACAATCTAGCCTATGCCATCAGCTCCACTATCTGTGAGGTATAGTCAATGTAAGCCTGGGGGATGTATCTATATTCTGCTATAGTCATATACTTTATCGATTGTATCTTACAATTGCTGATGGTGGTGTGATGACAAAAACCTTTGGGGCTATCATACATATTTTAGAAAATAGCACTATATAAAATTAACATTCTTTGGACTCATAACTTACCCTAAAAAAGCATTCTTACTGTAGTTGAAAATTGGAATGAAGAACGAAACACAAATTTAGGCAAATACATATTAGATGTACATGCTACTATTGAAGAGGAATAGCAAGAAGATGGAAGAGCATAGCAAATCAGAGCTAAACACCATAGATTTTTATCAAGGAGATGACAGCATAGTAGGTTCAATAACCTACAGCTTGTAATTGAACTACTGCTCACACCGCTCTGCATTCGGGCCTTCTATCATGCCTGTCTGACTAATATATGAGAATAAATACATTTTTCTGCAGTTAGGACACACACAGCTGACAAAATTATGTGATTTCCACTCAACATAATGTGTTTAACGTTATATAAAGTTTTGCCACAATAAGGAGCCATAGAGAAACATTACCGGGTACATAACGTTCTATTTTTGTGCAATTGGAAGTGTCTCTCTGAACTGTAAATATTGTAAGAACTGAGTTGACCATCTAATGCTCTGAATTTATCTTTCATCTTAGATGAAACATTTATGAATTTCTACTGTTGGAATAGCTAGGCTTCTTAGCTTATTTAACAGGCTAGCAGGTTATTTAACATGTATGACTGGGTGGGACAAGCATGGCGCTCGCGGCGTCTTCTCCACAGCGCCCATCGTAAACAAAATGGCAAATCAGGTAGGCCTAATACGTTATAGAATTCATATAATTATTTAAAGAAATAGTGGTATAAACGCATTAAAGACTTGTTGGGAAAGCACTCGTTCAGTATGTTGCCTTAATAATGCACTCGCCTTCGGCTCGTGCATCATTTAGCGATATACCTCACTTGTGCTTTCCCCACAAGCCCTTAGTGCATCACTTTTGTTTGTCTCTTGGAGGTTGAAAGAGAGTTTCCCTAGAGTCCAGCATTGTCAGACTCTGGAAAGGGGGTCCAGCATTGCCAGCCATGTTGGATGAATCCAGCCTCTAAATGAATCGCCAGCATTATCTGACCCTCACCAGTGTGCTTGATCTTTGTAGGAGCGTTTGGCAACATAGCTGGCGTCAGGTTGATGCTCACATTTTTCTCAGTGTTGAAGAAGATCAATGGGGAGGGGAAATTGAATTAATTGGTCTTCATAAGCCAGTATTCATTAGAATGAACACATTGTACAAATCCCAATATGACATCAATTCACAACTGGATGAACTAGAAGTTGTTGTGGCCAACATTCCACATATATTATAAGTATTCTTAATCATCAGCATTCCACTCTGCATCTACCTACCCATGCCAAATATATAAAATAAAGGAATAAATACTATGGGATAAAAAAACAACAAGGAAAATGTGTTAAGTCTTCCTTGGAATGCCATTCATCGAAAATTATTGGATTATACCAATCTGATTATGGAGTGGGCCAACTCACTGAAGTCTGTAAGAATTGCATTTTCCCCACTAAAACAAAGATGTTGTCCCATTCAATCTTATCACTGCAACAATCTGAGGAAAAAGGTCTTTAGGCAGGAATGTTACTTCTCTTTGGATGAGAGCAAAGTTCACTTAGCGAGCGGTGGGGAGATGCTTGTACTGTCTACTTGCGACAACTTAGACAATGGTACTTACAACAGAGCCTAGCAGAGCTACTCAATGTTTTTTTTGTTTGTTTCATAAAATCAGAGAAGTAAAGGAAAAGTCTGAAGAGGATGGATCTTGCATAATAGATGCTGGAGAATTATATATTCCTTGTCTTTCTTGTCAGTCAATAATAGTATTTGACATCATTATATGTCATACATGTATACGAGCTATTTGAAAGCATTTCCAAAGTGCATCCACACTTCAAAGATCCCACACTTAGATTCTCATAATATCAGATCTCAAGGGACATACATAGTTAACTATGTGTGTTGCTAGGTCTACAGAGCTGGTTTATACTGGTCACGTCTGTGTCTGGCTACTATCAATGGACAAGGCATCCTGATACTCCAGGAGATACTGACATATGGTAGCATTGCTATAAGCATCAGGATATATGTGTGGTGTGGGTTGTATGTCCTTGGGCAGAAAGTGTGCTTCAGGTTACATAAACCTACTGTCAACGTACTGAACAGTTACAGAAGGTTATATTTCTCTTTTCATTTCATGTACTATAACATATCTGACACAGAAATCATCCAGGGAACATACTTATTTGCATTATGCAATAACAAATGTCTAAGGCTCAGTCTCACGACTTTGTAACAATTGGATCGTCTTTGACCGGGTGAGGTCTTTGACCGGGTGAGGTCTTTGACCGGGTGACGTCTTTGACCGGGTGACATCTTTGACCGAGTGATGTCTTTGACCGGGAGGCTAGAAAAGGTCTTTCTTAATTTCTTAATTTTTTCCCATATCTCTACTATTTGTAAAAATATGTGGATGGTTATGGCATAACACTTTGGACAGTGTAGCTCTTCAAATTCCACATAACATAGAAAGTGAAGTCTTTGACCAGGCAGAGGAAAAAATATAACATTATGCTATAATGCATGTAAAAGGGGCTACATATAGATATAAATAACTTTAAATCAATTTCATTTCATATAGTGTGAAAATATCCTTTGACTTTTTCCACCCATCTCTTACTATATAGGTCTAATTTATGCTATAATAACGTTTCCCGGTCAAAGACGTCACCCGGTCAAAGATGTCACCTGCTTGCAATATGAAATCCATACAACATATTGAGACTTTCTTGTAATCTTACCATGACCAGACAAACCATTATAGGTTTTACAAGATGAAGCTATTTCCACTTTTTTAAATCAGGTCCCTATTTGTCACACAAAATTATACAGTCCCATATATATAATGCCAATTCTGTGGCAGCCATCCTACCAAAGTATGAATGCTTAGCATGATGACCTATCCTTGATTCTAGGAAAGACACACTCATCTTAAAATTGTGGATGTCTTTGCACATTCTCTGACCACTGAGAACCGCCATATTTAATCACCTGTCACTGCTTAATTCTCACAACGTGGTGCCACTGGAGGGAGCAGGCAACACCTACTTCCGCTTCTGGCATTCACCAACCCCTGGTGACGGCTGTTAGAAGAGAGAAACGGAAGTGCACTGGGCTGCATGCACATAGTGGATCGGGGACAACAAAGGACTGGTGTCTGGGGGGATGGGGTAGGAATAAGAGGAGTCAAAGGAGGGCTCAGGATATGTGTAATCAAGTCTCAGGCTCTTACCATCCAAATAGTCCTTTCCCCCACACACCATGGCACTGGGGATCGGTGGTAACAATAGTGTCCATGGGGCAACCCTGTGGTGCTTTGCAGCCACCTTGCTTATTTCGTCATTATCTTTTTTTCCTGAAGACATGACGTCTGTAAAAGTTGTGAGAGAAACTTTAGAACAATTCCCTTTTTGCCTTAATCTTTCATCATATAGAAGCACATGCGTTTCATATGAAAAGTTTAGGTCAAGAATACAAGTGATTTGCTTCTCTTGCCTAACGACATAGAAATGTTATTTCAATTAAGATGACACAGTATAGACAAGGTATAGGTAGGGAAGAACTCATGAAATAAGGGTAAGGTATGGAATAACATTTTAGGGATTGGCTATTATTATGGGCTTGCTGTCTTAGATGGGCTGACATAATACGATAGGCTTGCTGAGTTGGTGCTAATTAAATGGCACTGAGTGGAGATGTAGGGATGTAGGGAATAGAGCCAGTCAAGTGTTATTCAGATACACAGATAATCTAAATGCCCCGGCCTCAGTCTGTAGTGGCTATCCCAGGTTGGTCATAGGGACATTGGCCAGGCATGACCAAGTGCTATACAAAAGAATGACTGAGGCAAAACAACATGTGACTTATGCCTTACTGAAAAGGACTAAGCCTTAATTGAAAAGAATAAGGTGAGTTGGTCAGTGCTGACCAACCTGACAATATTAATTTGGTTGTATAGGTTGGTTGTATAGGGAGCCAAAAATGATTAACTTGGCTCTATAATGACTAAGAGATTAGTCGTATAGGGAGTCAAAGAATATCAGTGTACTCTAGGTTGCCAGCAGGCTCCATGTCAGAGAACCCTCTTATTTTGATATTTTCCCGGTACTGTTGGTACTAAATTAATAGTTTTAACACACAGAGAATTCCAAATGTCGAAAATTAGAATACAAGTGATGTGCTTCTCTTGCCTAACGACATAGAAATGTTATTTCAATTAAGATGACACAGTATAGACAAGGTATAGGTAGGGAAAAACTCATGAAATAAGGGTAAGGTATGGAATAACATTTTAGGGATTGGCTATTATTATGGGCTTGCTGTCTTAGATGGGCTGACATAATACGATAGGCTTGCTGAGTTGGTGCTAATTAAATGGCACTGAGTGGAGATGTAGGGATGTAGGGAATAGAGCCAGTCAAGTGTTATTCAGATACACAGATAATCTAAATGCCCCGGCCTCAGTCAGTAGTGGCTATCCCAGGTTGGTCATAGGGACATTGGCCAGGCATGACCAAGTGCTATACAAAAGAATGACTGAGGCAAAACAACATGTGACTTATGCCTTACTGAAAAGGACTAAGCCTTAATTGAAAAGAATAAGGTGAGTTGGTCAGTGCTGACCAACCTGACAATATTAATTTGGTTGTATAGGTTGGTTGTATAGGGAGCCAAAAATGATTAACTTGGCTCTATAATGACTAAGAGATTAGTCGTATAGGGAGTCAAAGAATATCAGTGTACTCTAGGTTGCCAGCAGGCTCCATGTCAGAGAACCCTCTTATTTTGATATTTTCCCGGTACTGTTGGTACTAAATTAATAGTTTTAACACACAGAGAATTCCAAATGTCGAAAATTATTTCTTCAACGAGTTGAATCAATATTTTCCATTTGGTTTCCCAAAAATGCATGTTTCAGCGTTGGGGAAAAAATGAGGAGGGAGGACGGTGTCTGATGCCATGGGTGACAGACACATGAATGAGTTAGGGTGGGGAAATTCTAGATGAAGAGTGTTGAAAGGCAAGGTTACTCATCTCTTGTGTTTACATGCCTTGCTCTACCCTTGTCAAGAACTGGATGTAACAGTGTGAACAGAACTGCAGAACCGAATAGACTATATTGTATATATATACTATATATAGCATTAGCCAGGGGGATATGTAAATGGTGAGCCCTGAATGACCTCATAAGGGCCATATCTAACTCCATATGTCCTATGTTAACATGACAACTAGCCATTTTCTGGATCATTTACTATACTTTGAGTATAATATACTTGATTTAATTAGATCTAATCTCAACCAATCAGCCTGAATTCATTGCCTGATGAAAGTCAATAAAATTGACCCAACACCTTCACACCCTCCACTTACTTTTGGGTATAAGAGAAGGGTGCACTATGTTCATAACGGATCAGCAATTCACACTGTGTATGTTATCTACCTGTGATGACTTGTATCATCAACAATCTTTGGAGTCATTTAAGTATTAATTCTATCATCACCCTCTGTATCACCTTACCAGGGATGCCAAGTAACCCACCCACCAAAATCGTATTAGTTGCGATTTTTGGACTGCAAATTCGTAACAAATTTTGCTGGAAATCGCAACAAAAAAATCGTAACAAATAGCCTGTCCTTTAAGATGCATTTGCAAATAGGTAACTGATGGCATCATACCCCATGTATATTATCATTGATGTCTCATCATAAGAGGACACTTTGTAGGCGGGGGATGCAGGGGGCTTTTTTCTCTGGATATATCCCGCCAACCTGTTGTGACCCACCAGGTAGGGGCTAGGTCTGTTTTAGTATATATACGTTTCAAAAATTCCTAAAAATCGTAATTTGCCAGCAAAAATCGTAATGGTCGTAATAGGGGTAAAAAATCGTAAAATTACAAAAAGAAAATGTAACACTTGGCATCCCTGCCTTACTCATATTTTGTCAGATTTGAAAAGGTTAATCTGCTTTCAATAGGACCACAAAGTATTCTGTACATGCATGTCAGGATAGCCCTGAATTCACATTGTAAGCCATGTGCTTGGATGACTCCTGATGCAATTGCACAAGTCGAATCAAATATGTTTTTAATCTGTCATGGAGACCGGTTCCCTCAGTGGCAAAACACATATCAGATGAATGGGAATTAATGCATAAACAACAAATTAGTGCCGGGGCCCACCGAATGCTCACTGCTTATATGTTTGACATGACAATGAGGTCTCGTATAGCAACTGAAAATTTAATCCACCTCTTTTCGCTCAAGCTTTCAATTAGCCAAATTGTATGCACAAATTTATATTTATGACTGCCTACTCAGTAGGCAAAGTAGGAATACATTTAATTGTGTTGCACTAGTAGTGCTGCCCTACCTTTCTATTCATATGATGGTCATTGCTCCATTGTTGTTCGACAATCTACTGCCTGTTTTCAATCAGCCGTTATTACGTTTTGCTAGGTCCACTGTATTGGATCAGTAACATACTAGTAAACTATTATCCCCTGGGATACTGCATACCTGGATCAGGTGGTCATCTCTGTATACTACTCACAATATCATAGAAACTCATAGGTCCTTGTAGTGTGGTCGTGTGTTCATGTTATGTTGTGTTCACATAATCTGTGGATCAACAAGGTAAAAGGGATCTCCGCGAGGGACTTTTAAAGTTAGTACATCCGATGTGTGGGACAAAAAAATGTTTTTCCTAAAAATAAGTCAGAATGTTCACAAGTAATATATTTGACTTTCTATCTGTTCCATCTGCCCTAATTCCCTCCGATTTTGCTCTAATTAGATTTTATATCCCAAAATGTGGTCATTCTTGAATAAAAGCGTGCACTCTTTTATTCCCCCATTGAAAATACACTAGAAAAGCCCATCTCTAAATATCGTGCCTTTACAGTGTTTGGAAGACATTTAAGGAAGAATTAGAAGTTGAGGAAAAATCGGATATACCCACTTAAACATGATCTACAGGCAATAGAGTAAGGGTAGAACATTTGTATACATGGTATTATCCCATCACAGAATATGTATGGGAGAATTCAAACAATATCCTGATATGCAAAATATGAGAACTGACCTGTACGATTTAGAATATGCAGTAAGGACCACAAAGGCACATACTTATCTGTACTATTTCGTTTTTGACGCCATTGTCCAGGTGATAGATGAGGATCATCTATCATGTTGTATGGTAATATGTGGACAGACTTATCTAGCTCAGAGGCAGACATTTTATACCTCGGTATGTGTTAGATAGACTACACCTGGTCACGGTTCTTCCATATACCCACTGCCCCACCAGGTCTAGACGAGGTGTCATACACCGAGTCGCTGACCAGTGGGCAGTGGGTATGTGGGAGAAGCCTGGCTAGGTGTAGTCTATCTGATTTAACCCTCGGTTATGTTAGTACCCAAGGTGAGATTCCTTTGTCTTAGGTGTCACCCGTGGGTTAAGTATCCACTCTGTTGTGCCCCGTATTCTCCACAGGCTACAAAATAGTCCACATTACATTATATCCACAGCCTTCCATTACAGAGCGTCCACAACTAACAGAGTTGGCAGAACCAAAGCCAACCATTGAGAGGATTTTTAGCACTTTATTTCTTTATTGAACTTTAATTTTGCTATAATGCGACGACAGGAGAGCAACCCGATACCAAAAACTCAGGGGCCCTCGTTAAAAACATACTTAAAGTCTCTTCTCATAACTCCATTCATCCAAAACTATTGGATTATACCAATCCGATTATGGAGTGGGCTACTTCTTGAGGTCTGTAAGAATTGCATTTCCTCGCTAAAACAAAGATATTGTCCCATCCAATCCTGTCACTGCAAGAAACAGTGCAAAAATACCCTGAGACAGGAATGCTACTTCGCTCTGCCGAAGAGTAACATTTACTTGGCTCGCTTATTAAAGCAGACACCATGGAGAAATTACAAGAAGAGTGGAAATGTCCCGGTTATTGCAAGTTCCTCATGCTGTCAATCGTGTAGTGTTTATATTTTTGACAGTTTCTCACCTAGATGGACTTTCAGTACATTTATGTTTAAATAGAAGGTCAGATTCCTTGATCCAAGAAGTTGACGATTTAAAAGAGAAGAGGTCTATCTTCTTTTTTTTTCTTTTTTTTCCTTAGAAAAATGGTCTTTTGACATAGATCTTCATTAAGACTTATAATATCTAAAATGTAGATTCACCTAGAAAATGCATGAAAAAGGGCTGCACTTTGTTAATTCCTGGTTTGAAAATGAATCCCTTCTAGAACATTTGTCTCGAGATGCCGAGACATCTCGGGCAGGCATAATTCTATTCTCAGATGTCTACTGTTCACATCTTGTCTGGCACCAGTGGAGAAGCCATACTGACATCGAGATACTGACATGTATGTCTGGTAATAAGACATCGGGACATCATCCAAGGGTAATAAGGCCAAAAAAAGAAGGTATGTTTCAGGTCACCCGACCGACCCTATCAAAAAAGGGCCGACCCTACGTTTTTATATGCAATTTTGAAGAATTTTCCTTATTTTTAGCTTTTTTGGGTCAATTTTCGGGTCTTCGGACAGGCCGGGTAGTACTTTCATGTTTAAAAAAAAAAGTTTAAAAAATCAAAATAATCCAACCTACCGACCCTACATTTTCATGCCATGTTACCTGAAACAAACCTTTTTTTGGGGCCTAATAGAAAAATGAATATTGCGCTTGGAGAAAGGTATACATGTTCCAGGTTACATTTATGATCAAGACGAGATGAGCTCGGAACCTTTTTTTTTCTACAAGAGCTTTGTCAATATGAAGAACAATCATGTTCTACTGAAATTGCCACGGAGTTTATAATAAACTAAGAGTTGTAATCAGCTTTGACATTGTCTTTTGTAATTATAAAGCCATTGTCTTTAACTTTAAGACAGGGTCCTTCTATAAATCTTTTCTTGGAATACAATTGGTGATGTAACATTTAATTAAAATCAAATGCTGCTCCAATTAGTCCTTCTATAAACCTCATTCATTTGTGAGTTCATAAATCATTTTTAGTAGACCAATGTCAAGCTGATTTATCTTTATCATTCTTAGTCTAATTAGGTAGCAATTAACCTTTTGCCACTCGCTATTAAACATACATTAGGAAAGATGTGTATCATCAAGGAATGATTGTTCATGATATACTTCATATCAAAGAACAACAAGGTGGTAGAATCTTATTATTCATCCTTCCAATGCCAGGATAACTAAGCATGTAAAGAAACAAGTCTGGGGTTGTGTTTATGTCTTTTGGTAAAGAAACTTTCTATTCCAAAATCACTTTTGGATATTAAATGCACACAAAACAGGGATATGGTAATGATATTTGTTTGAAACAAACCATCTACTGCCGTTGTAGGTTCAGGAGGCAGGGATAAGGGTGTTTTCATGTGTACAGGGTACGAATATCACAAATTAAGTGTGTGTGTCCTCAGGGGAAATGTATTGTAGATACTAAACTTTTTAAAAAAACTAGTGAGGCTTTTATATTGAACCATTATAACAGTTTAGGCACTGTATTAGAGGCAGCCTCACAGGCATATATATTACCGTTGTTACTAGGAGGACAATTAAGTGTTATCTAGTAGGACTGGCCAATTAGTACTTCGAGAATGAAACAGTAGTGACTTTTTCATTATCAGTATTCGGAAATATCGTTTTCTTCGTGTATCAGTAGACATGTGTACCCAGAGAAAAGGTGCGAGTCATTGTCGCCAAAACCAGCACATGTCAGAAGTGTTTTGGTCACATATTTATAACTCTCACATGAATCTCACATTTTCCTCTGTTTACAGTTAAAGGCACACTTGTAAAACACATCCCCGCGTATATATTTGAGATAACATAGTAGTCTACCAATATAATTTTCAGGGCTTAATACGGTTTCAAACACATGCCAACCACGACCTGGGGCATCCAGAAGCTATACAGACAGTGGTGTATAACATGGTCAGTTATGAGACATCCAGGATAAGTGATGTGTTTTGGGGAAAGGCATTGTACTATAATGGTCCCTTCCTTTGCACTCCAGTAGGCACAGAAACCAGTTCAACATTGAATCAACGTTGAGTCGACATTGAATCAATATTGACAACCAGTTATAAATGTTGATTCGATGTTCTGTCCCCGCTGGGACAGATCATGTAGAATGGCATAGTCTCCACGTTTCTAACCACGCAGTGCATGTGCCATGTACTGGGATAAGGAACCCTAGTGCACCCTGCACTAAGGGCCTTTTCGCAGTCTATTGTATGGGGCAGTATTTGGGGTGGGATCGGTTCGGGTGGGAGAAGCGGAAGAAATTCACACGTCTTCTGATGACCTATTCTTCACCTCTGCTCTGTTAACCAAACTGTACTAAGGGAGTGCTCATTTTTTAATAACAGGGGGGGGGTGGTGAGATTTCGCGCGAATTTTCGCGCGAATTTTTTTCACCCCCCCCCTCTAGAGGGGTCGAAATTTTTTACCCCCCCCCCCGGCAGCCCGAAAATCGCGCGCGTTCGCGCCCCTTTGTAGCATAGTAACGCGCGGGCTTTTCCCCTCAAAACAGGTTGAATTTTTTTGCCCCCCCCCCAAGAGGGGTCTGAATTTTTTACCCCCCCCCCCGGTCAAGGGGTCCAAATTTTTTACCCCCCCCCCCCCAAATCCACCACCCCCCCCCTGTTGTTAAAAAATGAGCACTCCCTAAGGCATTATTTTACGGTAAGGCAATGGGAAGTCAGTCAATATAGTAGGCCCAAACCAAACTTTTATAACATGTAGCAAATGTTGAAAAGGCAATGCCAGGAGGCTACTGATGACTGGCAGCAGATTGTGTCTCCAGGACAGCTGTGCTCTAGGGGACAGTTTACAGTTACAGGGTAGGCACGGAAATGAAGTCACCCTGCCCCATCCTCCATTCTGCCAGCAGTAAGCTGCATGGCATAATGGGCGAGGTACCAAGATGCCAACTTCCGGTCAGCTCTTCCTAAATCCAGATTTGACTATGTAGTATGTGTGTGAAAAAGAACCTTTAGGAGTAAATCCTTCACTTATGTCCCTTTTCGCTTATCATGCCACATATATGTATACTTATTTTGGTTCCAGTGGATGTACATACATAGACCCATATACCTTATATAGGTCCCAGTATTGTGTGTGTATAATTTTATATATATATTGTAGCGGCGACGGAGGGGGGGCTGTGGGATCACAGGCCCCCTACGGCGCCCCGGCGTGGGTTGTATATAAGTTAATAGTTACTACGCCGTATGAGGGAGGAGAAGGTTGGCTCCGCCGCTGAAAGAACGGCGGAGTCGGCGGAATCCTCTCCGACGCGGAGACGTTCGAAACGGGGGCGTCGGCGAAGTTCGCCGGCGCCCAGGACGGAACGTCTCTGGCGTCGGAGAAACGTCATCAAGCTATATAAGGAAGGGGGGGACGGAGGGTTCAGTCAGTCTGGTTTGACGCTTGAAGCAGAGAAGATCTCCGACAAGACTCAGCTGGTGTGGCCAAGGAGAGCCAGGGCAATAAAGTATCTCCGGTTCAACTGTACTTAACGAGTTCTGTCTCCTTCGTAATTACGGCGGACGCTACAATATATATATATATATATATATGTGTGTGTGTGTGTGTGTGTGTATATATATATTTATATAATATTATATTCAGTAGGTCCATATGTATATATATATATATATATATATATATATATATATATATATATATATATATATATATATATATATACCGTAAAACCTCGCCTATAGGTCGACCTCACTTATAGGTCGAATTGGAATCTTAAGGGATAAAATCGACCTATAGCAAAATACATTGAACTTTAGGAAAACCCCACCTAAAGGTCGAATTGGAGTTTGAGATTTTTTGGGGGGGGGGGCAAACCCCACCCTAAACCCCCCTAGAGAAGCTTTCCCCGAGGCCAAAATGACTATTATTTCTGGTATCTTGCCCTTTAGACAACCCCCTACTTCTTGCACAAAGAGATTTGGGTTTACAGGGATAATAATCTGAGAAAAAAAGGTATGTTTTCCAGTATTAAAAACGCAGTTTTTTTTGGCTCTTTAAATGGTTTACCATTTTTCAAAACCCCACCTATAGGTCGAATTGGACTTTTGGCAAGAAAAATCGACCTATAGCAAAAATTAATTCCAAATAAAAATCGACCTATAAGCGAGGTTTTACGGTACCTATTATTCGGCAGAACATTAGAGTGTGCTTGGTCTGAACACATACATGTTTGATATTGAGAATAATATGATTGTGTAAATAGGGCATGTTGGCATTAGTGGTATGGTTGTTTGACTGTATCTATAGTAACTGTTCCTTCATCAAAGTACCTCCATTTCCGTTATTGCAATTGCTGAGGGATGTTAATGCAGCATGGAATACATTTGGAATGCAACTCTCAGTTCTGATGATTGTAAATGGATCTAGGTGCGTTAACCTAGGACCTTTCCTTCTTGTACTAATATTCTATTTTATCAAGGTATAAAGAACGATCCAAAGGGACATAAAAACTGGAATGCGGTTGTTTTCTTCTATATTTTCTACATTGTCACTGTAATTGTCACATCATTTGAAAATGTTTCTTCCCAAGATTTATACAATCAAACTTTAACAATAAATATGATGATAAGAGCAGAACGGTTTGTATTCCTAAATGTATGGAGCTGAGGACAGTACTAATGTATAGTGGTAGACCTCCCAGATGCTACTGAGTATTATATTGACTTTTAGCCTTCCAAAGAAGGTAAACATAAAATCAAGCAAATTAATTACCCTTGGCTTCCCAGCTGTGCAGGTCAAAATCAGTATTAGTATCAGGGTAGATAACAATATTAATCAAGTTCAGTTTTTAAATTCTGTACTGCAACTCTACCTAGTGAGCAACGACGCAGAAGACTAATTCTCTTCTTGTCTGAATACCAAGGTCCTGATAGTACAGCCAACGTCAAGCTACCCTCAGGGAGTGGTCATTTTTAACAACAGAGGGGGGGGGGGGGTGGAATTGGTGGATGTTCGTAAAAGCAAGTCACAACATTTATGATGCCCCCCCCCCCCCCTGAGAGGGATCAGAACTTTTCCGCCCCCCCCCCCCCGCCTCCCAGGGTTGAAATTCAGCGCGGCTGACCCCTTTGAGCTAGAGTAACCCACGGTATTTTTTCGCTAAAAAGAGGTGAATTAATCCCCTCCCTCCCTCAAATCCATGGTCTAAAATGCTTTGGGTCCCCCTCCCATTGCTAAAAAAATGTACCACTCTCTTACAGAAACCCTGTACTCCTATAGGTCCAATCCCTAGCCTTAGAACCCTATCAGCATATCATGGGGAAGGGCGATGAATAATAGGGCCCTGGTATAAGGAACCCCACAGAGTGGTCCTCAGTCCCATATTGCCTATTATCAACCCTGGAGGCCCATGTGGATATTGGCACTCAAGACGATTGTGTGGTCATGGTGGTGGGTAAGACTAGGCCATGACTGGGGTAGGAGGGCTGCATGTGGACTGGGAGGGAGATAGAGAGGGCGTGCTAGAGAGTGGAGTGTAAAGGATAAGGAACAAGAACGCCAATCTCTTCTAGGAGTAGGAGGCTATGGCGTCATTCTTGGATGGTAGATGGTGTGTGGGTGGAGAGGGGCCGAATCATGTAGATAGGGAGAGGAAAAGGAAGTAAACTGATAGTTGGTATAGGGCTGCTTCCAGAGCTGGGGTTTCCAGTGGCCGTGACTATAACCGAGGTTGCAGGTTCCTTAGGCCAAAAAAAAAGGTGTGTTTCAGGTTACATGGTCTGAAAATCTAGGGTAGGTAGGTCGGATTTTTTTTTGATTTTTTTAAAACTTTAGCCTGAAAAGTACCCAGAAATCGACTCACGAACTACAATGCCGACTCACCGACGACCGCCTCGACTCATGAACTATCAGATCGACCCTTAAATAGCCCCAAAATGACCCAAAATATAAATATTTTTTCAAAATTGGATAAAAATTTCTAGGGTCGGCACTGTTTTGCTAGGTAGGGTCGGGTAACCTGAAACAAACCTTTTTTTTATTTGGTCTTAGTAGGGGGCACCATTGCTTAATCTGGTAACTGGCGAGATAAGCACTGATACAGCAATCACAATGGGTACAGGTTGTTACATAATGCCCCCTAAGAATTCCGCAGTGGAGTTGTTAATTCAACCGGCTACCCCATCATTTTTAAAGAAATGCCTTCATAGACAGAGCCCTCAATAGGCGTGTAGCTGGTTGAATTATCAACCAATGAGCCTGGCCTGCACTGCGGAATTCTTAGGGGGCATTATGTAACAGCTTGTACCCATTATGATTGCTGTATCAGCTCTTAGCTCGCCAGTTACAGGCTTAAACCCGCAGGTCTCGGTACCCCTCCACTGACAGTCAGGGCGCAGTCGGGACAGGTACTCAGCCCTATTTATAGGAGAGCTGGGGCTTTAAGTAAGGGACGTCCAGCTTGACCCCTATACCGATCACATTGGCCGAGGAGCCTACGAACTACCCCCAACTCCCCAACACACACACACATACCTACTCATGGCCTTTTCATATCGCCGTGTTTATGGCTTCATATTGCCGCTCTGAAGTAGTTCTGGCAGTGGGCTTCACCAAAGAGAGTTGGCTAGAGGCCCTGTGGGGACACTAGGCCACAAACGTGACACTAAAGCACAAATGACATTAGGCCTCAAATGACATTAGGCCTCAAATGACATTAGGCCTTAAATGACATTAGGCCTCAAATGACATTAGGCCTCAAACAGATATCATTTGAGGCTTAATGTCATATGTCTGGACATTAGACCACAAACAGGACAGTATGCCTCAAATGGCATTAGGCCTCAAATGATATCTGTTTGAGGCCTAATGCCATTTTAGGCCTTAAATTATAGCAAACTTTCATAAAATATCTCCTTGCGCTTATGCCTCAAACACTATATAGTCAGCTAATGTACTTAACTGCAGTAAACTATCAACTTGCCTTTATGCCTCAAACGCTATATAGGTTGACAACATAGTAAACTGCCATGAAAATATCAACTTGCCCTTATGCCTCAAATGCTATATAGGTTGAAATTATAGCAAACTGCCATAAAATATCTCCTTGCCCTTATGCCTCAAAACACTATACAGTCAGCTAATGCCATTTGAGGCATACTGTCCTGTTGGTTGTCTAATGTCCAGACATGTGACATTAGGCCTCAAATGATATCTGTTTGAGGCCTAATGCCATTTGAGGCCTAGTGTCATTTGTGCTTGAGTGTCTGATGTCCAGACATGTATATGACATTAGGCCTCAAACGATATTTGTTTGAGGCCTAGTGCCATTTGAGGCATATTGTCCTGTTTGTGGTCTAATGTCCAGACATATGACATTAAGCCTCAAATGATATCTGTTTGAGGCCTAATGTCATTTGAGGCCTAATGTCATTTGAGGCCTAATGTCATTTGAGGCCTAATGTCATTTGTGCTTTAGTGTCACTTTTGTGACCTAGTGTCCCGAGGGTGACATTAAGCCTCAAAAAGGTCCCGTTTGAGGCCTAATGTCACGTTTGTGGCCTAGTGTCCCCACAGGCCCTAGATCTGATTTATTTGAGTTTATGACCTGTTTGTTGCCGGGAGGTATTATTGTAGGCAGTTCGGCGACCGGCCTGTTTGGCCATTCCCTATCTGTCACAGTGCTAAAGAAGCGCATACTGTATTGCAATAATTTACCTGTTATGCTATGTTGATTAATATATGCTTTACCTTGTTGGAAACATCTTTTATTATTATCCATACATTGTTAATATGTTTCATTAATAAGCGTTTATTTGATCAAATCCACACATTTAACTTTTTGGTACTGATGAGAATATCTGCATTGTGGGCTGGGCCATGCAGCCAACAGGGCAGACATGGTCCTTGTCTTCAAGGAAAAAGGAGGTCTATGTTCAATATAATTACACCAATTCTTGGGAGAATATAGTAGACACAATATACTTTCCATATAGGTAATTTCTTTAGTGTAATTATAAGTAATTGAGTCACAAATATAACGTGAATTTACCCAACTTCCAACCACCACTGTTTCTTAAATGCTAGCTAGAAAAGTCTGGAAGAGCGGCAACATGTTCTATATAAATTACTTTTGTAATAAAGATTACTACTTTATCTCTATCTATCACTCCATTTTCCTCCAAAGGGCATGAAAATAGGTCCCCACAGTTTCTTAGACTGGGGCAGGCTATGACCAGGGCATGTGCTGCCTCTGTCCCGGCCTGCCCTCCTTACCTGTGGCCGGGGTTGGTCAGTGAGTACCCCTGCTGTGCAGCCTACCTGTACTGCGGCCACTTCTCTTAAAGGGGCATTTGACAGAAACCTTGTGGTACCAAACTATAAGATATTGTCTCTTAATACCCCCGAAATCTCACTTGAATATCATTATATTAGGGCCTGCGCATTTTCTGCATCATATCTTATGACCAATATCAACTTTACATATTTAATCCGGATATTTGTGATTTCGGCCGAACTACCTAATTATTGTTTGGAGGTACATAGATAGGAGAGTGTATAAGAAATGATTTAATTTTATTTAAATTACGAACTGCGACATGGTTTAGTTTCAAATAAAATTACTTTTCTTAACCCAACCATTCGAATTCATAATTCCCTTCAGAGAATATATTTGTAATTTAACCTGCTATTGAATTCATGGGCCATTTCCGAAATGATGACCCTAACCTGGGCGTTTGACATGACCCCAACTATTTTCGGCATAACGTCCTATACACATGTAGAATATTTCCCAGTAATTTCGTAATCGGGCTTTACAAAGGGCTGGAAAGCTTAATAATCGTAATACTTGGCAGCTATGTTTCAAGTCATGCTAATCCTCAAGCCTTCATTTGCCTATAATTATGATATTCAGTTGAGGTGCTCAAATAATCTCCGGCAAATAGTATAGGCCTACCAATTACAGCTTATACATAAGTTTATACCACAGCGGGCACGGAGAACAAAGCATTTCACGCCTCTTGTATACTGTATACAGCTAGTGGCATAACGTAGTTCTAGTACTAGTACCAATCTCCAGGGGTAGCCTATAAGGCTCCTTCACTGTATTTCGCGTACAGATTGGTACACGTCCTATAACTACTACATAACAGAATATATCTGCTTTATTCACTTTTGTGTAGATCTGTTATTAACCAGTATCATATAGAGGGGGTGGGGTATGATATGGAACACGGGGAAAGATGGAACGACTAGGCACTGGGTACTTTCATTTACACCTTATTGATGTCGTCTTTGTACTGTCGGTGGGGTAATATTGTGTAGGCGTACTGTTGCATTAATTATGTTTCAGGAAAAATTGATATTGAAATGAGAACATCCTAATCAAATTGAGTCTATAATGCAGAGGGTTGGAATCTAGCGAAATTCGGTATAGTAGTATAGCTCGCCGTTTCAGTAATAACCTTAAAAACTGATCAGCTTTAGGTTCAATGGGAAAACACAGCTTGTGGAAACTACTGATTTTAGTATTATGCCATTGGAAAGATATCATGCACCTCTACATACCTAGACATATACCTAACCGAAAATGATTTGGCCCTAAGAATATATGAGGAAATGGAAAGCTAGAATAATTTGAAACTCAACCATTTGTTTCTCACTTTAAGAAGGCCTTTCACTAAGCTTATCCTACTTAATCCTTTTTAGACTTAAATCATAAAAAATAATCGCTTGACAGCGAAAAGATCTTAGGGGATCCAATTTTGGCAACCTTCCCCATCACTAACAGCCACTAACAACAATGGCAGTATTGTCAATTTCAAAACCTTATCATTACCCTAATATCAACTTCCAACTCACGGCGCGTACAAAAATAAATTTTAACAAAGGGGTTTGACTGTAAACGCAAGGACTTGCAGTTTCATACAAAGTAAGAAAAAAATCTAATTAAATCAGCCCTGCGATGTGTCGTGGGGTGTAATATCTGTCGGATACAGCCATCGCATAACGAACGATAACTATGCCCTTATGATGTGTTGTACTGCAAATCCATTATCACTCCCGGTTTTCTTTGTGTTCAATCTGATTCTAAAAATGCTCTCAAATCTGGATTATTGAATTACTTTTCGAAGACTGAGGAAAGCCCTCCTTGTACCACGACCTAAATCAAACCTGCTTATAAACGTTATATATAATTATATTCGTACATCTAAGTAAGAAAAAAACATACTCACTTTGGAACCACTCCACAGTAAATGCAGTAAGGAGACCTATACAGTTAAGATAAACGCCTCATTCTAAAATATGGACCGTCATTCACATACAATAGCGTGGCCCTTTATGATTTCAAATAAGTATAGGTGTACACGTATACTTATAAAATTTCGTGGCGTGTGGGAGGTTTTCCTGTAGGAAAACGCATTAGATTGCTACTCGGACCTCTGGACATTACCCTGAAAATTCTCCCTTAAAATATTTGATTGATGAGGGGATCAGATAACATGAGACTTGTCCTATTTTTGCCCAGAGAAGAATGATGGCATGTAACCTCACCAAATGTGAGGTATAATTAAAATGGTGTTTTCTGTGCTTGGAAACTAGGGAAATCAAGGAAACAGATGTCAAACGCTCCCCTATATATGAGGCCTGGGAAAATCTACATACTAATAATATACTGATAGCACTATAAGCAAAAAAGAGGAGGGTGAAAGTGGCTAGCTTCAGGCCCTTACAAGCAACTCGCCGTGTTTTAGTTGAACCACCATTGGGATTAATTCGTGAATTAAAGGTAATTTACCTACTCTTACCTTCTACCCCTCGCGGGAAAAAAAATGTTGGACTCGCCCTATGCTCCATAGCAACTACTGCGCATGCGCGCAAACCGCGTCCTTAGAGACGCCCGGCTTCCCGCCGCATTCGAATTTCTGCTGGCGGAGAAGACAGACTTTACTCAGCGCCCTACTTAAAGTTGTGAATACCTCACAATGGCCGCACCAGGAGGAAACCCTCAGCAAGGGGCATACGACACGGCATTGGCCGAGGCCCAGTTCAGGGCCCAGGAGGAGAACCGCATAATGACGCGCCACTTTGCGCGCCAGACCGCGGCAAGACAGGTAATACCCGCTGAGTTTACCCACCTCCCCCCGGCGTCCCTCTCCGCGGCAGCAGCCACCGAGCTGGCCGCGACCAACCAGCAGCGTATCCTTGCCGACCAGCAGCGAATGCTGGCCGAACAACAGCGGGCCGACCAACAGCGCGCAGCTGCCCAGGCGGCTACGCCCGCGACGATCGCCTCGCGGCGCGCCAGGAAGCCCAGCAGAAGCTCCTACAGGCCCAGCAGAAGCGCAACCAGGAAGAGGCCGCTAAGCTCGCTGCCGAGCAGGAAAACCTCGCCGCCATACAGACCCTCCCCCGGGTAGGGGCCGAGAAGGCAAAGCGGAAGCGCCTATCACGCCTTGACGCCCAGGAGTCTATGATAGCCGGTATCGGCACCGAGCTGCAGGGCATAAAGCAGCTCATAATGCAGGGCCACTCCGCGCAGCACCGGGACGACCCGCCTCCCCAGTGGGACCCGGCCCAGGCCGCCCCGGCTCCCGCCAACAACCTGCAGCCGGCCCCGGCACCGATGACGTCACACGCTGCAGCCTTCGCTACACTGGACCCCGCTGCGACCCAGCAGTGGGCCGCGATTGCCGCGCCGCCCCCGCAGCCCGCGCCGCCCACCGCGGCACAGTGGCACTACGCCCCCGGAGTAAACACCGCCACCATGGACCCTCAGCAGCACGGGCAATACCATGGAGGTAACTACCAGCCCATGCCCGCTCACCCCACCGGGATCGCAAACGCCGGGGCGCACGCCTTTCCCTACGGCACTGCCGGTGCCCAGATCGGCGCGTACCCGCCGGCACACGCGCCGCCCCAGCACGCTGCCTTACGCGCGGCAGATCTCTACGCAAGCCAGCAGGCCGGATACGCTCTCCAGGCGCCCACCGACCACGCCAACGCTCAGAGCGGGTTTGCCCCCTTCAATAGGCCTATGTCAGGCTTGGACCCGCTCCAGAGCATGATCGGCAACCGGCCATCCTTCAACGGTGCCGTCCCTCACCCCTCGGATTACCAACTCCAGGAGGATGAAATACACTCCATCGTCAACGCCACAGCCCTCCATCTGCGCCAAAAGCCAGGTAACAGCCGCACCCACCCCAACCAGTATGTCTTTAGGGGGGACGCTCAGAGAAAGATCCAGTTGGGGGACGCCACTATGGCGGAATATTGCTGGGCAATCCTTAGAATGCGCAAAGATGAGACCCAGGTGACCCACGACGACAGCAGCCTCCTGGATCACCTGGAGGATGTCCTGTTCGACCTCAGGTCGCAGAAATGGACCGGCGTCCGCAGATGGTCAGAGCAAATGTAAGCGCCAGCTCCGGGAAGGCGTTTTCTGCCCCGAATTCCTCGCAGGGACATGCACAAGCCCCCCGAACCATTTAAATAATGGCGAAAAAATGGTGCACGGATGCGACGTATGCTTTGACGTCACAGCCAGGATCCTACGCCACTCATACGCCACCTGCAGGAACAAAAAACCCCTGCCAGCCGACGCCCCCAACGAGCCCGAAAATTTTCGGCAGTAACAGGGCTAAATATTCGAAGCCCGGCCCCTGGGGGGGGTTCTAGCCTAAATGCGGGTCACGCCCCCTGCGCCCCCCGCAGCGGAATTGGGTCACGAGGTCGCACGCGCCGCCAGTCGGGGAAATCAACACGCGCCGTGCCCTACTAACCCACATCCCCTCCCGCCGCCGCGCCTGGGTGCACATGCACCGGGCCAAAACGTAAACAATCCCGCGGCAGCCGCCAACCCGCCTACTGCGGTCCCGGCGCCTGCCTCGCCGCGCCTAACTGTCAAAGCCAACACTCAAGCCAAACATGTAGTGCCTAATTGCCCACCAGTGCAGCCTGCAACAACAACCCAGCCCCAGACTAATACGCCCATTGACGAGCTATTGACGGAATGCCAGCCAACACAGTCCAACCTACCTACTGGGGCCGACCACATGATCGCCCCGGAAGACTTGAGGCACCACCGGGCATCCAACTGGCCCATAGCCGCCGGGGACTGGGGCGCTTTTAATGACATAAAAGACAGTTACAACACCGTCCGCGCTACCGGCCTCCCTAACTGCCGCGGCGCCAAGATACCCCTCAGGTCAGGCCTTAACATCCCTGCCTGGAGGAAGGTCCAGGGTGCTATCAGTGACCCCGGCCTCATCGACCACCTTGAGTTTGGCTGGCCAACCAACTACACAAGCACAGTTCAGCCCATCCCTACCACCGAAAACCACGCCACCTTCCCCCACGAGGCGGCTGAAATTGACTTATTCATAGCCAAGGAGCTCAAAGAAGGCACGCTTATAGGCCCCTTTAGTAGCCCGCCCTACCAGCCCTGGTTCAAAACCTCGCCCATCCTGACCCAGCCTAAAAAAGACTCAAAAAGGCTCCGGATAATTGTAGACCTCTCCTTCCCGCCAGGGGGTAGTGTCAACGAGGGTATACCAAAGGGCGAATACCTTAGCGCTCCAGCCTCCTACAAATTGCCTACGGTGGGGGATGTCACAGACGACATAAAGCACAACGGCCCCGGCTGCTTTATATATAAAAGTGACATGGCGAGAGCCTTTCGCCAGCTAAGGTTAGACTTGATTGACACCCCCTTACTGGGAATATACCATAGAGAGTCATACTATGTAGAGCTCTCCCCCAGTTTTGGATGTAGGACGTCAAGCTCGGCATGCCAACACACCACATCAGCCATCACCCAGCTCATGCCCAACGAAGGATATTACTCAAAAGTATATATCAACGACTTCTGCGGAGTTGAGGCGACGTATGACGCCGCCATGGCGGCATACACACGACTCCACCAGATCTGTGACCAGCTAGGCATATGCCTAGCCCCCGACAAAAGTGTCCCCCCAAGCACTAACATGGACTTCCTCGGGCTTAACATAGACACACTTGCAATGCAAATCACCATCCCCTCTCCCAAGCTCACTGAGGTGATAGCAGAATGTGAGCTATGGAAGCTAAAAGACTGGGCCCCAAAGAAAAAAGTCCAGAGTCTCATAGGGAAGCTGCAGCACCTAACCACATGCATCCCAGAGGGCCGCAGGTTCATGTGTAGTATACTCCGGGCCCTCAGATCTACCCCGGAGGGACACCCCGTCCGCGTCACAGCACACTTCAAGCATGACGTCACGTGGTTCTCAAACTTCGCTGCAGACACCAACGGCGTGTACATGATTGACCCCCCCAGGACCACCGTCATTGTAGAGTGCGACAGCTGCATGACGGCAGGGGCCGCTTTCAGTGACCGCCACTACTACTCAGCTGAATACCCCCCGGAAATCACGTCTATGTCTGACAACATCGCCCACTTCGAGGCGATGAACCTCATATGCGCCCTCAAACACCTGATAGACGACCGCTACAGGGGTACCAGAATCCAGGTGAACACGGACAACATGGCAAGCGCTGAAGTCCTCCAGTCGGGAAAAGCAACTGACCGCATCCTAGCTGCATGTGCTAGGGAGCTATGGTACACTGCCCTCTCCAAGGATGTAACAGTAAAAGTCGTCCACAAGAAGGGCGCTGACCTCATACTGGCCGACGCCCTCTCCCGCAGGCACATCTCCTCACAGATGAGGCAGAAAGCTGAGGTCGAAGTGCGTAAACTGGGTCTCACTGAGATAAAGCTAGATTTCCCCCCTGATATTATATCTAAATCTCTCTAACTCCAGGAACCTCCCCGGCTCTGTATCAGTACATGAGGGACCTCTACGCCGCCGCTAAGGCTGAAGGTACTGCCCGGAATAAAAAGATACAAGCTACTTCATACTTCAAATTTGCTGTCGCCAACAAATTTAACTACCACTCCCCGTCCGTATACCATGTGGCCCTCTACACGGCCCAATTGGCAACTCGCTACGTACCAGGGACAATTAAAAACTATTTATCAGGCGCCAAAGGATGGGTGCTTGAGATGGGAGGGGACACCAGTGCCTTTGTCCACCCCATAGTGGCCGCCATAGTGCAGGGGGCCGTCCGCACCCTCGCCCACACCCCATCCACCAAGCTTGGCCTCACCCCCACTGAGGTCACTACTATCTGCCGTTTCACACTTACCCTCGGGCTCATGGGGACTACTGCCCGTGCTGCGGTCCTACTGGGATACTTCTGCATGCTCCGGCAGTCTAACCTGGTGGCCCCTCCCGGCCACCCCCGGGGTGGCCCCCACACATTGCTCCGCGGAGATGTGATCCGCACCCCCAATGGACTAGCTGTTACCATCCAGTCATCAAAAACTATACGCCGGGGGGATCCCATGACACTGCACCTCCCCCCTACTGGCTCTTGGCTCTGCCCCGTATATAAATGCTCTCAAATCTGGATTATTGAATTACTTTTCGAAGACTGAGGAAAGCCCTCCTTGTACCACGACCTAAATCAAACCTGCTTATAAACGTTATATATAATTATAGTCGTACATCTAAGTAAGAAAAAAACATACTCACTTTGGAACCACTCCACAGTAAATGCAGTAAGGAGACCTATACAGTTAAGATAAACGCCTCATTCTAAAATATGGACCGTCATTCACATACAATAGCGTGGCCCTTTATGATTTCAAATAAGTATAGGTGTACACGTATACTTATAAAATTTCGTGGCGTGTGGGAGGTTTTCCTGTAGGAAAACGCATTAGATTGCTACTCGGACCTCTGGACATTACCCTGAAAAATCTCCCTTAAAATATTTGATTGATGAGGGGATCAGATAACATGAGACTTGTCCTATTTTCGCCCAGAGAAGAATGATGGCATGTAACCTCACCAAATGTGAGGTATAATTAAAATGGTGTTTTCTGTGCTTGGAAACTAGGGAAATCAAGGAAACAGATGTCAAACGCTCCCCTATATATGAGGCCTGGGAAAATCTACATACTAATAATATACTGATAGCACTATAAGCAAAAAAGAGGAGGGTGAAAGTGGCTCGCTTCAGGCCCTTACAAGCAACTCGCCGTGTTTTAGTTGAACCACCATTATACTTGAGGTTCAGACTCACACCGTGTGGGGAGCCTGGGGTTGTTTTTGCTTGTTTCCAGTCCTTGTACAGCTATATTTTATGGTGCTCTGGTACTGCAACCCCCTCCCCTAACCCACCCCCTAAGGGTCCTTCTTTGGAGCAAGTAATGGTGGCAATTATCTCATGCCCCCTTTATTTCCTTTGGTAGACATTTTTATCCTTTTCTCTCCTCTTTTCCTTCTTTTCCCGAAAAGGCCAGACCTGTGTCCTTAGGCAGTTGTGACTCAGGCCGATTATTTGTGTGGACCTTTGTCAATATAGCCCCGCAATATGGCTGAATACCATGATACCTATCACATACTGTTTGGACATCTGTAATATACCACACTCCATACTGATAAATACAGGTTTACACTGGTCTTGGCATAATTTGATCACTTCTCCTTCTCCACATGTAAGTTTATTGCAACGCAATTACTATACGCAGATGATATTATTATCATACGCAATACCTGGCCCTGGTATACACAACATTATTATGGTTTAGGTATACAGTCTGCCCTCACTTCCTCGAACATTTACTACATGTACCTCAAATCACCCACTCCCTTAGACAGAGCCCCTGCACCTGGTCCTATATGTTTCATTATATTTGGAATAATTTGCTTCCTTTCCCTTACATTTTCCAATTATATTGCTAACTGGGTGATTATTACCCCAAGGCTATACAAAGACATCTCTCTCTCTCCTTTTGCTAAACACTGAGACTAAGTTGAGGCATTTTCAGCAATTCCATCTATAAATGCATTATCGTGTTCAATTAGTTTAATCGGAACGCATTCAGTTCTGCCATTTGCCATAATGTCGGCATTGAATTGGCTGTGGAGGTCCCTTATTAGCATCAACCACTATGCACCCACTGTAGCTTAAAATCATCAACCCTTTATGGGTAACATCGCCATTAACAATGGATGCAGCATCGACAATGACTCTCTGGGGCTGCATTTGTGCAGCATTAAACTCATACTCTATGCACCAATGCAGCGCTGGCAAGGTACCTGCTGACGGCGTATTGGTGCATCATGACGACAAAATTTAATGCTCATGAAGCATTAAGGCATCATGCTGTCCTTAAAGGATTAAGAAGAGCTTATTAAGTGATGGGAGTTTTGACATATCATTATGAGCACACTATAAGAAATGGATTCCGGTGCTTTCTATTCCACATCAGAATAAAGAACGACATTCGCAGATTCTTCCCTTGACATTTTTATCTTTTTCCAAGGTACTGTTTGGAGATTGCAGAACACACATTATTCCCCTTACGTGAAGAAGACCTTTGTAAGTGTGTACATAAAAGGGTGGCATGGGACTGCCTCTCTGAATGACGTTCGAGAACTTCTCTCTTAGTGTTGGAGACATTACAGTGGCTGATGCATTGACCTCTAAACGAAATGTCAACGTTTTTACAATTACCCTGTATTTCATTATGCTAATATTGACAAAAGCAGAAGGTATGTCTTTAAAGGATTATAGTTTTCTCATAATATATACAGTGGCGGATTTAGAGGGGATACAGGGGGGACCCTCCCCCCCGGGTTTTTGGGCAGATTTTACCTCTTTTAATATAAAAATTGGCTCAAATGTTGGGAAGGGAGAATTTTGGATTAAACCTTTTCCATGCGGAGCATGCTGAATTTCATATTACCTTCCAACTGCTAGAAACAGCCCCCTCCCTTCTGAAGGATCATAGACGTGATGCGATCTAGAAAGACATTACATTCGGTATAAGAAATAATAGTAACCCTAGTGCAGTAAGATGTTGACTCCACATACCTTAGCGCCTGTAGGCTTATGGTCAACTTGTGTGTAGACTTGTCCTATTGTATTAAGTGAAGATTAATCCAAAATTGAACACGACTTGATATGCTTCCTGTAAGCAAGAACAGAAACAGGTATAAGAGAAATGCTACCACAGGAAATGGTAAGTTACACGGGGACAGGATATTAGAGTATCTACATAAAGCACGGCGGATGGTAGAAGATTGCCTATAGGGAATATGATTTCCAGCTTATAATTATCATTGTCTCTCAGAATCAGAATGAATGCTACACACCATTCAGTATCTATTAGAAGCCTTTACTCCTTCCCGGCCATTCATTTACCGCTGGTTTTACATGTACGTCTAACGGTCAATATATTGACAACCTTTTAAGGAGCGCATGATACGTTAATATAGGCTATGCATTTTGTCACGATGCATGATGTATGGAATGCAAACCTGGCGAGTCTGTTCGTGAGGGCTGCATTCGTGCAACATGCCGACCATTCTGGGGCCTTATCAATCTCCTATACTAAGGTCGGCATGATGCTCGAATACAGTAAGCCACTCGCCCAGGCTGCCTTCATGAATCAGGGGTGGGCAGCTGTCGCAGTGTCGCCTCACACTGACACAGGGGTGAGCAGCTGTCGCAATATTGCCTCACACACAGGTCTTAATCTTCTTGGAGCAACAAAGGCCTACTCACAAACCCCTCAGAATACACCAATCTAGCTAGAGCTGGAACTTTCCCTCGAGCAGTATAACCACAAAATGCAGCTATCCGAAAGTAAAACTCTTATGTTCCTTGGTGCAACATGCCCGGACAACTATAAGAATACTCCAATCTAACAGTAAATTTCATCAAATCTTTATTTCCAATAATATCAATAATTATGTCTAAAGGTTGAATTCTTTGTTTTCCTGGAGCTCCCAAAACCATCAGAATACATCTTTCTAAAAGGTATAGAGTTTTTCAATTTTCCTCACGCAATGTGCCCCCAATTCTCAAGATTCTAAACTTAGCAATCAAGGTTTTCCTGGGGCAATATGACTCAATACTGTACAAAAAAAACATCTATAGATAGAACGGTCCCCCGCATCCTCAGAATACATCAATCTAACATTAGATGAACTAGCAGTCGCTGAACCTCTAGGAACATACCATTCTAAAGATAGTTCCAATTCCAAAGTCTTTCTGGCGCACTATATCACTGTTCCCACCCCTAATGAACCAAGACAACAAAGGGCATCTCTGAAAGTCCCTTGGCTAACTATATCTCTACCCAATTGCTGTGGAGTTCTGATCCGATTAAACCAACCCCTTCCTCAGTCCAGCCTCTCCCACACTCCCACACAGGACCCTCTATAGCAGCCTCTCTCCATGCCTGGTCGGTGTTTGCCCTGAGACTGCTCATACTTGTACAGCAATGGCCATGAGATGGCATGTATGCAGAGACCATCTCTGTTTGACGTCCATGTTTAGCACACACCCTGCATGGTCACACCGGTCATGACCAGCCCAATGTGCACAGGTGATGGGCCCCAGCATTGGGAACGTCCCTTTTGGATATGGATGCCTTTACATCGCCTACACTGCTCGCCTTGAGTGAAGGTCTAATGTAATGTAACTACCGTGAATTACTGCTTAAGACCTACAACCCACACCCAAACAGGAGAACTTTATAATCCACAGGGGGGTTCAGAAAACCCGCAGGTCATATGCTGGGATTTACAATGATTTTGAAGATGATTTGCCTAATCACAATTCAAGTTATACCTTTATCATTCATGTATGTTTACCACATGTGTTTATGAAGGTTTACTTTACTTGTGGAAATATAAAACCTCTTTTTCTTTTAGATCAAGCATTAGTTATCCAGACACTGGGTACTACATCAAGTTGCCTATTGTGTATGCAAAAACTGTGAGTGCCTATATGTACATACGGTCCTATCACACACCCCAATGTGCACAACGGCCTCTAAAATCTGTCAGCAAGGGGAAATCTAAGAGCCCTACCATTACCAATGCTGATTTACTAGCAAAAGAAATTATTCATACTTTACAGACCCTGCTTAAAAACTAGTAGGTTTTACGTGCCCCTGGTTACTGTGGAACCAAGCATTAATAACTGGCTACAGACTTTGCATTATTCATGACATTGCTTTTTAGATTCATGTCATGGACCTTTTTAAAAGTGGCATGGACTTTTTGCTGTAGTATAGGACTGGGAGAGACTTGATTTACTAGTATTGATCAGCTATAGTGTATAGAGTAGGTTCACCCCACGTCGGCCACCCCCTCCAGGGTGGATAACAAGCAAAATGATCTTGACTGGACATTCATATCTGGTTGAATAATATTGATTCAACTAGTTGGTATGGTTAGATTAAGAACATAATTTATTGCCTTTTATACCTAGAGGGGGTGGCTGACCTGAGGTATGTGGCCGACTTGGGGTAAACCTACCCCTAGCTACACGGGCCTTATAACATACAAGTCTATAATACAGTGTCTAGGCGGTTCTTCATTAAGGCTTTTTGGTTATAAATGGTGATGACTCTAGCGCAGAATACATCAGTTTCATAGACACCGCGCTGCAATGAGTTTTTTCCCAATAGGCCCTAAGATATCTTTGTGGGTATCACTAATGGATGGCAGAATTGTTCTCAAGGGATCACAAGGGGACAAATTCAATTTCAATGATTTTATGGCAGAGCCGTAGTGGCTTTTGGTTTTTATAATAAAGGATTGTTATGAGTTGGAAGGAGGAGGGGAGAGAGGGAGGAGGAGGAGGAGGAAGGGGCAGAGGGAGGACTTGTGATGGCCTTCCTTTAAGGACGGCAAAATGTTGTTGCATATGTTTGTGAGGAGGGGGGAGGGGGTAATTATGTCTGAGTTCACAGTTTGTCAGCGGGCTTGAGTGATTTCAAGGGCCACCCTGGTCCACTAAACTTCTAGTATAGGTCCGGCATATACATAATATGGGGATTGCCATTGACATTGACAGTTTGACTTGACATAGGAGTCAATGATTATTAGGCTGGTACCTATCCTTGTCATTGACAGGCACATTCAAGAACTCAAAATATGGCCGTGAACTGGGTGTCTAGGCCTTACCACAATGTATACTGGTTCTACATGCAGTAACTGAAAACCAGATCTAGGTTAAATTAGTCTTGCACACACCTGCAAGGACACATGGGGATACCAGTCCTAGGCACAGTCTAAGGGGCAGCTAGGGCTTTATCTAACAATGAACAAGGGGACCTATGCTAGTCTTTTCTTGCCGAATTCTTCCAACTCTGCTCTGTGGTGTAAATGGCTTTGGGGACAAGGTCCCAAAGCCAATAATAGTGTAAATGTGTTGGTATCAAAACGTAAGTAGAGGCTTTAATCCTTTAAGGGCCGCATAATGCATTCATGTGATATTTCCTTAGTCATCAAGATGCATTAATGAAGCCCTGACGAGTCTAACCACTAGGGCGGTAGCCATGCATTATGTCCATCTTTTGGGTTGTATTAACAGTCCTGGCGAGTTACTCGCCAGTGCTGCATTAATGCACCATGGAGATAAATGGCATACTGTATTAAAGCAATATGCGGCCCTTAGATGAATTAGGAGGACATAACTATCAGTATTCAGACAGCAAGGGCCCCACTACTATACACATGACCGTAGGTATTGCTATTACCATGATTAACTATACTACAATGCTCAACCCCTGAGTTTTCCTCAATCATGAGACATAGTATTAGAAAGTTATCGCTTAGACAATGGTACAGGAGATTTTAGGAAAAGTTAACCATCTATGCAAGTATATTAGTTTTACTATAGATGCCATTGGGTTTGTTACATTCCCAGATGGTGGTCAGGATGCATGAATGCGTCATGATGACCAAGAGTATAATGTATTAAAGTACTGTACACACTTAAAGTGTTACGTTTACACGCTTTATTGCAGCCACGTTCAACACACTTTTTGTTTTGTAACAGACTACAGGCTACTCAAAGTGTGTTGATCTCAAAAGTGTGTTACTCTGTTACGCTACTCAAAGTGTTTTACTCTAAAAATATGTGTTCTCCCAACACACATATTTTTAGAGTGTACGGCCCTTAAAGGGTTAAATACAATATGGTGGCTTGATTGAAGCCAGACCCCCGATAATGGGTTACCAGCAGACCTTCCCTGACAAGACTGCAGCTCAATCCCATCAATGAGCAACTCACTGAGCAACTCACCGACTACTGTTTGATAATGGAAGTCTGAACCTTTACTAAATTGACCTCGTTGGCCAATGATCTGGAGTCAATCATGGGAGCCATTGGTCCAAGATTAAGAAAGCACTGACGGAATAGTAAATCATTATTGTTTCCAATCAGATCTTTCCTTTCATATCATATTAATAATGTAAATTTTTGAACATGTTGATCTCTGGAATGAAAAGATGTTTTGTGCCTTTGGTGTTATTTTTATTTCTGAATTACTAGACTACCATAGCATGCGACCTCCGTTTTTGGAAACGAGTCATTTCCTGTTTTCATACCTTGCATGATGAGATCTCTGGATAATCTCCCTACTAGTATTTATTTAGCTCTACAATAATATTATGTCTAAACAAGTAGCAAAATACTAAAATACAGCGGCAAAGCAGGAAATTATCTATTAGGGCCCGGCCTTCAAGATAGATGTAGATCATGTTTGTACTTTGAACGTGTCCATTCAGACTAGTGCTGTTGTTGTTGGATGTTGAACGATTTTAAATAAGATGCCAACTGAAGTAATAAAAGTAAATTACCCCGATAGATAGGAGGAAATTTAACAGCAGTCTCAAAAGTTCAGCGTATGTTTTGACCATAGGCTATGTACTTGCTGTTTGACATGCACTTGGAAAAGGAACCTTAATGTACCCTGCACTAAGGGCCTTTTTCGCAGACTGTGTCACATATTTTTAAATAGCATAGCGATCAAGAGACAGCAATGAGAACTAAATAAAGCAGTACTACACCTTGTTAATAAACTTGAGTGGTCCCTTAGGCATGGATCTAAACTGTTGTCTGTCAGAACCCATGTTTGGACAGCAGCAAGAAGAAAGCCCTGTTCCCATGGAAACCATCAACAATGGAGTTTGTGGTGGTATAGAGTAAAGAGACCCCCACCCCCTTCCTACACCCCTCCCAGACCAATATTAATGTTGTTGGCATCTGAAACCTCCTTCAATTTTTAACTCCATGCGCAGGCATGAACGTTTGGAGAACAGACAACATGCAATCAATGCCTGCGTCGATGCAATAGTGCTGCCTCCCCGGGTTAACCATTTGAGGACGGCATGATGCATTAATGAATCATTCCCCTGGTCATACCCCTGATCGTCGTGATGCACTGGTGAGTTACTTGCCAGGGCTGCACTCATGCATCATGCCAACCCTACGGGGTTGAGACACTTCGGAATTGGCGGCATAGTGCACCGATGTAGCGCCTGGGCTACATTGGTGCATCATGACAACAAATGGCATATTTTAGAGACATGCCGTCCGTAAAGGGTTAACAAGGCCACTCCCACCTACTGCACTTTGGCTGGATGGAGGTTGAAAAGTCCATCATTGGGCCAAAAAAAAAAGAAGGTTGGTTTCAGGTAACATGGCAAGAAAATGTAGGGTCGGTAGGTCGGATTTTTTTTTCCACTTTTTTTTTTTAACATGAAAGTACCACCCGGCCTCTCCGAAGACCCGAAAATTGACCCAAAAAGGGTAAAAATAAGGAAATTTCTTCAAAATTGCATAAAAAAACGTAGGGTCGGCCCTGTTTTGATAGGGTCGGTCGGATGACCTGAAACAAACCTTCTTTTTTTTTTGGCCTTAACAGCGCTGCATTTCGAGAGTATGGTTCTGACTGGTGACAGCACAGTTGGGTAATACCACTGTAACATCACCCTTAACATCATGGTGACAACATTCATGGATGACCAGCACGACTGAGTATTCTTGGGCCGGATTGGACTACTTGGTACTATAAAAAAAAGCAGAAATTCACCAAATTCCGAGATTAGCGAATCACATACAAAATCTGGTCACTGTTTTGCAATAATGTCTCACCGAATGCCAGCTTTCTGATAGGTATAATGCAAATGATGCTCTCCCACTACAGTATAAGTAAGAGTACAATAATATATTAGATTAAAGGCCAATATTAATGAATATCAGTAGACCATCTCTGATTTATACAGTCTGTGTTAAGATGCATATCTGTGTTTGTGGGATCTAGAATACAGATATAGATCTGAGGATATCTGAGTCTGTGTATCAGATGGCATAAACATCTCGTGCTAGGCATCATAATAAAACTTCAAGTTTCATATTACGCTATTTTCATCCCATAGTTTTACTATCTTCTGTGCAATACTTATCTTCAAGAATATGCTTTGGAAACTTTTATATTTACTTTAAGCAATGTCTGTTTCTTTGAGTCTATCGTAAGATAAGGTGTGTCAAACTCAAATCAACTGACGGAGAATGATCTGGCAGAATAAGGTGCCAAATAGGATGGAGGAAATACAGATGCATCTTTTCTTCAGTAGGCTACTTTCCACTACGTACATTGCCATAGAAAATAAGGTATTTCTCAAGAGGTAATTTCACTGAGATAATTACCACTTCTGTTCATATGCTTGTTTCTGTATCATTTCTAGTAAATATATAGCCATATTATCAGTGCCTGTATGATAACTGGAATATATATCCCATAGCTCGATGTTAATTTGAAATATTTTATTTAACCCGAAACGACCATTTCTACTCCTCCTCCAACACATATAGATATCTATAAGTATCCTGGTAACAGATGTATCGGAAATAAATAAAGCAGAAACAGACGTTTGTCCATACATGTATGTACACGTGTTCTTCAGTTACCTATATGTGTATAGTGACCGCACCCCAGACCGCACCCATCTATAATACAGTTAGGGTAGATTCACCTTGAGTCGGACACATACCTTGAGACGGACAGTTCAGTTTGTGCTTATTCGACCATTCTAAGGGAGTGACAATTTTTTTAACAACGATGAGGGGACTCCTTGAACCGGGGGAATGTGAAATATTTTGACCCTTCTTGGGGGGGGGGTCAATTTTTTTTTACCTGTTTGAGCCAAAAAGCCAGCGCATTACTATGTGTCAAAGGGCCTGTGTACGCACCGATTTTCGACCCGTAGAGGGGGGAATACTGGTGAATACTGGTAAAGTTTAAGTGTCATTCCCCCCCCCCCCCCCCAATTAATCATTAGTATAAATCTTATCATACAGGAATAATTAGAAATATCAGTGTCCGTTTTAGGGTATGTGTCCGACTCATGGTGAATCTACCTTAGGCTGTGCCACAGCTCTGGCCTGCTGTACAGAGCGACACATGAACCAAGCGTTGGCCACAACCCACCGTGCTATCTATCCTTATCTCATACATTCTGCCTCACCCTGCTAGCTGGCAGTCCCTTATTGCATTCTTCCCTCTAATTTAAATAGATGTGTATTCAAAGGTCTGACTAAGACACCCACGCATTGTGCTATAATCAAATATAGTCCTACCATTCATCTGTTGCCGTTAGTTGTCTCCACAATGATGAACATTGAACCGGTTTTTGCACAGATAATTATATAGATGTATGTATGTGTTGGAAGACGTGGGGAAATGATCGTCCAAGGTTAGATGGAATATCTCAAATTTAAGTAACACGCTTTCCAGTCAGAGATTCTCCTTTCTAGTTTAAGGATATGGATGACGTCGCTCTACTCCAATGACCAATAAGCTCTATCTCTCGTTCTTCTATATTGTATCTACATGTAAATTCAATTAGCATAATAATGATATAAATGCAAATTCAAGATAACAACCGACCAAACCTTTTCATGCTATTAACATTATGTTTTTTTTTAAATATAGTAATCATTCTGTCAATTAGCATCTAATTTCTAAATACATTTAGAATAATATCCATTTGCCATGTCAACACATTTCTAGAAGAACACTCATTTCGGCATTACTTTGTCTTTAAAGGGTTCCTTTTACATACCAAATCAAGGATCATTATACCAAAATTAAATCTTTCGGGGAAAACAATGGTTTTCTCCAAAGTTAAAAGGTCAAACTGGTGTAAGCCTAAACCCGAGACGTGCCGTGCAAACAGATAACAGGTGATCAGGAACGAAAAGGGGAGCGGGGGCCTCAGGAGTGGGAACAGGAGACCTGAAATTAAATACACTAATGCCTTCGGTTTGGTAAAAGGTTTCTACAAATCCAATGACAAAGCCCCCTTGCCTCTTCAACGTTGGATGTCAATGCAGAATTTCAGAAATAAAGTGCAACGTTTGACATGATTTTTAGTAATATTATAAAAAAAACTTACTTACAGTACTTAACCCTTTGAATCCTGACCAATAATTACACCTCTGAGAACTAGTAGTTCCTAGGATGATGGATCTCATATCAATTCCTTTAGTAAGTATGTAAATGGCATCGACTATTGTCGACGCTAGGCCTGCAGTGGCGTGGACTAAAGTCGAAGCTAGGCCTTAAAGGATTGTTCTCTCTGCGATGGGGCTCTCAACGCCAATCAGCCCGGTATACAACAGTCTTGTGCACGGTCTCTGCAGGCCCCTGGGAGATTTAACTACTTAATCACCCATCCCTTATATGTCTATATATGTCTAAATTGTCTCCAGATATTTTGTTCTCAGCATATATAATATTTGCTATGCCTAATGCTAAGCGCTGCATGTATATGTAGATATCAGTGTAATGTAAATGCCTATAGATTACCTGAATAGCCTTCCTAGTTCTCAATGTGTTATCTATGTGGGACTCCTTATCTAACACTTGTTCCCTGCAGGTAAACAAGGTATTGGCCAGTGTGTGAAGTACCTACAGGGTATCAGTAGTATCAGTGGCCAAGGTCCAACCACGACATAGCCACACTTATTTATTAATGCTCACACCCATCTCAGGATGCAAAATGTATAATTGGATCAATGCTCTATGCTCCCAGTCCAAATCCCTTTTATTAGCATTAGCACTGATTTTATTGTAAAAGAGCAACAGGAGTATATCCTATATTATCTCTCATTTTCAGTGAATAGAGACATGGATCCCTGAGTAGCCCTTTTCATTTTCTACATACAACATGTATAACTACAATGATGAAAACTATAGTATTTTGAGACTATCTTGCAATTTTGAGACTATCTAGCCTGAGGGTTGTAAGATACTAACAAAACTATAGTATTTTGAGACAATCTTGCAATTTTGAGACTATCTAGCCTGAGGGTTGCAAGATACTAACAAAACTATAGTATTTTGAGACTATCTTGCAATTTTGAGACTATCTAGCCTGAGGGTTGCACGATACTAACAAAACTATAGTATTTTGAGACTATCTTGCAATTTTGAGACTATCTAGCCTGAGGGTTGCACGATACTAACAAAACTATAGTATTTTGAGACAATCTTGCAATTTTGAGACTATCTAGCCTTAGGGTTGCAAGATACTAACAAAACTATAGTATTTTGAGACTATCTTGCAATTTTGAGACTATCTAGCCTGAGGGGTTGCAAGATACTCTCAAAATGTTGAGACTATCTAGCCTGACGTGTGTTTTGAGACTATCTCGCAATTTTGAGACTATCTAGCCTGGTGACATGTTCTGGGAGTAGGGACACTAGTTTACCCTGCACTAAGGGCCCATTTCGCAGATCTAGTTAAGTCATGGAGTCAATGCAGATTGACTCCTAGGATAGGATGAGAGTCACAACCTCCTTGACTTCACCTGGAGAGTAAAACTCCTGACTCTCTAAATTGAATTTTCAATGTAATACTAGTTCTGAGCTCTTCCACTAGAGAGTATCATGATTAAATTTTTATAGTTTTTCTCAGTACTGTGCCTTTCATGATGGTTTTTTAAGTTAATCTATTCACCTGATCAAGTCAGAACTGATTATGCTCATACTAATACTAGTAGAAATGATTGATAGTCAACACATGGACTAAAGAAAGTAATTCTTTGATTATGTGAAATAGACCAAAAGAAGGTACATATACACCATTTCGGTGGCTAAAGCATTACTACTATATCTTCTATGCATGTCTTATAACCTTGATGACTGAGATCAAGTAAATAAAGATGGTTAATCTCAGCACCTTCAATCAGTGGATTAAGGACTTCCATTTAGATTGATGCAAATGATGGAACTAAGAAAGCATCTGTTGGGATCTACTTGAATGGGGAGTCCGCCCATTTTGAGTCCATGCAATAGTGGAGTCAATTTTTTTTAAGGAGTTCATTAACAGGGCTTAGTCTGCTGACTCTCCTCTGAATGGAGTCAGGTTGGTTTGACTCTCTATACAAAGGGAGTCTTCTCACTTAGACTCCCTAATGATTGGGAGTCACCTAAGGCTCGTTAGGAGAGTTAGCTCAGTGATCGAGTCTCGACTGCCATTTGGGAGTCACTGTGAATCTACTTCTTTTCTCTGTATGTCCATCACCCTGCTCGTGTCAAGGGGGGAACGTGTAGAGTCCTGCCAAAGTCAATGTCAAAGGTCTCGATAAAGGAGGTCATACCATTCCTGTCCGGGTCTCAACTCTACTTGTGCTTCCTAGTGCGTGAAAAGTGTGTGACCTCTTCCAGTGTTTCTATCTGGGCCGTGTCCTACGTGTCCTACTGATATACAAATGTCTTCGTGTTACGTGTGGTTATACACTGAGTGATCACATCTGGTGGATGATCTACAAGGAAGGATTGATCAGTTGAACATCCAGGTAAAATTTTGCAATACCCCCTGGTCACTGCTCGAATTCAATAGCAGAAAAAAATCAGTATGCATGCACCTTACAGAAACTATTTACAGTTACATATATACATATATAATTGCTTTGGCATACTTGGGAATTGCATGGTCTACTGCCCATATGGTTATAAATCATAAAGAAGGTTTCATAGAATGCCAGCAAGTAGTGGACAGAGCCAAATTAATGTATACTTGTGTTAAATGGGACACATAATGATAAAGAGGCAATGATATTCTTGGCAACCTAATCAGGCATTCGCCTGGGATACATCCCCCTCCCACTCCCTCTTCCGATGTCTCTCTCCGTTTTTCTTTCTCTCTCTTCCTTTGCCTCTTTCTCTCTCTCTCAGTGTTTTTCTCTCTCTTGAGTTTCTTCTCTCTACCCCCCCCCCTCCTTTCTCTCTCCCGTGTCTTACACAATCTGTCTCTATCTGTCTGTCCTCATGTCTGTCTAGCTGTCTTTCTGTCTTTCTGTCTCTTTCTCTCCCTATCTCCCCTGTTTCAGACTCTCCCTCGTACTCTCTACCCCCCCCCCCATCTTCCCTCTTTCTGATGCTCCACTACCTGCGTACTGCACACAGAAAAGTGATTAGTCACACATGGATGCCTCTGTGTGTCCAATAGAACACACCCAAGGTGTCAGACTCAACTCGTCTGTCCCACGTATATTATTCAAGGCACCCATCCCATGACAAGGCAATGCATGGCAATAAGAAGCACCAGTGACCCCATGGATCATCACAATGCATATTAGGTGCGGGTATTACGTAAAGCATTACAACTCACGTGTGTACAGGGATGAGTGGGATGAGTCTCAGGGTGGTGCATATAGACGTGGTTAATACGACTCTCCTATAGATCTCCTGGTGTCCCAGCACCCAATACCAACAACCAGGGCAGAACGACTACAGGACTACAAGACGCCCCCGCAACTCCCCACCACACCTCCAGCATGGTCTGCCGTTATGTGCACTATACTGCAGGTTATAGTTAGTCAGGGGCCAATTCGGTGGGATAGTAAGACCTAGATTTTTTCCCCATAAAGGGGGTCCAGACCCCCCAGAACCCCTCCCCTCCCCTTTTTTGGAAAAAAATATCTCGATTTTTATCATGATATTTCGATCTGCTGCGAGTCACTGCACGACCGACGCTTTTCGGTACTTTGGTATTTGGTGGACCCCCGCCTCAGGGTGGTGCCCCCCTTTTTTCAAATTCCTGGGTCCGTCCCCGGGGTCCGTCCCTCTCACGTTAGTTAGTGCAGATAACTTTTGCACACCTGTCCATGTATATGCAAACTAGGTTATTCTTTGTGCCTTGATACCTAGAGACACCAGACTATTACCCAGGTTCTGGCTAGGGGAAGTAAAATATATGTTTAAATCCATCTGAATAACATCGGAACTTTAAGTGGAATGACGCAGTTGGAGGGGTAATTGCAAATGGCAAATGCAAATGGCAATTATCGTTGGATAGGAAGTAGCTTTTCCTTATATACATGTGGGTTGGTGCTTAACCTAAATCATGAGGTCTGAGCAGCTGAGTGCAACTATGGTTTAACACAATTCATAACTTCCTGGATGGTATTCGTGCATCGCCTTCAGCCTTTCAGATGGACCTAAACGTCAACAATATTTTTATACACCATTGAATGCTGCATTGTAGGGAAGGGTCAACGTACACTGTACCTAAGGGAGTGCTCATTTTTTAACAACAGGGGGGGGGGGCGGTGAGATTTCGCGCGGAGCGCGCAAAATTTTTTCACCCCCCCCCTAGAGGGGTCGAAATTTTTTACCCCCCCCCCCCGGTAGGCCGAAAATCGTGCGCGTTCGCGCCCCTTTGTAGCATAGTAACGCGCGGGCTTTTTTCCTCAAAACAGGTTGAATTTTTTTCACCCCCTCCCAAGAGGGGTCTAAATTTTTTACCCCCCCCCCGGTCAAGGGGTCCAAATTTTTTACCCCCCCCCCAAATCTACCACCCCCCCTGTTGTTAAAAAATGAGCACTCCCTAAGCCTGGCTTGGCAAAACTTATGGTTTTTGTTTGCGTTGTATACAGCCTTTGGATAAAGAAAGTAGGTGTCCTTGCCCGGGCTCCTTGTTAAATATAATGTAAGTCAAGTGGTACTGAGGAGTTCATACACCTGCTATATGTTTTACACTAAAAGTTCTCACATATGGAACTATAAAAGCATACCCTAGTATGTCTTACATTGTGTAACAAAGGTACATTATATTAAATATTTAACGGGTGAACCTTCCTACATACAGTAAGTCTCTGGATGCCTAAATATTGGTTCCAAATAGCTCTTAAAAAATTCTTTCCAAAAGCAATCTGCACACCATGACATTACCATACATTCTACATATTATAATTGCTAGAATTTCAGGGGATTTTAAATGAATAGTGAGGGATTCTATGCGCCGTTGAAGTCGGCCCACGCACACACATTCTTCTGGAAAATATTCCAATTCCCTCATTGTCCGCAGGGGGATTTAAAGACACAAGTTTCCTTTTAAATTAGAAGCACATTTCTGAATACTAATCCAAACCAACAAGGAAAGCTGTTCATTTGGCATGCAATAATATTTTCTCTGCACTGTAAGAAGTAAGCACTGTACACCTACAGCAAAAGTTGCTGGCAACTTTTGTTCCAGTAGATTTTGCTGTAGGTGTACAGCAACTGACTTGCTGTAAATTTACAGCAACTTCTACTGTAAATTTACAGCAACTTCTACTTTAAATTTACAGCAACCTCTACTGTACATCTACAGCAAAAGTTGCTGGCAACTTTTGTTCCAGTAGATTTTGCTGTACATATACAGCAACTGGGTGCTGTAAAGCTACAGCAACTTCTACTGTAGGTTTCATTTTGTTGTTCTCATCAATTTATATCAATTAATATGCATGCATGGAGAGTACTTTCCTGCATAATAGTTCAATCTCAGCTAGGATAATACACAATACACAATGTAATGGTTTAATCCTGCTTCAATACAGCTGAACCGTATGTGATACCAGCTTTTCCCCAGTCCGGGCACTTAAGCATTTAACTTTTCCCACCAATGTGGTGTCTATTCTATACTTTTGCTGTTTTTCTGTATTATTCAACACAATTATGCAAATATTAATACACTTTATGATAACTGCATTCAGTCTCTCTCATCCATTCTTATTCTACGATGTCTTGAGAGTTTGTGAGGTTTTATTTGACTCGGGAAAGGGTTGGGTGGAATAATTAATACAGAAATGGTCTACTGCTGCCACCTAGTGGCGGAAATCTACAGCACAATGTATTGTAAATGTACAGCAATATTGCCGTGGACCCAATTTACAGTACATAATACTGTAATTATACAGCAAATAGTGCTGTAATACCAACTACAGCAAAAAGTGCTGTAAATGTACAGCACATTGTGCTGTTTAAATACAGTAACTTCTTACAGTGTGTTTATAATAAGATTCTAGACGCTTTCATGTTGGCTTACAGAAAATGTATGAACAAACAAATGTTTAATAATCAGACTCTCACTCTTATCCACTTTGAAAAGTCCCTCAGATGTCGATGGAGTATTGTCTAGAGGATTTGGAACACTGGACAACTTGGCTGTGTACAGGTTTATGATTATGTTATATGAGATATGGAAACTGTTGGTATGGTATTTCAGGTATAGAAAGACCCTGCATTAGCAATATATACCATACTATGTGAAATATGTGCCGTATTATATTTGCTACATGACTGGATACAATAAACATGTTGCCAAAAACAGCTGTAGTATAACAAATGGAACGCTGATCCAAAACACGTGTATAACAGGGTAGTCGTGCAGTAGAAACACACAATACTTGCATGCAGGCAGTGTTACATTGATTAGAAATGTGTTCCTCCATGTTAGAGTAAAAAGAAAGGTGTGTTTCAGGCAGCATGGCCCGAAAAGATTAGGACAGGTAGGTCAGATTTTTTCGCATGTTAAAAAGTACCAGAAACGACTCGCAGGTCAATAGTATGACAATTCCTTGACGCCAGACGGTCATTTAAGCCACTGAAAGAAGTTAAGAGTTATTATTCATACCAAATATTTGCTAAAATCTAAATGATTATGGGGAAAATGTTTTTTTAAAATTCCCCAAAATCTGAACAAAATGCTAGGATTGGTCCCTCTTTGAAGCTAGAGTCGGGTTGCCTGAAACATAGATTCTTCTTTCTTGCCCTGAGTGTCTATAATGAGGCACATCTGCAATACATTTATTTCATGACATTTTGATTGAAAATATGATTTAAATCAAGAAAGAATGATATTTACTCTGTTTGATTATAAATGTGATGAATTGAATTGATAGGCCGTGAAATACTGAGCAAGGTTGTCTTACGTATGGGGGATGATACGTCTTTCCTTGGCTCAATAAACTGGACTGATGAATTCATCATGAAATAAAGCATAATATATCAATACATGTATGTCCTGCAGAGTCTACATGTCTGTGTAAAATTAATATAATCTGATCTACAGTGATGAGGAAAGTTAAATCCAATAAGCGTCACGTTAACAAATGATATAGCTATAGATGCCTATATACCGACTTGTATTGCTATACCTGACTTGGATAAACGAGAGCCATCATCCATGGCTGTTCACCAAAAGCCTAGCCGGTAGAAAACAGAATCTGCTGACTCATCAATTCTCTTGGAATTTGAGATGGTTCCCTGCTGTAGACATTGCCCACTCCCTTTCTATACCTACTTAAACATTTGCGACAGCAACACAGGACAGGTGCCAGTGTCATCTCTATTTAATAGGGCCCGTCGCTTTCTCAAAAGCTATAGGCCTACTATTAGATGCACTCGTTGGGGAAGCAATTTAAGATGCTGTACAGATGCTACGTGTGTTCAATGGTTGAAACTTGCCGCTCTAATAAAAGGGACCTTCCACTATAGCCGATCTCACTATCCGATCTAATGGTATATGATTTTTTCTTGTCGATTTCTTTTCATTTTTCTCATAGCGTCTTAGAAATCAGCTATGGTAAAGCTTATACATTTAGGCGTTTTCCATGTCATTTTTCAGGACCGCTGGGCAAATTCTCATGCAGTCTTACAGGTAGTTTGTTCGACCGTTCCTGGATGGCAAAATGCAGGCAAAGAAATCGCACACATCCAGGATCCGATGGCATCTGACAGAAGGATCGGCCAGAAATCATTGCACTGCATGAATGATGATATTTAAGCAAATTTTTTACTACTTAAAGTCACTCTTTAAGCGACCTTAAGTACAGTAAATGCCATTAAACGTCACGTTAAGCCTACCGCAGACGGACCCGATCCGATCGGCAGACTCGATCAGCCGATCGAGTCAGGCCATATCAAACATGTTTGATTGGGCCGATTCGATCGGGAGGACGTCCCCGCAGACCTACCCAATCTGCCTAGCTACCGATCGAGTTGGGCCCGTCTGGGGTAGCCTTTAAGGTCACAATGGCACATAAGTGACTATTAGTGGCATTTAATCGAATTATTAAAATATGCCTAAAGTTTAAATTTAAGCAGTCCAATAGTTGCTTAAATGCCAACATTCATACATTGTTGGCTGTGATTATTATGGAAGATTTTAATGGAAAAATGCAATTCCGGATGAGATGAAATTTAAAAAATGAAAGTCGGCTCCATAGAACCAAATTTTAAGTAAATGACCTGAGGTGTCTGAAAAGTAGTTTGTGAATTCTCCTGAAAAATCCTTTGAAAGTAGATCCACTGAAGCTGACTTTTCAGAATTAGTCTTTCGGTGATGGAACATATTTCCAAAGGGTGGAAAACACCATAGAAATTATAGCGGTTGGCAAAATTGGCGATAGTGGAATACCCTCTATAGACTGCAGCCGATGGTGATGTTATTTACACACTACACAGTGACAGGGGCTAATTAATACCTCGCTGGCATGACCCACAGTGTTATGGATCCCTGCGTAAACCCTTTTTAATATTCACAGACCGCCCCAGCTCTTCCCGTTAGGGCTTTTATTAGATCTGGCATCAGATGTAGGCTAATATTATCGTGTATCTAATATTAGCAAGTTATACGTATGGCGGGAGTGTGTTGAATGAATATGAATGGAGAAAGAATTTTAATGATTAGTCATAATATACCATTGCACAGCTGGTATATCATTATGATGTAATAATAGTTTTTACATGTTAAACCTACGGTGGAGGGCTAAGACAAAGCATTTCACACCTTGGTTATTTTCACATAACCGAAGGTTAAGTCAGATAGTCAATGGTTATGAAAAGAGTATTAGAATTAACCACAGCTTGCTGATACTAAGGGCGACTTGGGCTTCACCCTCGTCTGGCCCCCACCAGCAAGCTGTGGTTAATTCTACATACCTTTTCATAACCATTGTCTATCTAATACATGATACATATAACCGTCATTCTTACTACAACCATGAGCTTATTATATATATCAGGAATATCAAGAACTGAGCCTTATATATTGCTACTGAATTACTTCCTGTAACCCCAACCCACTTCCCATCAGAAACAAGCTTCAATTTCTCTCGTGAAGATGGCTATTCTATAAAGAGGTATTTTGCGGAGATGGAGTATAGATAGTAGACAATATGCATTCGGCAATACTCTACATGTAGGTTGAGGTAAGCAACCCTATATCATCCATGCCTGGTTGGATATCTAGAACGTATAAACTAAATGACTAGTTTACTCAAGATCTGTGGTTCAGTTACATCTTTAATATCATGGGCAATTTATCATGAATTTAAATGAGTGTATATAAATGTATGTAAAGGAAGACATAGCCATATCAAACAGTTCTTACATTGCGCAACTTCCAATATTGCGCCTGACATATATACTATTATAGTGCTTCTTATACATTCTCTGATACTGATGAACACATGTAGCAGTAAATCAAAATTCTGCACAACCATGAATCTTAGTAACGTGTATTGACTGGTCCTTGGCATAACCAAAGATAATTCTTTAGCATGATAGGGGATATTCTCAAATCCAAGCGCAATTGAAGCGTTAACATAATGCATGCGAGAATTATTATTGGTGAATAAGCGATGACTAAGCCGACATGTTATACCCCAATATTCTCATGAAACCACAGTATCGTTGGCATACATGCATATTATAAACAATAGCTGGGGAGATATGGAGAGCAACTGTGTGCTTTCCATACAAGGCTATGCTATCGGACACTTGGTAGACTTAATCCAAAGATTAAGTAAATATCCCAGGTGTATGAAGAGGTAAGTGAGACAGGACTTATCTACCTTTCACATATAAATTGCTCTCGTCTAAGATAAGACGGGTGATAACGCAATAGTCAGTCACGATCTTGGACTTATTCTTATGGTCGATAATGCATGGTATGTTGTACATGCATTAATGATTAATGTTATTGTGGAGGTATAGAACAGGTCAATATTAGTATACTTGTCTATGGAATTTTGATTGTGTAAATGTGGGCATATGTGACTGACATTTCTTGCTCTCTCATTTGATCTCTTCGCATGACACTTTTTTGAATTTCACATGCCCTTCCTATTTAGTCTGATTGCAATTAACAGATGAATATGGGACGAGCAGTTATGTGTTCCTCCTAACACTATATTTCCAACTGATTGCAATTAACATATATAATAATGATTGACCGACAGGGGAGGGGAACAAAATATTGATTTCTCCATTTAACTTTCTTTTTCTTCATATTATATAAACAGACATGGGCCGACATTGGTGGAGAGAGGGTCACCGTAATATAACGGAACAATACAAAATGCCACTGACCTCCGCTACACTCCCCAAGCATAGCACACAGTCTACATACACCAACAGGCTACGACAAACTCCGCATGGAGAACCACGGCCCCCGGGAAGAATCGTGACAAGGGCGCAGCGTTCCACTCCAAAAATAGAGGAGAGACTCTGACTATATAGACGTGTTAACGGCTCTCTGAGGCTAGGGTTAGAGGCCATATTACTTCAAATATAGAACCGTTCTGGCTAGACGTGTTCAGGTCTCTCCGAGGCTACAGATGCAATAGGCTTAGGGGGTGATCATTTGTGAACAACATTGGGGAGGAGGGGGGCGAAGGAGAGACACGTAACTTGGGGGAAAGAGGAGCTGAGGGAGTGATCATTTGTGAACAACATAGACGAGGGGGGCGAATGACAGGCTTAAAAAGAGAGGCAGAAAGAAAAAAAAAGACAGACGAAGCAAAGGAAAAGAAAGGGAAGAATGGAAGAAAGCGAAAGAAATTGAAGCGAAGGAGAGGAAAAGTAAATAAAGGGAAATGTATTAACCATATCGAAAATCCGAATCATACAAAATAGATTAAATTGTGGCCCATGATATTAGCTATCAGGCAAGAAGGTATACATAGCACTAGTATTAGAGGTTGTTTGGGAACCTTTCAGGGATGACATTGCATTTGTAGCAAAATGTATTGGAAAGATGCATAGCTCAATGTATAGCCCCAAGAACCACACCCACGATAAGATCCCATCCTCAATCCGCAATGGTTCTCCCCCTGATCCTGATGCCTCCCAATCACCCTTGGCCTTTCAGAATGTGACCTTTAACCTTTAAGGTGGTAACCTTTAACCTTTAGTAAGGTGCCCAATAACCCGGCCTTCCCCGCCTCTTAGACATCAAGGAATGTGCGGCTTGTTCCAGGGCGGAGGGCACTTGAGGGTATGGGTGGGGAGGAAGAGACACCCCGGAGACATCCACCCCATTAAAGTATAATGCTTTCTGGAAGCTGTTTCATCTCAAATAGCGTTATTTACAATTTCAAAACGTTATTTTGACGTACAATAACGTTATTTTGTTTAATAGCTGGGCGCAATTTGCGGATCGACCTAAACTGTCTCTATTCTTCAGATTCTGTAAATTGCGGAGCTCCCCATTTAATTGCGGAGGTCTTTTATTTGTATGGTTAATAAAAGTGTTTTATTTATCATTTTCATGTTTTCTACAAATTACGTAATGTGTTGTCTGCAACTTACGGAGGTCCGTACTTTGTGGAGAAACAGCACCCTGCAAATGCTCTATGAGTGCCGCAAATGCTGTACACTGTACACAAAGCATTTGCGGGGATTCAGCAGAACGGATGTTTGCCATTTGCGGTGAAACACTCTCCATAATGTTTCACTCTCCACGCTTTAGTTGACTGTGATTATATTAAGTGGAGGACCTGCACTCTTTAGTTTACAAATAATTATATTAACCTTTTAGTAGCGCATAGTGATTTTTAAAGCATTTGCTGGGTCCACATTATTCTGGCCTTTTGCGGTGAAACACTCTTCATATGTTTTAGTCTCCATGCACACTTGAGTAGATAGATTATGATCAGTCAGAGGACATGTACTATTAATTTAGTTTATAAATGCGTTAACCTTTGAATTTGCGCATAATGATTTAATGCAATGGGGGACTAATAATTATTATGGTTTATGGAAGAAAAGATCCATAAGCAATAAGAAGTCCCAAAGAAGTCCCCACAAGAAATGCCTTCCAGTGCTGCATCCATACACCTTGACAAATACCACATTAGAGCAGTGCATGGCCCTATAGGTTAAACCTATTCGTGCACTGAAAGACATTTTATTTTGGGGAGTATTTTGATAATCATAACGATTTTAGCACCGATATGTGTCCCATTATCACAAGACCTCATTGCTTTACGGACGTGGATATGCACATTAGATTAGAATAGATAAGATGTTAACTATAAAATGCATCAATGTACCTTGGTTGACTACACATTCAGTGACAATTGTCATATGTCAGATGAAAGGGCCCGTATACATGCGCCGCAGCTAGAAATACATTATATACAATGGCCAAGCCCACATATATATCTTTTCTCACCTAGATCTTTCGATAGTGTTTTATTTCTCACGTTTTTGAATCGGAATTGCAAATCTCAAATGAAATGAGAAATTTGATTTATCAGCTATTTATGTTTTGTGTATCGTGTGCTGCTGATTCTCATTAAGTACTGTTTCCCCCATTAAATCATGGACACTGCTGTCAATGAAATCCATGACAGACGAGAGACTATTATTCAGTATCCAATGCTAATTGGCATGTACATGTATATTGAGATGTACAGTTGTAGAGGACAAGAGACAGTATACGACAGTACATGTATTTACACGCTTTATATGTATATATCCTTCAACAGAATATGAATGAGGTATACAAGAATATATGGATGACATAATGCCTTATCACAGAGACACCCCTAAGGCCGCTCAAAAAAATTATCAGCTTTACGGATACTTTTCTGAAACAAGTGGCGAGGGCGGAAGGCTTTTTATTTTTATTTTTATTTTGTTTTTGGTTGACGAGGGAGGTCCTTCATTTTCATTTGCTCAATATTGTTTCTAATATACTATTTCTATATATCGCCATACAGAAATACAATTGTTAACCATGTAATTGATATGCCCTAGTTAAAGGCATAGATATAAGGAATAATAATTATGCTACTTTAAGCATAAGGGAGCATTTTTTCAGTTGATGCAGATTTTAAGATAATTTTTTAAGGAAAAATGGAATAAAAAGCAGTGATGCGGCCACTTCTAAGTGATGCGGGCGGTGTCTGTAAAGCTGATACATTTTTTTAAGGGGCCTAAGCTTATACATTGTATAGATAGATTCCACAGTGAATAGGTGCCTCTGCCAAAAGATGAACAGATTGTGGGTATTTACATATCATATATTAACATCCCTGTAACCACTCCTCACCTTCATGCCTATCCAGCATAACACATTATAACCAATTCATAACCTGCTGATAACATCCTATCTCCATCCGGCCTGCTAACATGCTGTAACGTGTTATATTTACAGATTGCCAATCTTGATAGCCACAGCTGTCTGCTGGGTGTCTGTGTCTTCCCAGCTAACAAAAGAAACACGTTATTATACGTCAAAATAACGTATTAAAAATTTATATAACGTTAGGCCATAGAAAGGAGCCTTAGAGAAACGTTATAATGTCATATAAAAAGGAGCCTTAGAGAAACGTTATAATGTCATATAACGTTATAAAATGGTGTATAACGTTTTTTCTTTACTGGGTTTTCACCTGAACAATGGTGGGCCGTCTTATTTTCTCAATATTTTCTACCATTTAAAGTGGCATCGTCCGATGATTAGGGCTCAAAAATTAATTTAGCTACAAATGAACCAGAATGATCAATATTGCCATACTACGACATCTCACTAAAAGATTATATTTGTCGGTATGATGCACTAATTTACTCACCGGTGCTCCATCAATTTGAGTATCATGCTGACCCTTCGGGAGTGCCCTATAAAGTCGGCATGATGCTTGAATGCACCATGAGTTATCAAACAAGGCTGCATTCATGCATCATGATGACCAAAGTAATCATGCATTAATGCATTATTCCGAGAGTATCAACCCCATACATGCATCATGGCATGGCTGAGAATTAGGTTAAGAATTAGATTCATGTACATCGAAATGGTATGAGACAATATAAATGATGTACATTATGATATAGGGTCGCCTGATGCCCATGATACTGACACAGGAGCATACATACATTGCAATACAGACTGAACAATGCTGACCACCCTTCATAGACCTGTAGAAGACGATTTGTAACTGTCTATAATATCGGGTGGGAAAACAAGAAATTCCCCCTCCCCACTTCGATCTTCTGGATCTCAAAACGCATGCGTTTCTACGTGTAGTACATGTGTGTCTATATAAAGTGGACCCTCTACTTCTCAATTAACTGGCTATGTTATGCACACGTACATATTTCCCCTGTGTGCATATACATGTATACGCATGGCTAATAATACACATATACAGATAGCTATGGTATAGATAGATAGAATATAGATAGCTACAAATTAGCACTGCTGCCATATGATTAGCAGCTTTTGGTTCATTAGTTAGAACATCGTCCTGCATGCAATATTGGCAGATAATAAACAGTGAAGATAACATAATTTATAACACGTGAGAATATCGATATTGTTACGTCATGATATTAAATGATAAGCAGTGGTGTTATGCTTGTCGGAGAGGGGGAGTGCATGCTATGCTGTTCACATCAAGAGGCAGAACGGATAGACGATAGAGACGTATGGCAAGCGATATGTTCACCCCCGATATCGGAGTTTCTAACTTTGATATCACAGTTGTTAACTCTGATAACAGTGATTCTAACTCTGATACATGTAACAGAGTTCTAACACCGATATCAGCGCTCCTAACTCTAATAATATCTGAGTCGCTAACTCTGATATCTAAATTTTAAACTCCGATGTCGAATTTTAAAACTATGATATCAAAGTTTTAAAGTCCAATATCAAAGTTTTAAACTCTGATAGATCTATCAGAAATTAAACTTCGATATTGATCGTGAATAAATGGCTTGCCACAGACGGGGAAACGGGAGAGAAACGCGACTGGGCGGGGGGGGATGGGTGGCATATGGAATTTAGAAAACATACTGCATGATATCTAACGTACCCCGGTAGTCATATAGGCTGTAGGGCTTATAGGCCAAGTCCACCGTCAGCAAATAAATGAATAGATATGATAATAATCATATAATAAGATTTGGTATTCTATATAGTTATGGTACACATATTAATAAAGGCCCAACATATAATATCATCAGACCTATATCATCATCCTCTATCATACTTATAGGTGATATAATGAGTGTCTCCATCCTATATATAAAGTCATATATGTAGTGTGATGTCGCCTATATATTATGCTGACTCAACGTTACATATAAACGCTATTGTGTAGGCATATATAGAGTAGATTTTAGCCTGACAGCTGGGGGCGTTGGGGCGTTAAGGGGTGGGACAAAGCCCCCCATAGAACCTATACCATGAATATGCAATAGGTAAGTGGATCGGAATCACAGAGAGTAGGTTATGTAGGCCATGTGCAACTGATGTGGGGGAAAAGGTAAACACCCGGTGGGGGGGGGGGGGGGGGCACTTGGTACATTTTGTATACACAGGTGTGCGGCTGGCAAGGGTGGTTTTTGAGCAAAATCTATCTAGCCAAGGGTCAGCTTTTGGCAAAATCCCTCTAGCCAAGGGCCTGTTTTCGGCAAAATCCCTCTAGCCAAGGGTCTGTTTTCGCTAAAATCCCTCTAGCCAAGGGTCACTTTTTTGAATTTTCGCCAAAATACATGCAAAAAGGGTCACTTTTGAGCGAAATCCCTCCAATTGAGGTCAATTTTCGGCAAATTTCTTTAAACAGAAGCACTTTTGTCCAAAATCGCTCTAATCAAGGGGTGCGTTTCCACAAAAATTTCGAAAACATAGGCCCTTTTTATCAAAATTCCTCTAGGCAAGGGTAAGGGTTTGCCAGAGGCTCAGCCGCACACCCGTGTCAAAATAAATTTGAGTACCCCCCCCCCCCCGGGGGATAAACATAATGCCCAGTAGGAAAACGCACAATAAACACGTATCATGTCTACATTCTGAAAACTATATATATATAACATATTATGGTGCTGAATAGGGCATATAGTGCGTTGTAGAGACAATATAGGGTCTATTATAATTATACATTAACTTCAGCAGAAACATCCCATATAAGAATAAAATGCTAGGGCCACGTGCTTCATATTGCAACTTTAAATCTGTCCTATAAAGTTATTCAGTTCATTATCTCGCCCCTGTACCATTTAAAATAAAACCTGTCCGTATGGATCTACCGTGGTTTTTTATTTCATTAGACAAGCCAATAGGCCTGCACCTAGCTAGGTTTATCTCTGGTATTTTAGGCGATTTAATTAGATTCCTATCATATTAGAACTATCCTTATATAGTAATTAATTTGGACAGCATTCCTTCATTCATTCAGACCTATATATAGTAGCTATATAAAACAGGACTAAAAGGTATTCTTGGTAGGTATACACAGATAAAGATGCACGTGATGGTACTGGGTAATTCAAATAATGGACCTAATTAATTATGGAGGCATGCATGCCACGCCCCCACCAATTAAAACCAGTCTACCTAGATCTACATGCAGAGATCTAGCTATCTAAAGTTCCTATGGTCCCTGAACACCTGAGCAGTGATTTATGTAGCTCCGGCAGTGTAGGCTTATAGCACTTAGACCCTCTCACTAAGCCACACCTGTCAACATTAGGCCCTATCTATACAATACAGAATATACCCTAGACCGGGACCCTATAGACTGGGTGCCCGGCTTATACACTCAGTATCCTCTGTACTGTGGGCCCTTGGTCAAGAGTGGGTTGATCACTCACTCACCCACACACCATGCTTTCACTAACTCACTGAAAACTACTTCAAAACAGCAGAGTCAGCTCTAAATATCCATACACACGTCCTGGGTGAAGCTCTATGGATGTGTCCATGTCCCCTGTGTGATTTAAATGTGTTTGGGGAGAGAGAAATCATGGTTGGAATTAGGGACAAGTTGCACCTACCTTGGGTTAGATCTTCGCCATTTTGGGACTGAGGTGTGTCACTGAGGTGGGGGCGAAGGGAACTAGGTCAGGTCACGTGATGTAAACAAGGTCAGTAGGTCACGCACGTGGCGGTTTGGACACCTGTTGGTTTGGATGCTGGTGGTGGTTTTATTTCAGTGCACCCTCACCCCACTCTCACCTTCTCCTTCGACTCTTCCGAACCAGCTCCTATGTATGTCTATGGGCGTTGGACGTTAACCAATTACCTAATATTAGCAGTAAGATTGGGCGTGTGATTTTCATCACAATTGACTCAGGGTCAGGATGGTAAACCCTTTCAGCACAGCATATCGCTAAAATGTGACATTTCATTTGTCGCCATGTTGCACCATTGCAGCCCCGGCGAGTAACTCGAGTAATACTCGCCGGGGCTGCTTTCATGACGACCAAGGGCATCAAACATTAATGCATTATGCCATCCTTAAGGGGTTAATCAATTCAATTGTCTTTGGATGAAAAAGTGTAATTTTTAAAATGAAATTATAGCACATCAGAATTCCCCATGTCGGAATCTGCAATGTCAGTAATCCTCCAGGTTGGGAATCTCCCACAACAATATCCATGATTTAGCCGGACACACCCACCAATGCTTCCAAAAGGATATAGACTTCAACCTATGCTCCATCCTGATCAGTCTAAAAACTCATAGCCTATGTCTGTGCACCTTCAAGCCGCCGTTTCTCACAAAAAGAAAAGTTCTCATTTGGGGGGCTCTGGATGGGGGGGGGGGGGGGGTCCCATGTCCCCTGTCGATTATAAGAAATGTCCCATGTCACTAAGCAAAAACCTGTGTCACTTATGTCACTAATTTATTCAATTATTGGGTATTCTATATCGATAGAGACACCTAACCTAAATTTTAGTTATCCTACTTTTTGATGAAGAGAAAATGAGCAATTTATGTGCACACTGTAACGATCCCAGATTTCAATTAGAAACATTTCCTTGTCGCTAAGGCCTAAGCTTGATGTCATGTCACTAGGCTTCATGTCACATGTTGATTTTAAGGTTTGGCCATGTCATATGTCGCTTAGGTTGCCATGTCACATGTTGATTTTAAGAAACAGCCATGTCAAATGTCGATTTTAAGAAATGCCCATGTCGCCATGTCGAATTTGGTTGTCCACGCCCATATTTGGGGTACCACGTACAGGGTTCAGTCTTGGGTCCCTCCCTCTTTATCTCCGTTGTAAATGGCATCATAAACACCCTTGAATACTCACATAATCAAAAAGGTATATTAAAACGGATGATATGGTACTATACTCCGCTCGCTTCAATCCAAAAACCGCACTCGACAAACTGTAATTAATGCAAACAAGACCAAGTTTGTCCAATATTGTGTGTTACATATCCTTCACAGTGCCACGAAAAACTAATCATTTTTTTATGGTAAACCTATTCCATTAGTTAAGTTGTATACCTATCTAGGAGCTAGTCTACTATAGGGCACTAGCAGGATGCAGTAATTCTACCTTGTGAGACCTTTAGCTGAAGCTGGTTCCTGTCATGTCCAAAATCGGAGTTTTAGGGGTCATAAACCTTTCACTTATAGCTCTCTATTGTGGGTCCTTAGGTCATCTGCTCAGATTGGGGGAGTGGTTAGGACTCTGGCCTACCAATCAATGGGTCATGAGTTCAAATCCATGTCTAGGCTTTTTTGTTCACACATAATTTTAACATGTATTTTTGGTAGGTTAAAAATTGTGATAGTATACAATTCGGTTTTAAAGATCCTTTACACAAGATCAATATTTATAGTGTAATCTAAAATTGTTTTGAATCAGTTGTATTTGAATATTTCTCATGCCACCTGGTTGCATTGGGGGAGTGGTTAGGACACTGGCCAATCAATCCAGAGGTAATAGGTTCAAATCCATGCCAAGGCAACATATCTTTTTTTATAGTTGGTAAGAAATAGTAATATTATTTACAAAGAAAACCCAATGCAACAATACAAAACCATTAAATCTTAGATTTTAGGGATCTTTACAACCGAGTTGTATACTATCACATTTTTTGACCTACCAAAATACATCTTAAAATTGTGTGTGAACAAAATTGCCTCGACATGGATTTGAACCCATGATGCATGGATTGGTAGGTGAGAGTCCTAACCACTCCCCCAATCTGAACAGGTGAACTAAGGACCCACAATAGAGGCCTATACTTGAAAGGTTTATGACCCCTAAAACACCAAATTTCGGTCATGACAGGAACCAGCTTCAGCTAAGCAGCAGGCTTCTATAGTTAGCAGAGGAAAGAGCACTGGTACCAGACAAGATGGCGCTGTACAGTGATCATCTAGCTAATGCGGAATAACAATGCTGCCCCTGAATGCTGCCCCTGAAAACTGACACATGAAACTTGCTGCAAATGTACTAGACTTCACAACGTTTTATTACCCTTAACCTAAGTATGTTAATATAATTATATAGAATGTATTTCTTGATAAAAAGATCAAGAATACACATAATTTCGATACACACATATTAATAACGATCAAAGATACAAGGCTAGACCGATTAATCCATGTTATAAGTGGCATCCGCAGCTGTCTAAAGGAAATTCAGGATTTTTGCTCAGAGGACATACCTATCAGACCTCTAATAGATATAACGCCTATAGTTCGATCAAGCCTGAATGAGTTACCTCGTGATATTACAAAGTCTCTCAATATCCCTAGCATGACTAATTAAATATCAATTCCACTTCAAGCACACACATTGACATGAATAATTATTACCAACATCACCATTAGTGAACTCTTGATCATAATTACCTTTGCAATGATAGCTTTCTGAATATCCCTTTTCAAAGCTGTTTTAAATGTCCCACTCTCCACTGCACTATTTAGCCTTTTTACCTGGGCCCATTTATAGCGCTTTAATGCGTTAATGCATTTTATCGTCATGATGCATGAATGCGACCCTGGCGAGTAAATCGCTGGTTCTGCATGGGTTATCTGCTTCCTTTGTTCTTCTATTGGCAACCATATCTAATGTCTTAACTTAAAAATAAATGAACTACCTTGTCAATACCTTCTCCTTAAATCAATAGAAACAGGATCCCCTGTTGATTTTTTAAATTTATTTTATTTTTTTAATTGAAACTAAGAAAATCCCATGTCCCGGTCATTTACTTAGTAATCAAATCATCCCATGTCAATTTCAAGAAATATATAACTATGTTTCATGTCATGATCTTGCTATTCCTCCAGTATTTTTTCACCAAACCTCCGAAGGCCCATGATGATTATATCACCATGTCAACTTACTCTAAATGCAGTATTCTGTAGAATTTGCAGCCTTTTCTAATAGTGAAAACTAAGAGATGATGATTTTTTCCCCGCACTTAAGCTACGCCCATGGTTAACAAGTACCGGTAACTTCTTAGAATTTAATTTTGAGAACAACCCTGGCAGTAGACACCTGTAGTAAATAACATGAAGTAGGGGCAATATCAATTAAGAGATGATGAAAAGTAATTTCTATCATCCAAATAAGTTGGAAGAGTGTTTGAATAGGTTATTGCTGAGTGTATATCCAAGCAGCTTCTAATCTGACTCTAAGAAGTATCCAAATTATATGATTGATTTTGTTGATGGTTTTGTTGAACTTGTTAAAAGAATATACACTCAAGAGCTATCCTCAGAGATTTTAACTGTTAACTGACCCTAACTCCTTACCCATGTACTATTATATTACAGACCTGGTTTTCCTTGCATTAATCTTTACGTCATCTTTATCACAATGTTCTATCAATAGATTAAGGTCATGCTGAAAATCATTCCTGACTCAATCAACACTACCCCCTTCCACAGATAGGACCGTGTCATCCGCAAGATGTATATGAGGTACACCAAATCAGAGCCGTTTTCTATAGGGTAAAGGCACCCCTTTCGGACGCTCCTGGACAATAAAGCGGTGATCACTTTTGCCTGTTGAAATAGACACCTTTGACAGATGTTATTTTTAACATAGGTTACCCCCCATTGGACCCATTATCTATATAGGTTATATTCCTGATGAGATTGCTATAAAATCCCTCATATAAGTATGAATAAATCTACATATAAAATATTGATTTCAAAAGATTAAGCAACACCTAAAGTCGAACACCTCATGCCAGAAATGATCCTGGAGTTGGACACTTGTCTTTTCATTGGTTTGATAGGCATGTTTGACAGTAAATGCAATATTCTTGTGGGAAAATATCATATTGTGTTTTGAAACTGTTTTTTTTTCTATCAATAGATCCCCATTCATATAATATTGGTTGCTAATGAGATATTTAAAGTGTCTATTCAACATTTAGTCATGACTGTATGCATGTAGTAACCGCTATCTAACTTACCTAGGTATTCAACACACTATATTAATGTTTATAATGAACAATAGTTACAAGTGCATTATTAACCATAATTATATGTAATTCAAAACCAATGGTGTGCGACTCAAGGTATCTGGCCGAGTCAGGGTGCCTTTACCCTAGTATATCTTCCTGACCAAATGTGACTTGTAATGTATAAACATTGTGACTGCAGAGGGGTTTTCGGCGACCTGGCGAGCTGGGCCGTTTTCGGCCGTTTTCCAGGCGACTTTGCGACCTGGGGCAATAATTTAAGCGACCTGGCGACTTTTGCACAAAATTGATTATAGGATAAAGAGTCTAAAAAAACTTCCCCCTACAAGTAGTGTCTTCATACACATAAAACATGTAGCGCCACCAAATCCAGCGAGGGTTATAAGCTGGACTATAGTAGCCCTGGCCGCTCTAGCCAGTCTAGGGTAGACTGACCTAAAGGTAACCACGTACCATGAGATGTCCACCTTAATTATGTAGTTATTCATGTATGGTATTGTACTTATTTGTCCTTTTCTGGAAAGAGTGTCACTTAAAATGTCTTGTGATACACAAAAACAGAGCTTTAATATCATGAATAAATGACTACAAAATTGAGGGGGTCATCTCATGGTAAGTGGTTATCTTTAGGTCAGTCTACCCTAAGTTACTGTAAGAAAGGGTGTATTCTTGAAAATACAATGAGACAGAAGTTGGACAGAATTCCATCCAAGTACGTGATATCTACACCAGGGGGTGCCCCTGTGCCGCTACTTGTGATTGCTGATATCCTCACCAGGTGGCGGGTGTGCATGGGGTATATTTTTTTAGGACCATATTAATAACGATACGGCTCCCACAATGCAGTTCACCAGAGCAATTTTGTTGGGTCCTGGTCTGTAGTTACGTTCCCGCCCGCCGCCATGTTGTTCTCTCGCTAAAAGTTATTCTGCTGAACCCCGACCGATAGGCGGTTATATGTGCAGCAGCGAAGCTGCTGGTATAAGGTAAAATAAGGTATAAGGTAAAATAAGGGGAGAAGTGATCGAAATACATGTCATGTATGATAATGTCCTTCGGGACTGGTATCGTTGACGTTCAAGTAATACTATCTTAGTCACCCCAGTTGTGGTACCAACTTTGAAACATTGATCACTTGGGCCAATTTTCAAATTTGCTTATTGACAGATCCTGTATTCTGCCGTTTATAAATCCCGTAAAATCAAGTGTTATTTCATACAACCCGTGCTCCGGAAAACCTTTAATCCACACTAGTGTTCTGATTATTTCTGTCATACCATACTACACGTCTATACTGTGTATAACCCGTACCCAAACTTTAGGAAAACCCTAGAACACGTAAGGCGGTTCTGATGTGTGTATAACCCATGGGTTGTTTGTGTTAATTTACGGTCTTGCTGTATTGGTATATATCAGTCTACAAGGTGTATATATGCGCGAGGACATCTAGGTTGACCACTTCTCCCTGGGAGTTTATAAAAGTATTTTAAACATCCCAGGCTAATCACATTTTTTGACATTTTTTAAAGGGACAAACAACAAAATCTGCATTTTCCATAAGGCTCCTTTAATATATGAAATGTGCATACAATCAAAGACAAATACTTCAAAACCAAAGTCAGTTGGCAAATATCACTTTCATATTATTTAATATCCCGTCAGATAATAAATCAGAAATCATGATTTATGGTTACATCCAATCTGCTGAGAGTTGTCTCTGCGCGCTTCAGTCACTCCCAGCAGTCTCATCATTAGATGTATCTCTTAGCAAATGAGGCACGTATATATTCAAGTGTAAGATTATTTTCTTCACACAACGTTTCATAAATGAAGACAAATATCTGAATATGGCCACAAATACAGCGTATAGCCCAGCGAACATCATTATGCAATAGTTTTCTTCTTTTGGGGGATTACCAACATAGCTTTCCACATACTTCACTATGTGTAACAAATGAGAATATTGTAATAAATCAATAGCAACACCATCCGGGCTTTGTTGTAAATCAATTTTATCTTATTAATTATTTTCAAATTAGAGGAAGAATCGATAGGATAACCTACACCTTAAAACGGAAATCAATAGTATAAAATAATCCTGGTGGCCTGCTCTGATACAATTCTGTCACTTTAGAGAGTGCAACAGATTAAACTATTTAGGAAGAGCACGGAAGCCAACTGTATGGCCCGTTGTCTACCGTTTGATATCACAAGGCGATATATCCATAACTAAAGACCAATCCCTAAAGGATATATTTCCCTAACGTTATATATGTATATATAACAAGCACCAGAAGGGAAACTCTCTGCATCATGACTACAGCACCAGGAATGTACAGAAAAATGTAACCCTCTAAGGGCCGCATAGTGCTTTAATGTACTATGCCCTTTGCCATCATGATGCACAATATTACACCCCTGCCGAGGGGACTCGCCAGGGCTGCATTCACGAATCATGACGACAACATGGTCCCAGTAGGCACAGCACAGCTTAAAAGGCATTATTAAGCGTTCACTGAGCCTTACAGAGAATTCGAAAATCCTAGGGCATATTAAGCGCTTAGGCCACTTAAAATCAATTATCAGCTTTGCGGACACTTTTTAGTAAAAAAGGGTGCGGGAGGGCGCTTTTTTTTTTGTTACACTTTTTTCTGGAGGGGCGGGAGGGCCTTTTTCTTTTTTTCTAGAAAATTGAAAGCTGATTTAAGTTTTAGTGATTTAGTTTTAAGTGGCCTTAATAAGTGGTCTGTGCCACCAGGGTACTTTACGACCCATAAAGATTAGGTAAAACGTATTTACCGTTGAATTATCAGTACCATAGTTTAAATCTTAAGAAGGTTTAGCCTCATATCAGACACTTACAGATCGGTGTGGGTTATATATGTATGGCAGTATACATTACCTACCCTTTAAGTAACACGTGGTTAACCACATCAACAGGGAATATCAGCTGCACAACTATCGATATGTACCACTAAGGTGTACCATCATGTACCAGTTAGGCCCCAAAAAAAAAGAAGGTTTGTTTCAGGTAACCCGACCGACCCTATCAAAACAGCGCCGACCATACCTTTTTTATGCAATTTTGAAGAAATTTTCGTATTTTTACCCTTTTTTGGTAAATTTTAGGGGTTTTGGAGGGGCCGCCTAGTACTTTCATGTAAAAAAAAAGTTAAAAATTAAAAAAAAAAAAATCCGGCCTACCGACCCTACATTTTCTTGCCATGTTACCTGAAACAAACCTTTTTTTTTTTTTGGCCTTATATATAGAAGGAGTTATCTCAAAGACACCAATGTACCAGTTATATATAGAAGGAGTTATCTCAAAGACAGGTTTAATCCACCTCTGCGGCCAGTGCAGCTACCCTCTGCCTCTCCAGCTCCTCTGCATCCACCAATGTGTCGCTGCCTTCTCCTTCTCCGATGTATTCTCCTTCCTCCTCGCTTTCGATGAGGGTTCTATGGAGTAAATGGTTTGAATACGGTTAAAGCGGCATAATCACCAAGCTTTTCCCATTCACATTTCTAGTGCTGTTCTAGTCTACTATATGTGGTTAAGTGTGAGTGGTAATATTGCTCCTTTACGCTGAAAACAAACAGGGCATGTTTTGTATGTTCAGATGGTAGTTGCTATATTGATGGGCGCGGGATGTGCGAGAATTGCCCCTTGGTGGATATTTGATGCTGAAACGCGCAGACTTTTCCGCGCTCCGTGTGTTTCCGGCTTTAAGATCAGTATACTATGGATATATAGTGAGTGTGGATACAAAGAAATGTCCAGCCTATGCTTCATGTCCACCACGGTCGGGAGTGAAGTAACCAGCCAAGAGAAAGCAGTGCACCCATAGGATTCTTTCTTAGTCAAATAAAACTTATCAAGGCTCAATAGATACCAATCTCCCCACAGCCTATTCAGCAAAATATTAGGTTAAGTGTTTGATGCATGCAACTATCCACCACCTGTTAATAGAGGAATATGAATTAAAATGATTATTCGTGAGATTTAATGCACTTACCCATCGTCGCTAACACGTCCCTGCCATACCGCTTCGCCAGCATCGACGAGCGCCTGTGAGATCTGGGGCCCAAGTCTCTTTTCTGCCTTGTACACCTCCAACGGATGGAGCTGTACCTCAATGACTGGCTCCACAGACTGCAAGGGTATTAGTACCCACAATTAGTTCACGTGTTTGAGTCTTAATAATGGTCTTGCAACCAAACCTAGGCTAAGGTGTCTTGCCTTTTTGCCCCAAGAGGTGATCCCTTTTTTAAATAAAAGCAATTGCTCATTTTATAATGAGTAAAATGGTGCTTCTACTTTTCAGGGCGATTCAGCTATACAGTTTGCTTTGCTTATTTTTATAATATTTTGTGATTACTGGACAGGACCACACTTTTGTTCATAACTTCATTCTAAACTCTTTTTTTTCATAAACGGCATTCATAACTTACCAGAAGTTTTGCTACGTGGCATCCAGCTAAGTAGGACTGTCCAGCTAGCTGGAAGGCCAACGGTGACCAGTTTTGTCCAGGGGGTGGAGCGAGACCTGTGATTTGCCCCAACGCGCTCTGAACTCTGAGCTCCATCAAATCTTCAGGGAGGGCGCGTAAACTGAAGATGGAAGGTAAGATGGGTTTATTTAACAACCATGGGCTGGTTACTCAAGCAGAGTTGTACAATATGGTCAGTTTGATGTGTAGCTCTGTTTATGGCATCTGGGACTCGTAGTTTGTGGGTTTCCATTAGCTTACAAAATATCAGCAGAAGTATCTTCTATTTTTGCATGTGCAACCTCTAGAGCATGTATGGACCTCAAGTTGTATTTCAACAGTATTCCTAATGAAATGATAATGTATTGGAACTAGGCTGCTTTAGACCTCAAAATGATTCTTCTTCGTATACGTCGTGCAAAATACATACTCTTCACTGCTGATCCACTCAAAAGAACCATAGTCGACGAAAACAACTCCAGCCATAGTTTGGCCTCCCTGTCTTTCAACCGCCAGAATTTCCCCGCGATACCACCTGTTGTCAACGCTGAACTTGCCACAACATGCCATACCTGAAACATTCATAACAATACAGGTAAGGAGGTACACTAGTACATGATATACCATATGTAAAATACAACTGGTAGTCAAAAGGAAGAAGTGAACACACAAATGGCTTTGAGTTTACTCTTGTCAACCCTTAGGAGGATGAATTCTCTATCCACGAGGAAGGTGAACTCCCTAACCCATAGGTTAGGATTACCTCCCTACTCCCTTCGAAGGATTAAACCCCTACCCCGTAGTAGGGTGTTACATCGGCCGCTACAATGCGTCCCCGCAGGGCAGTTACAGGGAGAATACTGACATGGTTTCATACATATGCTCCCCATAGCTTTAATATACATTCCACAATATCGGTTGACCCCTTCATTTAATCCGAATGAATATGCGCTCCTAATAGGCATAGTAATTCTTATGCCATATAATTCATTCCTACATTAAAGTACCTGTGAATGTGCAGCTATCCCTGAATCTTAGCACTGTGTGAGTGGATAGCCTGTGGCACCCACATCTGCAGTAGGAGACCTAGACATGGCCTCAATCAATGTCAAATATGGGAAAATCTATGGAATTCCAAATAGGTTTAAAGCTATGGGCAGTTTCTATACATATTAGGGTATCCCATAAGAGGTGCACATTTTTATTGTAACCAACAGTTACGATTTTGTGACATATTATGTAAAAATATATGACTTTGCATCAACTTATTAGAAAATGTGCATTCATATTATGAAACTACATGTTCTGATGGACAGAATGCATCCATAAAACATGATACAGCTATGGCCAAATCTCCCATACTTGAAGTCAAAGTACCCCTATATCTCCCCCATAATTTGAGTACACTTATGATCATTTCAAGAATATAAATCTTTACACAGATAGTACCTCATGCATAGATAATAAGAGATACAGATTCATATATAATATTGGTGAAATAATCAACAGTCTATTTGATATACCTTTTGAGTTATTATATTCTAAACTGAATGGACATTCTACTCCCAGTGCCTGTGGCTGCCTGCAGGGTGGCTACTCAGCCCTTACCACCCTGCAGTGACCACTGTGTGCCCTCAGTGTGAGTGCCATGAGCCTGATAGGTTATATATAGAGCAGCAGGGGTACAAATACAAGGACTTTTTCAACTTTACAGCACTCCCACACATTTAATATAACAGATATCTTTATTCTGTTTTTTGCATAGTCCTAATCCACCTCTTTTCTTTGGGGACCAGTAGATAAATATACTCTGATGATCATAATTAATTTTCGATGTAACACCCTACCCGTAGGATGATGAGCCTTCTACCCCTTAGAAGGATAAACTGGCTAATATGACATGGCATACTTCTGGTACTTACCTGGTTTGACACAAGTGAGTGGATGAAAGAGATGCTTCTCTGTATTTATAGTGGTGTCCACTATTAGAAAATTATCATCTGCTGGTACATAGGCGAAGTAGACCTACGGGACAAGATTGGACAGAAATAAGAGGTGATTACGCAGGCAGACTATTCTACTATTGGTAATCCCAAAGGGATACATATTGAAGTTGACTGCCCGATACCACATCAAATCAAATTAAATTATCAAGGAATATCAAAATGTATACTACAGTTGGCTGGGAGAACAATTGAAAGAGCCTATGTATTATGCATACTACTGCCTATTTTATAAACAAAAGTTAACAAATAACCACCGCGCCACCACGTCTTGAAAGTGATTTTTTATTGATAGATATGTTCTATGTGGACTCATTGAACCAAAAAAATAAATTGGCCTCAGTCACGGCTGAGTAAACTTGTCTTTGACGCGTGATCAGCCTCAACTGAGTTCAATATAATGCTAACAGAGCTGTGGCTGTACCATATTTACTACATAATCATGTATGGTTTTCTATAATACATTAGAAAGTGGATATTTTTACCTCAGACGGAGTATTAACTTGAGTGATGGTGACTCCAAACACCTCCCCCACTTCGTGCATGAACATTGGTGTATACGGGCTGGGGACCTGAAACCCAAAATACTCATATATATATAAAAGTTCATTAGTCCAGGGACATGAAGCTATTATCAATTCAGAGGGTCAGTCGTTGTTTATACGAGCCAGACAGTGTTGATTGTCCGCAGGTACGTGGAAGAACATAGAGGTACCCGATAATCCTTTGCACATCACCATTCAGTCATAGACTCTATATTTACAGAGACAGAGACAAAGTTCTGTATTCGCAGAATACCTGAACAGATACTCGATTATCCTGAAAATCCCTTTTTTTTGAGTGTTTATTTCCAGGGAAATTCCGGACCACTTCTCTGACTCCCCTTAAAACATATAAAGTTACCCGTCTCTCTGGGATGTAGGGTTCTGTAGGTGAAGTCACTCTCTCTATACGATCTCCGAACTCTTCCTCGGCCGGTATCGCTGGGGGCGGTGTTTTGGACTGACTAGGTGTCGCGGGCGTCTCATCAGACGCTGCTGTCTCCATCTCCAGTAGCAAAGAACTCAGGTCACGCCCGTCAGGAAGAATCAGTTTAGCCATAAGCTGGTCTCCAGACTTTGGTCGCTCCTGCAAAACATTCAAATAAATTTTTATTGTATTCGCAGATCTAGTACAAGGGAGCCAGTACAGGGTTGCCACCGGCAAGGTAGTTCTAGATTCCCGAGATATACCGGTATATCAAATTTCCATGACAATATTAAACATGACACCAATGTTTTTAAATGACCTCCAACTATGAATATGCAATCAAATTCAATATTTTTAAAGTTACCTTCTACTCAGAGTGTGGTCATTATTTTCCAACATGAGGGTTGGTGGCATTCTGCGCATGCATAGAGAAATTTACCATCGCTCTAGAACTCACATTTCCTTGCACTGGAACCAATATTTTTGCCCTGACCCTTTCTCTTGACAGTGGCAACCATGAAGTAGTTGCGTGCTTGTAATTCATACGACACGTGCATATATATCCTGAATTGCTTTACTTTGATTGAATAATTAAGGTACAACAATATTCAACATAAAGATACTATACAGTATAGTTATGTGAATACATAAAACTTACCATGACTTCCAATTCACATTGTTGGTTCACGAACAGCTTGTGCACATAATCCAACACGGCCTTGGTCCAGCCACCACTTTTCTGTAAGGTATTGACATTTTTAAGGTATTTTCTTTACAAACTGCTATTAGGTGGCCTCTATGTGTATCAGTCCTTAATCTGTGCGATGAAAGTAAGATGCATAGTAATAGATCAGGATGAAGAACAGGCTAACCCACAATTTTATATGGACTTCGAAGATACTAGTATACGATGAATCAGTAATGGAGTATTTTCTATATACTATCTACAAAATGTATCTTAATGCATGTAATGCCCCCAACGACGTGAGGCTAGATTTTAAATGGCTATTGTATAATTGCAGAGTGTTATAAGTAATAGCGGTAGCTATTATTGACTGTAAGGAGTGAGGCTGGTTAGTAACATTAAATCAATGGCTACTTACACCAGTAATGCCATGTGGAATACACCTGAAACACTGTTGGGGAACCTCAGTGAGAATAATGTCTTTTCGGAGGCGCTCCGGTGAGACATACTCACTGTTTCCGAAGTCAATGTAGTGCACCTATTGAAAAAGAAATGGCAAAACATGTATAATAGATCACCCATCCAGATTTAAGCTAACATGTTACTAAAAGATTGACCGTGTGATTTACATCACAGTTGACTCAGGGTCAGGGCGGTTAGATAAACCCTGAGTCAATTATATTGGGATGAAGTCGACCACCCGGTATGTCAAAAAGAACTTGGAAAAAATAAATACTTCCAAATACAGGTCAACATGTCATCATGTTAGAACAGCAAGTAATGTAGGATTTGTCTAAAGATGTGTCCATAGACATTTATCCCCTGCTGTGGAGAAGGACTTGTCATGTCCTATTTTCTCCAGTTAAATTGATATTGTGGCTGGAATTGAGAACATATATATATGACTTAAAATTCCCCGGTATATAATTACGCAATCAAACACCTTTAAATGGGTTAATATTATAACCTTAACTACTGAGGAGATTCATATACCTTTATGCCTTTGTGGTCAATACCGGAGATACGGGCTCGGTAGAAAGCGTCATCTTCGCTGAACTGTGCGATGACCGACTGACCGAGCAACCAGTTTGCTGTGGGATCGGGCACCGAGTCGGCGTAGTGGTCCCTGATCTGGGCCATCAGCTGGTCCAGCAGACTGTCATCTGGAGTCATATAAAAGAAAATATCCAGTTTCCATTTATTTAAATTTTTTTAAATTAAAATTAAATTAACTTTTATTCTAATAATTTTTTTACCCATTTGTGTATGTGTATCTCGGTAAGCATGATCTGATGATGCTAGGTGTAGAATATAGGATACATTTTTATCATTATCGTGTTATCCCTTTAGATAGAGTTATGTTTTGATAGCTATTGAAATATTTTTTCATCTACAGGTGTCATTCCTTTCGCAACTTCCTTCAAGCAAACTACAAGACCGTTGTGATTTACCAGCTACGCCAGATCTGCTAACCATCCAGTTATATACATGTATGTCAATTTGGGTCACACATCTTAAATCATAATGAAAAGGTTAAACAGGAGGCGAGGAGGAGGGGGGGGGGGGTCGTTTACTAGTAATCAACAGCTGAGCTACACATGCACCCTAGTACTCTCACTCAGTACCTTCTTTTACATTAATAATGACATTTTGTGAAATTTCTTGGATTTTGGCACTTCATGTTGGAACATTTTCCATATATAGCATCCTTAAAGGAATAACAGCCTTACATTCAAATGTTCCGATTTTCATCGATTGGGTAAATAAACTAGCTGGTTTAATATTGTTCAAGCTTTAAGGCATGCATCCACCATACATTCCTTATTCGCCGCTGGTTGGATCGTGCGCCTCCCCATGCACTCACCGTAAAGCGTGTTATCGTGGTACATGGGCCATTCCTTCAACTCGTCAATTTTCCTACCCCGGTACATGTGATACACTGAGTCTATGTTGGCCACCTCCTCCAATGTTTCCATGGCCAAGTCATAGTGTCCACTGTCAATATTCCCATCGGCCACATAGATAAGGCGTACCACTGTCTCGGCACCGCTGTCAGCGTTATAACACCGCACCTGCACCGGATGTGACAGCCCGCCCATGCACAGTTCTACCGTCACGCTAAACTCCTTGCATATCGCCTGGATTTCAGGCTCACCTGCATATTGCTTATCCTGCGCCATCTTCGTAAGGTACAGTTCTTTATCCTGTTCCCCGAAGCAGTCAACGAGACTGTCCCAGTTGCGCTCTAAGTGAGCGACCACAGTTTGTCGGAGCTCTCCTTGGTAACCTTGGGCCATGTACAGCACTTGTGAGAACGCTCGAAACAGGCAATTACCATCGCGGGGTATCCGGGCGCGATACAGACCCCGACGTTGGAGATAGCGGTCCTGGATAATGGTCTCTAAGGTATGCTCCTTGAGAAAGTAACCAAAGCGTCCTTCTTTGTCTTCATCTAACAGGTAGTGGAGGGGTTAACATGGAATATATATTGTTTGGATTAATTCTAACTCTAGGGGAAGACTTTCATGTCTCTGCAAGCATGCATCAGTGAACTAAATCTAAAAAGAATCTTCTTTTTTTTTTTTTTTTGTGCATTCAATTCGACAATCTCTAGCTTAAGCCATAAATTCCTATACAGATTCTCCACTTGTACAGTTCTTAAAAGGATTTTAATGCAATAACCCGTGATGCATACACTTCCGTCCGTATATCTAAGGTATAAAGAACCCAGTACTATTCCATGAACAAATACAGCAATCACTTATTGAATACGCCGAAATGAATACCTCATGAGCTTAAATAGAGCATGATCATAACTCTTACCTTCTTTCACTTCTTGTACGTAAACGACCATATCCCAATCTATGTAGGTTGGAACCACTGAGAGGTGATCGTGCGTCGGTAAGACCGCTGGTGGGAAGTCAGTGTCATCCTCTGTAATCATGTGAACCGTTTTGGGTCTCGCCGCCAGAGATTCAGCCTGCACTGCAACTTGACAAAGATTAATACATTATGATTCCTTTACATAGCCACGGTCTTAGGGAGTGGTCAATTCTTACCAACAGAGGCGGGTTGTTGGTTTTGGAGGGGTTTTAGCAAAAAAGCTTGCGCGTTACTTTAGCTGTCAAATATATACCCATGGCCCAACGTTTACAGCTAAATTCTCTAAATTAGCAGATAAGAAGTGAAGTTTAGACCATTTTCCCTTCAGCTTGTTTCTATGACATGAAATTAAATTTGAGACAATAATGTCACTGATTTAAAGGGAGTGGGGAAGGGAGAGGGTGGTGGATGTCCGCATGCATGCATTGCACTTTTAGAAAACTATTGTATATTGCCCCCCTCCTCCTCCCAATAGTCATGAGTTTAAAATCAGCCATCAATTGATCAATAATATAATTATATCTCCTTAGAATTACCTACCTGGTTCACCAGCACCGCCAGGATCTTCCTCTACTTTAGAGATAGGACTTTTCTTTCCTGATGTCACTGTTGTTACTACATCTGTCTTTTGTGATTCCCTATCACTTCCCTTTCCATATTCTTCTTTGCCGGACGCGTTCCTACTGCTTCCATCTTCAAGCGCCTCCGGCTTCCCTTCTCCCATTTGCGCACTACTCATATCAACATTGTCCTGACTTTCACAGGCCTCATCTACTCCACTAGACTTGCTGGACGGACTTGGCAGCTTTTTTATAAGATCATCTTTGGTTGTGGCGACTTCTGATTCGGATGACTCAGCAGCCAGTACGATAGAAGCACACTGTGCGACTGGTATCGGCTTCGGCTGAACAGTGATTTGTGGTCCAGAAGACTGCCTGGTCAATCTAAATCAGTTTTTTCATTTTAATTTTCAATCTTCTACAAAATTATATGAATTAGATTTTGGAAGATTGGAACGACACCTGCCATGGAAAGTCTTACTGCTGTGTTTAGTGCTAAATAGAAAAATATGGTAAATATTTCCTAATTTAAAACACCCAATTTAACTTTCTAACTTTAATGAAGGTGACAAAGACTACATCTTGATGTGTTCCTATTCCTACTACCCGGTAGGTACTTTCAAGTCATAAACACCTTCATAAGGGATATTTCTCGTTATAAATGCTATATTTTACCTCCTGTTAGGTAGAGCCACTCCATGGTTCATGAGCATGTCGGTGATGCTCGGGTACTCGATACGGTCAGGGTTCAGCGCATCACCGTCAATCTTCTTCTCCACCAGCAGGTCACACGGCAGATACCCATCCTCTACCGGGCCCTACAAGGCGAACAATACAAGCTTACCCAGAGAAATCCGAGATATTTGACACCCAATGGGGCAGGCTGGAATCATTTTTCAAATCAAAAAGATCGCACAATCGCTCTGGGAATACATGAGATTATATACATATGCAAACCTTTTCAGTGTAGCCATTATTATTTTTTTGATTCCGTCATTACATCAAGTTGAACTGATCATGTAAATGAGGTGTGCCTACCTTTGGATCAATGCGGACTATTTTGTCCTCGGTGATGGTTGTGAGATACTCGATGGCGGTGCGTGACCAGCGGGTGGGGTCGCCCGCGGGTTGTACCCCACACAGGTTACAGCACAGGGAGAACTGGGGGTATTCTGTGGGTGGGGCGGGCTGCAGACCGGCTGCTGGAGCCTCCACGTGGAACCCATAGTCCAGGAACTTCACCTACCATACAAGCACATGGTGGGGATTCACAACGATTAAAATAATGTACCGTAAAACCTCGCATATAAGCCGCGGCTAGTACGCGAGTCAAATCGGCGGTGTGGCTTATAGGATAGGCCCATGGTCAGGGTGCGGCTCATACGTGAGTTTTTGCTATTATAATACAGTACAAAAGTCACCATAATCTGATCGCTGGTGCTGCTTATATAATCGGCCCAAACTCTAGACCTGTGCGGCTTAAACGCGAGTTAAACTTATATGCGAGATAGGCTTATACATGAGGTTTTGCGATATACCTAATCGCGGATAAGCTACACCCATACACAAGCCACACCCGATATCTACATATTTAACAAACTAAAATCAAATAATAGCATTAGGCAATAGCTGCTCTTTCAACTAGAATGGAGGTTGATAATTTTATTCGAAATATCTGATTGATTTATATACACTGCAATGAATGTAAATCACTGTCATATTATGTATTTTACTAGTTAATATACTTTCGGTAAGTACCAAGTGGTTATAGCAGTAATAAGGGAAGTGAAGGAAAATATTAGTTATAACTCGAAATACATGCATTTCACATAATAAATGCTCAAATATTGAATTCAATTGCACATACCCTGAAAGAGTAAGGATCTGACCCCTTGTCGATTATTTTACCCCGGTACCATTTGCCATCTTTATCTCGCTTGACGGCACAATGGTCGTCTACGTTCCATACGTTGTTACTTGGCGGAGCATCATTGAACATCTTCTGTAAGTTGTCCATCAACCTGCAGAAGGACGTATAGTTGTAACATGCTACCTCAATTACAGGGAACTTCAGTGAAACTATTACTAAGTTCTGAATGTGTCTTTCATATTATACAAATACCGTATCATCGTGTATAAGTGCCTCGGCGCTTAAAGATTTGGCTGTCTGTATACCCCGGCGCTTATACAAGACGGGCGCTTATTTGACAGTCAAAACAAAATTAAAATTAAATTCTCAAAAATATTCTGCAGGAAATTCATAGACCTTCTTTTCTTTTTGATGTGGCCAAAGGTTAAAATTAAAAGGGCTAATAATTCATGCCTGGGCCCATATAATATATATGATTAAAATGTATGGCTGTTTTCATTGCCCATTCCATATGGTTGATTCTATCACACTAGTAAGTCTTGTATTAAGACATGTCATCAATATCTTAGGCTCAGATCCCAGTGTATGATTGAGTATTGATTATTGAGTACAACAATGTGTTATGTAGAGGATATATTTATCATGAACTTACTCATAGAGACCGTCTTCAGGTGCGCTGAGCAGCTGTATGTAGAGGTGGCCTGGGTGCTCGATGTGCGTCACGATAGCCCGGTTAGGGTCATCTAATTCCTCCCTAACCGGAGCAGTTTCTGTCTGTGTTGGCGTTGTCTCTTTCTTGGTAGTTTCAGGGCTATTTGCAAGGTACTTTAGAGTTTGGGTATGTGTCTGGTGGGTTGCGCCTAGTTTGCGAGATCCTGTCTTGGGCTGACTTGCCTTTGTTTGTGGGTCACTGAGTGGTCTGGGAACTTTGGGTTTTTGGGACCTGTAAACACAACAGGAAAGTGAAATGAATATAAAGATATAAAGTAATTTGTCCTAAGGTATGTCTATATATATTAAAGCTTCCTATACCTATACACGAGGGGAGGGGGGCGACGGAAGCAAAACAAGGAAAATTAAATATCATACCCTTCAGCCCGGTTGGTAATTGCCATTCTTGTGGAATTATTTTGAATTAAAAAAATATCTTTGATGATTCTTGATGAAATTCATTACCTGTTAAATCTCATTCATATTAGTATATCATATTAAATAATATGTTCTTACCCTGGCCCAGTACTGATGGCCAGGCCGTCCGCTACCAGTTGGTTGTTGATGCACACACCATCCGGTGTGGAAAGAAGCAGGTACGCCTGTCTGTCTACGACCTCTGATATACAATAGAGAAACCTCAAGTTAAAAAGACACTCTCACCAATAATCTATATATACTTTTTAAAGTACTGTTCTAATCATAGGAGTGGCATGTTAATGGTGAGAGTAAAGCTTTAATCTTCATCATTGCACAATCAACTCCTGTTACCAGTATGACAAATCACTTATTTGATAAAAAAAAATTAAATAGAAAAAGGTATAACAAATCACAATTGTGCTGTTTTATATCTAAGCGATTTTATTGTAAATCGCCATCTATTCCATTGTCTATACTCACTTGTAACGAACACTGAGAGCTCAGCAAAGTTAAAGCTGTTGAATCTAGCGATGGCTTCCGTTGGCCAGCCTGCACCACCGACAGGCGCCACATCCGCCAGGCTGCAGTGGATCGCCTGTACATAGAAGAACATGTTATTAAGACATGGGATGTGTCAGGGCTTGCTTAAGTATAGATGCAAAATCCCTCATCAAATGTCCGACCTATTATGCTATATGTACGCCTTGTAAATACATCATGCCTCTCCGAGCCTGTTTCCAAGGAAGGATAGAAAACACCTTTAAGGCACTAAACCACAGGGTCATGTATTTCTTTAATACAACATGCCAGTTTTGTCATGATGCATGAGCTCGTCAGGCCTAAAAATAAATTGTGTTCCGGTATCCCGACCGACCTTACGATTTAGGGGCCGACTTTAATTTCTTTCAGATTTTTATGATATTTTTGGCGATTTTACTCCCCAAATCACTTTTTTTTTACAAAAAGAAAAAGAAGTAAAAATGAAGCTAACCCTGGTACTCGCATATATATGCACCACGAACACAAATGACATAACACATTAAAGCACTGTGCAGCCCTTGAAGAGTTAATAAAGTACCAGAAGACTCAATGCCAAGTTCAACCTGATTGATTGAATGATTGTTGGTTAGTTTAACGTCCGGAGGGCAAGTTGCATTTTCCATTTCAGACTGCCATTAGATAACATTTTTCACAAGTGATGGTAGGCCAAAGGCCTACCAAGGGTGATCGTATCCAGGATGATCGAATCTGAGATGAGCCAAAAGATAGAAATCCCGCTCCTACACATTTACCAAAGCAAGGGTTCTTTAACCTCCGACACCACATAGACATGGTGTGAGAGGGACAGGCCTTTGATATGCTGTAAGTCTACCACAGCATGGGAGATGGTAGCTAAAGGTGAAGTCACTAGGCAAAAGAGATCCAAGCTCATACAACTATGTGCCATGAGTCTGGAGTGATACCTCCCAACTCACCAAGCTACCAACCCCCATCTTTTTTTTTCAAAAACGCTTAAAATATTTCTCTTATTGACAGTTCACACTCTCAACAGTGGAAATTATTCCTGTTATTGACAGTTCCTCATGCGAACTGTCAATAGTGGAAGATTTTTGTCTTATTGACACTTCCCACTGACATTGGAGTAAAAAAATGTGTTTTTTTGGCAAAACTGTTTTTATTCACCAAAATCGGATTTGCCCCCAAAATCGGTTTTTGGACCAAAAATCGGTTTTGTCCCCAAAATTGGTTAAAATCGGTTTTGTCCCCAAAATTGGTCAAAATCGGTTTTGTCTCCAAAATCTGTCAAAATCGTTTCGGAGCCAAAATCGTTTCGGAGCCAAAATCGTTTCGGAGCCAAAATCGGTTCGGAGCCAAAATCGGTTCGGAGCCAAAATCGGTTCGGAGCCAAAATCGGTTCGGAGCCAAAATCGGTTTTGCCCCAAATATTGGTTCTGACCTTAAAATTGGTTCTGCCCCAAAAAATTGGTTACCACCAAAATCGGCTTTTCCACGAAAAATCGACTTTTCCACCAAAATCGACTTTACCACCAAAATTGACTGTTCCACCAAAATCAACTTTTCCACCAAAATCACTCTCAGGGTTGTGACGTATAAGGAACTGTCAATAAGAGAGGAAATTCCCACTATTGACAGTTCATTGAAGAACTGTCAGTAATGCTATAATTTACCACTATTGACAGTTTGAACTGTCAATAAGAGAAAAATATCCCACTATTGACAGTGCGAACTGTCAATAAGACAAAAGTTTTCCACTATTGACAGTTTGAACTGTCAATAGCTAAACCAAGGTGGGCCGGCTATTGAAAGTTCAAACTGTCAATAGTAGAAATCAGTCTGCTTATTGACAGTTTGAACTGTCAATAACAGAATAAAATTCCCTTATTGACAGTTCACACTGTCAATACCAGGATATAATTCCCTTATTGACAGTTCACACTGTCAATAGTGGGATATTATTCTGTTATTGACAGTTCCTTTTTGGAAGTGTCAATAAGAGAATCATTTTTCCCTTATTGACAGTTCAAACTGTCAATAAGGGAATTATATCCTGGTATTGACAGTTTGAACTGTCAATAAGGGAATTTTGTTCTGTTATTGACAGTTCGAACTGTCAATAGTCACGGCCTTTTTTTTGGGGGGTACTTTTGTAATTTTTTTTGTATTTTTGTTTTTCCTATATTTCATATTTTGTCCCACAATTGAGCCTCCTTTAGGAATTTCAATATATCTTTTTCCTCGGTGGTGTTAAATACCGTAGATATGGATGCAATGTCTACCAGGTGTTTCTTCTGCTATTTTCAGTCTTTCTGCAGTTCAGTAGAAGTTGCTTTACTGTTCAACCTGACCCTTACCTGTTTGGGTAAGACAAGGAAGGACTGCCGCGTACAGCGTAACTTGGTGTGACTGACGCGGGCCGTGTTCCCAAAGTCGACATAGTGCACGTCTACATTACAGCGACCGGGTACCCCGACCACCTGGGCACGGTACCACTGGTTGTCTGCCTCGTACTGCGCGATGCACACCAGGTCTGAGGAAGGTGGGATATAACAGGAATTTAATACAAGACAGGACCGCAATTACCCCTACTAGTAGTCAATTTTGATCGACTGATTTGGTGATCGCTAAATTAAATATTTGAACAAAAAAAATTGTATTCCACACGAAACCATACAAATTAAAATGGGATGGGTGATACATGTAACATTTATTAGAGATTTTGGGACATCTAGATTATTTTATGAGACCTCTTCAGGCGGTTCCGTCTTCCACCATGAGCAAATGTATCAAAAGATTCTATTAATTCTATGGACATACGATATTAAATCATCAAGGCAAAGGACGACTAAACAGAAGAAGGCCGTATTCTGAACAGATAGCACAAAAATAAAATTGTCCAGCTTACCTAGTTGTGGGTAGAACACCGACCACAGTTGTTTATCGTCATGGCCGTAGACCTTCTGAAGGTTAGTCATTAGGCTGATGAGGAACTGTGCATCTTCTCCAACCTGTAGACAACCGAAACTTGACGTCAGCTGGTGCTATCTGTACTTACTATTCATGGTACATGTAGCTGTAGTTTATTTCTTTTTTTACCCCCCCCCCTTCCTCCCCGTTCACTCTGCAAGTTAAAGCTACATATTTTCCCCTAATTTTTTTTTTACTGACGCTAACTGCCTTAATATTGCAATTAGAACATGGAACAAGTGTGAAAAATTGAAAAACTATTGAAAATCATAATACTGTAGTCTTGAGTGGGCAGCATACAGAGTATTTAGTGGTCTGCAGGCATACCTTCTGTATGTAGAAGCTGTATGGGGAGTCCACATGGGACATAACACACTGCAGGCAGTTATTGGCGTTCAGCGCTGGTGCCGAGATGTAACGTTTGGTGGGGCGGGGTGGTTGAGCTGTAAATAACGCACGTTATTGTTAGCAGTATTCTATAGCATATATGGCACAAATGACCGATGAAAGGTAAATAATGTTAGGGTCGGGGTGAGGGTAATATGAGTTTATTTTGTAAGTATATTTTTTTCAATAAGAAGAGTTCATTGATTATTTCACTACGTGATGTAGTGCTTAGTGAAAAAATGGAGTGTGTGAGTGGCCTCACAGATGACTCAGGGTAATCTGTCAATTCTGGCATCAGAAATGAATTCGAATGAGTGATCTAATTTGAGTACAATACATTATTTCTCATTTCTGACAGCAGAATCGTAATCGCCAGAAAAAGCTACCCTAATTTCATATATTGGAAGTCATATATAATCAAATTCCAGGTGGTGGCTGTAGGTGAGCAGGTGGCTGTGGGAAAGCAGGTGGCTGGGAGCGAGCAGGTGGCTGTCGGCGTCAGCGCCCAGCAGCGCGTAACCGCTGTTTTACGTCTCGGCCGTAAAGCGAGTCGATCGGAGCATCAGCAGCGACACCATCGCCGTTTCCGTTTCGCCGTGTCGGTCGGCTACAGGGCGGCGTGTGTTACGCGTCCATGCCTTTGCCGTCCATCCCCTGTCCCCCCGCCCCTGGTGTACATTCGCTATCTGTATCATAACCGCTATCTGTTAACATAAAGATATAGAGTGGATGTGACTTGTTGCATAGGTCCTGGCGGTAGAATGTGCCCAGTTTTTGCCCGCTTTGGGGGTAGAAAGAGAGAAATACGGGCAAATTCGCTCAAAATGTCATTTCTATCTTGCACCCAAAAACTTAATGCCTTGCAGCCTATGGAGGCCCATGGAGGTGGTAGCTTTTTTTTACTACATTTCCATAATAGCGAAAGAGAGAAATAAATTTGTGAAGATCGCAGTTCAATTTCTTCAAGAAAAATTGAGATTTTTAGAAAAAAAATTGCGGAAAATGCTGTCCCCCGACCTTGCCTATCTCATGTTTTTTTCCACTTTTGTCTATCTCGAATGATAACCGAAATACAACGATTCTCCTATGTCACAAAATTGTCTTAAAATGCAAAATTAGTAGGTGTATATTACTCAGGGTTAATTAAACCCTGAGTCAACTACTGTGTGAAATGAATGTGACCAAGGCAACAGATACCAGTCTACATGGCAAGCACTACATTACTATATATACACATAACCAAAATTCTTCAGTGTAGAGCATTCATTGGAGAAGGAATAAAGGTGAGGTACTGGAAGACATTGGGGACATCTTTTTGTGTACCTACTATAATATGAAGTGCATACTAATGATATAAAGATTTTTCTATAAAATCAAAAAGGTAGATTAAAAGTCCTAGGCTAGGGTCTTATGGTTTAATGGAAAGACGTTTTACACAGACCACACCTTATCCAAAGCGGTTTAATGATATAGACGTGCATGAGTGGAATTCCCAATCCTAAAACCACACCATGGGGTTATAAAATCAAATATTTATTACAAATTCTTTAAGCATATCCCAGGATTGTTGCCACCATTTGGACCATTACTAGTATCAATAGGCTATGCTAATCCTAGTGTAAACCCAGATGAGGGGGAAAAAGTACGGATAAGCAGACAGACAGCGTTATACACAACACCACAGAATAAGTGAAGGGGCTATGATCTATGGGTGAGTGTTACCTCGCATAGCCTGGCGATGTATACCGGGCCGGGGAATACCTGGGGATTGGTAATTATTTTACACGGACTCATTGAAAGTGATAAGGAGTAAGACGCACTGAAGCGAGGACAGGATAGCCGAATAAAATTATGTTTATCACGTGGTGATGTATCCAGGTCAAAGCATCAGACCGCGGTCCAATAGTTATCAATAATCACACCAACGAAACAATTTCATTCCCATTAGGTACAAACCAATTAATAAGGTATTCATAAGTCCTACATATTCTCTGCAGGGCTTAATAAGTGCTGGGTTGTTGTATATGATACTATTAAAGATATGGCATTGAATTTAAACATAAACTTGTATGGTAGGTTAAATATGACTACTACACAGACTTACCACCACATATAGGGGAGGCAACAAAGATGGCATACTCAAGGAAGACAAGTGCGTCTCTGACAGAGACCGGTCGGTCATCTGCCCCATCGTCTCCAATTGGTTTACACAAGTCCACCATCACCTGACCCTTCTCAGTCTCTTGTACAACCTGCAGAAAGATGCATCGAAAATAACACATGGCCAGGCCTCTTTTTTTTTTTAATTCGAGATTCTTTTTTTAAAACTTCTTTTTTTCTATTGATTCTCGCAGATCAACCAATTAGATATTTTTTGCCATGGGTTCACCGAGAAATGTTGTCAGACTTGGTAGCTTTACTTTTCCATGATACAAATCAATTGACCGAAAAAATTCTTAAAAAGATCCCCCCCCCCCCCCCCCGCTCGCTTACACCATTTTTTTCAAAAGTGAAATCCATTGACCAATTTTTATTTTCACTATAGCAAGTGTGATTTCTCAATAATTTTTGCTTTTTACGTCGACTTTGATGAGGAATTTGAGAGGAAAAAATACTTACATGCATCAACATTGGTTTCTCGTTGGTCATCTCAGCAAAGCTATGTACAGCATCTAGTGTCCACTGACCACTCTATGCAGAGAATAAAAATACACTTTAAAAAAACAAGGAATGTGGAAAGTGTAAACTTCAAGTCAAAGGATCCTCTTTAAAGTATTAACCACCTGATATACTTGGGTGTTACATGTAACATAAGTTACGAGGCAGTTGTCTGACATTTGCACTTTACCACAGTTTACTGTGGATTTCTTGTGTTTATCCTTTTGATTATTAAAGCAGATCATTAATTAATGGCGCAAGAAGTAATCAGCTATGTATCGTTAATTTTCTTTTAAACAGTGACTTTTGTCAGACCTCATCTGCAGATATGATGTCCACGAGAGCCGCGTGTATGGCCAGTGATGGTAGCTTCAGGAACTGGGGCGTTATCTTCCGCAATCTGCAACATCAAGTATATGTATAATTGAGGAACTGAGATTTGTTCTACACTAGATTTATTTTTTTTATCTAAAATTTTATCAAAATGTTGTTTTGTCTCGTTTAAATTCATACGCACTGAAACCCGAACAAAGCTTTAATATACGCGGGAAAATATTATATGTTTGGATAATTGATGATCGTCTAGCGGCCCACAACTCACCGCGATACATGTACCACTTCGCTGTTTCCAAAGTCAACGTAGACAATCTCCACCTTGGCCACATTGGGATCTGGGTCGTCCACCACTATGCTTCTAATCTGAGCGCGGTACCAACTCTCATCAGCAGAAAACTGAGCTAAAACCGGGCAATCTGCAATCAAGTGTAATATTTGGAACCAAATTCTTGGGACATCTTTTCAAAAAAAAAGCAAAAAAGCTTCAGGTTTATTAATATTTCTACATTATTATAATAGTCATGGAATAGATAAAACGGAGATGCCACTCGGTCGTCGTCAAAACGTAGGAAATTCTACAATTTTAGTCATTTTCTGGAGGAAATTAATATAATTCAATGTAGAAATTCGAGCCTAAATTAATAGCAATTCCAACAATGTAGTAAAAATGGCATCTCTGTATTGACAATTTTCAAGCCTATCTGATTCCTAAGTCACCTTCTACAGGGTCGGGCGGTAGCTCGTGTGAGGCGGCGCAGTGTGTCTGTAACTTGACAGACAGGCGTTGTAGTTCTAAGCCGTCCTCACACCGCTGCACCATGAAGCTGCAGGGGTTCTTGATGTGGGTGACTTGCACTGTGGTCTGTAGGTCTATCGTAATGTAAGCCAAATTAGGACACATCAGTACCAGAGAGGTTAACATTAACAGACATGGTAAAGAAGAAATAAGGGTACAGTGATTTTCCGCGTATTAAGGCCTGGGTAAAAGAAAATGCCAGGTTGGGATGCGGGTTATAGGAAAGTGCCAGGTCGACAGTGCGGGTTATACAAGGGTTTTTCGAAGTATGATACGGTACTATAAGTTGCCATAATCAGACCTCAGTTGCCGGTTATATTACATAGACCACTCTTGAGACCAATCTTTTTTAGATAGAAGACTCAGGGAATACGTTGGGCATAAATTCATTGACATTGTCGGTTTCAATGGCACCGTCACTATTTCACTGGCACTGTGGCTTTTATATTCTCAATTTTTATGATGAGGCTTATAACGACAATAGATTAGAAGTACCAAAAAATATAGCATCCAGCGCTACATCATTAGTATAGTAACAGCTTTGTGTACTAGAAGAGTGTGCCTTGGCATTATAGGCAACATATATGTACCATATATTATTATGTAATATTGCCTCTATATCCTGCCACAGAAACAAGGCAGAGTAGTGAAGAACACATATGTCCTACCCCCCCCCCCCCCCCCCCCAACAGACAGACAGTGGCCGCTGCCGTGTCCAGAAACAAGGCAGTGTAGCGAGGTACATATATATATGTCCTACCCCCCCCCCCTCCAACACACACACACACACACAGGCAGTGGCCGTGGAGGGTTAACAAAGTGCACTGCCGCACATGACTGCCGTGACCTTCACCTTGTTTTGCAAAAACAATTCACCAACATAATACAATACAGGTCAGTTATGTAATCCACCTACTCATCCACCTACTTGACCGCCGCCTGCCAGACATGCTGACTCGGCATTCCTGCCACAACCCTGGCGCCTCGCTTGCCATGCTACTAAAGAGCAAAGAATAACGAATGCTAAGAGACTGCACCAAGCTATTAACCCATTGAGGGCAGTACATATTTTCGCTCAGTACATATTTTCGCGCATTTCGCGCACATGCCTATGTGCACGAAAATATGATGTGCGCGCAAATTTTGCACAAAAAAAATCTTTCCAATGATGTCTGGCACTCTATATTGCACTCTATATATATTACTCAAATAATAAATCTAACATGCTGGAAAAATCACATCCTGAAAATTTTTAAACTAAAGAAACTTTTATACTAAGAACTATTGATATGACAATAGAGGGCTTTATTTCATGGTGAATACGGACTATCAAGGTTAAACCTATGGGAGGGCCGTATGTGAGGGGAGCGTGAAATAACCCTAGGCTTTATTTCACGCTGCTGCCGTATTTCACGCTTACGAGGGTCACGTGACCTGCGCGAAATTTAAAATGGCGGCGGATGGAAGTAAACAAACACCGCGGGAGTAAACAAACACCACGGAAGTAAGCAAACATGGACTGAAAATCTATTTTAGATAGAAATACCCTAGATTAAATACAGAGGGTCATTTGAAAGTGCCCTCGTCAGTAGTTATTGCCCTCATCGTGCTAGGGCCGTATTGCCCTACCAAATTCGGGCCCATGTTAATTCACATATGCTGACTATAGAATAAAAAAAATTTTAGCCTAAAAACCTGACATCAATAACCATACTAAGGCATAATAAATCATAATTTATACCAAAAAAGTCAAAGTAATCCCACAACCCCAGCCCCCTAAATATGTTGCTAATAATAACTTTTATTTGAATGACACATATCTTCACATCAAAACCAATCTATGCAACATTTCTATAACAAGTGATCCTTCTTATGGTACTATTATTCTTTGACCCCGATCACTTTTCAGAGAAATAAATACGTCGTTTTAAACTACAAGAAATGCACCTAAATACAAAATATTCCAACTTACATTTTCAAGAAATGATAATGCCCCAATCTGAACTCACTACTGTAAAAGAATCTAAGCAGTACCTATTTAGGAAAGGTGTATGAAATGACCACAAAAAATACTGAATCCATGACCATTTTCTCCATAGCCTCCAATGCTATAGCAGTGATTTACACCCAAAAAACAGCTGATTTTGCCACAAGATCATGAACCACGATAAAACTATAAAACAAATCATTTCAAGCTGAAACAAAAAGATAGCTGAACATGTTGAGCACAGAATGGTCTGAAAATAAATTTAAAAATGTCTTTTCATCAATGAGTATTTTGATGAACCAACACACCATATCATGGCAATCTGACTCACAGAGGACTGACTACATAAGAGAGTGCCTATTTATAACACTACAGCACTACAGCTCACCAAGGCACACTCTAATTAATGTATTTTCATAACAGTATGAAATATATTAAAGCCACCTACTTTTATTGACCATCCTTTTCTTGTAACTCTTCTTTTTGCTGATTTTCCTCTTTTCTCTTAGCGAGTCGCTGGCTTCTATGAGGGTGGAGAGAACAGAGCTTGTGTCCGAGCTGTCCTCTGACATATGATCAGCCCAAGCTGAAATAGGAAAAATATATCAAAGATACGAAAATAATGTTCATCACATTTTCGTCAATATGCCTATTTCCTTATTCAAGAGGTAAATTTCATGGTCATTTTACCATGCCATTAAATGAATTTATGTATTGTGATAAGCTCTATATTATATCAGTTAAGACCATGAAGATAACTACCGTAAAACCTTGTGTAGGCCCCTATAGGCTGTGGCTAGTATGCAGAATCGTCAGCGCAGCTTATAGCATCAGGACAAAGTCAGGGTGCGGCTTATACGAGTTTTTAAACGAATACTATAGTACTCAGGTCACCATAATCAGACCCCCTGTGAGGCTTATAGGATATTCCCAAAGTCTAGGTGTGGCTTATATAAACGCGAGGTTTTTACGGCAACTCCTTCAACTCATGACTTACATGTGCTACGTGTCACTGACAGAGAAGTGTGCGTAGAGCTGGTGGAAGCGCTGTCCATGTCATCGTCGTAAATCTCCTCCGGGGCTTCCTTCAACGACACGAGTTCCAACCTAACAACGAACAAGGATCACTAAGTTAGATATATCACTGTAGGGTTTCTCCCGCTGACTTGTCATCAAACAAATCAAAATCGTTCAAATCTGTGGATTTAGAAATCACCCAAGCTCCTACAGGGCTCTGGTGATAAGTTCGCAGGTCAATACTACGTGGCTCCAAATAAAATCTACTTACTTGCCGAATGGGTGGGCATCTATTGCGATGACTAACTTTAGGGAATTTGCCACCTGCTCGTCCATTTCAAATCTGAAAGGTAGAGAATTTTGCATTGTAAATGCATTAACAGAGATTCACGAAAATGAGATACCGTCGAATCATTATGGATAAGTTCTTGGGGCCGCAGCTGTATTTCATGACGCAATCCGAGGGACGAGCAACCAGGTATCCAACCAATACAGAACGATCCAAATGACTCATTCTCCGTAAACCTTGGCTGGTTTTACTTTAAACCAGCAGCTTTGCTGCTGCACATGTATACGTCTATCGGTCAAGGGTGGGCAGACCAACTTTTAGCGGGAGAACAACATGGCGCAGGGCGGGAACGTAACTACCGACCAGGACCCAAAACTCTAATTGACCTTTTGACATACCGTATTCGACGTGATAAGCGCACACCCCCTAATAAGCGCACATCCCCGTTTTTGGGCGGTTTTTAGACTATGTATAACCAAAAATATTTCAACTACTAAAAGGTGCCCATAATATTTTTTTAAGCGCACAGTGCTTATTACGTCGAATACGGTAATCATTAACCCTTTTCAGCCCTGGCAAGTCTCAACACCACCGACCAAGTAGACGGTGATGCAAGACTGCAGCCCTGGCAAGGCTACTTGCCAGGAGTACATTCATACATCATGCCGATTCTTCATGAGTGTATCATCCCTATAGGGTCAGCATGAGGGCATAACACAGTACTATGCGGTCCTTAAATGGTTAGGATCATATGAGGACCTGCCCTATAATAGGCCTCTAGCGGAATATAGTTAAGACCAATGAAGTAATTCCCTCCATTCCCTGTGGAATTCTTCTCGCGACGGCTGTTATCAGTGCTTATCTCGCCAGTAGTAGATAACATAATGGCCGCGCCCACAGGACAATATGCTTGACCCCTAGTCTAGATAAGGACTGGCTGGTTACCTGATGGGGTGTATGTCTGACCGTGTGTACTGCATGTAGCACGGCATATTCTGGATATCTTGTAGTCGCGCCAACACCTGCTGGGCGTTCACCACCAAGTGCTGTTGGTTATTCATGGCCTTCTCTGTGTCTGCATTACAAGTTTATAATTTATTGTTTTTAATTTAGAATTTTAATTTATTTCATTTCTTTTTTTTTCACTTTTTTTTTCAATCATTTATATTTATGAGTAAATGTTTGCATTATCTTTATTCAATTGGTATAAAAACATTTGATCAAATTTGTAAATTTGGTAGAAATTGCTACTTCAATTAAATGATGGTCAGTTACATTATTATTGTCTTACCCTTCAGCGTGGATTCCACTTTAGCAATTTGTTCACGCAACGCAAATCTCTGAAATCAAAAGAACAGTTAGTGTTCTGAATCAATAGACAGAAAACCATTTACGGTATGCATAATCGTAACGGTAGTACCTGTAAAAAGAATGCATGGATTGACGCCATTTTCTATAAGTAAAGCGATAACAGATGGAAATTTAAAATATATGAATCCTCAACTAGCTAATTTGATAAATATAAGATATATACACAAGGTGTTAACGCATACCGTTTTGTCCAATGGATCTATTTCATTCTTGAAGACATCTCCCAGTTCCTCAAGTAATTCTGTTTCTCTGGAGTGAATATAATTTTACCATTAGATCCTGATGACTTAAATTGACACGTGTATGTAAGTTTTTACATCACCCAATTCTGATATTGACGTTGAGCATTGAGTCTCATTATTACGATCTAGCTAGCCTGATCTGTTATTTTTGACCATTTACAATGAAAAGTACAGGGAAATTAACATAATTTAATGCAAAAATTCTTGTCAAAAAGTAGGAATTCCTGAAAAAGTGGCATCTTAGCTTTAATACCTGGCTTGGAGTAGTCCATGTAGCCGATGGAAGTGTTGCTGTAGCTCTTCACGGATGGTCATCATGCTCTGCCGCGTGTCGGTATGCAGGGACCCCAGGTCCTAAGTGGTATCAAATTTTATCTTTTATCTTTTTAAATGGTTGCAAAGATGGGTTTAGGACGGAGTTGGGGTAAAAAAAAAAGTATGACAAGTAGAGAAAGTCTTAATCGTTATGGCTTCGGAGGACATATAAAGCACCCCGCCCCCTCCAGGAGATCTGGCAGCCCCTCGTCGATTACCCAAAACATCGCACAAAACTATTCTCAACGTTTTTCTGTGGGTTAAGACATTGTAGAAAGTTGCAAAATTTATCTTGATCAAGAGGGAAATGTTGTCGTACCAAAATATCATTAGCTAGGTAAACTTACCCTCTCGGATTTATGAAGGACTCGTAGAACTAGGCCAGAATTCCGTACTGCCATCTCCAGACCTTCAATTGCTTCTCGGTTCTAAAAGTGAACCAGAAACATGGGCCATTGTACTCGATTAAAAAGGTAAATATTATAAAATCACACCAAGGCTTAATTCCCTTATACTTACTATCCTGGTCTACATATTATATACAAAACTGCAAGAACAAGTTTTATTTCTTATGATCTTATATTAGAAAATTTTCTGATCAAATATGTATAACCTGTTATAGTTTCTCACCTTTGTCTCTAAAGGTGTGACATTGTGATTTTGGTGCGTACCCACGACAACACAGTGGGAACATATGGTTTTGTTGTCGTCTTCACAGTAATACTCGATCGGTCGGTTGTCGTGTAGTAGACAAACTGCGGGAATGGGTGCCAAACTGAAATACACCCACAATATTACACTCGATGACTCCATACCTGTATAGAGGCATCAACACTAGGCAGTCTCAAAACCAACCAACATATACATGTATGTATGCAGGATTGAAGTTTTAACATTACAAAGTAAAATTTCAAACCCTTCTCATGCCATATTTTTCATGCACTATTGAAACCTTTGTGACTTTCAGGGGGTGGAATAAATCAATAAGATTTTTCCGAAATACTAGAGATAACGACTCTATACCCAATATGAGCAGTCAGTCCAGTCCTAGGCTGAGCGTGAGGTGAATTGTTTCAACAAGATGCATTAATTAGGTCTTTTTGCGTTGGAGCGTAGTGTTGAAGGCTACCCCTGTTTCAGTCGGTCTATGTCTGCAGTTATTTTTAAAGAATTTTTAACAGATTTATTCCAATCAAATATCTTACCTCTCATCTTCATATAGCGGAACTGCTTGATGCTTTCGGAGAATCTTTGATGACCTGTGGATCTGTTCAATATATGCACATCATGTCATGGTGATCAGAAATGTATTTTCATACAGCTAAGGCCACTTACAATTGATTATCAGCTTTGCGGACAGCGCCCGCACCTGTTTAAAAGGGTCCCGTCAACGTTTTTTTGGGCTATTCAATAAAAATTAAAAAACTGTCAAAAAGGGCGCCCTTCTCAACTAAAAAATTAAGAAAAATCCACCACAATTAAAGAGCAATTTATGCCATCAAAAATACAAAATACACACTTTTAAATGATCCCATCGTATTCCCATGGCCTCTTTATCTATTAATACATGTTTAATTTAATATCTACACTCAATATTAAGCCCATAGCAAGAAAGTGACTGTTAATCAAAAAAAAAAAAAAAAGGAAGAAAAGTAACCTCCCTCGCTGTCTGAAAAAACGATATAAAAAAAAAAGCCTCCCTCCTCACCGATTTTTTTTCAAAAAGTGTCCGCAAAGCTGATGATCAATTTTTAAATGGCCTAATATAAACTGGGTTACATTTTCTTACAAATTGTAATTACCCGAGGTATGGAACGAAGTGGAATACTGAAGGGGAATGTAGGTTCTAACGAAGCCTGGCACCACGTGAGTGCCAAGGGAACATGGGAGAGAAACACCGGAAGTAGCCAGTAACCGGAGCGCGTACACTAATAGGAAAAACTTTACGAAATGTACTAACACCACCAATTTATGTTAGAATTCCTATGTTTAAATCAATTAGCCCCACCAATTCTATTCAGAGTGTAGGAGGATAAGCCCGGGGAAGGCAGGTGGGCCCATGTTCCCTTGGCACTCACGTGGTGCCAGGCTTCGTTAGAACCTACATTCCCCTTCAGTATTCCACTTCGTTCCATACCTCGGGTAATTACAATTATAACTCACCCGGCACCACTACTTCGTGCCAGGTAACCTGGGAGACCTTCAAAGCAACAGTTTGTAAGATTTTCCCCCCCACTCCCTGCCCTGAACAGACAAGTCAGGACCAGAGCTTCAAATGAACTGTTTATTTTATAACAACGTAACCAAGTGAGTCCACATCAGTGTAATTAAATAGCCTCTATTTTATTGAGGACCGTACCAAGTGATTTCACATTAGTTCAAATAAATAGCCTCTATTTTATTGAGGACCTTATCACATTTTATGAAACCCAATAATGGTTGTAACAAAGACTACTAAAATGATTTTTGAAATCTTGTAGTCATCAACAATCGTTAATAAAGCCTTATATATTCAGGTACCCTGACTTTTTCCAATCCTTAGGATTTTATTATGAGTTCATGTAACTTCTCAAACAATGTTCTATAGGTTGAACCCCAACAGAAAAAACGAGGGAGCACAAAATTCTGGAAAAACCTTTCCAACACAACCCCCTATGGGGTATTGTAATCTTGAGTCCATGTAATGCCTTCAACATTCTATCAGATGGACCCACATTAAGCATAGTTGTCCAGAAGGACCTCACCCAGCGTGACGTCATCATCTACCTCCACTGGTTTGTTGTAGTGGCGAGCCATTGTACCCTCCGACTTCCAAGACCCATACTTCAGAAGGACATTCGTAGCCAACCCCAGGCGTGCTCCAGCGGAAGTTCCTGCGCCCCTGGTGGAGTGAGCCCCAAATCTTTTGGTGTTGACTCCACTCTCCTCCAGGACCGAGAGAACCCATCTAGACACCGTGTCCCGAGAGATGGCCCCAAAAGGCCTTCTGAAAGACAGGAACAGAGCCGTACTCCTTCTCACTGGCTTCACCCTACGTAGATATTCCTTTAGGGCCCTTACAACACACAGTTTCTCAACCCTATGGTAGGGCTTCAATATCAAGTACTGCAATGCATCTCCAGTCCTTGCTGACTTCATCTGTTTGGTGAGAAGGAAGGACACTTCCCCTGTATCTCCTTCCTCCATCCAGTCTGTGTCCATGGCCAGTGCTACCTGCCCCCTCTGGCCTGTAGTGAGCAACACCAGAATCAACACTTTCATCACCAGCCTTTTCAGTGTAAGCTTCTTGTTAGTGTCCCATCCCTTTAGACACTTGAACACCTTCCCCACATTCCAAAATCTTGTATAGCGGGGTTTTGGTGGGTTTAAGACTCAGGCCGACCGACATGCTCTGGAGACCCAGTAGTCCCTGCCTACTGTGTCTCCAGATGGTTGTCTTGGCAGGAACAAAGATAAGGCACAGCGAGCAGCGTTGATGGCTCCATAAGAGTAACCATCCTCCGACATTTTCCTAACAAACGTACAGATCTGAAACATAGAGGGTGCCCTCTTTGGCACTTTAGAAATCAAACAATGGGTTCCCCATTTCTTATAATAAGTAGAGTAAGTATTTTTTGTCTCCTCTTTCCAACTGGTTAACAAAAAGTCTGCCGTCTTGGCATTACACCCTTCCATGTGTACTAATCTGTTCCTAAGAACAACAAAACATTCAGGGCTACCCCTTTTGGGAACCTCAGGTCGTAGTCTGGATTGCTGTCTACGTTCCTCTTTTTCCTTCCTATCTTTAAGCACGTGCTGGCCCTTGTCTTTAGCCTGCTGTACCAGTGTGCCGACGGCCAGTCTGGTGCCACCAAGATCAATCGTTGTGGCCTGTCTTCTTCTATCTTCCTCAGTATCCTTCCGATTAGGCTGAAAGGAAGGAAAATGTATGCATTAATCCCTGTCCATGAGAATGTGAATGCATCAACATATTGGCAGTATGGGTCAGGGTCCAAGGATACATACAAGTCACATTTTGCATTCTCCCTAGATGCAAACAAGTCCACTTCTGGCACCCCGAAAATTTTGCATATCTTATTGAACACCCTGCAGCCAAGGCTCCATTCTATGTTGTCTCTGAATTCCCTGGATGCCCTATCTGCCTCAACATTCAGTACCCCTGGCAAATATGACACGGTTAGCCAAGACTCAGTTTCCTCTGCCCAAGTCCATATCTGTGTAGCCACCTGGTGGCAGGATTGGGATCTCACTCCTCCCATCTTCCTGATGTATGCCATAGCAGTCATGTTATCCGTTGACACATGTACATGTAGACCCCCTCTTCTACAGAAAGACAGGAGTCCCAACTTTATTGCCTCCAACTCTAACACATTAATGTGATCGTCCTCATCCTTTCTCCAGCGTCCCCCTACTGACACTCCCTCTGCGTAAGCCCCCCAGCCTAGCTTACTGGCATCTGTGAACAGCCTGAGGTGTGGTGAGTCTGACCTGATCATTCGCTTTGCTGACTTTAACCTGTACAACCACCAAAGTAGATCCTGCTTCGCTTCATGTGAAACTACCATTTCCTGATCAAAGTCTCCTTTCGTCAACACTAGAGCCTGGTTCCTATTCAACTCCAACTTCTTTGTGTGTGCTAACCCATAATCCACTGCTGGTGTGTAAGCTATCATAATCCCTACAACTTGTGCTACCTGTCTTATGGAGGGTTTGTTCAAGTTCAGCAAACTGAGGATTACCCCTTCTATCTTCTCTAGTTTCTCCTCAGTCAGAGTGACTGTCATGTTAATGGAGTCTATATAGAACCCGCAAAATTTGATCACTTGTCCCGGTGTCAGGTTAGACTTTTCTGGGTGTACTACCAATCCTGCCCTGTCTAGCAATTGGCTGAGTATACTGATCCCTTCTGAACACTCCTCCTTTGTGTCCCCCATCACAAAAATGTCATCTATGTAGGGAAAACACTGTACTCTCAATAGTCTAGCCATGATAAAGATCGGGTTTAACAGTTTTGTGAAAAAATAGGGCGCACAGAACAATCCATTGGGAAGTGCAGTAAACTGATAAAGTTCACCTTCCCACTGAAATTTCAAGTATTTCCTATCTTCTTTGCATATTGGAACCGAAAAATAAGCGTCCTTGAGATCAATGGACCCCATGAAGCACCCTGGCTGAACCATTTCCACAGCTGTCGCTAGGGAAGACATTTTGAAATGTTGATAAGTGACTGCTTCATTTAGCTGAGTAAGATCTAATATGATTCTAGTCGACCCATCTGGTTTAGGCCTAGTAAAGATGTTAGACACCCACTCTCCTGCTTCATGTCCTACAGTCTCCACTACATTCTTACCGAACAAGGTTTCCAAATTATCCCCTGCCGATTTCCTGTCTTGAGGTGAAAGTCTATAAGGCTTTGGGACCGTCAGCTGTACCGGTACATAGTCGAATGGTATGTGTACCCCATTTATGTTCTCCAGCACCCAGCTATCTCTAGTAATTTCAGCCCACAGTTCCCAACAGTCTTTCACCTGTCCTCCTATGAAGTTGTTAGGTGTGTGTATAAAAGGCATATTTATCACATCTGTTAGATCTACTCTAGAGAGTAATGACTGAGTCTTACCAACCTGAGGGATGCTGTGTGGCTCTAACGTCTCTTGCTGAAGTCTGGTGCGTTTTGTCGAGGCTGCACATCCTGCAGGGGGCTGTGATGCTGGGCGTTTCCCCGCCCTCTGCCTCTGTTTCTCTGGTTCTGCCCCCTGCCTCTCTGGGGGTTTGAGGTGTTCTGAAAACCCTGATGGCCACCACGGTCATTAGAGTAGAACCCTCTTCCTCTACCCCTGCCTCGGGACTGGCCACGGCCGTGGCCCCTCTGTAGACCCCTGCCTCGGCCCCTATAGGTACCTCTGCCCCTGGCACGACCTCTAGGCTGGAACTGAGGCTCAGGCATGAGATCCCTGTACAACTTCTTTGACTTTTTCACTTCATCCACAGTCTCCTGTAACCCTTCTCCTAGCAGGTACTCTCCTCCCACCTCTGACAGTACCACCGGTGTGGCGACAGCACCATCCATGTGTGGGCGTAGAGCATGTCTCCTTCTCACCAGAGACGTGTTGGCGAAGAATATAAGGCGCACTGCCTCTGCTATGTCCATACCGTGGGCGTTTAGTGTGGCATCTCTAGGGCCCCTATTTATGATCAGGTCACAGAGCGGAAGCATAGCTGACACAGCTGCTAAAATAAGCTGTTGGGCTAACTGTAATTCCCCGTCAGCTCTTTTCACATCCTGTGACACTAAGTTGCTCTTGTAGAAAGCTTTATCCATTTTTGGCACCAGCACATGTTTTAAGTTCTCCGGAGGCGGATAGTAGTCAGCCAACTCCTTAGCAGCTGCCAGATCACTTGTTTTCTTGAACATCTTTGCCACAAACTCAGCCAGGCCTTCAGACACATCCTGACCGAAGTATTCAGCGTCAGCTTCCTGGACCAGCTGACGAGCTCTATCTGTGAAACCTCCACTTCTCATTTCAGCCATAGGATCCCTCTTTTTCTCTTCTTTGTCAGTTTGGTTGTCAGTGGCCTGTTTTTCCCCGCTGTTTACAACTGTAGCTGTAGCTGTCACCTTCTTTGGGGTGGGGGTGGCATCCTCGTACCCATCTTCAAACTGACCTTCATCGTAATATTCATCCTCCCCTTCATATTCATACTCTTCTTCTTCATATCTGGTCTCAGTCGCCACTGAGGCCCCATCATACTCAGAATCATCCCCATACAAGAATGACTCGGCGTAATCGGGTTTGGTAGCAGTACCTGGTGGGAGGGGCTCGTCCGACATCTGGTCGAACGCCTGTCTCTGAGCTTCCCTCTGCTGTCTTCTAGCTCTCTGCCTTCCTGTCTCCCTGGACATCCCAAAAGCTGTTTCTGTTAGACCCATGTCTGACTGTTTCCAATTGTCATAAACCTGCGCCCCTTGTCTTAGGTTACTCACAGCGTTTTAGCTTCCTCGCCCACGGGTTGACGGCAGGTTGACAGGCAGGTTGACAGCTCGACCACGTGCAGCTGTCACACCGCCTCGTGTTGCTGTCACTGTGGCCGCGGTAGCTGTCACAGTGCCTCTACCTCGATCTGACAGCGCTGCAATCCGGCGAGGGTCGTCATCAGTTTGTCCCTCATTGACAGCAGCACGTGTCTCCTGTGGAGCGCTGTCAATAGTGCTGTCAATCGGCACAAAGTTGGTGTGTTGGGGGGGATTTTCCTCCTCAACTGCAGTGTGCACCCCAGTTTCTTGACCAACCCTGCGTTCCACTTGTGCCGTGTATCTTCTGTTGAGATAATCATTTTCATACTGTCTGTCACTTTCCCTGTTCTCTCTGATCAGGGCCTGACGTATCACTTCGGCTGCCGCCGCCTTTTGACGACGCACACTATCAGCGTCCGTCACCTGGACCTTGCTTGACTTAGTCTTTGCGGCTTTAGGCGTAGGTTCACCACCCTGTTCATCAACAGGATTATTTTCCTTGTTTGACTGCGGTATCTTTCTCTTGCGACCCGGCTTCTTGCTGACAATTTTGGGGTCCGCCATCTTGGATGGCCGACTTCAGCTGGTTTCGTTCAGATGCTCTGAAAACGATTAAAAAGGTTGTTAGAAACCATTTTTGCTCTGCCGTGGCAAGGAGCAGACCTTTAAAAAGATCTTTGACCAATATTTTGGTGAATATAATGGGAAAAATTCCCGAAATCGACAAATTACTCACCACCACGCTCCAAGCTCCCGGCCTGTCCAAGTGTATGCGCGCAACTGACTACTTCCGGTGTCTCTCTCCCAGGTTACCCGGCACGAAGTAGTGGTGCCGGGTTAGTTAGAATATATTACAGGTACTCATTTTATATATACCGGGTATATATGTGACACGATCTGCAAAAAGGGACCTTAGTGCGGGGTACACAAAGGTTCCTTCTGCCAGTACGTCACATATATTGGATGTAGTACGCTGATTCGGTCCGGTTGTTTTTCTTTTTAGTTAAAAAAAAAAGTCATTCACATAGATTCATAACGACAAGGGTGATGCAGCAAAGTTACTTACGCTTTCAAAGCAGAATGCGCACATATTACATTCGCATTTTGTACACTTGCAGGTTGCTTGCCGTATACTGCACTCTCCGCATAACTCTGGAACATTGGATCACTTACTTCAGTTGCAAACACTGGATAAAGTGCATAATTTTATGCTATAAGATTGTTCGAGATTATAGTATCAAGTCGACCAGTAGTACCAAACATGTATCAAAATTCAAAGGCAGCTCGAATCGAACCCATGTTCAGTGAGAGAGCTAAAAATATTAGCTACTACGGTGTGACTACACACTTTTGTTCTCAGATTTGATTCAGATTGAATCCTTGGGACTGTGATTATCATTCAAATAATTATATCCATTCAAGGATACCATAAATTAATACACAGCTATTGACATGTTTCCACAGGTTAGTAAACTTTCTACCTACCTTTCTTTACTGGGGATTTCCCATCGCCTTTCCTCTTGAGGAGTTCTGGATTGACTTTCATGAAGTCTAGTCCCACCCTGCAAGGATTTGATATTCTTATGTAAATCCTCATATTATTTGGTTTTCAAAAGTAATCAATTACGAACTCTAAAACCAGAATCAAGTTTTGGAGAAATTAATCAGACATTTCTAGCTGTGTGCATAAACAGGTATATTAAATAAGGATTGAAGAAACTTGTGTTCAGCTACCCCGACTTACCCTACCCCCCCCCCCCCCCCCCACCACCATCTCCACCTACGATCTTTTTGAAAAAGGGACAGTCCTGGGCGGGGGGGGGGGGGGGGCGCACAAATTGTGCATAACTTGTAAAGGGAACTAAATATGACCATATCACTCTAACAATAAGCCCTCAAGTAATAAAGTCTGCTCTTTGAATTAAAATAAAGATAACGATAGAAAGAATCCCTACATACTGTGTAACTGCATGGCGGGACTTTTGCACAACCAGTTGTCCAAGCAGGTATACATCCAGCGTCAACTTGGCTACGCTGGCTACCCCATCCCTCAAGGGTGTTGATACCTACAGTTAGTCAATAACCATGGACACATTATAGGTGTTTACGACACATTGGTAATTATTACAATTCCTGAAGAAATGTTATTGATATAATTTTGTTCAACACAGTCATATGCATTTTGATGATGTTATCTATCTGCTCCTCTGTTGGTTCCACGACCAGGTGAAGAGACAAATGAGGCAACAGTGACAATGGATGTGAAGTTCCATTTAGTTTAGCAACTTCATATAATTAAAATGGGTAGGCCTAATATAACTGTCATAACCAAAATGTTTATCCGATCGCTTCCTCTCAGAGTTTCTGGTGTTGCCAAAAAATATGCTTTGCTATTTTAGATTTGAATTTAAGACCTTCAACAAATATTATGGTACTGGTACCAGTGTATACGTGTCCTTTATTTTTTAGGGAATAAAGGATTAATATGCTTAAGTAGCCTACCCCATTGCATACAATTTGGTCGTATTCAATTCAGTCTCAGGCCCTGACTCTATAATAGCAGAGTCTGGGCAAACTCATGTAAAAAACTTGTTTCACTAACTTGCCCTCGGGAGTTGACCAATCAAATCCTGTACACCAATTCCTGTGTACAGCCTGACAGGAAGTAACAATCTAAATAGAACAGTTCCACCAGTCCCATTTGCAGCCTTTGTGGCGGAAAAAGGTACTGGTTGAGCGAGTCTGATTCAATTTGGTTGTAATCAATTGGCGCGGCTACGCCCGAGGATCATTGAAAATCCTTCATTTAATATGGTCAAATTAAAAAAAAAAAGGTCAACTCCATTAATACCCGCTACCATCTATCGTTCTTCACTCGCTGGAGCTGGGAACATGTATATCTCACTTACCGTAAATTCCCCCGTATAACCCGCGGGTTATACGCGAACCAAACCTCTGGTGCGGGTTATACAATATTCTCAAAGTCTAGGTGCGGGTAATACGAGGGTTTTTTAAAATAGAGAACAGTTCTAAATTCAATATTTTCAGACCCCATATGCGGGTAATAGGATCCTCCCAAAGTCGGGGTGCGGGTTATACGCGAGATGCGGGTTATACGCGGGAATTTACGGTAGCTTTTAGCTTTGTACGTGGGATACGTTTCCAGACCCCACGAGTGAAGAACGATAGATATGGTATCTAACGGTCGTTGTCCTCTTGTCTATTTATTGTGTGGGTGCCTACCTTGCATGTTGGACAGCAGATGGCAGTCACCTCCTGTTTTGCTCGTTTATTGAGACATCCCTCACAGAAGGCATGGCCGCAGTTTAGCAGCAGTGGCCACCGGGTAGAATGCGTACCGGGTCGCTGAATATCTGGAGGGACAGATGATGTATATATTATGGTCGTCAGTTTTCTTCAGAATATAAATTGATAAGCCTATGGATCTCCCCCCTTAACGGTCCCCCAAACTAAAGAGCCTCTAAACTTAAAGAGGGGTCAGAACTTTGTACCAGTGTGTAGGCCTAAATGTTTTAACCCCTTCGGACTCGGCATACCGTCTTCTTCTTTCTTTTCACTCCGGTCCCGAAGGGACCAGCAGGCGTATATCGCCGCTAAGGCTACGCTGAAGGCATACCGTACACCCCCCCCCCCCTTTTAAGGCACACATACTTTGAAGAAATCCCATCATATAACCAACACCTGAGGGTACTACTATGGCCATTTTCATCTATCCTTTTTTTTTTTAATCTTGCATGGCCTGCACTTTCACTAAACAGGGTTATGCCTTATGGGAAGAAACTTTGATGGGGGGGGGGGGGGGGGGGGGGGGGGTAAACTTAAGTTAAAGCCAAAGCCAATGAAGTTAAAAACGGTGGGCGATTCTGAGTGTCAAAAGTGATGCAGAGATCTTTACTGGGGGCATGAGGAAATTTTTCGAAAATGTTGAAAATGTTGACATAATTTGGTAGAATAGCTATTAAGAGATCTCCTGAAATATGCGACATTTCAATGTAGCCTAGTAGGCCTACTAGGGTAAAATTGGGTATTACTGGCCACTTAAGGAATTTCTCATCTGGTGGCTTTATATTTATGAACATTGCAATACTTATTATCAATTTAATGCATAAATTCATGTATTTTGCACATATTCAAACAGGTGGTACCACTGGATGAAACTTAGTCTTAGGGGAGCTGTTATTAAGTGTTTTTTTTTTGGTTTTTTTTGTAAAGGTGGGTATTACTGGCAGGGGGTAGACTCTATTACAGGCAGGGGGTGGTGGGTATTACTGGCACCCCCAATTAATGAATTATCTCTATAAACATTGCTGATATTGGCATTAATGTTGAAGGGGGATTTCAGCATTATAATGCAGAAGGAAAACATCTTATTGCTACTTCATGCTGGCCTATAAAAACCATAAATAGGATGCTGATAGTTGTAATTTAATCAAGTCATTATAATTAAGGAAATCGGGTATTTTAATTTAACACCATAGTATGATAGTAGGCCTATTTGTCCTCAAACAGACACGAACATTGAAATGGGGTATCAAATATCAGGTTCTTTGAGGCGACATGTAGCGATGACAGCCCCAAAATAGCATCTCACCAGAATTACACAAGGAATAGCTCAAACGAAGGGCCTTGAAAGCAGCTTTTCAGAGCACTTTAAAGCAAGTTAAAATTCCAAGTAGAAGAGATTCTATGGCACTTTAAATATCAATATTGTAAAATAGTTTCTGCCAATTCTCGGTCGGCGTATTTGTCAAAATATTGAGATAACACCGACACTTAACCATGCGCTGTGCGAGCGGCATATCTGGTCCTTTGTACATAAATGTTGATAGAATTTGATTGAGAAGGCCTATCAACAAACCAATGGTACCCCCTTAAAGCTGAATATTAGTAGATTAACATATATAAGTAGCATTATATAAGTAGAGGGATACATATTTTAATTTCCACAAGAAAGTCACCAAAAATGTGAAAAACTAGAAAAAGAAAATCTCATTTACACTGTGGCAAATCATGTTTAGCTAATTTTCGCTGGACTATAGCCTTTCAAAAGTAACCTTTTCTTATTCTAAAAATGATGTAGAAGAGCCCTGTAGGTTCATCAGGCTTCTTGGACAAATATTTCCCTCAAAAAATTGTCTCAAACTTCTGAGTCTTTGCATCCTCATATTTTCTGAACATGTTGGCGGATTTATCTCAAATTAGTCTTTAACTGGAGCCAAACATGTTGTTATATTGGTAATAACCCACTGTGATGTGTAAACATACATTAACACCCTTTATCTCACTGTTTTCTGCTAAAATTACCCTGATTTTATCCAATAATGGTGTAGGGCCGCCCGGCAGAAACCAACATTTTCCCCAACAAACCATGGATATATGCATATTTTAAATAATTATTTCTATAAAACTTCACCCACCAATAAATAGATGAGGCTTTCCTCTTTAAGTACATGTGACTATACATGGGTAGCCAGAATTATCGGCGTGTCGCCGTGTCGATTTTTAGCTAAGGTGCCGTGTCGCCATGTCGATTTTTATGCTATACATTCTGGCCTATAAGTTCATGTCCGTCGATTTTTAAACCCCCCCGTGTCGCACGTGTCGATTTTAACAACCCCCCGTGTCGCCGTGTCACACGTGTCGATTTTTACCCATGTATAGTCACAGTACATGCCACCCACTTGTGATTTTGACATACAGAGCCTTTTCTATGGCAAATCTACAAACACCTGTTTTAAGTGTTTAGCATAGTCGATAGTGGCAGATACAATACGCAACACCCGGGGATTGGACTGTCATCGCTACGACATGGACACTGGTTTAATTACAGCCCCCCCCCCCCCCCCCCCCACCAGTGAGTTGAAGTTGTGAAGTGAGTAGCACTGCCACCCGCTGCCAACCGCTGCCACCCGCTGCCAGTCCTCAGCATCAACAAGATTCAGGATTCGGGCGGCGACTCACTGACCGACTCAGTCGCGGTGCACTCACCTTTCGTGCCGAACCCTTGACAGCATGCGAGACACTTATAATTTCGTAGACCTTTGTCCATCATGGATGGTCTATGTGTTAGAGACGTTGCTCTATCTTCTTACTGACACAGTCAGTAGGAATATTCGGTAAATTCGGTGAAATACCCTTATGTTTCCGCGAACATCGGCATCGTGGAGCTGTCCGCTGGTACCCGATGTTTAGGTTTGGATCCCGGGAAGCAGCGAAATACCCGGTAGGCCACTTCCGTCAACGCAGCGTTCCAATCCTTGCCGCCTTTCCCGCCAGTGCTTGGCTTGGCCTGGACTTTGTGGCCCACACTTATACTCATACACTAATGCCTAATTGGCATAGGCTATATAGGCTACTCGGTTTGTGGCCAATTTTCCACAATGGCAATTTTTATTCCAATCACGAGTTAGCCGAAAGTAATCTAGACCCCCCCCCCCTCCCCCAAGTAACATGCCCAACTGGCGCCCAGTTTGGTTTACCTTGGGAAACCTTGGGCTAGACTGGGCTGTGTTTTGGGCTGGGCAAATCCATGGGCTTCAGTGGGGCCCCAGTTGGGCTAAGTGAATTTTATAGTATGCCTTGTAAATATCCCTGACATCTTGAATCATGCTCTCTATTGATAAATTTCCAAGTATGAACATGTTATATTCACTATTGTGTAGGAAATGTATGATTTTAGGTGGGCTTAGACTGGGCCAATTTTCTTTTTCAGAAATGCTTTAAGGAGGTCCCTAACAGTGTAAATCAAACTCTCCTTTAAAAAAAAAATAATTTGAAATTTTGTAATGGTGATTTTTCTGGGAAATCATAGTTGGGCTTTCGTTGGGTTTGATGTGGGCCTCCCAACAAGAAGTTCACAGCGTTAACACTAGATGGCCATGTGGTTCTAACACTAGATGGCCTCTGTATACCATGTAGAGAGAAATCCTCCAAGTCAAGATCACTTCTTCATAAATACAATACAGCCAAAATATGCCATGCAGTTAATACATGTATAAGAATGAAGATATTTCAATGCAGTTTGGATAATATATGGAAGTTACCATTATATTGTGTAAAGTAATGTAGAAAATGAAGTATTAACCTGGAGACCCCTATCCTGTGGTTCAAAAGGAACTATAAGACATGGACCCACATATCCCAAAGATATCAACTAAAGATTTGATGGCTAGGATGAAATTGTATTGACTTACTAAAGTAGCCACTTGCACAAGTCCCTATCGTTGCTGACTTGAACCTGATGAATACATTTTCTATCTTTCATGTAGAAAATGTATGACATGAAAGGCTTCCTGCAGGGATATCCTAGCTGAATCTTACTTGGGCCAGCCCAACCTGTGCCCATCCTAAGCCCAGTTAGATATTAGTCATTAGATAAATATATTGCTATATATTAATTATAATCAATTACAAGACTGCCCTAATATGTAAGTTGTAAACCTAAGATATGAAAGTGGGGCCCGTCCGGGGCCCAGTCGGGGCCCAGTTTGGGCTAGCCCGCTTGGGCGCGGACATTTGCCCAGTGCCCGTTCTCGCAGGGCCCCAGTCGGGCAGCCCAACTGGGGCCCAGTTGCCAGCCCAAGCGGGGCCCAACTGGGGCCCAATTAGGTTTGCTACTTGGGCCCACCACCCACTACCTTTGGATTTTGAGAGATGCTCCCCCCCCCCCCCCTAAAATCGCATGAGCTTGTGGAATCATGCGTGTGCCTGTGGAATCATGCGTGCTCAAGGATATCTAAATGGACCATTTTTGATTTTGACCCCACCAGCATGGAGGCTTTTCCATCCCCCCCCCCCCAACGAAGCCCTGTTTTTTTTTATTTTACTTTAAAACATAAAAAGAAACGATTCAATGATAAATTTAAGCAATTCAGAACTTATTATTTTTCTAGTGAGCCCAGTCACCTAAATAAAGTAGTGCAAAGCTTTTTGCCGAAAGAAAACTGACAAGATGTATAGAATGCCATAGTGGTCATAGGGTGGCATTAATAGGGTTAATAAGGGAGTGTTCATTTATTAGTTACAGGGGGGTGGTGGGTTTGGAGGAGGGGCATAAAAAATTTAGCCCCTTTTTAGCAAAAAAAGCCCGCGTGTGTTACTATAGTTAATAGGGATGGGCGAAAATGTTTCGCCGCCTTCGGCGAGGGGTGGGCACAAAACACTACACTTGAGGGGGTGGGGGGGCGTAAAAAGAATTCGCCCCTCCACGCAAAATCTCACCACCCCCCTGTAATTAATAAATGAACACTCCCTAAAGCTGAGTGGGGTAGGATATAGATAAATCTCCCTTTTGTATACATGTATTATACAGAAGGGAGATGCCTGTGTCTCACCAATGACCTACATCTATCTATAGAGGTCTAGGCCTATGTAGGGCATTGGTCTCACAAAGTCGGGACATTGTTAGTCTTTGACCGGGTGCCATCTTTGAACATTCATTAACCTTTTGAGGCCATTTATATCTTCATCTGCCCTAATGTTACTAATGTTGACCTCAGGTTTGGCCAAGAACAAATTTGGTAACTTTGGTGAAGTTTGACCATGACCAAATTCGGCAACTTTGGTGAGGCTTTGGCATGACCAGATTCGGCAACCCATTACCGGTAGCCAAAATACAGGAAATTTGGCAGGCTGGCAAAGTGTGACCAAGATTTGCTGGGTATTATTGGCAGGTGCTAGCAACTCCTTGAAATGACTACCGGTATGGCAGGGTGAGAATGGGCCAATGGTGGTATAGGGAGGATAGCCTACATGGCATGGGAGCCGCCATATTCATCTGTCCCCTGACTCAGAGCAGTGCATTGTGGGTAAATCTGTTATCAGCCACTGTTCACACCTAGGAAGAATGGCCACAGATAACACTGATAAGACTGATGGGTGACATCCCACCCCTATCTTAATCACCTTAATCACCTCCCCATTGTCTCAGGTGTGAAGTGAAGGACTTAGCCTGATTGAGAGACAATACATTAATTACACCCTGACTGACTGATATGTGGTCACCCACAGAGGTGTTAATGCTCTATTTTTCTAAGATTTGAATTATTCACATTGCTGTAAGCTTATCTAATTAAAGACCATGTCATTGGGAAAACATTAATCCAATTTATACAGAATATAAACAGATAGTAAATGAGAGAGAACCCTCCAAAGTAAACTACACAAAGGGGGAAATGGAGGCTTGACACACGACTACCTGAGCCTCATGGTACATGCCTCTGGAACCAGCATAGGCTCTCCACCGTATAGCACAACATATGGAGACTCTACACTGGGTAACAGACAGTACCATAAAACCTCGTGTATACGCCTAACTCACATATAAGCCCCACCCTAACTTTAGGGCGATCCTATAAGCCGCACCAGGAATCTGATTACAGTATGTTTTGTACTGTATTATAATTGGAAAAACTCGCATATATAAGTCGCACCCCGACTCTGTGCCGATCTCATAAGCCGCACCTGCAATCTTATTAGTGTAAATGTCGCGGCATATATGCGAGGGTTTAAGGTAGTACTATTAGTAGTAGCAACCTGAGGTGACCTCTCTCAAATAGCTGGCTATTATTACCAGGTGCTGGCAACTTTTTGAACTGACTATGCCAGTATGAGAATGGAGGAATGGTGGTATAGCACAAGATATAGCCATGGCTATCATTAGTGGAGACAATAGCTTGCACTGAAAACCCTGTGTTAAAAATGGTCCTCACTAGTGAGGACTTTTGGGTGATAATTTTGATTGTGCCCAGGGGTAGTACCCTGGTGATCTTCAGAGTGATCATGAGTGAGGACCCAGGTCATCAATATGATTACCCTTTTGACTCAATTATACAGCATGCTAGGTTGTCAATAGGAAGACAGGGGGTACTCAATTTGATGACTGTCTTAAATTTTCTTCTTATAAAATAATATCTACCAATATTATTTTGATTAACCCCCTCCCGATCATCACCTTCAATCATCCGGCCTTCTAACTTTGGTTTCAGACAAATAAAATGTGTCTTTATGTATTGATATCGATAGTTTAGAAAGTTTTGATCTGATTTTCTCTCAAATTACTTGAATATAAATTGTGGTAATTGTCTTCATATATCCTCCAACTTGTAAACATACATGACCAATATTACTATAGGTTTTAATCAATAGATCACATGGAGCAGGGGCAATATGTTACCTTGTTGTATAGTAGATCCCCCTAGAGGCAAAATTATGTCCTCAAAATGATCACCTTACCCTATTACTCTGATCACCTAAGGTGATCAATCGGGCATGATCATCCTAGGTCCTCTGTAGTGAGGACCTTCATAGAAGCCTGGGTTTTCAGTGTGTATTTTCCAAATCCGAGGAAGTGAGGGCTGACTGTAGTTGCAGAACTTATGTAGCTCAACAGCTCCACCATATAGGCCCTCAGCACGCACCCAATACAGGATCCAAGTGGGTGTTCAGTGACCCCAATGGCAGTTGGGGCAATTAGCTACTATACTTCAAAGTGGCATGCTGTGTTCCTTAGACACAATCTAAAATATCTAATCTATAATTATACTGTTGATTTGCATAGCTACCTCTTGTTCATTACTTAGGGAACTTGTTCCCATTTTGATTGTACCGTTATATTTAGAACATCATATTGTGGAATAGATATTCATTATAAATTCAATCTAGTACTGGTGATATTACTCTCGTTCCCAAATCCTTCCGAAGGAAGGCTCTGGGGACAGCCAAATGACCTTGAACTTGGAAATTTGCTGGTTCTGGGCAACCCCTGCTGGTAGGCTTGAACCAGCGAACAGGAACAGGAAATGGAACCAGAATGTATGATGGTAGTTTTAGGTAGATTTACCATCAGCCTTTCTGGTTCCATTTCCTGTTCCTGTTCGCTGGTTCCAAGCTACCAGCAGGGGTTGCCCAGAACCAGCAAAATCCCTTCATTTGGCAGTTACCAGAGTCTTCCTTCGGAAGGATTTGGGAACGAGAGTATGGTGATATAAGCACTGAGAACAGCTGTCACAATGGGTACCAGTTGTTACATAATGCACCCTAAGAATTCCGCAGTGAAGGCCGGGAAATAATCTAATTGAGTAATAAGTCAACCCGCTATTCGCAAAATACAGGTGGATTGTGCCTTTGACGATAGAAGTGTCTAAAGTTCTCTGCTTCTAAACAGCTTATGCATACAATTATACCATCAACATTAATTTGTCAATGTCAAGGAACTCAACTCTGTTACATTCTATTTACTTACACAAGAGCTTAATACTTCTGATGAATTAGGAAGCAATTGATTTTCGGGGTTTGGAGGAGGACTATGTGATCCCTTCCACTTCAATTGTAAAATAATTGATATTTTGTTTACACCACCTCCATTCCAAGATTGAATGATGAAAACTAGCAAATAGTCAATCATTGTGATATCAGTGTAGGGGAGGAGGGGGGGAATTGATACAAGCATATAATGAAGATCCGGTACCACTGGTGAAAAGCTCCCTGGACCCCCATATGGAATGTAGGGTACAGGCAACCTATGGATCACCACGTGGCAGGCAGAACACGACTCCCAGGCTTCAGACCTGACCGCGTGGAAGGAACAGGTTGGGACAACTGGACCGGAAGCGGGTCAAATGTGGTATTAGCCACCCACGAAGGGTGTGGTAAAGGGTGGATTTTGTAATATATAGTGTTAAAACTTCCATTAACCCCCCCCCCCCCCTTTTCTGTCCACATAGCTCCCATTTCAGCCCTTTTGAAACTTGCTGGTCAAAGACTACACCCGGTCAAAGACGTTTCAATTGTATCAATCTCATGAGACACAGCCTTATACAGGAACCACACACTAAGATTGTGCCCCAGGAGTCCATACATTCACAAAGTGGTCATATGGTTTATTTTAATATAGTCTCTCTGAAATTGCTGATTAGTTTCAGACAACCTCAAATCAGGTGACGAACAGGTCCCTGCTCTGAATATAGCAACCACAGCACTCACAAGGTGGCGCCTCGAGTGTTTCTGCTCTTTGCTCCAGAAATAAACTGATGCCTATGGCGGCCCTATTTATGGCTAATTATTATCATAATTAAATTATTTTGACAAATCAGAGGCTTAGCATACATTCCCTTCTTGGCGCATCACACAAAAGGAAAGGTAAATTCAGATCATTTCACCACAACACATGGATTTTTGTTTTCACCCTTTAATTTTCCCATTGAAATAAATGTGATGCACACACCAAAATGTGATCAAGGTATAGCCAAATATGTCTATAATTAGCCTGCAATGTGTTTTAGGTACATTTCAGACGCCCCTTTATTCTTTGAGCCTCAACATGCAGGTCACTCATGGCAATTTACATTTATGTAGGTCTTGTATGCAGCATAAATTATAACAAAAGTCAAATATCTCATGAGCAAATATTTTTAGACACATAATAATTAGTGTACGTAACAAAGAAAAACAATATAGATGCAGTCGGAGAGAAAGAAATGTTAAAAAAAATATTAGATTGAATTAAATTAAATAATTTACAGTTTTCCAAGGTGAATTAAATAATAAAAATGCATTCCACTGTGTATTTCTTTGTATATGATGATAGGCAGATATGTAGGGAATAAGGGAACAAAAGGCACACCACCATGGGTGAGACATAATGATATGAGGGATGGCTAGCAGTTTTTTGCCAATTTCAATAAATTGATTTAATTACTTCTTTTTTTGAAAAATAGGAAAAAAATAAAATTTACTGTCGTATATGCCTGTATCATACACCACTAAATTGCAAAATTCATGCCCTTTCTAGTGGTGTATACCTTGAAATTCTGGGATAAAAATGTTCATTTGGCTTGATGTCGCTACTGAATACTGCATTTACAGGGGACCCCCCTACCCTAACAGTAAGGAAAGTATACTGCTTTACTACAGGACCATCAGAAGCACCTGTTATTCCATTTCCAATGAGCTCAACAGAACCAAGGTTGAAAAGTCTGTGACATAGAATACCTTGCAGATATATTTTACAAGACCTACTACCTTATCTGTTCAAGCACATTTCAAACAGAGAGTGGTGTTAAAACCACAGGCTTCATGTCCTGTATTTCATCAATAGCCTGATTAAGCTTTTCAACGAATTAATTGTCTATAGAAGCTGACTCTTGTAACTTAACTTATTGTATACAGTATACTGCCAAGATATTATATATTAGTTCACCATTTCAAGTATTACGTTTTTAATGGTAATTTGAGTCACAGCAAGTAACCAACACATCCAGATCATTTTGCAATCGTAAGCTGCCACCACTGCCTTTTTTCGTCAATATGAAACATTGCAGTATCATCTTGAAGCAATCGACGAGACATATTGATACAATTGAGAAGACAGTATCTGCAAGGTATATTATGTTATAGATTGATAATATTGAAGTCATGAGATTTGATCTGTATTAGAGTGACTAGAGCAGCTGATGGTCGCTAATTCAGATGTACACCTCACATATGAGATGAGTACAATTGTCTCCTCTTGTTGATGCATTTAACACTTGGAATAACATCAAACCTGAAATAAGAAATTCTGAAAACAATGTTATTTTTACAAAGAAATTGAAGTGTAGTGTCCTGAAGTATTTCAAGGAGACCTGGAATTACCATCTCCAATTCCTAAATATCTAAATTGCATTATAACATGCAACTCCTCACGACACAGCCAAGTAGATAATGTACTTCAAATGAACTTTTTGTTGAATTTATTCAACTTGGTTTTGGGCTGAAGAAGGACAAATCAGGAAGTTCTTAATACGTTTGAATAAGTTTATTATATTGATAGCCCAACATTACTTCCATTCCCGTCCTATGATGATCCTGTCAGTCCCACCCAGCACCCCCACGCACATCATCAAACAAGGCTAAATCACCACAATATCAACAAAGCTAAATGTCAAATGCCAGCAGCACTTCATCTCAATGCTATTCTAGACTCTATCATTTCATTGTGATCAGTCTCCACAGTACAACAAACAGCTGTGGCTGTGGGTATTGCAGGCTATACTAATGTTTGTAGTACCCAAAAGCAAAGTCAATGTCCTGCCCATCTATCCAGCAGTCAAAGAGGTGATGTACGTCCCCGCGCTGTACAGCCTCCTGCCACGCCTTGTTGACATCCGGGAAATAAATGTCATCCAACACCTGAATGGGGTAAACATGGTTAATACATGGCAATACTTCCGATCCTGAATGGAGTGAACATGGTTAATACATAGTGATACTTCTCATCCTGAATAGGGTGAACACATTTAATGCTTGCTGATACTTCCCATCCTGAATGGGGTAAACACGGTTAATACTTGCTGATACTTCCCATCCTGAATGGGGTTAACACGGTAAATACTTGCTGATACTTTCCATCCTGCATGGGGTAAACATGGTTAATACATAATGATACTTCCAGCAGCTGAATGGGGTAAACATGGTTAATACACAGACAAAGCTGCATGCTTAAGAGACTGATGCAGTGGTTACTGCATGAGTGGTGCTCGGGTTGTATTGCATGACAAAGTGACAAAGTGACTTTGAAATGACGCTCTCTATTTATTTCAGGGTTTATTGATGTAAAATAGATGGAATCTACCAATAGTTACATGAGAAAATATGAGATAAAACTTTCCTAGGGTCATGTGACCTTCTGGAGTGTGCAATAGGACCACAACGTGCAATACTGCCTAGTGTTATTCCATGCTTCCCTGGGAAACGCCCCTCCCATTGCTTTAACCATGACAGTCCTTATTCACCACAAAATAAATGGTGATTCGTCCCACACAGCACCTGAATGATGTAGACAACAAAATTAACGATGCAGACAACAAAATTAACAATGTAGATAAGAACTAAAAGGTAGGGGGGCTAGAAAAATGTCTTCTAGTTGTGTAATAAATCTTGTATTGCAATCTAGGGTCACACATGCCCCGCACCAGACCTTGGTGCATCTGGCTTAATAAGCCAGGTGCACCTTGGTCTGTTACGGGGCAGACGTGACCCCATTATACAATTCTGGCTATGAATTAACCATGTTTACCCCATTCAGGTGCTGAAAGTATGAGCCTTGTATTGGCCATGTTAACCTCATTCAGGATGGGAAGTATCACCATGTGTTACATGTTTACTCCATTCATCGTTTGCTTTGTGTACACTGCCACCATTGCTCTGTGACTTGATCCAAAATGCTGCCTCCTGATTGGTCTAGAGCTGCAAAAAGCATACCACACGTAGGTGTGGTACCGGAAAATGTATAACCCCCGGGTGGTACGTTTTTCCTTTTCTATTCTTCCACAGGATTGTACCAACTACCTCAGGTTGTGTAATAAATGGTGATACTTTCCATCCTAAATGGGGTAATCATGGTATTGTACTAGGCTGTTTGTTCAATTCCTGGGTGAATTGAACCAAATACAGCATTTTTGTTATATCCATGAGTATGTTTTAAAACATGTGGTGGGACATTGAGCGCTTGCATCATACTTACAATGATATGTTCTTTGGCTGCAGCCCTCTGCATGTTGAGGATATCAGCTTTGGCTATTGGGTAGGTGTGACCACCATCAATGACCACAATGTCACACTTCACCCCCTGCTCCACCCACAGTGGAACCGTCTTAGTAGAATCCCCAACTGTCAGTTTGAAACGTTGTGGAAACAGTTTTTCTAGTGTCCGTCCCATTTTCTCTGGCAGCTCACCTCCGATGTCAAATGAGTACAGCTTGAGGTCAGGATTAGCTGTTAGCCAGGTTATGGCGCTCTGTCCAACATTGAAGCCGATCTCACACACGGTGTGTACAAACTCCAGCCGAGCCAGCTGCTGGTAGGTCAGGGTCTGCTTCATGTGTTGGGGTGTCAATTTCCGTCTGTATTCTGACGTCTGCACCTCTCCCCACACCTGTAGTAAGGGAAATTATAGAGAAAGAGGTGTGTTTCAGGTTACCCGACCCTATCTTTCAAAACAGGGTCAACCCTAGAAGTTTTTATCCAATTTAAAAGAAACCCACTATTATGGGCCATTTTTGGCTACTATAGAGTTGAGTTTAGGCTCGGCATGTCTAGGCGGTGGTTGATGAGTCGGCACTGGAGTTCCGAAGTCAATTTCTAAGAACCTTTAAAGTAATTTTTTATTAAAAAAAAAAAAGAATCCGACCTACCTACCCTAGATTTCTAGACCATGTAACCAGAAACACCCCCTTTTTTGGGTCACATTTCAGACATTTAATATGTGAAACAATGTCATTTAATTTAGTGCCATGTCTGTTATAGGGTAGTGTGCCAGTTGTTTCTGTATCTTAAATAGTGCATTTACTATGGAGCAGTTATTGAAAATGTTAACAATTTTCGCTAATATTATCATCTAGGAGTATACGATTTGCTCCTATGTGTATAAGCTATGCACTGAACCCAGAACAATATAAATGTGTTATTGGTTTCCTCTGCCACTTCAGGTTCCAGATATAAAACAGTATATGTCTTAATTGTATGTACATTGAATGAATGATCTGAATAAAACTTTTAAAACAAACAACCAACCTTCAATGGGGTTAAGTAAGCCCCAGTAATAAAAAAAAGACTGAATGTATAATGGCATGAGAGTGTAAGTTGTGTTATGGAAATAGTCAGCTACCTAGTGCCTATACTCTAAGAATAGTGTGTTACGCTTACACACTTATCAACACGCTTTTCCATAGCCACTTTTAACACACATTTTGGTGTAACCCAGCTAACAAAATAAGGTTATTTTACGTCAAAATAACGTTCTTCAACTGTATAACATTATGCCATAGTGAGGAGCCTTAGAGAAACGTTATATAACGTTACAAAATGTTGTATAACGTTTTTTGTTTACTGGGAACACACTTCACACTCTTTGCCAAAAGAGACTATTGGGTGGCCTGGGATTGAGAACATTCCTCCAGGGTGGCACCAATTACACAGTAGTCGTCTAAGTAATTTATACAACGAGAGACACCGGCTTGATTGACACATTTTCCACAAAATTTGATACTTGAGTGAATATCCACGGAGCACATTTCAGGCCGAAGCATAAACACAAATCATAATACCAATGATCGCCATCTCCAAAATTCCATTTGAAGCCTTGATATTCCCTATCGGAAGGAAGTACATTGACTGTTCTATAAGCGCTGCTAATATCTGAGACCCCGGAAAAATCGAGGGGCTCCATCATGTCAACTTCGTCATCAACGCTGTTATACGAGAACTTTGAACAAGTTTCGTCCATGAACATGTTTATACAAATATCCTCTGGAACGGAGCAGTCAGTTATAGGTCTTAAGGACCCGTCAGTCTTGATGACGCCCCCTAAGGCATGAACACACTTGGGTTTCTTTGAAACCTGACGAAGTTTACCTTCAGACAATTCTTTTTTGATTTTATCCGACATTTCGTCATAGAACTCTCCTCTGGTGACCTTCTCATAATTCTCACAGTAATAGGTGGTGGAGCAACCATGATCTACAATCCTAAACTCTCTACAAATACCGGTAGTGACAAACCAGTCAGATTCAGAAATAGTATCAAGACAACACATTTTGGCGACCGCACAACAAGGTCTCAGTTGAGTGACAGAGCCTTGGAGAATATACACACAGTCACAGGTGCCGTGTTTACAACTCTCAAACACCGGGACGTAATTACCAGGGATGACCTCAATTAAATAGACTGGCTTTACACAATCATATATTGAAGCAAATTCAATACACATACCTAGGTTGGCAGAAATGCCGATGAATTCCGGTAAATTGTCCCATTCTGTTACCTCACCGAGTATGATTTCTAACTCGACTCCGCCATCTTGACTAATGAATACACGAATGTTGGATTGGCGTAAAGTAGGACAGGTCACCTTTGGTAAACCCAAATTAATTACAGTATCTGTAACCCCTACATGAGTTGAATCAACCCTTACATCACCTGCTACAACAAAATCATGATTTTAATTCATTGAAATCAAAGACAAGATCACATTTTACGACATCAAAGACTGATTTACGGACGGGCCCTTTGTGACCTTGACCTTGGCCGTGAGAATCGACAAGTTGTTCACAGTTTACATTTACCGGCTTTGACGACCCATTGTGACTATTATCAACATGGGAGTGGCTGTTCGCTGCAACTGTAATATCAATTAGGCACGAGTTAACATCGTAGATCGGTTTGTAATCTAGTCACACTGGCGTTGCGGTATGATCCACTTGTTTACACTTCAAGTACCCGTGATCTGTCGATGAACACTGGGCACACTGATGTTTGAAGGCACAACCATCACACGGGCTGGCACTCGAGAATGAGAAGCAACACATCTTTTCAGCACAAATCCTCTTCCAACCCGGGAAGTTCTGGCTCTGTTTCTTGGATTGGGGACGCCCCTGGGTTACCTGGGCACTCTGGGGTGACTTCCTGGAACCCCACCCCTGGGCAAGGCTCTTAGCATGCTTGGTGCCCGCGTAACCAAGATGAAGATTACTAAAGTCAGTGTCAGTGGCGTCAAAAACAGCGATGCCATTCTTGTCGGCCTTCTCCCTGATGGCGGCGTCATAGCCTGCCAGAGACTTGATGTCATAAATGCCCGACTTAGACATTGCCGTCACATAACACAAATGACGACGAATACCTTTGCCACTCTCCCCCCCCGTCTTCCACAGCATCTATGAGCTGAGAAAGGCAAGAGACCAAAGTCTCAATACAGTCAATTGGATGGGGTTTTTTCCTATCACATTCTGGGAGGAATTTTGTAATGTCAAACTTACTCCGTTTCCTCTCCACACGGTGCAGGAACTCAGAAATCTGGATGCCGTTGTCATCGTCGCCCCAGATTCCATGCAGATCGTCAGTCAGTGTCCTATGGACCCCGGGTTAGGTGCCACAGTTCCCGGAACAATGGCGGCCATCCTCCCGGCGGCGATTCTCCATGGCGGCGTCACTAGCCATCCTGGCTTCCTCAGCTCTCAAGCGCGCCTCCTCCACACGCATCTGGGACTCCTGCGCCCTGGAGGATCGTTCCTCCCTCAAGGTGAGAGTCAATTCTTCTAGCATGCCCTTCATGCCCAGTGTCATAGTCGCCATAGACTGGGCCAGGCTTGACAGCACCGCCGAATCTGACGCCGGTGACGCCGAGGCTTCCGGCGACTTGCCTAACTCTTGGGTTTTGGAGATTAAGTCGTTAAGCTCATCACATACATCTGAGCCCAAAGCCTCACAGCCCTTTGGGCATGATTTTTCCTGCCATCAAAGTCTATGTGGCAGACATCACAAGTCTTTGAATACCGGCTCATTTTGAGATGTAGTCCCTTTGGGGTCTGGTTGGCCTCTGTGGAGACGGGAAGTGGGAAGGAGGTGAGTGAGTCCCCCTAGTGTTGGTTGAAAGAACCTTAGGTATGGTCTGTCACAAACAATATATCACCATATTCCCGCGCGTGAATATGCTACACATATAACGTTACAAAATGTTGTATAACGTTTTTTGTTTACTGGGAACACACTTCACACTCTATGCCAAAAGTGTGTTGATCTCAAAAGTGTGTTGCAAATTTGTGTGTAACTCCTTATGCATGTTCCCATAACACACAGTTCTTAGAGTGTAATCAGATATACATATATTTTACATACAAACATATATTGTAATACAATTCATAATGCTATGCTATTGATAGCCTAGTTCTCTATTTGATATATATGATAGGCAGATACACTGTCTTGTCCTGTTTGTCCCATTACACTTGTCTGTCTGCGTATTATATACAACAAAACAAAATGAAATGAGCATGAACAATACACTAAGTAACCGTGTCAGAAATAAAATAAAGCATGGCTATTTGTTACAGTGAGACCTTGATACATCAGTCTTTGACGAGTCGTTTGTCTCAATAATCGGTCACGAATCTACGGCAATAATAGTTTTTTTCATCCAAAACGGAGAGGTCAAGGTCTCAATGATTAAAAAAACAAACAACTCACCTTCCCCCACTGTGGGTTGACGGTGATGGATCGGGAGGAGGCGGTGGTGAACAGGTTGAGGCAGTTCTGGTTTTCCTCCTCAGGTATAAAGTGTAGCATTTGGCCCCAGTGTGCATCCAGCCGCCGCAGCTTGGTTTTGCGGGTAAGATTCGAGACAACGTCCCACCAATTTCCAACAAAGTTTTCTACATGACTCACATGATGATTGACCAGTGTATTTTGGGTGTCCCCCTGATGGATAGTTTTATGCCAAGTTTTAATGCCATAATAGACCGTAACCATGACCACAAGCAGGATTATTGTTATGCTGTGGGTAATGCTCCATCGTACAAATAGCCTGATAAAAGGGCATGAAAAGCTGATTACAATATTGTCCCAGCTAACAGAAATATGTTATTTCATGTCAAAATAATGTTTTAAACTTTATCTAACATTCTTTGTTTACTGGGGTACCATGAAACCTTGAGAACATAGAGGTTGCGGCTATGATGCAAGTCAGATCGCCGGAGCGGCTTATAGGATCAGCACACAGACTTTAAGTGGCTTTAAGTTCAGTAATGCCATGTAAATGTCTCAGAAAGGTAATAACGGCATTTAAGTGGCTTTAAGTGGCATTTACTGGAATTAAATATGCTTAAGGTGTTTCTTTAAGCAAATGTAAATTACTTGAATACAAACAATCACGCACTGTGTGTTCATGGATGGCGGTCAGACGTACCTTATAGTCCCAGCAGACATCTTCAATGTGCAGGGCTGCAGCCAAACAACACAATCATTATTGTAAGTATGAATATAAATAGGTTAAGAAATGGCAGACCTTATTATGTCAGAAAAGCTGGCCAGGCTGACAAAGTAAAAGACTGTCAATATCAGAATGTCAAGTGTTATGAAAGTATTTTCACGTATAATTGGCTTCTATGAGCCAGGCTTAAAGGTTATCGCTACCTGTTCGATGATCTTGATATTCTATTGATTTCTGCATATAACTTAGTATAATATTAGTTCAATACATTAGGAACTAGAAAAAGTAAAGAAAATGGCATGGTACAGTGCTCAATTCTATGGGAAAGCCACTTGAAAAAGCTAGTTCTTAACTAAGCTAAAAGAGAATTTTTATGTTGTGGTCAGATGACCATGTTCTTCTATTGCTATCTTCGAATCACTTTGGATTAGATTAGTTAGCAGAATAATCAAATAGAAAATGGGAAAAAAAATACATGTTGTGGTGCTCATTTTTCTGTAGTGCCCATTTAAAGAAAAAGTACTTCCTTTGCAAGGCAATCTAGCCCTATACAGGCTATAGCCCATGCAATGGACGTTGCTGCTTAAATACTCTCTATGTGAAAATTAGACTATTATGCAAGATTCCTTCCCCCCTTTCTTTCCCCCCCCCCAACAAAAAAGAATAACTATACCTTTTTTCGAGAAAAGGTCTTGGCACCTTCTGGGATAGAACTCCTGATCCTTTGATTGCAAAGCAGGCATCATAACCACTACACTACAGATTCTGGTGGAGATCTGAAGAACTGTTGTGCTATTATTCCATACATCTCTTATTGACATATGCCACGAGAGGGCAGCACTAGCTACATAGTACAAAGTCGTTTCTCTGACATCCACAGGGTTCCAGCACCTACTTTTGTAGCGATACCCTTCAAATAGTTGTGTAATATATCAAATAATGTGATGGCCTTTTGAGTCTCAAACCATCGATTAACAGCCCACTTTCTGTATGCAATTAAGGATGGCATGTCATTAAAAGGTAACCTACACCTAAACAAAGTGTTTTCCTTTAAAGATTTTTTTATTCTAATGTCAACCTTTTCCTCAGATGACTCTTTCAGCGCAGCTAACCACATTATACTCATTGTGTAGTAATTGACAGCTATATAATAAGCAAATACGGGATAGCTCTCCCAGGTGAGAAGACAAACGTTTAGAGCGTTATCTTAATCGTAATATTAATATCTTAAATCAGTAGCTTATTTTGGGGCAGCGGTGTTTGGTATTGAGACACTGTCAGTATCTTATATCTTAAATCTTAATCCAGTATCTTAAAATCAGGAAGTAGTACTTTTAAGATAGTCTATGATAAGTCTTAAGATGGGATTAAGATATTTTAAGATAGGATTGAAATAGAAGAAAAAGAATTAAGACAGTTTAAGATAGGATTGAAATAGAAGAAAAAACGAGAAAAAAACGGGGGTTGGGGGCCCCCATTACATACTAGACCGTAATAGTAATACTTTTAAGATAGTCTAAGATAAGTCTTAAGATGGGATCAAGATAGGATTGAAATTCAGCTACTAAAAAAGCTAAGACAAATAAGATCATCTCAATAGTCTGATTAAGATAATGCTCTAAACGTTTGTCCTCTCACCTGTAATGATGGCTAATTCTGGAGATAACAGTCCGCGGGAAACGGGTAGGGGAGTGAGGGGTAGGGGAGTGGGGGAGGGAGGGAGTAAGGGGGCAGGGGAGTGAGGGGGTAGGGGAGTGAGTGAGTGAAGGGTAGGGAAGTGAGGGAGTAGGGGAGTGAGGAGGTAGGGGGGGTTGGGTTAGGGGAATGAGTGGATAGGGGAGTGAGGGGATAGGGGAGTGAAGGGGTAGATGAGTTAGGGAGATGAGGAGGGAGAGAGTAGGAGAGTGAGGGAGTAGGGGAGTGAGGGGATAGGGGACAGAGAGGGTAGGGGTGGGAGATGGTAGGGGAGTGAGGGGGTAGGGGAGTGAAGGAATAGGGGAGTGAGGGGGTATAGGAGTGAGGGGTTAGTGGTAGGGGAGTGAGGGGATAGGGGAGTGAGGGAGTGAGGTGGAGGGGAGTTGAGGAGGGGAGTGAGGGGGTAGGGAAGTGAGGGCGTAGGGGTGAGGGGTTAGGAGAGTGAGAGGATAGGGGAGGGACAGAGTAGGGGAGTGAGGGGGTAGGGGAGTGAGGGAGATGGGGAGGGAGGGGCTAGGGGAGTGAGGGAGGTGGGGAGGGAGGGGGGAGGGGAGCGAAGGAATAGGGGACAGAGGGGGTTTGGGAGTGAATGGGTAGGGGTCTGAGAGTGAGAGAGTAAGGGAGGGAAGTGGTAGGGAAGTGAGGGAGTAGGGGAGTGAGGGGGAGGGGAGTGAGGGAGTAGGGGAGTGAGGGGGTAGGGGAGTGAGGGAGATGGGGAGGCAGGGGCTAGGGGAGGAACAGAGTAGGAGAGTGAGGGGGTAGGGGAGTGAGGGAGATGGGGAGGGAGGGGGAGGGGAGCGAAGGAATAGGGGACAGAGGGGGATTGGGAGTGAATGGGTAGGGGTCTGAGAGTGAGAGAGGAAGGGAGGGAAATGGTAGGAGAGTGAGGGTCGGGGAGTGAGGGAGATGGGGAGGAAGAGAGTCCCAGCTAACCAAAAAACGTTCAAATTACCAGGATTTAACATTTGTAGATGGTTTGCAAATGTTTGCAAAAACGTCTATAGAACTTTTTTTTAAAAGTGGAAATGTTTGTCCATAACGTTATATGAACGTTTGTTTAAAATAACCATAACTGTAGGTATGAATATGTAACAAATACAGCGTAAAATCTAAACAAGTAGTCTTTAGTTTTATGCCCAGATAGCAAGGGTATATTGAGCCAATGTCAGCAATGATCGACTCCATCGCAATCGTTATACCAACCCTGGCCCATTGTAGGTAATGCATACATTAGTTCAACATACAAATAACAATGATGGCCCATCCTTAGCAATTCTGATAATGGGCCATCGCTGGGTTGACCACTGGCCCAGAGCTGGTCCATGCTTGATATTGCTGATATTGACCCAGTGTTGGCCCAGTGTTGGGACATTTCAGGGCCATCTGATGTTGGACCAACATTAATTCTAACTACACTTGTCCAATATTGGCTGTGATCTACACCAGGGGGATTCAATGTTGCCTGAAGAATTTCTTACAGGATGGCTCCTAATTTGCCATCATATTGGGTTATAAACGTGATCCCCAGTGGGCTCTACATGTTTTAAAGGTCAGAGGAAATTCATGGATGAAATTTTATATCTAAAAGTGCTATTTACTGCATGACACCCATGGTGATTTGTCAAAAGTAACTTGAAGACACCTCATATATGGGTAATGGATAAGTCCTAAATGATAGTAATACAGTTTGTATTATTTCTAACCATTTTGGGATAGAGATCAAGATGGATTAAAAAGACAGAAATGGCTTTTTCTAAACTGATGATACTTGACAGTCATATCTTAAGTATGCTTGCACATTCAATTATACACATAGAAATAGTATTGTTCAATATAAGTGATTGTTGCAGTGGTCCTATATTGAAAATTATATGTTGGGGCGACATATGCATTACAAGGTTGGTCCGATGTTTAATTTCTAACCTTGGAATAATGTAAAAACATTGTGATTTTGGCCCAACATTGGGCCAACATGAAATCAATATCCCTTACTCCGAGCATGGGCCATTACTGGACCAGCGGTCAAACCAGCGGTGAGCCAATATCAAAATGCCATTATTGGCCCAATTTCTAGTGGTATATTGGCCCAATCATGGCCCAATGTACTAATGTTACCTGGGTGGTTCTCACTAGGCTAAGAAACACTGTTAAATGGTTCATACAATGGCCCAGGAGGGTCGAATATTTTTGTAAGATTGAATTTGAAAATTCATTTCAACTTGCAAAAAAACAACTTGACTTGAAAGTGAAAACTCAACTTCATCCATCTACTGTCACCTGTCACCTGTCAATTCAAGTAGCTCAAGGGGTGAATCCACCAAATCGGGTCGGGTTGGACACCAAAAAGTCTCCCCGCCATACTTTTAGGGGTATGTGCGTGAGGGGGTAGGGGAGTGGGGGGAGTAGGGGAGTGAGGGGGTAGGAGAGTAAGGGAGTGAGGGGGTAGGAGAGTAAGGGAGTGAGGGGATGGGGGAGTGAAGGGGTAGGGGAGTGAGGGTAATGGGGAGTAGGGGAGTGAGGGAGTAGGGATGTGAGGGAGTGAGGGAGTAGGGGAGTGGGGGAGTGAGGGGGTAGGGGAGTTAGGGAGTGAGGGGGTAGGGGAGTGAGGGAGTAGGGAAGTGAGGAAGTAGGGGAGTGAGGGAGTATGGGGTGAGTACTACCTTAAAGGACACTAGGAGACATTTAGGTCAATATTGTTAAATAAACAAATACCTTTAGATCGAGATGTTATCTACCCTTTCCAAGTTTTATTTTACTTTATTTCTCAAATATTAATGGTGTCATAACACTTTTTCTGCTCATTCTGCCTAGATCTTCATGCTCATTTTAGAGAGCTAACTGTTTCCCCCAATTCACTGTAGGTGGCGTGGGTGTCGCACACCTAGCAACATAATAGTCATGGTTGGTTGCACATGCAATCTCCACTGAGCTTCTACCATATAGATTCAGGCACTAGGGCCAGCTTGGAAGTGTATTTTAAGGTAGTTCGGCGACCGGCTACTTTTCCCACCTCCTATCTGTCATAGTGCTAAAGAGGCTGTTTCTATATTGCATTATTCTACCTGTTAGGGAGTGTTCATTTATTATTTACAGGGGGGGGTGGTGGGTTTGGGGGGGGGGGTAAAAATTTCCGACCCCTTCTGAGGGGGGGGCGTTAAAAATTCTGACCCCTCTTGAGGGGGGGGGCGTAAAAATTTAAGCCCCTTTTTAACCAAAAAGCCTGCGCGTTACTATAGTTCAAAGGGGGGGGCGAAAAATTTTCGGCGAGGGGGGCGAGAAACGTTACACGCGCTCTCGAGGGGGGGCGTAAAATTTTTTTGCCCCTCCGCGCAAAATCTCACCACCCCCCCCTGTAATAAATAAATGAACACTCCCTTACATTAGGTTGACCAGCATCTCGTATATCTTGTTAGAAAGATATTTTATTGGTGGCATTGGAAAAGTCAGTAAAGTGGGCTAGGGAGTATGACTCAGAGGGCATACATGGTGTGCGCTTTTATGCAAAAGGGGGGCCTATTATAAAGATAGGTACATAATTTTTCCAGGGTTGATACCCAAAATAATGGGCTCCCTCTGTGTAAGCTTCATGTAATTACTTTTAATAATTCAGTCACAATAATAGCCCAAACTACCCGAAGTTCCAACAGTCACACCAACTGAAGTACCCACTACAAGACTCTAAAAGGATGGGAATGAATCATTAAATTATTGTTAATATGAGCTCCCCGCCTCCCCCTGTAGGCCGTTCAGGCCGCCCTGCCACGGCACAGACATTCAGCTATTAGCCGTTCACTTTACAGTAACTGCTATATCTAACCTATCTAACCCAAATGATAACAAATTTGTGCATACTGGTGGAAACCCATGGTTGCATTCTACACAATGTGTGATTTCTGCAAGGACTTTTACATTTTTACTAATCATTTTATATGAAGTAGTAAGATATAACTGAAAAGCCCCCCGCTTCCTGCCCCTTCTTCCTGCCACGAGTCCATACCTACACCCCGTAGCCGTCCATATCAACGGTGGATGCAATTGGTGAGAAATTGTATGCAGTTGTACCAGTCTCTAATATTTGTAATAATCGGGATTTGATCCAAAATTCTTGGAATACATGCCTCTTTATGTTGTGAATTTGTGTGGAAAATTCCACGGCACTAGGTTTCTTAATAATTTCTCCAGAGATGATTTAGTGCATGGGGGGGGGGGGGGGCTAGACTGTCCACTGTCCATATCCTCCCCTCCTACTATTATAGTCTCAGCTAGTAAGATCACATTAATTTTTTTGCTCGGCAATTACCTCTCTCCAAAATTCGGCATCTGCTGTAATGACGAGCTACACTTGCTGACTCTGCTTGTGACTTTGACTAGTATTACTGGTGTATGGATATGTCAGTAGTATAAGACTCACCGTGTCCTCGTACTGTCCCAGACGACCTCCAGTGTGTGAATGGTGGTATAGCACGAGATATGGAGACCTTACTCCACGTCACAGACTGTAGTATTGTATTAACCCCTTGACCACTGGGTTTCTTGTAACTCAAGGCAATTTTGTGCAATATATTGGCTTACCGCGTGGAAGGGTTAAATTAATAGCAGCAACCGGAGGGACCCTCTCTCAAAATTAATAGTGGGCTACCCAGCAAAGGGGAGGGAGAGAGTAGGGGATACATCTTCTGGGATTGAACCCTGTTTCTAGGTGTACCAAAGATATATACCAAGTACTGAAGCCCCGTGACCACTGACTCATGTAATAGCTAGGGGCTGTTTGTTAGTTCATAATGTTAACTATGAGCTTTGGCCAACTTTGGTGAGGTTTGGCTATGATTTGCCAACGTTGGCATGACATGAATAATCTGACCTTCAGCTAATGCCAACGTTGGTAAAACATAGATTTCCCAACATTGAAAGTTAACATAGCGTTGAAATATTGCCTGCGACGTTGCTGGTCATTGCCAACTTTGGGCTAACGTATCCTTGCTAGATGGGATACCTACTGCGTAAGGAGGGGAGAAAAGAATTAGGTCGATGGTGGTGTATTCCTGGTAGATATTTAGATATTACATTGGGAAGTGTTCACCTTTTTTATTTTGATTCTAGACCATGTTACATTGTATAACCTGAGATTTTGTCACTTGAAGATGCCACATCTGCACCTTTGGCACATATAGGCTATAGTGCAAATGGATTTTGAAAGTGTGATATGAGATTTATAAGGTTGGTTCCATTGCCAACCAACAGGGGCCACTAATGGCCTTCATAGACTGCCCAGGTATCAGACTCGCTCAACCAGTACCCTTTTCCACCACAAGGGCTGCAAATGGGACTGGTGGAACTGCTATATTTAGATTGTTACTTCCTGTCAGGCTGTGCACAGGAATTGGTCTAAGGATTTGATTGGTCAACTCCTGCGGGCAAGTTAGGGAAACAAGTTCTTTATATGAGTTTGCCCAGACTCTACCATTATAGAGTCGGGGCCTGAGACTGCCCAAGTATGGGCCAGGTACATTAGGGCAGTGGTAGAGGCGTGGGGCAGTAGTGTTCTCTAATGTGGGAAAGGTGAAGTGTCTCTGACAAGTGATGTCCACTGTTAAAGAGATATCCCAGTGTTCGATATATTTTGACCTACCAATATTTCAAAATCGCTAAGCACTATGTAAGTTTGATATATGATCATGTAATAGAAGCCAAAAAAAAGATGGTTCATAGGCTAGATTTTGATATACCGTATTTCCTCGTGTATAAGCCCGGGCTTATACAAGTACTAAGTGATAAATAACCAGGCTTATATTCCTATACCTGAAGAAACAGTCCGTATATTCTCATAATTTCATGAATTATCTACCATTCCAATTAATTTATTTCAACATTTTCAATAATTTGATTACCAACTTAAGCTTTATTTCGCTTTGAAATGGTTATAGACATTAGTGAGATAAATAGGGGTTATAAAGCTGAAAGAATTATGTCAATACCCATAGTAGAAGTGGAGTTATGAACTAAAACATGAATTTTATTAAATAGACAAGGCAAGCCCCATGTTTGACTGATAAGGCTAAGCACTTGGCAATCATCCATCACCTTTTGGTTTTGGGAACTTCCAATATCATATTTACATATCCCAGTACTAGTAACAGTGTATCATTGATTGCTATTTGATATGCAGGGATCATACTTCAAAGGAGTAGATCCCTATAGGAGAATAATGCTATGTATGTTTTTTTCTAATGCTGATGGCTAATGACTTCCCAGGTAGATAGGGCTTTGAAAACCGGGGAATGCACACTTTTGTTCACATATGTTCAGATACCAATACTAGTAATGTGCTGAAAATAATCTTTTTATAAATGCATACAGGTGCAATATATCTATTATTGGTGAAAATTTACATAATGCAATCTTTTTTGTGATACATGCCATTGTCACCTTGCCTGGCTCCTTGCACTTAAATCTTCAAATTAGATTTTTTTTTAAATGTCATTGTAGCAGCATGGCCCACATAACTGGGACTGTCCTGAGGGTGGTGTCAGAGCCCTGGATCCCACATAGCAACAGAGTCTTGCCAGAATGACCATGGTGGCGCCACCGTATGTATTCCCCACTCCCTACCGGTATATGAACTCTCCTTTAATCATCCCTCACCCCCTTCAATACCACCCACTCATCCCTTTATATCCCTCACTCGTCCCTTTATATCTCCCACTCATCACTTCACGTCTTTCAACATTCTCCTCCCTGTCGCTTAAACTTGCCTCTCCATGTAACTAACACAACTTCCCATGTCTTTCACTGATCCCCATATGAGTCAGAATTCCTAAAAATGCACTAATCTGGTACCAAATCTGAATCAAAAAAAAATTTCACCAAACTCAATTGATCTTTATACAAGTTTATTTTATTGAAAGACTAGTATCTTAGGTCCCAGAATCCACTCGAGGGAAAGCTTAACTCCCAGGGGGTCAGTTTTTATTCACTCTCAAACACAACCTGGAGTTAACGTTACGGACATTACGCTGAAAATATCAAACATCAGATAAAATGTCTGAAAAACACCACAGCAAGTTCTATTTTGGTTTACAAGTAGCTACACTATGTATAATCAGGCATACCAAGTTTGAAAATCATAAACCAAATACTTTTCATATTGTCACTTCGGGGGCTTTCCAAAAATCTTGAAAATGTTGAAATATTTACAAAATATCACCAATATCACTCTAGCTTGATCAAAAACTGTTTTAATAACCATTGAAGCCACTGTGTATCATCTTCAGTGTATCTACTTCCAAAATATGTATGGTTTTGCATACAAGGAGACCCTTTTTGTCATTCTAATTGCAAAAAACAGGCATTTTTTATGCAGTTAACGTTACGGACATTACAGTATTGGTAGCACTAAGCACCCATAAAAAATGAAGTATGTTCTATAGGGTAGATAACTATTTGGGATGATAGAAGTACCATAGGGGCATGTTGTGTTAAAATATAGAGATGATTGACTGAGTAGAAGTAGTTTTTTCAAAAGAAATTTAAAATATGGTTAACGTTACAGACATTACATACAACAAATTCTACCCTGACAAATTTAAAATATTGTATTTTTTCTTTCTTCTTGATTAGGCTTTTAGATTAGATAACTCTTCAACATGCTATCCAGAAAAAATATTGATATCATCAGTATTTACTTCTCCTTGAGGATTTTCAATTTTCATGTAATGTCTGTAACGTTAACTCTGTAATGTCCGTAACGTTAACTATTTTTAGCTCTAGTAATCAAAAAGAGCTTACCAGCTCAAGTTTAACACACTAAAGTAATGAAAAGTAAGTGTAGGTTTTATATAAACAACAGAAAACATACCCCTCTCAGGGTTTTAGGGCTTGACAGTGAGGTTTTGGTGGAAATTTTGTCATTTTCTGACTCAATAAGTCATTTGGAAGGCTGAAAGGTTGAGTTTTACCCGTAGGAATGCATCTAAATGCCACACAGTGCTGTAGCAATGTCCATTCTATCTTATTATGTTGTTATTTAGCATGGTGCATGTTTTGAAATGTAGCAGGGCGGGCTTACGGTCAGTCAGAGTTAACGTTACGGACATTACAGAGTTAACGTTACGGACATTACAGTTTTGCATTGAAAACCCCTTTCCTAATACACAGAAGAGAATTTAGGCTGCAATTCCTTCCAGAATGAATGAATGCATACTAGCCATAAATAAGAATTACTTTGAATTAATAGGTTTGGGTATTTATAGATTTATAGAGCATTTATGTGTTGTAATGTCCGTAACGTTAACTGCATTACAAATTAACTCTTTTGTACCTGTAGGCTAAAATAAAACCGGAAGGCTCCTAATTTTTTTTCGTGGCTTGAAAACCCATTGACCCCCATATATGACATATAGAATTGATACTGAGTGGCCATTGGAAGTAACCAGGCTGAGGCATCAAGAGTTATCGTTACGGACATTACACGAGTGGCATTTATTAAAACGAGGGCTGGGATGAAAAATTGAGAACAGAAATTCCACTTAAAACTTATGAATCTGATAGCTAACACATATACCTTGTAAACCATGTTGATTTGGGAGACTTTTAATGGGTTTCCTGGCCATGGGAGACAAATGAAGAGAGAAAAAAAACCTGGAATCCTGTTTTTTGGGAATTTTTTGACTTTGGAGGGCTATAAATCCTAAAATTTTGGTCCGAGACAAAAGAAAAAGTAAAATTCTGAAAGCCTAGAATGTTCCCTCTCACCTAATACCAACAAGACCTAGTATGGTGCAGAACTCTTTATTCTATAGCTCATGGAAGGTGAAAAACACTGAAAAACACGACTTGGTACATAAATGTGGGGTCTGACTCATATGCGTGACCTTCACTCAACCCTCAATGTCCCTCAGTTATTCCATCATGTCACTCAGTCATCTCTCCATGTCAATCACTCATCTATCACTCATCCTCAAAATCCCACGCACATTCCTACATGTCGATCATGTATCCATGCATCACTCACCCCTCAATGTGTCCCACACATCCCTCAATGTCCTCTACAGGCACCCCCCCCCCCCCATGTCTCTCAGTCATTCCCCATGTCCCACAGTCATACCCTAACATTCCTAACTCATCCCTCAAATGTCTCACCCATTCATCCCTGTCCTCTATGCTCATCTGCAATGTCCCTCTCCCCATATCACACACCCATGCCTCAATATCCCTCACCCATGCCACATTGATATAGCTTTACATGAAGAAATACTTAATTTCAGCATGCATAAGATAGAACAAAGGCCCGGAACAAAGGTAAATGCATTCAAGTTAGGACAATAACATAATTTAATACTACCTTTATTGAAAGGAAGTCCATGTGCAGAATATTACTATAGGCATATGTTTTAAATACACCCCGGCCGGTTTACACACATATGATCATTGAATTGGGAGAGGCATTTGCATTTATAGCATGTGCATTTATGTCATGTTCATTTGAGTTGATTGCCTCATATTTATATATGCGAGTCTCAGATGTCTTCTACATATATAGTAAGACGTAGGGTAGGTTCACCCTAAGTCAAACTCATACCTTGAGTCAACCACTTTTGACATGAAGTTACAAGTTTAGTATGCACCTGGTGACAATAAACTCCCACTGATTTAAGAATTGAAGTGTTTTGCAAATATGAACTGCACATTGCATCTGCGTTATCACTCTTTTTCATACTGTAAAATCAGTCAGAAGTACCCCTGTTTTACCTGTTTTGACAAACAGAGAATGAAAATCTCTCCACTGTTCATACTCTTTGGTAGTTGATTTGAAATATTTGTCCCTTCCATACACAGTGTTGATCGGTTTTGTGAGCTGGATATGTATCTAAATTACACGAGAATCATGACTTTATTGAGCAAAATTAATTTTCTAAATTATTTTTAGGACTGATTTCGTAAGGTATACCCAATTCACCTTAAGTCAGCCATGAATTCACCCTAAGTCAGCCACCTCATACCCTAAGTCAACCATGGGGTTTTCTTCTCTGGAATCCCCCCTGGAATTCTCTCAACCTAAATTTCTGTCTAAGAACTCTCCCCCTACCCTTGTGAATAATTCCTCCTCCCAAAATTCCCTCGTCTACTATAGGTTATGGGTAGTAGGCCTACTTGTGTAGTGTATAGAGGGCAAGGGTGAAACACAAAATGAGGGGGGGGGGGGAAAGGGGTGAGGGGGCATAGCCCCCAATATATTCAAAAGAATTCCATACTGCATGTCTATAATGTGATATTTAGTCCTTATTGCTCATACAAATAATATTTACTTGTATTGATAGCTCATAATGCAGTTATATTCACCTGAGGTACAGTACTAACTTTGTCTTGATTTTTTCATATTCAACAAATCGTTTTCTTCTCTATTGTTAGTTGCAACATATTGATATATGATGCATACATTCATCCATTGATGAAAATTAGAAAATTACTGGTTTCTGCCACATATTTCTGGTGGTTGTAATATGGCTGACTCAAGGTGCATTTTGGATGACTTAGGGTGAAAAGGGGCAATTCTGAATACTCTGATAAATCATGGAATTAAATACTGTAACCTGACATATGGCATTGTAAGACATCATGAGTGTTACTCTCCAGAACAATACCTAAAGTTTGGTTCAATTCTGAAGGATATGCACAAAAAACTTTAGGAGCAATTAGACCTGAAAGGTAGCTCATGATAAAACATGGATCAGACCGGTTGAAAGTGGTGAACCTACCCTAGGTTGCCACTACCAAAAGTGGTTAGCCTAGATTTAACATGCTGCTGTAGGGTAGGTTCACCACTTTCAACCGGTCCGATCCATGTTTTCTCATGAGCTACCTTTCAGGTCTAATTGCTCCTAGAGTTTTTTGTGCATATCCTTCAGAATTGAACCAAAGTTTAGGTATTGCTCTGGAGAATAACATTCATGATGTCTTTCAATGCCATATATCAATTTACAGTATGTAATTCCATGATATATCAGAGTATTCAGAATTGCCCCTTTTCACCCTAAGTCAGCCAAAATGCACCTTGAGTCAGCCATATTACAACGACCAGCATATGTGGAATAAACCAGTAATTTCCTGATTGGATTGGCTGACATGAATGCATGCATCATATATCAATATGTTACAACTAACAATAGAGAAGAAAACAATTGATTGAATATGGAATAATCAAGATAAAGTCAGTACTGTACCTTAGGTGAATACAGCTACATTATGAGCTATCAATACAAGTAAATATTACTTTTATGAGCAATGAGGACTAAATATAACATTATAGACAAGCAGTATGGGGTTCTATTGAATATATATCAGGGGCTCTGACCCCTCACCCCCTTTTCCCACCTCTTTTTGTGTTTCACCCTTGCCCTCTGTACTCTACACAAGTAGGCCTGCTATCCTTAACCCTCTAGTAGAAGAGGATATTCTGGGAGGAGGAGGTATTCACAAGGGTAGGGGGAGAGTTCTTAGACAAAAATCAGGGTGAGAGAATATCAGGGGGGATTCCAGAGAAGAAAATCCCATGGTTGACTTAGGGTATGAGGTGGCTGACTTAGGGTGAATTCATGGCTGACTTAAGGTGAAATGGGTATGCCTTATGGAATCAGTCCTAAATATAACTTATGAAATTAATTTTGCTCAATAAATTCATGATTTGTGTAATTTAGATACATATCCAGCTCACAAAACCAAGCGACACTGTGTATGAAAAGGACAAATACTTCAAATCAACTACCAAAGAGTATGAACAGTGGAGATATTTTCATTCTCTGTTTGTCAAAACGGGTCAAACAGGGGTACTTCTGACTGATTTTACAGTATGAAAAAGAGTGATGATGCAGATGCAATGCACAGTTTATATTTGGAAAACACTTCAATTCTTAAATCAGTGGGAGTTTATTATCACCAGATGCATACTGAACTTGTAATTTCATGACAAAAGTGGTTGACTCAAGGTATGAGTTTGACTCAGGGTGAACCTACCCTACATGTCAATGGATTCAGCAAATAAATGCATGCATGCCCCTCCCTGCCTAGTTTTACGCCAATATTGAACGTGGACCATACCTTCTCCTTCTTTTCCCTTGACTTCAAGGGGATCATTATGATAGATTGGTATATCCATGAGACCTAGACTATAAATAGAATATGGGGAAAGGTATTTAAATATGTCCATATAGATATATACATGGGTCTATATATGTATAGGCCTAAACATCAGGATATGAGTCCATATAATAAATGACTAGTAATTCAGGAATGAGTTGTCCATATCATTGTTAATTAACGTCATATGTCTGTCACCACAGGTCTGATTGGAGAACGTAATAGTCTCGAAACCGGAAGTTGGCCATGCACAGGCTTCTGTAGCTTCTGTACGATCCCATCATGCTCCTTAAAGGAAGTGGCCACCTTACCCGGAAGTGTGGCACACTTGAACACGTGCTTCACTGTTCTCCGGAAGTGCACATTGACTATGCAGTATAAGACAAAGTGGAAGGCGAAATTACATGCCTGCATGACATTGAGAACGGCCAATATGAGGTTGTAGGAGGGGAGCATGGCTGGTGATTGGACGACCACGTGTTGGACGAAAGTGCTGACCTCTACCGGCACCACCAGCACCATGTACATGGCCACAATGAGCACCAAGGTCAGGGTCACACGGCAGACGCCGCTCTGGTCCATGCACCTCACGTTCTGGCCGAGATCTCGTTCCTTCACCAGCGACTTCCGGAGGGCACTTATAAGGCGGAGATTGCAGAAAACCAGGGCAGAGAAAGGGATCACTGTTCCTATCAGGAAATAAGCACACGTATAAGTGTGAAATAGGGCATCGCGACCGTGAAAGATGCCCTCCTGGCGGAAGTAGACGCTGTAGTCGCCGACACAGGCCATGGTGTTGATCGTCTGCTTCCAAAAGCGCGGCAGATTGCAGAAGACAGCCAGCATGAAGATGGCACCGCCTGCCCGATAGGCTCGCCGACGGTTGATTAACACCCGGGCCTGCAGGGGGTAGCAGATGGCAATGTATCTGGAACGTAGAAAGAGATGTGTTGAGAATTAGGCTAAGATCCTCTTTTGATTCAATTGCGAGCAATCTGCGTCGCAAAACAGCAAATTCAGTCACTGTGAGATCACGCCGGAAGCAGGGGAATTATTAATAGGTGAATGTATTACATTAAAGGTCATTAGAATCCTTACTTGTGTGGTATTTAGACGGAGCATTATTAGGGATGTCCTAGTCGAAATGAGATAGTTTAACTGGCTATAATTATAATTTGATAAGTGTTCAGATGTAGTAAAATGATAGTAGGGAGTTCATGAAGATATCAGTGAACAGATGCATACATATTAAATATGTTCTATGAGATTGAGCCCGTGCACTAGTATATATACGTAGACATTTGCCCTAGGTCTGGGTTCATCAGGAAGGGGAGGATGGTATCACGTGATAAATTGCACACCCATATATCTGTAAGACACTAACAATTAATGGGGGGGGGGGGGGAGTGCTGATAAACACAGCTGGATCACATAGTTCTAATGCCTTTACATGTGGCTCCAGAGGGGTAAAAAGCGACCTGGCGACCTGGGCCGTTTTCCAGGCGACCTGGCGACCTGGTGCAATAATAAAAGCGACCTGGCGACTTTTTTTTCCCAAAATTGAATATAGGATAAAGGGTCTAAAAAAACGACCTTGCGACCTGGGGGCCTTAATTTCGGCGACTTTCCGACCTCGGGGGGGGGGGGACCCCTCTGCACCACTTACATGTATGTATGAGAGCTGGACCACATGGGTAAATACCCCAGGGTAAATATAGTGTGGTTATTTCCGCACTCCATTGGACATTATCCTCATTATGGCTGTTCAGCATAATACCTCTGTTCATTGATAAAAGTGTGTATATAATTTTAATAATTGCAATGTGAAGTGACTGGTGGGCAGTGGACAAATAGGGAATGTTCACACATGATACCACTTTCTGCGACCAGCCATATACTTAAAAATCCAACTGATCTCAATGTTCTGCAATACTATCACATGTCACATGGTGTAATCAACTTTGAGATCATCATAGATATTATTGTTAAGACCTTATTCAATTATATAACACATGCAACTGTGTGAGTAGCCTTTTTTGAGATGACTACATTACTGACCATACCAGGCTCAAACTCACGACTTTGCAACAACTAAAAGTGAAAAATATGTCAATTAAATATCTTTTCATTCTCATTATTTCTCAATTGCAATGGAAATATAGGTCTTTCGGGACATGCACATAAAATTTTGTGATATAGCTATGATTATTTCTCACTGTATCATGACCATGAAAATACCATGTAAATCATGGTTTTTCAAGGTTTCCACAAAATCAGACATTTTTCACATAAAAGGGCTGGTTGCTAAGCAACCATTCAAAATAGAGAAATAAGGATAGCCTCATTGGATTCCCTGACATCGATTTAGGGGGGGGGGTAGGTACTCTTAGAATTATTCTAGGACAAATATTAACAACATTATGAGCTGCCATATGATAATATCTTCTGTGGTCAATATATGGCTCCATATGGCGCCATATGGCGTAACGGACGCGTAACGGACACGTAACGGACGCGTAACGGACACCTTACCATGGTGGTTTTGTGACATTGACTTTAAAATATTGAAAAAAGGTGAAAAATTTTGAATATCTTCATGCAAATGGTGTCTATTAACATCAGAAATAAAATTCCAATCGTTCTTGAACATTTTCAATTATGCAATATTATGCTCTATATTTCTAATCATTTATACAAGAAATAAAATAAGAGCATTTTAATTGCTTTGAATTATAATGGATTTTTTCTGTAAAACGTGGAAAAGCTAAAAAATACCACAAAAGTTCTAAAATTACATCCTAGAAAAGGGTAGAGCATAAATTTCCAAGAAATGGAATGGTATGCTAACTTAATTAATTCTAATAAGATCTCAGGGGTCAAAAAAAAAATTCACTCTGTGACATCTGAGTATAGCTATTCTGTGGCATTCCCATGAGCCTGAGCCACCAGACATGTAATAAATACATTTGCATTTCCCCTCGCTGTGTGCATTGTGCTTGTTTCCAACTCATCACCAGGAACACCTTCCTGTGAGTCCCAGTGTGAAGCCAGGTCTGGTATTTGTATTCCTGCTTTTTATACTGATTTTATACGTGTTCTAGGTGCTGGGCCTTATAGGTGATGATTGTTATTATACACCCATCTCAACACCTCATCTCTCCTATCACCCTCTGCCTGGCTAACCCCCACATCTATGTAGCACCCTGCAAGAAGATTTTATGGCGATTCACAGGGAGAGAGCAACAATATTACATTTATTTCACATGTTTTGTTTCTAATGTCCAGTGGCGTAGGAAAATGGGGGGGGGGGGGCGGGGGTCCCAATCAAAGAGGAGGGGGGGCTGAATAATTATGTTTGGGCCCCCGCCCCGAAAAAAAGAATTGTCAAGAATCTTCTCTATAAAAAACACATAATTTCCAAATCTTACCTCGGTCACATAGGGAAAAGTGGGGCTCAGGGGTTTGGACCTAGAATTAAAAGAGTTTCAAATGCTACTTTGCTATACAATTCCAACATGAGTGTGTATATATGCGCCATCATGCATAAAAGGTTGCGCTTAAAATAGGTTGGAACGGCTCCCCCAGGAAGATTTGCTTCCTATCCCTGTGATGCCCTTAAGACAGATACACACTTTCTTGTAACAGACAACAGTTCCTGACAATGTTGGGTTTCTTTGACTAATGATTCCCATACCCCTGACCCCACCCCAGGATCTACCCCTCATAGTCTCTGAGTCTTTGGCACATTGACAACATGGCAGGTGATGAGAGTGGCATGGAGATGTGGATGTAGCTTGTGTCAAGGTGAGGGAACCTCCCCATCTGATTTACACTTCCTGCCAGGTACTTTCTTGCACAGAAAATCTTTAGATTCCAGAACTTAGTCAGTAACAAACTAGTCAATAGTACCTAACCTAGTAGTTAGTCATTTTCTGCCTCCCGATACAATCAACCTATGTTAGTTAATTAATATTGTCACCCAGTAAACAAATACCGTTATACACCATTTTATAACGTTATAATATTATGTCAACGTTTTTCTAAGGCTCTTTAGTATGGCATAACGATATGTAAAATTTAAAACGTTATTTTGGCGTAAAATAATGGTGTTTTTTTGTTAGCTGGGCAGGCTGGTCAGTACAAATATGTTATTTTGCCTCTGTCATTTTTGAATAGCACTTGGTCATGCCTGACCAATGTCCCTAACCTGGGATAGCCACTACAGACTAAGGGCTCGAACATTTAGATTATCAGTGTAGAATAGTCCCGTTCCTTATTGGAAAAAGAAACTCCATGAGAACACTGTAACACAGAAACACATGGTATGGTGTGTTTCGGGTGACTTGCTCAGCAAAATAGAGCCACTTTCCCCGAGATGCTTTCTATCAAAAAGGAAGGAAAAGACCTGGCATCTAAGGTTTTCTCACATGCCTGTTATTTGAAAGACAGATTAGTTTTCTGCCTAATCAGGGTGCTCTGAATCCATAGATAAAAGAACAATCCATTACGATTGTCTTTGGGACGTGTAGATGACAATTGCCACGATTGGTCGAAGAAGATCATTCTGCATCTTAATGAGGACCAAAATAAAATAGGAGAAAAAAAAGAAAGGAGCGGATGGTTTGGGGGATTGGGAAGCATAGGAAAACTAAACAAAGGCTGATCTGGATTTCATGCTGGGCATGAATTCCCTTAAGGGAGGTATGGCTGAGAGATAACGGGTGGAGTATGAATGGTAGCGTACATGCAGAAAAGAAACCATACATTTGAATGAATGGATGAGAAGTAGGCATCCAGTCAGATGTATAGAGGTGGCAGTGGTTGGTATGTGACTTGTGAGTGTTTGTGAGGGGTTGTGTGACTGGCGGATTGCTGGATTGACTGCGTGCTATTGGAATCAAAGCACAACTTGCTTTCTTTCCATACTACCACAGTCCCCAGAGGAATTAGGTGGATGACAAGTATGATTTCTCCACGGGCTAGAGTTAAGAAATGTCAACGAGCGTTGCTTACAATGTGATCAAAAATGGGGGTAGGGTCTCTGGTATATAACACAAGAAGTAGAGTAGGGTATTCTGAAGTATGGCTTACTGTGATTTAGATCAGGTTCTTCACTTTGGTACCACTATGTTAGTATGGAATCGCATCATAGCTTTCGTTGAAGTAGGAATCTATATTTAACATAAGTAGATCTACATGGGCTCTATTAAGGGGCTTAGTACTAGACCTTGATATAAGCGGCATTCTCACCAAGGATTCACAGGCCACATTATAGCTCGTACAGTTCTAGCCCACTAACGAGGGACTCATCAGTGAGGCCAAGAAAAAAATTTGTTGTGTTCCGGTAACATGGCCAAAAAAGAATAGGGTTGATTCAGGTAAAGTGGGACACCTAAGCCATACTCTGACTTTATGTACCATTTACACATTTGGTACGAATTGTAGAAAATGCCAAACACATCAAATAAGTTCAGTATTTATTCCTTTAAACCAAAATATAAAAAACATATGAAATACCTTAACCAATGTGGCCTAAATAGCCCATTTCTTAGAGATGCCATTTCAAAATTGAAGCGTCCCACTTTACTTGTATATTTGGTAAAGTGGGACACTTGCTTCATGTAAAGTGGGACAATTGATAAGAATCGACCCCCATGCTTTATAATCCATATGACAAAAATGGTAAATGTCAATTTTTGAAGGAGAGGTATATATTTTGATGCACGACATCAAAAACATTAAGGAAATTTAAGTAGGGTCCTGTACAGGATGAATCAAGTACAAAGAGTTTAAATGTAAAACTGCCAAAATACTGTGCATGCGAGCCTAACTGTTGGCTAGCTGCACTGCATTATGTCACACGACAACATATTTGTCCTTAAGTGAATCTCTATCCTCAAATTATTTTTACAAAGTGCTAAATAATGTTATGCACAATTATATAGCTCATACTCTTAATTGTAAGCATCTGACATTAAATGTTTTGTTAATGAGGTAGTAATCCCGGAGCATTTCAGCAGCATATTGATCACTATGAATAACTATAAATGGCAATAATTTCTATAAATTGCAAGAAAAAAGTATTGGTTAATGATTTCTATGCTTTTAGCCTCAATACATATCAAATACCAATTCTAAATGAATTTGCTACAGATTTTACCATTCAACATCATAATGTATCATTAAAAATCATTAAGGGTAAGAAATCTCACAAAAATTATCTAAATTATGATGGAAGTCAATGGTTCGCTAATGGAAGCCAATGGTTTGCTCATCTCAATATTGATCATGAGTTTAGTCACTAGATAAACCACAATCTAGAGCATGAACAAAGCCCTAATCTGGCTGTTATACTTAATAATTTGGTATCATTTACACAATTAAGTATTGTAATGATATTTGCTATGATATTTCTTCTCATTATAAATCAAAATATAGGCATATTGGGTAATGCTACTCTGAGAAAGGGGATTAACATAGTGTCCCACTTTACCTGAATCTTCCTGTCCCACTTTACCTAACACCTTCAGCTAAAGTGGGACACTTGCATTTAAGGTCTCAGTGTACTTCATTTCAATATCTGACTTATAAAAAAATATCAAGATGTAAAGAAACAATATATGTTTCTAGTATATACATACATTTTGAAATATCATGTTATCATTCTTAGTACCACTACTAACAAATAATTGTACTATTTCTTATGATAGGGTGATTTGGTCAATTTCGTAAATTTTTAAAGATATTTGGCCAAATTTAGGGAGTGATCATTTATTATCAACAGGGGGGGGTGGTGGGTTTGGGGGGGGGGGGGCAAAACAATTTGGACCCCTTGACCGGGGGGGGGGCAAAAAAATTTGGACCCCTCTTGGGGGGGGCAAAAAAATTTAACCTGTTTTGAGCCAAAAAGCCAGCGCGTTACTATGCTTCAAAGGGCCCGCCCGCGAGCCAATTTTCGACCCTAAGGGGGGGGGGGTAAAAAAATTTGACCCCTTGACCGGGGGGGGTAAAAAATTTTGCGCGCTCCGCGCGGAAACCCACCACCCCCCCTGTTGTTAAAAAATGATCACTCCCTTAGGCCACAAAGACACATTATGGGTTGGACCAAAAAATAGGGTAGGTCGGGATACCGGAACACAACAACAAAAAATGTTTTAGGCCTGATAAGAGTGCACCTTTCAAAGCCTACAACGTGTTTGATCATAGTGCTTTACTGTGCTGTAGGCCTACCATTTATCACCATGATGCATGCAGCCATGGCAATCTACTCGCTGCATCATACCAACCCATTAGCAGATTAGGGAGTCTCTCAACCGCAGCTCTCAACCTCATTTAGGAAGAGCATGATACAGCCTTATAGTATAAGTTAATAGTCAGTAGACTCCTCAGGCTGCATTCATGCATCAATGACTTAACGCTCGGCATGATGCATAATCTATTATATAGCAGTCAATCACAGCAAACTCTCATTATACCTGCTCATGGCCATGGTGACTGTTAACCAGGCGCTACACATGACGAAGATGTTGATGAAGGGTTCATTGTAGACGGTGTAGAAGAGACTGAACCCCGCCTCGGCGTAGTAGAAACGAGGCTGCACCCAGGCGTGCGGAATGGCACATGCGCAGAACATCATGTCCGACACAGACAGGGCGGCCAGCCCGAGGTATACTGTACCCTCTATCTCCGACATCCCTGTGAAAAAAGGTAAAAATTATTGATAAAATTACCTTTTTAATCATCAGGATTTTTAGACTCTATATTGACGACAAGAAATAAAGATAGAGCAACGGGAACATTAAGTAATGATGCTGATAATTCTGGAGAAGTGCACAATTAAGTGGTGTATTGGAGAGTGGAAGTTAAGAAAGTGGCATAGAATGGGACTTGACCAAAATTTAGAAAAATGTGAGTGTCAGGCTGACGCTGGTCCCGTCTCAAAAACAAAAACACTTTCCAGGATAAGGCAATTTACTGAAGGTTTGGCAATGTTGTCCTGGCCCACATGGGGCAGTAATATTTCAGATGAGTTTGCCATTGGCAACGGAGTCAGACAGGGTGGTATACTCTCACCACACCTGTTCAGTATTTATATGGATGATCTATCAGTTAAACTCAATGAGTGTAGAACTGGGTGCCTTAATGGCTCAACAATTGTTAATCACTTAATGTATGCAGATGACCTGGTCATATTTACCCCTTCCAGTCATGGATTAGCTTGCCTATTGAAAGTCTGTGAGGACTATGGTTTAGATAATGACATCATGTACAACCCGTCCAAGAGTGCGCTGTTGATAATACGGTCCCCTTTTGACAAACAGACTAAGTTTCCTGACTTTTCTCTAAATTCTAAGAGGCTCATAGAATGTGAGGAGGTAAAATACCTGGGTCACATTATAACTAATACCCTCAGGGATGACAAGGACATACTCCGACAGCGACGTGTGCTATATGCACAAGGGAACATGCTGGTTAGAAAATTCCATATGTGTAGCATAGAAGTCAAAATCCAGCTTTTCAGGACCTACTGCACACCTCTATACTGCTCAGCTGTGCTGGAACTACAACACTGCAGCTTTACGTAAAATAACTGTCGCATACAACGATGTACTCAGGATGCTCCTTGGAGTACCCAGATACACTAGTGCAAGTGAACACAGAGAAAAGGAAGGGAGTCATTTCGGAGTCAGAACCGAGTCTAGCTGACCTGGACTCCCTTTAGAAGAGAGTCAGAACCAACTGACTCCCTTTGGTCAAATCACAGCTCCCCTGACTCTGTTTTAAAAGGGAGTCAACCTTAGTTGGACTCTCTTAAGGGGCAAAGGGAGTCTGGGCATAGAGGAAGGGAGTCAACAACAGTTGGTTCTAACATTTCCTGCTAGGTGGTAGCACTATACTCAAAGGAGTAATAATCTGGAGGCTAACATCTATATATCTATCTAATCTCATGAATATTCATAATCACTCTTACTATGAATAGTTGTAGCATGAATATCTAGTGTCAGCTCCTAATTTGATAAAATAATTAAGAGTTGGTTCACAATTCTAGCATAACTATGATAGTTAAGGTATATGACCTTTTATAGACACCCAGTTTGTGGGAATACAAAAGAGTTAAATCCATGGCAATTCAGATGTTCATTCATATTGACTAGTGTACATTGAGGGATCTTGAATAAATATCCCTCTTAGACCTTGCAATAATATAGTGTGGAAAGATGAGCTCTGGTAACAGCCATTAGGCATGTTGTACAGAGCAAAGGAGACTGCACATTATCATTGTAATTGATGTACAACTCCCTTCATAAAGGGAGTCAAATATAAGCTAGACTCCCTTTACAAAGAGAGTCAATGTTGAGGTGGACTCCCTTTAACTAAAAGGGAGTCATTTTGAAAGCAAGGACGTGGACTCCCTTAAGGGAGTCACAGTGACTCTCTTAAGGGAGTCACAGTGACTCTCTTTCTAAAGTGCCGACTCCCTTTCAGTCAAAAAGGGAGTCATTCTGAAAGCAAGACCTGGACTCCCTTTCTGACTCCCTTCCTTTTCTCTGTGAAGCTTTTGTAGTCTGTGGTTTACCTACTTTTGCTGCCACAATCAGAAGACTGGTGTACAGTTTCAAGTGTCGCCTTTTGAGCTCAGCAAATGTGCTCTTACGCAACTTGGTAGATACTTCGACAAGTGACACTCAGTTTACATCTGATATCTGGAGTCACTGGCACAAGGCACTCCATATACAATTTTATGGTTGATGTCCGGCAGTCTGCCGGTGAATATATTGTATACGACATGCTCCTGTACTTCTTTTTGATATGATATTATTTTTTGCTATATAACCTATGGACCTTTGTACTTCAAATGAGTCTGAAATAAAGAATTGAATTGAATTGAATTGAATTGATAAGGAAGTCTGGTAATGTTGGACTCTCTTCCCAGAGTCTGACAACGCTGGACTATAATGTAGCCTCTCTTTCAGATTCCAGGAGTCCAGCATTTTTAGACTCTTGCCCTTTGGGGAAAACAGTGTTTAAAATTAGACTGATAGTAATCTACTTGGGAACAAAAAGCAGGAGAAAAGGAGCGGAAGCAAGCATGTTGCCAAAATAACTCACTTTCGAGCATCGCCTATCTCATGTTCAAAGTGCGATAGGTCTTGACTCTCCCCCAGAGGCAGTCAATACTGGACTCTTGAAGGAGAGTCAGGAAATGCTGGACACCACTTGGTAAATCCAGCATTGTCTGGCTCTTGCTCCCTCTTGCTCCAAAAAGTCAAGCTTTGTCCGACTCTCTTTGAGAGGGAGTCTGGCAATGCTGGCCTTACCAAATGGAGTCATTTTGGCTAGATGCCAGTGTCTGACTCTCAAGAAGTTGGAGCCTGGAATGTAGTGAATTTACAAAATATATGTGCATGTACTCAATTTAATGATGGTCTACTGTTTTCCTTTGCTATAGTAGCCTAGAGGCCAGCTGGAATATAGTCAGGTGGTGGTAAACATAAAGTATTATGACAACACAAGGGTGGATGCAGATAAAAACCAAAGCCTCCTGTAACACCCAGCAGCTACTCAGCACATCTCCTTTCAACAGCTTCATAACTAACACGTGTGGGGTCCACAGCGAAGCTAGTTACACTGGAGGATTTGCTAGCACTAGTACACTTTGGTTGGAGCTATGTTTTTGGTCTTAATGGCTCATGATTAACCTTACAAAATACATCATGTTAAATGATGTGTTTAAGGTGTGCCTGGTAGGACTTGCTAGGGGGAGGCTGCTGTCTGCTATATTATGTGGTGCAGGGAAGCCCTGGTTAGGCCTATTGTGAAATACGATCTAGACCTTTCTCTTCCCAGGAAGTAAGTTATGCTTGAGTTAAGTATATTTTATATATCATTCAAGTAACGCGAGTCATATTGTACAATGAAAAGTGGGATAGTCATCAAGATGAAGAGTATAGACAGAATGCGTATACATGATCTTAAAACTTGCAGTGGGTGTCTTTTGACAATGATGAGGTTTTCTTGACATCACATGAAATATAATGTTTCATGTCGCGTGGATCGTTATCATCACAGGTATATACGAGTGTTTTGAAATAGCAGTTTGAACCTGGCCGTCCAACTGATCCCAGGCTTGTATTCTAAAGCGCCTAAAGCTCGAACATTTCAGGTATGAGTGAGTATGTGACCTGGCAATTCTTGAGTTTAGGTGGGGGCCCCTTCTGGACTATGGGTGAATGGTAAGGAATGGATAACTACCAATCTGGCTATATAGATGTAAATTACAGACAGTTCACAGCTGTGACTGTGAGCCTGCGTAGCACGCACGGGTCCAAGAGGTGCTGACGTGGAAGATATGGCATCACACAGAAAAGAGCAACGTATATGTTACATGTACAGCTATACAGCCAATACGTTTACCTATCTACAAAGAACTGCTTCTCTGAAATCAGCTTTAATAGTAGATACCTTTTATAGTATGAAGCCATGAAGTCAAATTTGAAAGAAAATGCTTTGATTGCTTGTTGCCAGGCTGGCAAATGCCTTGATCAGGTGTTCTGATGTATGAATGCAGGCTCAGCAAAGAGATCACCAGGGCTATATTCATACATCATGATGACACAATGTATGAAGTACAATCATAGCGGTATGCAGCCATTCAAGGGTTTTCCAGGATTGTAACTAATATGACGATCCAAAACTTGTCACTTGGAGTGGGCCACCGCCTGGGCTAACATTGTCAGTCAGAATAATGAGCCTAGTGTTGTCCTCAGATGGGCAACCATTAACTTGTTTGTTTTATGACAGTCACTAAGAATACCCCAAAGTCTTCTTATGTGACGACTATTTGACAACTTAAGATGCTTTGATTTTATCAGTGTAAGTGAAGTGTTACACGTTTGACCTATTCTTCATGGGTGAAGCTAGGACCTAGGCAGAAAGTTCCATAGGATATTGGAGTAAATAGGGAGTGTAGGGAGAAAAAAAAGTATGGACATGGCAGACATCCTAGCTCGTTCAGTGTTAAGAGTATTGACTTTTGAGCCTAAGATCATCATTGAATAGACTAAAACAAACACATGTGTAGTGCCTATGAGGAATTTCACACCCTTACCTGTCTCATAAGGCTACAGTATCCGTTTCCTGGTAGAAAGGTTATCTGTTTGCAGTCTATTAGAAACGCAAAAAAAAGGACGACAAAACCTGCAGCTGAGCAACAGAGAACCAATATAACAGTCAATACATCCCTCAAACATAATTTGGGATAACAAGATACGGAAAAAGGCAATAGTTGAAAAACATAGATCTATTAAATACACACTGTCATGTGTATGCATCATTTGAACCAACATGGCAAACATATGTAGCAGTTCCGCAGTAACTATGGCCTCATGGGAACTCTCAGTGGGAAGTGAGAAAACAAACCAGGGGGTTCCGTGCTCAGACGGACAGGAGAGTTCTCTTCCAATAGCCAACACACGTTGAATGTCATACAGGTCGGAGTGGAGTGTCTGTGCTATCTGTCAGTGGGGCGGAAAAGGTTGTAAGCATTTTCATGCTTCTGGCCACATGCCCCATTACACACTATTCAATCATTCCCTACAACACATTCTTGCCCTCACCTGGATTTCACATACTAAGAGAGACAGAAAGAGAAATAGACATAGAGACAGAGTGAGACAGAGGGAGAGAGAGAGTTAGAGAGAGAGAGACAGACAGACAGAGACAGAGAGAGACAGAGAGAGAGACAGAGAGAGACAGAGAGAGACAGAGAGACAGGGACAGACAGAGAAAGACAGAGAGTGTCCCCTTTCATCAGAAAGCAATAGCAGGATCATTACATAATTGGAATTATTATTGTAATAATCAGAATTTGAAAGGTAGACTTCTATGACAGCCAATACAATTATTAGTGATGATAGACACCACGTATTTTGGCAGGGAAATGGGGAAATAGTAAAAATGGCATGAGTGTACACAGAGGCAAATATCAGAGTCACTCAATGTCGCCAATACTACTCTCAGACAAAGGTCAGGCACTGCTGGACTATAATAGATGGGTCAAGGGCCATTCTAGTGAGGGTCAGGCTAGGCTGGACATTCAATAACAGGCTGGACCTTGGCAAACTTGCTTGAAAGTCTGGCCATGCTGGATCCTCATGCCATAGTCTGGCAATGCTAGACTCTTGCAGGCTGATAGAGACTCTCCCAAGAGTCCAGCATTGCCAGACTATGGCATGAGGATCCAGCATGGCCAGACTTTCAAGCAAGTTTGCCAAGGTCCAGCCTGTTATTGAATGTCCAGCCTAGCCTGACCCTCACTAGAATGGCCCTTGACCCATCTATTATAGTCCAGCAGTGCCTGACCCTTGTATGAGAGTAGTATTGGCGACATTGGGTGACTCTGATATTTGCCTCTGTGTAGTTATGGTGACATAGCATATAGGAGGGTCAGGCTACTGCCCACTTTTCATTGTTTATTTCTCTGTGTGGGCTTCACAAAAAGCGATAACCAGCATGTCAGCCCATGCTGTTCAACTCCCTGTTCAAGAACTTCCCTGTTTTGTCAGGGACCTTTTTACCTACTTCCTATTAGTAAGTATTAGCGTCCATTTCTATTGGCGAGAACACACGCCTTGCTGCCCCTATACATCAGGAAGGCGGGGACCCGTGTACCTCCAACTTACAGCCCCCATCACAGCGACTAATGGACTGTCAAAAACAGAAAGTAAAGGAGGGGTGTGAAGACTGAAGGATAGGGCCTGGAGCTGCCCAGGAGGGTAAGACAGATCTAAGACCCCTCTGTTATCGATGCTGATTATACTGACTTGGGTGGGAGTATATAGCCACGTGCTTTAGCAGTGATGTGGGAAGCAGAAACGTTGGATGCAGGTGCTGGTGCTGACCCCATAGTGGAGGGATACTGAGTGGGAGTATTTTTTAAAAATAATACGACAATCACTATGCTTAGATACTGGAATCCCTTATTTAACACCCCCTTTTGAATACAATTTGTCCGTATCACATGGGTGGATAAATTTCCCTCTTTTCACATCAGAAACATTACGATGCCAACTATACCAACTCCGCAGACCCTCTTTCATCGTTAGTTTAGCGTATTACACTTCTATTCCTCTGAATGACCCTGGATAATAGTAAAGGCTGCAGTTCTCTGGAGAAGAACTCATTTCCTGGAGAAATTGTTAAGCTACATAGGCAATGCACTAGAAAGAAAATCACGTTTCCTTTTGAAATAATGGAATTGGATACTCATGGTGCATAGTGCATTATTTAACAATTACTTATATATATGATGATTCTATCATAACGGTCCTCTACAGATGTGTGGCTCTGATATCTATTGGAGCTTTCTTCTAAATTCCTGGGTCCACCCCTGGAAATAAGTATCATCTTGATCATAATACGATTTCTGGTTGCGAAGGAGTAAATCAACGATGAATTTGATTAATGTCCCATGTACATTGCCTATATGTATGTGATAAGCAAAAGAGACCTCAGTGCAGGGTGCAATAAGGTCCCCATTTCCCAGTACATATCACATACATAAACCAACCATTCCAAAGCCAGAGCATATCAAGTATACAAAATAAACCTGATACATATCTTTTGCTCATAGTAAATAGTGGTGAACAATGGCATGATCGATTTTTTAAAATATGATTCACATGATACTGTATGAGAATTGGGACAGTAAAGATACAATAGAAATTGTATCATGATAGCTTATGTAAATGGTAACTGTATAGTTGTGTGGTTTGTGTTCATCTTAAGAACTGACAGCAGCAACACTTTGAGAGCATTTTGATACATGAGGATATATCACAGAGAGCAGCAACACATGTCTTAACTTAAAACCACCCATGAATCAATCCGTCCTGCCAGTTTGTCTATAAATATCTATCATTCAGGAAACATGGACTCACCAGGGGTTATATGAGTGAGGAATGTAGGAACGCAGAGTGTGGCATACCAGTAACTAGTAGGGTGGAGCTGGGAGAAGGCAGATGCAGTATGAGTATCACATTCTTTGATAAAGGTAAAGTAATAAATCTACAAAGTCGACAAATTGCAATCATCTTTATACATTTCTTTCATATCAAATATAGAGTGACTATTTCAAACCATAGTTAACCTGAGCTATATAAGCATCTGCAGGGTCATTATACTAGTCGTTTAAACTACTTTTAGTGTGGGTATTGTGTCTTTTCACACCCTTGGAGTTATCTGGAATTCTAAGTGGTTAGTCTAATAGGGGAAACTAGTCAGATCCTGAGTCAGATGGCAAGAACAGGGCAGTGCGTTCTTTGCCTGTCTTTGGCTTCAGATCAGTGAAGCGAGCGCTGGCTTCAGTCTCAACTCTCGCAATGACAGTTCTAGGAATAGTCGTCTCAGGAATAATCTCACCATGGTATCTGATAAGAGATAGGCCTACGTTGAGACCCAGTATCATATATCTGAGTATCTTGTATGTATACCCTACCTTCAGGTAGGAGCCCACCCAGACAAGTAAAACTTTCTGCACCGCCCAGGTAAGCGATGACATCACATTCCCTGCCACTGTGTCTCATTTTCATCACTGCTAAAATGAATATCATGTTGTGCTCGTGTTCTCTGGTTATTTTGGGCTCACTTTCTTCACTTCCTCATACTTCTCTCTCTCCCCTCCCCATGTGAGAGTAGAGAAAGGTTGCATTTTTATAAGAAAGAGAAAAAAACGGTATTTCTGTATTATTCCCATTATATTTTGAGATTGGGAGATTCAGATATAAGACACATGCTATACTCCTGCTGAGTGCATCCCATGTCAAACACAAATATGGCATTTTGAATTCCTAAATGCATTTAATCTAAAGGGAGCAAAAGCACAAAAACTCGTATTTGAGGTTACCTATAATATGAAGGTACATGGTTAGTGCACATAAGCAACGCAGATGCGTTGATGTGAAGGTATATATGATAACTACAAACATTGTGGCTAATTGTATCCAACGCCTATAAAGTTCGGATATAACAGGCTCAATAAATTCAATGTGCCATTCAAGGCATATTGTGATGTAGATCTATAGTCAATAGCTCTTGAAAGGATGGTCATGTAGCGTATCTAGAGTCCATTTATAGCAGCCAAGTGAAGCTGCTGGTGTATTATTAGTGTCTCGTTCATAATGTGCATCAATTCAAACTATAAACAGGCACCTCTTTCACCGTTTAAACCTGAAAAAATGGATCCATGTCATTTCAGCAGTTGAATTGCGCATCATTTTTGTATAATTACCTGTAGGAAGAGAGTAGAAGGCACAGTGCAGTGCTGATGTTTTATACGAACCCATAAATTGAGTGTCAATTTTATTACATCCTTATAATAATGTGCACTCTAAATAATCTATTGTATCTGCGTTTTGAAGCACCAACTGGTTTATGACCCTATTATCAAGCAAATGTTCCATATTCTAAATTCAGATCAGAGGAGAGGCAAACAGTGTTTGAAGTGTGTTTATCTCAGATAATCTAACAAGACATAGGATCCCCCATTACCTTGAGAACACAAAGTGTGTAATGGAGTGGAGGTGTTAAACCACTGTTTATATACACACCTATACACCAAAGACCAACGTATACGTAGCTAAAATGCACTCATCTTAACAAGATAGTAACACTAACAGCTAATTTTTGTGATGTCGGATCAGGGGCTTTGGAAATAAGGAGATTTCCAGTAAACACCAATACATTATGTTAAAGCGCTTGTGTCGGATCCAAATTATACTCAGTCTTGAGGGAAGCATGGAGCAAGAGAACAGTGCCTAATTGTTGGATATTGGGGGGGGGGGGGACTTTAAAGGCCTCAACAGTAGTAGCTCAACCTCATCTAATATATTTCCTGGATAGAGTCCCCTGGATAGGATCTCCTGGATCTTACACCCAATAACCTTGGTCTATAACAAGAAGCAGAAAATAATATAGCCTAGTCTGGTTTCTGGATAGACATTCAAAACATTCACAAATAAAGTTGCAATATTGAAGACCCCATGTCCAATTTGTAAAGCCCGACAGTATGGAATGCAGGGCATGACATTGCCGATGGCACCCTTACAAATAACCTGACTAGTCACCCTCTGCTGGAGTCTCAGACAGTCTGTGTTATTCCTTCAGGAATCAATATCCCACGGTTCCAGTTTGTTGTGAGAGGTCGCCCCGCCCATGGGTGCTGTTTCTCCACAAATTACAGGAAAAAATAGTCTGCATTTTGTGGAGAAAATAAAAGTGATAAATTAAACACTCTAATGTGTCTCTTGTAAATGATACGTATGCATACAAATACGGACGTCCGTTTTTGAATACGAATGTCCATAAAATGTGGTAATTGGAGGAGCAGAAACAGTTTATGAATGCCAAATTCTCATCATATACGGACGTCCGTGCTTTGTGGAGAAACAGCACCCTGGTAGAGCCTATTTCGCGGTCTGTTGGGGTTATCAATAAAAGTAGTGAAGGATTTGACCCCTTGCGTTCTGGGGCCAACGATGGAATCCATCAGACCACGCGGATGGAGCGTACTTCCTGAAATGTGTGAGAGGTATCTGACTTCAACAATGACTCATTTTTTTAATGGATTTTAATTTCCTCCCTAGCTTTCTCTGCAAGATACTGTAAAGCAACTGGTCATTATTATACTCCATAGATGCTGGCACCAATATTGGAAGATCACTTGGAAGCCCGGCTTGTAAAGTAAGATGAAGACCTACATACTTATACGCGGTCCTGCTTATCACTAGTAATCTAGTGAAAGTTGATGTAATTTTGATAACAGGCCCTTGCAGACAGTATTATTGACAAAATGGGCTACATTCCACACCCTGGTGTTGGAGCTGATGCGTCCCACCCCCGAGATACCCTCCCTCCCTTCCCCATTGCGTTGGCCCGTTTTGCCAACTTGCTACAACGGGTCGACATCCATTAGTAAACTCTACACTTCGCACTCAAATGTTTCCTCGAAGGAACACTTTGCATGACCCATTATACATCAGATAAAAAGAGCTGTGTTTCAGGCAACCCGACCCTAGATTCAAATAATTAGGGTCGACCCTAGCTTCTTTTCCTCCTCAGTTCTTGAATTTCAAAATTGTTAAAATTCTCATTTCTCTCAATTTCCTTTAGCAATTCTCTGGTCAAGAGTAACAATCTCCCACTGACCTCAATCGTCTGACCTCATGCAGGAAATCCATTTTAAAGAGGAATATCCAACAACTTCATGATATTCCTAGTTACTGGAGGAAGTAGCGAGACATTCTGATGAGTCGTGAATCAATGTTGTAATTCGTGGTTCATTCCTTGTACTCTCAAGAGTTAAAACACATCCCAACCTACCCTAAAGTTTCAGACCATGTTGTCTGAAACACAACTATGCCATAATAAACTTTCATAGATAGTTCTGGTTTAGATGGTTCAAGATCACAGTTATGTCTGAATGGTAAAAACAGTATGAGGAGGAAACTGTCAATGGAAGCACAATGGATTTTAGCAGTACTCAATTGTGTCATGGCTTGATCTGTTTGAATCCTGCGGACACTTTCAAGGCTGTGTACAAAACGGAACATAGTACCCTCTTCCCCAACCGTGTAATTCATATAAGTTTTGAGCCCCTACCCCTCAATCTATTCCAACGCCCCCCCCCCCTCTTACATGAGAAAGAACTGTTACTACACTGCCCGGTATACGGTCGATAACTATATGGTATATATAAAAAGGCAATATATGTTAAATAGCGAGTCCCATTAGCATCATATAATAGCGTACACGATGTATTTTATTATATTTTTCTCGAGCCAGAGCCGACAGTTATCAGTGGTCTCCCTGTGGTGCTTATCTCCACTTAATTAGCATGAAATACCTGTGTAATGAATATGGAAAATATGACTGTAAGCCCAGGGCGTTTTATCAGCTCATAACTATACTAAGTTATCCCCCAGCACAGCAGGCCTAGTGTATACCTGAGTAACATATAACAACAACATCATATCACATTTCCTACACTGAAAACCCAGAGCAAGGAGCCGTGTCATTATGACGACCTAGGTAGTCATAATGAATAATGGCAGATGGAGTGGAGAATGGTGTATGAATATAGTCTCTAATTAGTTCACTTCTTAATGAGAGACATCCTTTTCACATATTTGGTGTAGTCTTGATTGAACTAAGTAGCATTACTTGTTATAAATAAGTTGCCAATGGGTGAGAATGATGGCCCCAAAGGTATAGAGACCACTCTGCTCCCTGTCACCAGTATATATATCAAGACAGATATAGTTATGCAAAATGTTAAAACCAGGTGGCAGTAGTGTGCCATAAGTAGCAAGTGAGGAATAGAATTATGTACCACAGGGTAGTCATTGGGACAACCTAGGACTTGAGAGTTGTCACTACTGATGACTTTAGGTCTTCAAATGGACAATGCCTAAATTGACAACCTTAAGGTAGTCATTCTGACTACCTAAATATTGTGACTACCTAAGGTCGTCATTATGACAACTTTGGTGTGAATGGCTCAGATGGGTAGTCACAATGACGACCTAAGGTGGTCACTTTGACTACCTAAAGTTGTCAGTTTTGGTATTGTCAAAATGACGACCCTGAGGTTTTCAGTGTACTCACGAAATAAGCTGCACCCCTGTCCCGCATCAGAAACATGTGTGCTATGGTGTGTAATGCCTGGGCGCAAAGGATAAGAGGCGTCCACGAGGTATACATCACTATAGCAGTGGTGTTTTTATACATACCTCCAACGTGACGCTTAGATATACATGTAGTCCTTCTACACACATTCAGTTGTATTCGCAAACCACAGAGGTTCGCCACTTTTAAGCATTGGACATGATTATAATCTGAACTGCTACACAGAAAGAAAGTTAATTAAGCTAAAATAACTTTAATCCCATATACACTCAAATCCCCATATATGCAGAAATAGTTTTCACGGGAGTAACATACGCTGTAAAATGTGTTGGTAATTGTGTTTATAACCGCCCCCTCCCACCCATTAGTTTACGTTAACTCTTTCCAGCCGGCTCTATGATAATGTAAACTCCACAGAAAACGGCAGATTAAGGTCCAAGACTCAGAACTATTAACATATGGGGTTATATTGAGGTTAATATGAGAATTGGTATTTGTGATACATGTTTGTAAATAACTGATTTGCAATCTGTATGGAATTTCCTTTCATATGGTACCATCATAACAGGTCATGTCTGTTCAAAATATATGTTGAGGGTGCTCAGGCTTTCGCTGGAGTGTCGCATTGACACAGTCATGTTTACAAAATTTGGCCATACCATAGCTCAAAATACTGGTTAATGATAACAATGAATGTTACTGATCTCATTCATATGATGAAAACCATTGGACTTATTTTACTATGTAGCACATGCACGTTGGAACGATCACCTGAAAAACGAGTCTATAACATGTAGGATTCCACCTGAGGAAGAAGGAGTTGAGAGGAAATAACACCATTATTGCAATATGCTATTCCTCCTTTTTATTAAGAGTGCCGTTCAGACTTCAATGATTTTGATCTGGTATGAAAAAGTAGGCTCTTCATCATTTTCTTTGTCCTCTTTTAGGGGATTTTAATTGGAAGGTGAGCCATGATGTGCTGCCAGTAAATGACACACTACACATATGCAGAATGTTTCCACAACACTGGCATACCAATGTACACTGTGAAGGACTGATGTGAGGGGTACAAAAGGCATATTTTGGCCGTGGCTAAGTGTTGTACAACACACCCACGTTATTTAAACGTAATTTGACTACGTAATAAAAACGTCCAAATGTAAGGGTTGCTTTACGTTATTGAACGTCAATAAACGTTGATTAACGTTTATATATGTTAGGTGAACGTTAATTTTAGGTTCATTAAACGTTATTTCCACGTTAAATTACGTTATATAAATTTTGTGATGTGGGTTCGAATCCTGCATGAATCTGCAGTTTTTGATTGGGAAACGTGTCAAACTAGGAACCTTTAGCAGTAACAATGTAGCTGATGTAAATGTAGCCTATATGTTTAGCATAGCTTTGTTTGTGTTTAATGAGCTACGTCGGGTTTGATAAACTTGGCTACTTCTATATCATATAGACATGTGAAATTTTACTATAACCAACACAATGATTGCCCTGCCTATGAACATGTCTCTGTCTCTCTAATGAATGCTGGTTACAGGATTCGAAACCTCATGATGATATTTCCATATTTATTTCAAAAAGGAAAATGTTCATAGCCTGTTGACTACGTTTTCCTCTCATGTGCATGAGTAGAAATACTGCCAGCCTTGGGAAGGGAACCCTGGACCATTGGATTAGAACTCCATGGCTCTACCAACTAAGCTATCGGGGCCACTTAGTGTCAATGCAGAAATATTGAAAGCTAATCCTCCCAGGGCCCATCATCAATAGGGTCTTTTAGCAAACCGAGCTAAACCTGACAGTAGGGACCTTTAGCAAACCCGACATAGCTCATTTAATCCAGACGTATCCTATCCTTTTTAGCACTGCTATGTCTACGTTTAATGAGCTTATACCTGTTTGCTAAAGGTCCCTATTGCTCATCAAACGTAAATGACATCCTATGCTTTTAGCACAGCTATGTCTGAGTTTGATAGGGATTTTTTAGCAAACTCAACATAAATGATTAAATGTAGACCTATCAATGCTAAAGCCATATCATACATCTGTATTTAATGACCTATACCGTATGTCGTTGTTGCTAAAGTAAAGGCAAGAAGCATATAGTCAATATAGAATCCTTGGTAAAGGTCTCTAATGACCTGTAAATGTAAATGAACCTTATTGCTACACCTACCTGAATTACTCTATCCCACTGTGGATATTAAATAACACCAGTCAAGGTAGGCCCGATGCTAAAGCCTGGGACTTTAAAATCAAATGTCAAGGGTTCTCTTCTCGCAGCAGCTATAGTATTTCTATTCATGTACATGAGGCAAAACGTAGCTAACAAACAGGAATAAATCTGAAATATATAAACAGTCATTTTTTAAATCTATGTAGTTTTTAAAAATATATTTACACTTAAAGAATGAGAATCATAGCTGTATATATTTTTAGGTTAGGTTTACGTAAATTACATATTTAAACCTATAAATAACGTTTACAATACGTAAATAAACGTTTATCAACGTTCAAATAGGTTTAATAACGTAAAATAACCCTTACAAATGGACGTTATTTAACGTGCTAAAGCTACATAATTCAGACATAGAAATGACGTTCTTTGGACGTTAAGTAACGTAAGTGTGTTTACTGGGGTGTTACATGTAACTATAAAATATTGATATCATATAATAATATATGTGCCTCACATCCTTTCCACCTCTGCCTTTATGCATGATGACACACTGAACTATGACCCTATGTATAATATTCATGACTGTTCTTTATAGCTCTCCTATACTGTCCTGTTACAATCTCCGGTATTTAGCATCATAACAATATCATAACGACACCTTGACTATAGAGAGGAGAAGGACATTCTTATTAAGACAAATACGGTGGTTCTGTTGCACATAGTATCAAAAAACGTAGTTGGATTTTCATGTAACATGAAATTTTATCAAGAGTGGACCCTTGTACACTGAAAATTTTTAACTTGTCTCCAGACTCTTCCAAGTGACTATCATAAAATAAACGAGTTAAAAACTCGTCTATGTGACAAGGAAGCAGGTCTTCTAGCTTGAGATAGAAGACCCACTTGGCATGTGCCAGCCCAAAACCTGACATCAAGAATCTAAGTGGTTGGTCTAATAAGGAAGGCATCCAGACCAGCACCAGATTCTATTTGTGGGATGGTAACCTAATAGGTTAGACAACTTTTGACTCGTTTATTCTATGAGTCACTGAGTCTGGAGACAAATTTACTTTTTCAGTGTAAGCATTCAGCGCAATCGAGTTACATAAACATATATATATATATATGCTGGTAATAAGTCATAGTATCCCCATATAGTGTATCATGGCATGGGGTTCGTATCTATGGCAGCCATAATTATAGTTGACCCTTTAACCACATAATACCCAAGTATCTTGTAGCAATGGAAATTGCATTTGCCCAAATTTGTCATGCAGAGGAGGTTGATGCAGATAATAGTTTGGCCTAATAATATATATATATATATATATATATATATATATATATATATATATATATATATATATATATATATATATATATATATATATATATATATTACCAGTGCAGACATACCTCTGGTGGCAATTCGTTTTCTATGGTAGTTTCCTGTAGGTGGCCACAGCATGGCTCTCCGTGCAGAAATCAAGATCTACCAAACTGATTCCAATTGACAGGCTATAATCATAATCCAATTCAGTTTAAAAGAAATATAACAACAAATACAAATTTGCGGAAAAAATATAACAACTCAAATGGTTAGTTCAATTTGAGCCTCGTGGGGAGCTATCAATCTGTTTCTGTAGCAATTACTCTTTCTGTCTAAAACTTGACACAAATAAAGTGTCTATTTCCCGTATAAATAACCTAGTCCTGTGTACATCTCACATAATATATACTAGTATATTATATCTATATGAAACAAAGTATAGAAGAATATCAGAGAAATGGGATGCTGTCATATTTATATTAAGCCGTGTTGAGGCTTATCAGTGACTGTAATGGCACAGGAGGAGGGTGGATACACCTTCCTGACAAATGGAAGCAACTTACCCCTCACTCAGGTGCATACCGTAATGACCCTTTTAAGTGCACCTGCTCGTATACTTTCCAAGTCCCTATTACCCATTGTACTAATATAGGGCCCTGCGCTTACATGAGTACTTTTAAAGAGAGATGTTGGGTTTCAGGGGGATCCTAGACCGGCGAATAAACGAGACCTGCGCTCATTTCAGCCCCCTGCGCTTAAATCATAAATAGGCCAATACGGTATCCCTCTGCTACCTGAGACTGACAGCCAACAGGTGGGAGAAAGGTGCAGTGAGGGGATAAAACACAACGACAGGAAGAAGCCCAGTAAATTGCAAAGTCTATACTTGAGTTACCTGTAATATATTACAGGCGCTGTAGGTGTGTAATATAAGACGTACGGGCAGGAGAGAGCAGTGTTGTTTGTGTGGGCAGTAAGCTAAACCGACTAAACACACGGACGATTTTTCGTCGTAATGATGGCACAGAGTTAGAGATGGGGAGACAACATCGTAATGACACTATTATGTACAACAGTGATAGATTTAACAGGAATGGATTATGTAATTGTTGCTTGTTCATCACAACAGTGGCAAACTAAACAGGACTGTCTTAAGCTGTTTATCCACCACAGCAGTGATCGATTTGACCACAGGGATGTTTTATGCTGCTTGTCCACCACAGCAGTGATCGATTTGGCAGGGATGTTTTATGCTGCTTGTCCACCACAGCAGTGATTGATTTGGCAGGTATGTTTTACGCTGCTTGTCCACCACAGCAGTGATCGATTTGACAGGGATGTTTTATGCTGCTTGTCCACCACAGCAGTGATCGATTAGGCAGGGATGTTTTACGCTGCTTGTCCACCACAGCAGCGATCGATTTGGCAGGGATGTTTTACGCTGCTTGTCCACCACAGCAGTGATCTATTTGGCAGGGATGTTTTACGCTGCTTGTCCACCACAGCGGTGATAATTGTAGAGCTAACTGGAATGTCTTATACATGCTGCTTGTCCACCACTGCTGCATGTATTCAGGACTTTCTTATTCAGTTTCACTCATCGTTTTGAATTCTAGGCTAAGCTGCTTGATATCCACAGCAGTGACCATTATTGACAGGAATTCCTTATGGTGAACTATCCATCCGTCTATCCATCCATCTATCTATCTATCTATCTATCTATCTATCTATCTATCTATCTATCTATCTATCTATCTATCTATCTATCTATCTATCTATCTATCTATCTATCCAACTATCTATATAGATCTATCTATCTATCTCCATATACATGTGATAATATGCGTTCATAGTTATACCTGGGCTGGGGCCACACGACCCGCAGAGCTTTGATGGGCCCTAATATGATCTATAATAACTATTGGGACACAGCTATATAGACCAGTGGATCTATTCTACATTTGTGATGCTACTCGGGCACATGCAATAGGTTGTTTACAGGGGGGTGTATTCTACCTATTTGCCCGCCAGGAGACCAATAGTACATGACCAATGGTAGTATATAATAGAGGCATACATGGAGCATTGGTATGTCCTAATGAACAGTACAGATTTGGCAGAGGCAATAATGTACAGTTCAATGAGCAGAGGCATGGCCTTCTGTTCGCCAGAGGCATGGTTCGGGGGAGGACATCATACCATAAGCTATGTCAATACACCTGTAGTAGAATAGCAGCACATTTACCAGTATGAATATTGGTAACACTGATGGTTAAATAATAAGTCATAACACCAAAAGCTACACATGAGCATCAATATGTTTGTTACAGGCACCTGTAGACGGAGACAAAAATAAAAATAAAAACGGACCAGGAGAAACTGAGAGTGGCATATGTTCCTTGTTTTCTTTGAGCAACAGCAGCGATAGTCTGACATGGCAGGCAGTAAGAAATACGAGTCTGTGTATGTTACAATGCATCATTCCATGCCCAGGAGACCGTTTTTACATCGCAAAACCTTTTTCGACACTAGCAAATGATTTGGACCCATACAGAGAAAAATGTGAGAGTCGTGCGTCATCAAAATAAACACATCTAACTTTCAGAAGGTGCAACTTTTGGCGACAATGGCTCTCACATTTTTCTCTGTGCAGAAAGATCCGCTATGTGTGCCACGCATGACTTATATTATTCGGGGTAATGGACTACCCTCAAAAACATTTGCGGCATTGGCACGCGGTCCACAAATAGTTTTCATTTGCGGTGAAACAGCCTCCTGTTCTGTTACAGAAGGTTGGGTATTTTCTTAAAGGTAAAAGTGAGTCAGTGGTATGTGTCTGTTGGGCCGGAAGGCTGACTCCCAATGTGATTCTGGGACCAGGTAGACAGTTGGATCTCTTGTACAGAAAAGTCAAACACCATTTTGGTTTTCTGCTACTCAGACATATTGATCCACTCCTCTGTTTCAAGAGAGATTCCCCATTTGATACATGTACAAAAGGTAAGAATACTGCTATGGATTGTGTTCGGGGATGCGAACCTGTTTAGTTGTTCCGTGTATTATGTAGAGGGGTTGGTAATAATTTTCAGCTCAATGTGTATTTCCCTGACCCACAAAGGTGGTGTCCATTCTCTTCGTCTGAGGGTATCCGCACCTCGGATGTAGACTACTATAAAATCTTCTTAAACCCATTTCTTGTTATGTTAATCAACTAATTATTTAAGGGTCTTCATTGGTCTTCGTAGGTCTCCCGGCAACATGTGGTTGTCCCAGACATTGCTTAAAAACAGGTTCTAGTCATAGTGCCGGATAACATAAACAGAGACAACTTTATTTAAAGCTAGGTTTGTTTGTGTACTTTGCACTCTTTTTGTCATCTTTTTGCCCCATGGTGGCCAGGACTATAGTATTATAAATCCCCTTGCAGTTTTTCTTCTCTCTGCAAATCGGTGATGATCCATCATCGACTAGTTAAAGCTGACCTCTCATTTAAACTCTAGACTACCATGATTTGACCAGCCTACGAAAATGTTTGATATTTCATATGATCTAGCAACATGCCTAAAAAGGATACTGATATCAAGACGGTTGACCAAAAATGGAATTGGGAAAATGAATGACGCGGGGGGAGGGGGGATGCTGTAGAACAGAAATCAAAATGTCGAGGAACTAATATCAGAAGTTTTAACAATTCTGTAATTGTGAAATCTTATCTAAAAAATGCAATTCGGTGCAATATATTGTGCTACAGCGTGGAAAATGCTAAGAGAATGAGCCTTACCTGTCCGTAGCCTCCTGTGGGTGAGGACCGTCATATTAAGGATATTGCCGACCAGGCCTGCCACACAGACACACACCACCACCCGGGAGTACAGGGTCCCCTCAGCCTCCTCCAGGCCCTCCTCTCCAGGGCTGAGCACCTCACGGAGCAACTCGGAGAGATTGGCACTGGTCCTGTTCTGATCCTCTCCCTGCAGTAAGGCATCATTTTGATAACCCCAGGAGTCATCACCTTGTTCCTCCAGGGTGATATTCACAGGCATACAGTCCATGGGGGAGAGCATCCGCCTGGAGGAGGAGGAGGGGTGAGGAGGGGGTACACTGGTCGCCTCGGTTCCTCCCATGCCTGTGAAGTCACAGGACTAAATCATCGTCTATCCATGCAAGCATGTACCATTCCAGTAACTAGAATGTATTCCCTGTTGATCTCCTATTTCTCCAGGGGATGGTGAACATATGATTTCAGCTAGGGAGTAGGGTGGAAACTTGCTGTGAGTTCTTGTATACCTGTAGTTTGGTGGATGGTAGATCCGCTGCTGATTCCTCTCTGTTACTCACAAGCACTTCCTCCAGGTACCAATGACGTTATATAGTGTTACAGGCTGGCTCCACTAGGGGGAGGGCTGGCATGATAAAGAGTGGAGCGGAACAAAATGGTAAGGGACGGGATGTGGAGGGTGGGATTGAGGGCTGGGGGAGGGGTGTTAGAGGTGGTTGAGGGAGCAAGACAGGGAAGAAGGCAGGGAGGGATGAATGGTGGGAAGATGGGAGGGAGAAAGGGGAACCATTTTAGCACAGATTACTTCAATGTATAAAGCATATCCATGCAGAAAGATCTGTGGTGGTGATTATAACCACGAATCTCCAATGTGATTTCCCATCCGCTTCTCAATAGATTGAGCATATATCCTAAATCTTTCCAAGTTTACATATCAGGAACATGGTGGGAGGGAGGGAGGCATGCAGACTGGAAGGCATGATGGAAGGCAGGGGGACAGGTAGAGTGGGAGGCATGGTGGGAGGCAGGAAGGTAGTCAGGAAGGCCTGATGCCCAGGAGGCAGGGAGGGATAGGCAGACTAGAAAGCATGGTGGGATGCAGGAAGGCAGGTCATGAGGCTATCAGAAAGTCAGAGTAGGCACGAAGCATGCATGCTGGCAAGGAGTGGTGCAAGTGGAGAAACAAAATGTTGGATACTGGCAGGACAGGTGAAGGGTGTGTACAAACTATTTTCTGTTATCAAACACTCCCATGCAGCTAACCTGGGTCCCCTGTCTCTTTAGCTCTCTCTCTCTCTCTCTCTCTCTCTCTCTCTCTCTCTCTCTCTCTCTCTCTCTCTCTCTCTCTCTTTCTCTCTCTCTCTCTCTCTCTCTCTCTCTCTCTTTCTCTCTCTTTCTGTTTCTGTTTCTCTTCCCGATTACTAGGTGTCATAAACTCATATCATCATACCACCTCTAGCATCCCCAACAATGTATCAATATAAAACGGGGGGTATGATTTTGTTAAATGATAAAGGTGTACATGTAATAGGAAAACCTGATGCCTATCCCATCCAATTATGAGATGCCTGTGCCTGATGCCCCTCGGTCCGTACCCACTCAACGAATCTGAACGCAGCCACAGGAGTATCTGTTCCGTTTGATATCGGCAGGGTGTCGGGGTCATCCCAGTGGGTAGTTTTTCTTCAGGTAAGAGAAGGATCCATAAATCACAAGTGAAGCCTTCAGCGACCCAGGAGGAGCAGGAACAGGTGGGGGTGGGTAGAGATGAGGTTGGGGAGCAGCTCATGAGTAGCTCCACGCCTCCACTCACCTCCACATGCCAACCAGTTACCAATCTGTCAGTCTTCTAGATCTACACATCCCTAGGTGGAGGATAGGCTTCACATCGCATTCTGCATTGGATTGATTCCCCTCATGAGCCCTGTGCTATACTAAAGTAAACAGGGATGAAAATTCCTGATCAAAAAATGAAATTGGTAATAGTCAAATGAAGTTCACTAAATAGAGGTCTTCTATGTATATGTAGGCCTAGATAATGTATACATAATTATTTCTTAGCAACACTAAAAACGAAAAACTGACATGGACTAGAGCACTTTCATCCCTGTATTTAAATAATCTTATTTGGTACCAAACGCCATGCTTCTTAACCATTTGCATAATACAACATTATAATATATATATACGTCCTATAATTAAACATGTATGTATCTCAACTTGAGGAATACTAGTTTTGTTGAGTTGTACACTATCTAAATTATGTATGTCAGTATGTGAGTATTGTTGTAGGCCGCTATTTAGAATTGTCATAATGTACCATTATTATAATCCTTGTAGCAGGGCTACACGTCGTTTCAGTTAGAACAGGTTACAGTGTACATTGGGATCAGATAAAGTGGTATTGTAGCATTCCCTAATTACATTCTTGATATTGTGTGATGGTAACAAAATCGATACTCTGATGTATACAAATTAGGAAATTTAAGAATTGATCTTAATAATTCCGTATCATTACCACATGTAGGCATCGGGATCTAAAACAATCTTGTCGAGCATATCTGATTGAGTTGACAGTAGTCCGATTCTTGTACATAGCCTACTTTTATATCCCATTACAGGACACGACATGTTTGGATGGTATTGGTTCTGTCGATAATAAAACATAATTCTGAAGGTCTTTTCCTTGAAACGAGCTAAGGCACAGTCAATATAGTTGAAGACAAAGGGTTCATGCCATGCAGTTCTAGGGAAGCTAAGTTCTCGTTTAGTTTTACTAGAAATGTGTTTTAGATTGCGGATGTCATTGTAAACAGGAGAACAAAAATCAGAGATCTTCTCCAAGGTACTCTTGAAATGATCAACTTCCTTCAGAAAATTGGTGCCCTCTCTAGCTATTCTTTTCCACAGTGTTTGGTTAAAATGCTCATATATAAGACAGTTTATTGGCATTTCCTTGCACAGTATGCCATAGAATAGATGATTGTTCATTTCCTCAATTCTATTCTGTCGTCTCCGGAGAGTCATATGAAGAATATCCTGGAATGACCATTGTAGATCCCTTCTCATAAGTATCAATGATTCGTCAAAGAAGTCAGTGATGCCAACAAAGAAGACCTTCTCTATATCTTGGATGGCTTCCTGGATGTCAGCATCATCAGATTCTATCATGAAGACATCTTTGTACCAGTGGAGGAGCTTTGGTATGCTGTCTCCTTTCATTCTACGCCACAGATCATTTCCCAAATACTCAATCAATTTACCTACTTTTTTTATGCCTGTCAGGTGAAAAGCCCGCATTATTGCATTCTGGTTTAGCAAAGATTCAGTCCATACAACTGGGTTACGAAGGAATGTGATGTATTTAGTCGGTGTGTGCAATATCGACTTTATGTGCTCAGCTTCATATCTTGAGTGTTCTATAGCCATATTGTATTTCTCGGTTTTGCCTTTCAGGAATGGAGGAGTTATGAAATCTATGATTTTCCCAATTGTCTCGTTAATGGAATTCCTGAATGGTTTATCCATGTAGGTAGCCATGCGAAGGTTGTGTTTCCATGCATACCTGGACAGGATACTGTACATCGTTCCTGAACCAGTTTTGTGAATCTTCAGGAAATAGATGTTTGATGATTTGTTTTGATGCAATTGCTGCGTTTTCGTTATTGAGTCTGAGTGATTTAGGATATAGCTGGAGGCATTTTTACTTGATGTTTTATTGCCCAGGGGTAAATAAGTGGGATTGCTGGGATCCATGCTGATGGTATCCGTTCTTGGTTGTACCAATTCTCTCTGTTCCGGGTTTTGCTGATTAAATATATCTGCAGTGTGCAGAGAACTCCAATGAGATTGCACATCACTAGACAACAGATCTACTGGCCTTGAATAGTTCAGCAGAAATAAAAGTGCCAAGAAGCCTGTAAGAGAAAGTAGGCCTATTCCAGTTCCCCGTGTCATTCTGCAGGACTATAAATGGAATATAAAACATAGATGATTATAATGTTGGTTATGTTGACATGATTTATAATTTGAATTTCCCTACAGAAATCGGCAAGAAGAACATGGATAAATGGGAAATTCTAAAGCAGTGTTGTTTTAAGAACAATTGAATCGGTAGGGTCTACATTGTACTCTCTATCGATTACCATCTAAAACAGGCCAGACCATCCTTCCCACTACCCTCTCATATTTTTTTGCAATCACAAAGATAAGAAGATACTATTAGTATGGGGCCATTCAAATATTACGTAACACAATTTTGGCCACTTTTTGACCCCCCTCCCCCCCTTGTAACACACTGTCAGAAATGCCAGACCCCTCCTCCATAATTACGTAACACAGGCCTGTACTCCCCCCCCCCCCCTAGGCATGGATTCAGAAGGGGGCAGACCCGGGGGATGCCCCCCCTCTATTTTCCTGTATATTTTCATGTAAAATTGTTCAAACCCCCATGCAGTACATTGCCTATATCATGCCCCCCCTTTCCAAAATTCCTGGATCTGCCCCTGCCCCCCCCCCCCCCACACACCCATCATTTCTTTTCTTAGTGGCAACCTTTAACTTTCTGTTATTCTAATGAAAATATCTATGGCATGCTCATGTTCCAGCAAATGCACTCACATAACCAGTGGGTTGAATCAAACGGGGATGATACAACACAACATAGACACTAATGCTAGCCCTTGAGTCAAATGGCCCATACATAATTTTGAGTTCAGGCCTTTCAATTTCTCAGTATTTACATTGCCATGGGGCTGGGTCAACGGTAGCTTTTTACTACTTCTGAGTGCCGGGCTGTGAAACCATGGATCTGCAGAATTTCTCTGTTTTTGTGTTCCACAGGAACATTCCTGGGATTCATCCAGATCAATGGACAAAACATTAAGTGTTTATAACTTAATATATTGGGGAATGTAGGCCTATACTCTTTTTCTCACACCAACAATACATGCGAAAATGGTGCCCTTAAAAAAAAATTGTTTAAAAATACGAAAAACTCAGACTTCTACCATTTTTCTTATTCCTACGAGGCCGCAACTTTCTGAGGTTGTGGGTCTGGTGGCCCATCGTATTGTGCAAATTCTGGTGTCACAGTACTAAAGCAGTCAAACAGACCACAGGTGCAGGTTATAGATTTTCCTCAAAGTCAAGGTAAACATGGGTTACCTAATGCAGAAATTTATGGTAACTACCGTAAATTCCCGCGTATTACCCGCATCTCGCGTACAACCCGCACCCCCAACTCAGGAGAATCCTATAACCCGATTTTGGATCTGAAAATCTCGATTTTAATGCTGTTCTATAGTAATAAAAACCCTCGTATAACCCGCACCTTATATAGGCATGTTTGGTATCAAATGAAAGCTGGGTTTTTACGGTAGTTGTCATTTTCCCATGCCCTTTTGTTAATGGTTGTACCTCCTCTACCCCATCCAGTGTTCCCAGATCGAATCAGGGTCAGGAAATGAGTCCATTTCACAAAACCAATACCATTTGTTGGCAGGATAGGGGGGGGGGGGGAGAAAAATTTTACATGTAATATTATAGGGATGAGGTGAGAGAAACATAATGTTGCTGAGACCTGGTTGTTAGATGGTGCTGCATTTTCCCAAATTAGAGACTTCTTTCTTGTATATGTTTTTGAAAATTGTTATGTAACACTTGGCTAGACCCCCTCCCCCTCCCCCCTGGAACACTTTGTAACAAACTTCATGACCCCCCCCCCCCTATGCTGTAATATTTGAATGGCCCCTAGCTAAATGGACCGTTTTTTAATTTTGACCCCCGCCCCACCCCAGCATGGAGGCCTTTCCAGTTTCGGTCCCGCTGGTACCAGCTACTTTTGCCACATGGAAGCCTCTGTCTATCTCCCCTAAGGCCAAAAAAAAAAGGTTTGTTTCAGGTAACATGGGAGGAAAATGTAGGGTCGGTAGGTCGGATTTTTTTTTTTTTAATTTTTTTTTTTTAAACATGAATGTACTACCTAACTTTTTTTGAACCCCCCAAAATTGACCAAAAAGGGGTAAAAACATGAATATTTCTTCAAAATTGCTATCCTTTGATAGGGTCGGTCGGGTGACCTGAAACAAACCTTCTTTTTTTTTGGCCTAATTACTATACTGTCAATAGCTGCCTTAACCTTTCAGACATTCATTAAGTGTACAATTATTCGATATAGCCTTTATATGTTGACATCTACTCACCATGATGGTCTTTTGGTTTACCAGAAACCTCCACGACCACAGCCACTATAATTAATATATGGCCCACATTATAGCAGTGTACGTCCTCAGATGATTGTGACAAAACCAAGTCTCCACTCTGTTTCTTCTGTCGAGGTTGGCTGAGGTGAGTGCTATCTTGGTGACAGGCCAAATGGGTAGGTCTTGATATAGGTATGTGATGTGTATATGGCTGTGTCTCACGAACTTGGGCCAATGTGAACGTCTCTAACCGGGTGCCATTTCTGACCGGCCTGAATAAAAATGGTTTATTTAGGGCAGATGATGATAAAAATGGGCAACTAATTAGTACTTTAAATAGTTATAATATCCATTAATCTTTTCATCCAAATGCTATCTACATCTGCCCTAAATAAAACGTTTCCTTTCCATTCAGGCTAGTCAGAGATGGCACCCAGTCCGAGACGAAAACAATGGCCTAAGTTCGTGAGACACAGCCATATTCTGTAGCTATACCAAGACCTCAACTTCAAGCAGTCATAAATCCATACAGAATGGCTAATATTTGCTTTGTTAGAAGGAGGGAAACCTGCAGGTTTCACCCTCAGTTGACATGACCTATACATGTAGGCATACACACCAGTAGCTTTTGCAAAAGATTACATTTGGACATCAAACTTTTGATTGTTATTCTGTATCCTATAATATTATTGCACTTTTATTTTATTTAGGAAAGCAGCTTGCGTTTATATACTAGGCACCCAATGGTCTAGTAATGCGGACTTCTGATGGCCTCCTGATGATAGGCTAGTGTGTTTCACACAAATGTGTGTCAAACCTTGTGCTGACCTAAACATAGAGGGGTGACCACGCTCCAAATAGCACATATGGGATGAGAGGCCAAACTGTTTCTCAACATAGGCCAAACAAATGTGTTTCCAGTAACATGCTGAAAAAAAGCTTATATAAATTATGGTTTGACACACTTTTTTATATATTGTTTATGATTTTGACCTGAAGTTTTGCTTGATGCTTTTAATGGGTATGGCCGTATTACATGTCCTTCAAACTGGTGGGAACCAAGCCTGATATCACTACTGTCTACTATATTGTATTGTCACGTACAGTGTATGTATAGGCCTATAGGAACATTGTCTTGCTACCCTTTGAAAATAGCAGGGGAAGAACGCTGTAACCGGGTTTCTCCCTCAACCCATAGAATATATTAATGATCAAATACATTTGTAGATGCAATCACATTCATATGCTGTTGTAAGCAGTCTTTAAATACCTAGCTATACCTGTCAGACGAGCTCCAGTTACGCTTTAAAGGGTATCGCTACCTGTTCAATGATCTAGATATTCTATTGATTTCTGCATATAACTTAGTATAATATTAGTTCAATACATTAGGAACTAGAAAAAGTAAAGAAAATGTCATGGTACAGTGCTCAATTCTATGGGAAAGCCACTTGAAAAAGCTAGTTCTTAACTAAGGCCACTCAAAAAAAAAGTTCTTTCTCATCACCGCGCGCATCATAAAAATCATGATTTGGGGAAAACTTTTTTTTTTTCTTTTACATTTTTGATGAAAAATATGTTCAAATTGCCAAAATATTGGCAAATTTGGTATCAAATTAGAGCTTATGCTGTCAGCAATGCAATTGGCTAGGTGTAACTTGCATTCTTACAACTTTTGCTGATCAATAAACTCCAAATTACTAAAATTTGAAAATTGATCGCGAAATGTCCAAATTTCCTAATGAAAATTGCCCGAGTAAAAAAAACAAAAAAAAACAAAAAAAAAACGCCCTCGTCATATTTTTCATTGCTTGGTGATGAGAAACAATTTTTTTTTTTTGAGTGGCCTAAGCTAAAAGATAATTTTTATTTTGTGGTCAGATGACCATGTTCTTCTATTGCTATCTTCAAATCACTTTGGATTAGATTAGTTGGCAGAATAATCAAATAGAAAATGGGAAAAAGATTACATGTTGTGGTGCTCATTTTTCTGTAATGCCCATTTAAAGAAAAAGTACTTCCTTTGCGAGGCAATCTAGCCCTATAGCCCATGCAATGGACGTTGCTGCTTAATACTCTTTATGTGAAAATTAGACTATAATGCACGATTCCTTCCCCCCTTTATTTTACCCCCCCCCCCGCCAAAAAAAAAGAAAAGAACAAGAACAATACCTTTTTTTGAGAAAAGGTGATGGTACCTTCTGGGATAGAACTCCTGATACTCTGATTGCAAAGCAGGCATCATAACCACTACACTACAGATTCTGGTGGAGATCTGAAGAACTGTTGTGTGCTATTTTTCCATACATCTCTTATTGACATATGCCACGACAGGGCAGCAATAGCTACATAGTACAATGCCGTCTCTCTGACATCCACAGGGTTCCAGCACCTACTTTTGTAGCGATACCCTTTAAACCCGCAGATCTTACTGCACGTCCAGTAACAGTCAGAGTGCAGTCGGGACAGGTACTCGAACCACCAACCTTTAGATTAACAGTCTAACGCGCTATGAATTTGAAGAGATAGACATAAAAGTTTTATTGTCTCTAAAGGTTGATCGCTAGGGCCTACTCATTTAATATGGACTCCTACGCAGGTCTCTGCGTTTATAGCTTAAAACTGTTAGAATGGGATAATATTAGACAACTGGGTATACATACATGCATACCCAGTTGCCATATCCAAAATTTGGACAATTCCGAGCAAAATTGCGCATTTTATTTCATTTTTAAATATTTGGTATTTTTGAAGAGAGTGATATTCAGCTGATATTTGCTACTTTTAACATAGGCCTAAATTAGAATATTTGAATTATTTACCAACAAATCACTATCGAGATTGATATAGATGTCATCACTGTGCTAAAAATAACCAAGGTTATAGAATATACACATTTATTATACCGATCCTTGGCATTCTACCCATTATTTTGGCTTTAAATATGAGATTAAGACAGTTTCTGTCCTATTTTTTTAACTTCAAAGGCCCAAAACGCTAAAATTCTGCACGGGACCCCCTATCAAAATTACTTTTTTTATGTTAGAAAATGATCTAAAGAATTTTTTGAGAAAAAAAAAAGTATGGATGAAAAGTTAAGAGTAGCGATCAACCTTAAACTTTAAGGTGCAGACTTTTAATTTCAAAACGATTGCATATATTTCATTAAATTGTACACAGAGATAAGCGATAAGAAAGAGAGTGGCCGAGAGTGAGAGAGTGAGACAGTTATATTGAAAGCATTAATTATGGATTATAGGCATATGCCTACTATGCAGCCTATAGGTAGACATATTATCCGGCGAACTGCTTCGTGCAGAATCGATGCTCTAAATTAGATCTCACCCCCTCTCTTTTACACCTCCAGGTGTGAAACGGCCTATAGCTTGTGTATCTTGTGTATCTTGTGTAAATATTACTTTACAGGAGTACATTGCCTACAGCCCTCTCTGTGTTTAGTAGTGATAGGGCAGGGGATAGGCTAGCTATGATATAGTCTACTGATAAACATATGGGGCAGCCACATGGCAGAAAACGTTACAGAAAGCTTCGTTACCGAAGTCAATGTAATGGAACGGCACCATGGGTCGTCTCATAATACAAGTACACCTATCTGATGGGTGTAGGTACCCCATACAAACATCACTATCGTGGTGGATCCAGAGCCGGGGCGGTTAGGATACTACCGTAAAACCTCGCGTATTAGCCTAACTCGCGTATAAGCCGCATTCCTAACGTTGGGCCACTAAAAAAAGTGGTTTCTCATCACCAATGCCTAATAAAAATTGACGGGGGAGGTTTATTTCTTTTTTTTCACTCACGTGCTAAAATATGTATGTTTTTCACAACCAAGATTCCCGTTTTGGTAGTTAAGAATTTATTGGTATTAAAATGCACGTTTTATCTATCATATTGCATTACTGGCAGTGTAATGATGCGCGCGGTGCTGAGAAACTATTTTAACTTTTTTAAAGTGGCCTCGATAGATTATATATAAGCCGCAGAGGGAGTTTACAATTTGGTAATTTGGTACTTTAGTATACTTATAAAAAGAACTCTAGTATAGATCTAATATTAATGACGATTCCCATGTTATATAATACTACAGCATGATGCCAATGTCGACCAATCATACAAGACTGGCAGTACGTTATAAAGGGTTTTGTAATAAGCAGGAACAACAGTAAAAGAATAGGTGTACGTCTATATACATGCATGGGGAGAAAAAGGGGGGTGGGCAAATTATATATATAATATCATAGTAAAGTCATCATGAAATGAAATGTCGCAAGGGCTGCCGTCAAATTGAGGTAATGCATTAAGCAATATACATGTATAATTATACAGCCTTACGTTGAAGGGTTACTGGTGCCCTATATAGACTTGCTTTACAACTGTTCTCACAGCTCCCGATCATGTATTTCCGCCACTTCCACATAGGAAATCATTCTAGGACACGTCAACATTCTCTCTCTCTCTCTCTCTCTCTCTCTCTCTCTCTCTCTCTCTCTCTCACACACACACACACACACACTTAATCACTCTCCTACCCACTCACCCCCTTCTTCTTCAGTTGACGGTTCTATCTGGGATTTTGGAAACGGAAGGGTGCTCTTTTTATATTGTTCCATAATGACTTTCTAGAAAACGCAAGATTTAATTCACTGCGTAAATATATGTTTCAGTGCCAAAATGATTATAAATGTTTAGAACATAACATGTGTACATGTTTACATACATGAATAGAAACACCTGAAATAAATGCAGGTGTGGTGCAAACATTGCTGATCTTTATAAAATAAACTATACTGTAGGCTTATGAAGGTTATATAATTTATTGTCTATATAATATGTGATGCATATATCCAAATCTATACTAAATCATGGGTTTAATTCATGAAACCATTGGCAATCTGAACCATCTTATAATTTTGTTCCAAGGAAAGACTTACAGTATATATATATATAATGTATAGCATTTGGTTTTATGAAAATAATAGAAATATTCAAAACTCAAACTCCTTAATAATATTATCAGAACTTGAAGTTTCCAACAGGAACCTTGTCATACTTGACACCAGGTAGAACACAGAGCATCTCAAAGAGAAGGTTGCTGGTGCGGTACGCAGCTGGGCCGATGTTCAGCTTTATGTTCACCCCAGGTACACTCCGCCATCTCATTAGTAGTCCACCTCAGGTGAACAAGGAATTGACCAATCACAGAACAGCCTCCTGGCCCCACTAGCAGATGGTGTTATCCAGCAGCTGCACATCCACACCCTACTGTACCTCAGGTACACAGCCACACTGTACTGTACCCCAGGTACACAGCCAGCCCTCAGGGCCTACTACATGTGTTTTTCTCCATCTAGAGATGCAATTGGATGGGATGCTAGTATGACATGTGCAACCACTGTGTACCTGAGGTACAGTATCTAGCCAACCACACAGTACCTGGGGTACAATAGCTGCATGTAGTTTATGCAGAGAGTCATGTTTATAAGTTTATCTCATGCAACAATGATGTACAGTGGGTCCAATGTATTAGCTGACCAACACGCATGAATTGAAGGCAAGGTGTCGGCATGCTAATCAGTTTAGAAAGGGTTCTATACAGATAGGTTATGACAGACATCATCACAATTCTTCTGGAACCGCACTTTCTTTATGTTATATAGATGTAAGGCTAGAATGCAGCAAACTTTCGAACTGGTTCTCTTAATATGATGGTTCGGTTTATCCTATGCATATATATACATAATTACTTTTAAAAATCCAAATCATCATTTTACCCAGCAACAATTGATGCACCTATTCCCATGGTTGTATAATAAGTAATATTATATCTGTAAAGTTTAATTCTCCCATTTAAACACATTTTGAATTCTTATGGCATTTCTGTTTCTTGTTAAACCTGACCTAAGAATAGAATTATTCTTATGCGTACAGTTAGCCTCCTGCTGTTGGTATTTTGACCTTATCAAGCCAAGCCGGTCAGAGACGGCACCTGGTCAGACACGGCATCTGGTCAGAAACGGCACCCAGTCAGAGACAAAAACATTGGCCCAAGGTCGTGAGACACAGCCTTAAATATCAAAGAGGAATGCTTAAAAAGTAGGTAAAAAAATGTTTTGCTCATGGTCACCAGAAAGGCAGAAATTGCATGAAACCCCTTAGGTGTCCCGTATTCCCCCATCTTCCCCGTTATTAGCGTTATTAGCTATTTCCCCTAATGTCTCCATCTCCCATGATGCGTCACAAATTTATTTAAACTGCCATGCCGTATAGTTTTGATAAAAGCATAGGGCTGGTTGTAGTAAATATTTACTTTTATCAACCAAATTATAGGAAGCAATGCACAGCGCATAATTTACTTTTATAGTTGTTATCTTTTACCCAATAAAAAACACTTAAAAAAGGCGATGGATCCTTTTTATCTCATCCCCCAGACAGTGCCCACTAAATTAGCATTAGATAGGGACAAGATATAGACCTCAACATTATTATTTGGTGCACTATAAAAAATATCCGTTGTAATTACGGAGAATCAATGATAAATTTAACGGTGTATCACCGTGATTGTGATTTACGGTGAGACACTGTAAAACTTATTACTTGTACATTGAACATCCGTAAACCAGTACAGTGAAACAACATTTTCTCTTTTACGGTGAATCTCACGTTAAAAGTTTGCTCACCAGGTGGCAGCTTGGTTTGATAGAGAGACTTTAGTGGAAGCTATCAACTAAAAATATACATAATTGTGTTAGATTTATAAAGATATCCAACTATCTCATTAATTACACAATCAAAACTGAGGCCTTTGGCATATTAAAGATAAAAAATATATAATTTCCTTTTTTGAGACCCTGGAGACTAGTACGAATAGTATAAACACCCATGTTGTGGTAATTAGAATTATACATATTGAGACTGTTGTCAAAGTTCCTTTGTAACAATCCTAGAGTACCTTTTGCTCATGGATTGTAATTGTATATTGCTATGAGGCATTCAATTATGCTTCTCAGGCCTAATATATATACAGGCCTGGAATTAAGATGATATTATGAAATATACAACAATGAATCCAGAAACAATTATAATCATCATTGAATAGCAGAGAATCACCGTATAATAATGATGAATCACCGTAAAAATACAACGGGAAAGGCCTGTAAAATTTACGGGGGAAAGCAAAATACGGTGACCGTAAAAAAAACGGGAAACGGTCAGCATTCAGTGATGCCAGTGATTTCACCGTAATTTTTACGGGATATTTTTTACAGTGTGGGGATAAACCGCTGATAAACCTCTGTGGTAAAAATAAAACTCGACGATCTACCCTTTGCTGGCCCCATTGCATATCATCCAGTGAGTATATCCTGTACCCCTCAGACCAATCTGCACCACCCTGGGGGTGTCGATAAGGCCTTCCTCCACGGCGTGATAGAAGGGCGTGCCGTGGGCGATAGGGCACCCCACCATCTGGGAGCCTGTACCTGTGTGGGCATCCACGTGGATGAGGCCAACTCGGCCATATTTCTCCTGAAACGGGGAAAGTGTCATTTTGGGCAAATCTGCACCCCACCGTTTGTAACAAAAAGCATACCTTTCCCTAATGGGAGTACTATGTACATCTACATATCTATCTATCGTTATCACAGTATTATTTAAAAAAAGGTCATTTTGCTGTGTATGTCTTATAGACTGCTTTAAGTATGCCCTACAGCTGAAGGAGCATTTTCTGTACCATCAGATGAAATGAAGAAACATTTTTTGAGCTATTTGAAAATAAGTTCTCTTCCATTAAACACTACATATAGTAAACAGCCCACGGGTACAGGGGTAGGGGGTGTATGCATCATAACCACCGTATGTGCCTGGAGGATGGGGTATGTGATGGTGTGGTCACCACCCATGGTTAAGGTCTTGCAGCCATTCTTGATGAGGGCCCTGTACGCGTTAGGGATATCCTGTGCAGCATAATTAGTGGGGTTCCTTAGCAAAACCATTGTTCATTTTGTGATAGAAGCATATAAATTGGGTCAGACATGCTTTATAGGATACTTTATCAGATTAAGATGGGAGGCACCTCAAATTTTTAATTTAAATGTCATATTTGATGGCGCAAAGTAGGTCAAATAAAAAAGACCAACATTTTGCAAAATTCTTTAAAGGAGCCTAATCATTGCCAAATTATATCAATGTATACAGTAGCATGTAGCCCCAAACATGCCTGACATTATCCAATTACCAGTTTAACAATATTCTGACCAATATAATACTCATTAGCATAATTTCCATATTTGTGCTCCTAATCTAGGTCACATGTTAGAATTCAATTTAAAGTCACAAAATTTGGTGACATATACTTTGAGATGTCACATTTTGGGAAAAAAAAGAACCTGGTGAAATTCAGCTTTTTCGTGTGAGTTTTAATAACGCTAATTAGATATAATTTAAAATCTGAAAACATTCACATGTATATTTGAAATAGGTTATTCTCCTTTTCCTGACATTCACTTAGGCTTTAAGATATGTTCCATTTATGGTTATCAAGCTTCTCCTGTCTTTTTTAATTATTTTTGACCTATTTATATCTAATTTGCATATCTTCATTTAGAATATTGCAATTTAAAATAAAACTTCATCAAAACACCAATCAATATAAAATTAGAATAGATAGTTTTTAAAACATTTCCTCATTGGTACCTGTAATTGGTATGATTGTATCAAAATATGTGACATGTACTGAGAGAAGGGACCTCAGTGCCCCCTGCACCCATTTTCCTGATTACCATACTGGCAGTCCGAATCTAGTCCATTTAAATTTCATGTTCACAGTGCCCGGCACATGCACATAGTCCCGTGCACTTTAAATTTGCCATGAAGCACTTGCATAGCCCTCTGTAGGCTTTCCCGGACCAAAAGGCAGTAGTTACTTCACCAGTCAGTAGTACTTAAACACTACTGATTGGACTACCGAAATGTTTATAAATGCTATATCTGACAACAGTAGTCAATTAGTAATATACTAATCTGCTACTAAAACATCTTTGGCCTCATCCACCAACTACTTCTCAAAGCAGTATTCCACTAATTGTATACTAAAATGACTAACATTTTGCATATCACACTAATATAATACTCCTGAGCTCACAGAGTGCATGGTAGTATTAATTTAGTACTCTACTAGATATATACTTACTTCCCAGGGGCATTCTAGTGCTTCTGTTCTGGTTTCAAAATTTGACAGACAGAATGTGCCAGAATCTAGTGCAGCCAACACAGGAAAACACAGGGAGAATATTATATAGAAATATTCTGTCAAGGACCTGTCATACTGTTATAAAAATAGGCACACAGTGCATTGAACACCTTGTGACCACAGTGGGCACATTAACATATTTCAAACATGACCCACTGAGCCTCAGTGAAATGTAGGTATTTAGGAGTGCTAGGGAGCTAGCAACGTAGTAGGCTCAACCACTACTCATATCATACTGATTTCAGTAGCCTTTTAGTATATACTTATTTGTATACTTATTCCATACTTTTGCCTCATTTGAATATTTCGGACATACTTATTCCATACTGGAGTTGCACTCATTCAATACCTATTCAATACTTATTCTATACTCACTACTTCTTCTGTCTTTTCATAGGTCAGGGTAGTGGGGATGTGTTCATACTCTATCAATACTAGAATGCTACTGAAAAAACATACTTTTTCTGCACTAAAACTATACTATTATTCCACTGCCTTTTGGTCCGGCTTCTAACACCCACAGTGTATGAGAGCATAGCAGACCTTGCCGGCCTGAGGAAGATCTGACCAGTTTGGGCTCCATCCATCTTTGCTTTGTACCCATCCCCAGCCTGAAGGTGATGGCAGTTCTGGTCTGACAATTAAGTTGATCTATGATGAATGGAACAAATTCTCGGTCTGCATACTCTCCAAATATTTTAGCCATTTTTGGTTTGAACATGTTAACAATGGCAGCTGCATCAACGATTTTCACTGTTACTTTTGCAGCCACATCTTGTGGGGTCTGAGTATCAAGTGACTTTAGGCAGGGTAGAGGGAGGATCTGCATTGTTTTCATGTGCAAAGAACCATTTTTTTAAATGTTTTACCACAATTGTCATATTGTTCAGAAGCAAAGGTTGAGGATTACATTCTCCATGTACAAGATTGAACGTGTGATTGAGATCACACTAGACTCAGGGTCGGGTAGAGGTGTGAAGGGAAATGTATCATTTATCATAGTAAGAAAGAGAAAGGGTGCACTCTTGTATTAATGGGATTCTTAAAGATGTGACCTTTGACCTTGATTTTGACCTTTTTCCGACCTAGATATCATCCTACACATAACAGAAACGGATTCAGCACCTTTGGTTTACCCTAGTCCACTATCCATATCCATCCATTGCTCCCCCTATTATATCCTGGCTGGACCGTTTCGGATAGCATACCCAAATTGTGCGTCACAAGTCAGGAACTGACAACTTCCTATAGACCTGCACCACACAACCTATAGGTCGCATGACGCAGGTGCCCTAAGAAAGTCACACCGAGTGAGGCAAGCCGCGCAAAAAAGGGTATACTCAGAAAAAATGTGTACATTGACTTTTTTGGGGGGGGGGGGGTAATTGAGCCCAAATTCAAATTTTCATGTCCCCCGATCTTGGCTATCTATGTCTTTTGTCCTCTCACGTCTATGTCCGACACACACTGAATAAAAAGCTCCCATGTCCATATTGTAAACAACTACCCCGGTAGAGAGAGGGGGAGGGGGGGTACTCACATTTCCATATAGTCTTTGTTGCCATACGTGCATTGTCAGTGCAAAGTGAATCAGGGTTATTACAACACTGATCTGTTACACAAATAATAGCAAGTAACCTCCCCTGTAAATTACCTCTAGTACTTAAGTGTTTGATAGATGTCTGAAAAAAAGCGTCTCACCTACCCCTCCCATAGAGATAGCATTGGTTATCACTTCATATCCAAATTTGGGGTTGTCGGTTATCTACACGCTCCCATAGAGCTCTATGCTGAAGCAAATTACCAGCAATTACTGCCTAATATTATTTTTCGTTTTTTAGGGGGTTACAGTAGGAATTTGTAAAAAAACAAATACACCCTTAGATAGATATTGTGGAAAGTGATCTAATGACACCATGCAAGATGCAAAGAGTGAAATATTGACCAAATGGGAGCAATTTCATTTTTTCAAGGAAAAGAGGTGTCCAGAATCGTCACACTTGACTCAGGGGGGACCCTGAGTCAACAAGAAGCATTTAGGGTAGGAGGTCTGACTTAGAGCTTACCCCCCATGAAAGTGGGCGACCTTGTGTGCTCACTATTGAAAACTATGGAGAATAGTGGGTTTTATGTGGTTCTTTTGAGTCTTTATTACAGTGATACCAAATGGAAAGAAGGGGTTTTCTAGACCAAAAAATCCTGCTGAATCCAAATCTTGTGGTCTTGATTCCCAGAAATTGACCAAATCCACTCAAAAATGATGTTTGATGATGCAAAGTATTAAGACAATTTACAAAATAATGTTAAAATGTTTGGGACATTATCTATATATAAACCTGTCAATCAAAATCAGAACCTCAATCTACCTATTCAAAATTGGCCTATCCCTCAATCTGACAGGCATTCTTCCTATGTATCACTCTACCTATCCTGCACACTGCCTATCCCTCAGCCTACCCATCCCTCAAGTTACCTATCCCCTGAATTAGAACCTTCTCTTGGATTAGCTCATCCCTCCAAAAGCTTAAAGGCTAAAGCCTATCCCTCAGTCTGACAGGCACCCTTTCTGTCTATCACTCTACCTATCCTCCAAAAGCTTAAAGGCTTAAGCCTATCCCTCTACTTGCTACTCCTGTCCACTTTCTGTGCCTACCTATCACTGAGTCTACCTATCCCCAACAGCTCCTGGATGCTAACGTGGAGACTTGTATTTGATGACGTATGTATAGAAGTGCAACTCCATGTATATGGTCCTGTGTGAAGGGCACTAGTCAATATGTAGGACACTAGGATGAAGTTAAGTTTTTATCATTGTTTATCTCTTGAGTCTAGAACTTAGGACCGACTAGCAAAACTTTAAAATAGGTCAGTGGGAGATCCAGATGTGGGAGACAGTGGACCCCGCGGCATGGCCTATTCATATTGTACTTTATTTTGGTCTCCTTGACCCCACCCCCTTATCTATAGCTCTAGGATGTAGTTAAGTCAAAGCGTGACCGGCATCTCACCAAGAACTTTTTTACTTCTCTCAAATTTACAGGGATTTTTTTTTTTCAAAAGGGCATTAAAACAGTCGAACATACATTTTTCTGCCTATTCCACATGTATATATCTATATATTAATGTATTCATGATTATATGCTTCATTGAGTCGACGTTACAAATAATATGACAAAAACGGTTTAATTTTATTGTTTCAAATTATCTGATTATGAGATGTCTAGGTCCACTTAGTCTTAGGACTAGACAGTTTCTACCTGAAGTGGTTGTGGATAAGGGAGTGTTCATTTATTAATTACAGGGGGGTTGGTGATATTTCGCACGGAGGCGCAACATTTTTTTACGTCCCCTCCCCTATTTATAGGTCTATTTATATTCAAAGTAATAAGCAAATATAACATTCTATACATGCTAAAATGAAATCTCTCTTTGCTGTCTATCGTATTCAGCATAAAAAATAACATGGTATTGGGTGCTTATTAGGCAAGTTTTTTCCTAATTGCATTGAATAATTAGGGTCTATATTCTTTAATATGTAAACGCAAATGAAAGAGCCTATTTAATGTGAAAACCGCATTTATTTCTAGAAGTAACCAATGCATAAATCTGTAATATGTTGTTTTTCATGTGCAGATGGTAACGACTGATAATTGTATAAATTACCAAATGTGAATTTTTATTCTAAGCACCATCTGTTATGTATTTTCTATTGTCAAGTCATGTTCTTTTTCTTTAATGTGCTGTTTTGAAAGACAGTCCTAGTTTATATACTACAACGAATAACACTTCCCACTAGCCCCTGAAAATGTTATTATTCAGGGTAAATGAAGAGCCCTCTGACCAGACGGTGGTTCTGGTATTGTGATTGGAAGACCTCATAATTCTGGTCATATGACTCACAGTGGTGCTCTCACCAGACAGTGGTTCTGGTAATGTGATTGGAATGCCTTATAGTTCCTAAACACTTTACCGCAAACACACCGTGTGGGACTCTCGGCAGCTGGGCTCTTCTTACAGTGCCACTTTATATGGTTGCGGAGGGAGTGTTTATGCTTGAGTTTTGTATCACAGAATGGGCAAGTTTGTGGCTTGGGGTTGGCGGCTGTACAATGCAGTCTCTTGTGAGTGGTAAGAGAGTGTACCGATACTGTGCGAAGACAGGCATCACACGCGACTGTCTCTTGTTGTAGGGTGTTCACCGCTAAGCTACCTCGACACGATGGTAGGTGGCGCCTCAGTGTGGTCAAGTTACGGAAGAGACCATGACAAACATTGCAGTGCATGGGATCTGGAGTAGACCAAAGGAGAATAGACTGGGTTGCTGAACAGAACTACTGGTATTATCAGACAGCAAATAGAGAATATATGTATACAGGTAGATGCAAATCTATAGTTTGTAAAATTTTAGCAAAATCAGCATGATGGCTCATAGATCACAGCAAGTGATATCTTCGTTTAGTATATTGAGATGCTTTTATGGTGAAAATCATTAGATAGGATAGTGAAATTATTTTGCTGATAATGATTATACAGTTTTTTCTCAGAAGATATACATACTTGTTTGTCGGCCAGGGTCATCAGCCGGGCAATGAGACATGACGTGGGCAGCGAGACACTTGGAACCGAGCAACTTCCCGCATTTATGACACACCACTTTTTTTAGACGAGCGTTCTTCTTTGAACAGGCCTGATTGCCTATGTAAAAAGAGAGGGATAAAATTGAGTTCAGAATTTAATTTACAGGTTTAGGCTTTATCATGTGAAAATTTACCATCTGTAATGATGTGGTAATGATGAGTATCATATCCCAATATATGGGACTTCCTATCCGAATATGAATTTACAATGACTTCACTTAATATCAAACTCACTCCTCTGAATCCTGGACTCCTATAAAATACAGCACTTGTGATTACCTGTTGAACCTTTTACTGAAGACATTGCACTGGTATCCACGGTTAATAAGCTTCCACAGTGACTGAGTATATGTCGTTGCACGTTACCGGGATGAAGGAACTGCGCTTGGCATACCCGACACTTGAGTTCGGCAATACCATCTTTGTCCCGCACAACCTCTATGCTGTGGTTGGTTAGATGCTGAAAAAGGTTTTCCTCCAACTCAAATACCATCTCACACACAGCGCACACATTGGGATGGGTCAGGAGATGTGAGCGGTAGTTGGGCGGAGTTATCGGCACTCGACATACTGGACACATCATCGCGGATACTTCATGGCTGTTACTATTAGGGTTTTCATGACCATTTTCCTGTAATCTGGGGTTATCATCATCTGCATTACAATTAATTCTGTTAATGCCCAGCATTTTGGGGGGAATAGGCGCAGTAGATAGTACTGTATTTGTAGGCACTTGATTGACTAGGAGTCCAGTGTTTGCTTGTACGATGTTGACTGGCACTACTGGTTCTTTGCTTAGTAATGTTTGCTGTGGCAAGGTCATATTTAGTTTCGCAACATCAACAGGTCCAACTGGAACCATGTTTAGAAGTATTAGTCTTTGTGCATTAGGTTTTGGAAAAATTAATTTCAACTTTTGATCTGGCACATGTTGTTTAGGCTTTCTCCCTCTCTTTTTCAAAACCTGTCCCTTTCTATGGCATGGTTTATTTTTGACTGAATCTTCACTTTGAAATTCATTCCTGCAAAGCTGGCTCTCGGTTTCAATCAGTGTTGGTGCTTGGGGAAACGGTTCTAACCTTTCTGCTTGGAAGCTCCAATTGGTAAGAGAGGTATGTTTCTCAACATCTGATTCACCTATAGGTAAATTACCATGCTGTTTAGTAATCAATCTCTTAGACACTGACTCGGCGGTTTTCAAATCAGAATCAGCGAAGAATGTGTAAGGCGAAACAGGAATACTTTTCGCAGAATCATTGCCAATGAGGCTACTCACATCAGATTTAGTAGAAGGAAGAAACAGACCCTGTTCAATACTAGTAGCACTGCTTGCAGGCTCAGTGGGGACAGAACCACTAAAACTGAAATCCTGGGTTACGCTACTCAAGAACTGTTCCAGCAAGTCCTGTTCGAGGACTTCGCGATCAAGACTCTGATCTGTGCGGATAGAGGCAATGTCTAATTGGCCCCGAGAAAACTTATTCAGAGATGAATGCGGTTCTATGATATCTCCCGTGGTCCCTAAGCCTGGGTCTGCTATAGCTTGATCTGCATTTGAATCTAGCCCAGGTAAGGTATTACCAGTTATTGGGTTCTCTTTGTGTTCTTCTCTGAATGGATTTTGAAAGTTTGATGAGTTCTGGCCCAGAGCCTGAGGAATGGCCTGGACATTATTTCCACTGGTTCTCTCTATCTCTTGGTATATTTCTTTTGACTGGTTTGCGAGAACACTAACGCGGTCCTCAAAGCTTGCCTGTGTGAGCGGTGCTGAGTTTTCATGGCTTGTATGCTTTGTCCGCGAATGGGCATTTTGTGAAGGTGAATTTTCATCCATCAGAGGAGTGGGGTCATGTTCTGATTGAGCATTCTTATCCAGGTAGATAACGCGAATACAGCCAGTGGTAGAATCAACCTGAAGGCGTGCTCGGACGCCCTTAATGTTGATGACACTGTTGTCGCTCAGATGTAATCCTAGAGTTTTTCTGTCTTCTTCGGTTGAAGTCATATTTTGGCAATCAACATCTGAAAATGAAAAGCATGAGGTGGTGTTAGGTTCCATGTTCAAGAACGGGTAAATACGCCAAAACGAGGAATGATTATGAGTTCACTGAAATGTTTTGGACTTTGCAGTTTTCTGTTTCTTTTTGCCAATTTTGGTTATTTTGTTATATAGGTTACCGTACATAGGCTACCGATAGCATTACGGTATTAGGCCTTTGGCTACATCTATTCACTTAGAAGGATCCAAACTGAGAAGGGATGGGGCCGGGGGATGGGGGGGGGGGGGGCAACATAAAGTAGGGTGGGTCGGGGTGTCAGACTCAAAGTGTTGCAATATTTTTTGAACCCTAAATGTGTGACAGATCTAGATCTAGGCCTATTACTATTAGCTAGTTGTGGGTGTCAGAATTTCTATAACGAAACTACAGGTTGTAGCCATTAAAATGGGATGGATGGTGGTGGTTGACAGGGTCTGGTACAAACAGGCCTCTATGACTATGCCAATAAGCATAAGCCGGTGATCCACTGCGGCGAATTTGTTGAGTGCACCCGTATGAGAGAGGCTTGCGAGCACACTCGCAAATATCAAATTTTTAAAAATTTCTGCGAATGTTGTTGCATATGCCGCTCGTCACCCGTGACAATGTTGTCGCAGGGACTCGCAGTAGGAGATCCATTGCTGGAACGTTGTCTGTGTGTACTCACACAAGTCTCATACACAGGTAATTCGCAGCATTTTTGTGGCAGTAGATCACCGGCTTTAGGGGCTACCGGTATTAAAAGGTTTAACCATGTCACCCCACTCCTACTCTACATTAACATTGTAGCCTACCTGTAGGCTATAGTTAGACTGTCCAGGGGCGGCGGAACATACTCAATGTTGGGGGGGCCAAGGGCCCAAAAATGTAAATTTTCGCTTATTTCGCGCATTAACTTCCCAGATTTACTTAGATGCGTGAAAATATGATGTTACCCAATGTTTCACACAAAATAGCATTGGCAGTGCAGGGGTGAAACAAGTGGCAGTGTGTCAAGTTAAATGTGAGGCTGATCCAGAAATTTGAGTGGTGAAAGTAGAAGGGGGTCTGGGGGCATGTCCCCCCAGGAAATTTCTGAAAATTTAGAAGAGCAAGGGTCCATTCTAGTGCGTTTTATGTGGGAGGTGTCAATAATTACTTTTCTGGGTCATATAAAAGGGAATGTATCATTTACAATTAGCTTTGTACCCGGTGCTTTCTAGTATATACAATCCCCCACCCCCTCCTTCACCACTACCCTTACACATGGATTGCAATCTGAATGTTGGTGGAACGTTTAGGCCCCTATATAATAATATGTTTACCATAGCCTTGCACAGGGTCTTTGAGGTAAGTTGATGGTGTGATGAAATAGAGAAAATTAGCAAGAATGAATTTCCTAAATAGGCCAAAATGTTGGGGGGGCCAAAACATATTCTGGGCCCCCCCCAACCTGAAAGTTGGGGGGGCCGTGGCCCCCCTGGCCCCCGTGGTTCCGCCGCCTAGACAGTCTGTCTAGGCTACCGTAATTATTTCTGTATCTTAGGGAGTGCTCATTTTTTAACAACAGGGGGGGGTGGTGAGATTTCGCGCGGAGCGCGCGAAATTTTTTCACCCCCCCCCCGCTAGAGGGGTCGAAATTTTTTACCCCCCCCCCGGCAGGCCGAAAATCGCGCGCGTTCGCGCCCCTTTGTAGCATAGTAACGCGCGGGCTTTTTCCCTCAAAACAGGTTGAATTTTTTTCACCCCCCCCAAGAGGGGTCCAAATTTTTTACCCCCCCCCCCGGTCAAGGGGTCCAAATTTTTTACCCCCCCCCCAAAAAAATTTAGACCCCTCTTGGGGGGGGGTCAAAAAAATTCAACCTGTTTTGAGGGAAAAAGCCCGCGCGTTACTATGCTACAAAGGGGCGCGAACGCGCGCGATTTTCGGCCTGCCGGGGGGGGGGGGTAAAAAATTTCGACCCCTCTTGGGGGGGGGGGGTAAAAAATTTCGCGCGCTCCGCGCGAAATCTCACCGCCCCCCCCCTGTTGTTAAAAAATGAGCACTCCCTAATACAGACATACTATTTGACGAGCCGGGACAGGAGGAAAAAAATACCGCCCCCCTAGCCACTCTCGTAGCCCTACTGTAGAAAGATAAAATTCAGTCTACCCCCCCCCCCCGATTTGACACTAGTGACAGTGATAGTTGTGTTCGAGCAAAATGTAATGGCAGTGGGGGGGGGGGGCTACCGGTATTAATTACTGGTTAAATGTACCCCTGCCCTGGGCCTGGGCGTAGCCCTATAGGCCCCTAAAAGAGGAAAAACGATGGAGGGAGGGGTATGGTAGGTAGGTTGGTCTACCTCTATCTAGTTCTATATTATACTCTAGGCCTATATTGATTTCCATTTAATAGGCCACCTAGCCTAGGCCAGGGTTAGGCAAGGTCCTACTCCTAGCTACAGATCTAGATCTACCTAGTCTCCGGAGCAAACGACTGAGTATCAGATGCTTTATTGCCTACTATCTATGTTTATATCCCATATTCCGAATCTACATTTAGACCTCTAGATGTAAAGATGATGATGGAAGCTTACCTCTAATTGATAAAGCTTGTCTTTCATGATAAAACGTCTGGTATTGTCTTGTAGTGCCGTTTCCATCAACTTTTTATGTACAGTTGCAACGGGTACCAATTTGTGCCCTGAAAACGGTAAAACACAGAAAGTTATGTTGACTGTGATTGGCTGATACAGATGTAAACCTCGATTCTATTGGTCAAATTATGTTTCTCCCTCAGTCCGTCAGAGGCCGCCACAACTGCAGTCTTCCGGTGGTTTTAGGAAAATTTATATTTCAGGCAAGAATTGCGTCAAATGTAAGTGTTTCCTTGCTCTCTCTTGTCAAAACTGTTTACAAGTGACTGACATATCTTTGTGTTCCAGTGTTGGGTACATCTCTATCCAGAGTAGGTCCCATAAATGACATAATGGCCATATCCGCTGACTGAATGGTCCTGTCCAGGGTAGACAGGAACGTAGGCCGACGTGGTTTCCAACCCCACTAGACTAGTACAGTACCCCGGGTACGGTAGATCTACCACTGCCACTGGATGATCGAGACATCTAATCGAAACACGCCGTTAGCGGTGGTCTTTTGAGCCTAATTGAACAGGCAACAGGTCTAGGCTATAGCCTAACCAGTAGCCTACATGGGACCCCAAGGGAACATGGGACCCTGCCACTGTGGCAAGACCTCTGGATCAGACTCACATGTCTGCTTTATTATATTCTATCTATCAAAGTACATTGTATTAAATTCCTATTTTCAGGGTCTCAGAATGTCAACTTATGTTCCGGCTATTGATGATAAAGTCCTTGCCACAGTTAAGGATGAGATAACGCGGAAAGAAAGGCTTCAACGGAAGCACTATTTCTACCTGAGTGAGGTGCAGAAACTGGCAAGAGAACTTCCAGGGTAAGCCCTTTAAGTCATTCTAATACAGAAATGTTAAAATCTGGTCCATAAATGTAAACCTGATAACCAGTGGGTCAAAATTGATAGTGAACTTTATTCCATATAAAAGCAGGTTTCAATTAGATTAAAACTCATAATGGCGGGTCGGTATACTTTGTAGTTGTACATCATTACAGGAATATGATATTTCTGCAATAGACACTAAGACAGGACCATGATGATACAAAATCCTATAATTCTTATAATGTCATGTCTTTTTTTCCTAAAGACCAACCTTACTCTTTTTATATTATATCATTGTGTTTATAATCAGTTCTGTGATTGCCTGGTACACGCCACTTGTCTGTAAGGGAGTGCTCATTTTTTAACAACAGGGGGGGGGCGGTGAGATTTCGCGCGGAGCGTGCGAAATTTTTTCACCCCCCCCTCTAGAGGGGTCGAAATTTTTTACCCCCCCCCCCGGCAGGCCGAAAATCGCGCGCGTTCGCGCCCCTTTGTATCATAGTAACGCGCGGGCTTTTCCCCTCAAAACAGGTTGAATTTTTTTGCCCCCCCCCCCAAGAGGGGTCTGAATTTTTTACCCCCCCCCCGGTCAAGGGGTCCAAATTTTTTACCCCCCCCCCCCAAATCCACCACCCCCCCCCTGTTGTTAAAAAATGAGCACTCCCTAAAACTGTTGTTATTATGAGGCCCTCAGGAGCCAGGAGAATATAGGCACCGCCCAATTTTTAATAAGGAGCCTAACCTGTTACCTCCTGAATGAATATTACTTTAAAAAAAGAAAAAAGAAGATATCATACTGTATGTTACAGGAAGCTCCAACAACGCCTTCCCTATGACCTGCTCTGTGGACTGGCCAACTCCCTGCTGGATGGCACGGTTTGTGACATAGTACGGACACTACGGGACGTCCAGCAGATGGAGGAGCAGAACCTGTTCAGTCAACGAACAACCATGGTCAACGAACACAAAAGTACGTACCGGTATTCGCTGTCTAGGTTTAATTAATTGCAATATAATTTGTCAATAGAACTGATGCAATGATTATGGTTCTCAATGCGGAATTCGAAATCTCTCTATTTGATTTAGCATTTTACCAGTATTCCATTTTGCATTCGTAGCCTACCGTAGCAGAGATGTAGGTAGTCAGGGATTTCCCTTAAACCAGGAATTTCAAAGCCCTCTCCTGTTTAACCATTTAAGGACGGCATGATGCCTTAAAATCCCCATTTTGAGTATATTTAACCCTTTATGGACGGATGTCGCTAAAAGATGGCATTGGTCGTCATGATGCAGCAATGCAGCCCCGGCGAGTAACTCGCCCGTGCTACATTGGTGCATCATGCCGACCCTCCAGGAGTGTCTCAACTCCGGAGGGTCTGCATGATGCCAGGGCTGCATTACCAAAATGTGGCGGAAAATTCTGAAAGAGCAACTGAAGATGACTGTTTTATACTTGGCACCCCATGTACCACGAATGACTTATAGCACTTGCATGTTTTACAGTACAAAAGAAGGAATATCAGCGAAAACACCGGGAAGCACTTCAGGATTCACAGGCGAAACCACACAACTTACCATATATCCAAGTAGCTCAGGAAAAAGAAATGACAGTAAGTGCTATGCTATTGTGTGCACCAGTCCATTGTAAAATGAATCTGCCTGCAAACTGACATTTATCAGGCATCGTATACCTTCCGCATGTCTTAACTGCTTGCACTGTGGTCTGAGTACCAGGTCGGTACTCATTGAGATCATGTCCTAAATCCCAAAATGATTGGTCTCGAAATATACACATTGGGCAGTTAGATTGCGTTCAGAATTGCATGGCTACACCGTTACGTACGTACATTGTGTTCTGCATTGTATGTTATTTCAACTATAAGGCAAATAGAGAGTCCCTCACATAGACCTGTATATAATATACAAGAACTGAGTTGCTTCCAGATTGAAATACAAAATTGAAAGCTACCCTCTACGGTGATATCTCCGGTTTATGCCCTTTCTCTAACCCATTATACATATTGTATCTAATCAAGAAATACACACAAAATTTAATATAATTACAGACATTTGAGTCCAAATGCGAAGAAGAGGTGAAGCGTCGCGACATGAAAACCATCCTAGCGCTGGACCAGCAGATGATGGACCAACAAGTAACGCTGGAGAAGGCGGGCGTCCCCGGCTTCTATGTCACCAATAACCCGGCCGAGATCAAACTACAGATGCACCTCCTCGACTTCATCATGCGCCTCAGTCAACAAGAACCACCCAGCTAACATCAGTAATAGGGACTATCAAAAGGGATGAATGTATTTAATTTAAGCTGTGACTGAATGATGTGAATGTTCTGAAGCAGGGTCAGTGAGACCATAGACATACTATCTGTATATATGTACATTGCGTACAACCTTGTCATGTAGTAGCCTCAACAGGTCTGTGACAATACCTTGGCTCTAGTTCTTGCACTTCGTTACGAAGTGTTTTTTTCTGATTCGGACAGCAGTTCGTATATATGTAGAAAAATAATTTGATTTAAAAAGAATCAAAGTGTCAGATTAGAACAATGCCATGATGTTCTCAATGTTGACGCTCCTCTAACCCACAGAAAGAAGACCGGTGCTTAGGAGGTCGGGTCCCACTGCTGTCAGTCATACTGGCACCTAACAGTTATTGTATGTTGTTATATGGAGATATGGGATCATAATGGTAACTAACAGTATATATCCTATCGGCAAAATGATATACTTCAGATTGTTGTAGCGCTGCATAGTACAAATGTTGCCCATAAAGCCCCATAAAAGCCTGTAACCATCCACTCGCTGCATGTAGAAAAATGTCATTTACCCTTATAAAGGAATTCTGTCTAAACTCAATAGAGGCCCAATATCATCGAAATGTCCAAGTAACAATTAATAGGTTTATATCTGAATTTATAGTTAGATTTCCTCTGCAGAGCTCCCAGATGTATTCCTAAATTTTGCTATAAGTAACACCAAATACTGTTTTCAATAGGTACTGTATTCTACAAAAGGATTACCGGGAGTATTACAGTACAGAAAGCGCTATTGTATGTTATGAGAGATACCTCGCTAAAAGTATCAGTGTGTGAGTACACGGGAAAACTATTCTTGAATAATAAAGATTTGAAAAGAATAAAATTGCGTCAATATTTTCCTCTTATTTTTAAATGTTTACATAATACTTCAATTTTACACTTCTATTACATTCTCCCCTATATCCTACCGTAATACTAGTACATTAGAATTGGGATGCTTGAGGTGAGGAAAGTGCTGTGGCCGGCTACTACTGCCACGTAGTGGACACCATATGAAGTAATCAGGTCCACCTTGCACTGAAGAGGAGAGATGACGCCACCAATTCCCTAAACTATTCTAGTCTCAGTGAAGGAAATGGTTCTTCTATTTAATTTAATATAGCATAGCACGCAATAACAACTACCGAGATTACTCTCTGCGAGACCTTCCGAGCAGAGAAACGATGAAGGGGGTTTCTCTCTGGACGTGTCATAAATCGCGTTTCTGGTCTCAACCTAGAATTTGAACGCCTCTTCTAGAAATCGCAACAGCACATAATAGAGGCCATTTAAGCTATCCATGTGTACATATTATCAAAATAAAAAGGTCATTGGATACCCGGGTGGAGGGGGAGAGTCCACCCCTTTGTAAGCATCAATTTTGGTTGTGGGGAGGTTCTTGACATGGAGGATTAGCGACATGGGAGAAGAGCCTGATAACAGGACTGGGGCATTCTCAACATGGAGGGTTTGGACACAAAACATATATGTGTTTTAATTAATCAATCAAAAACTACAACTATTAAACACATTTCAATCAATTCAAACACAGAAAACACTTGTTCTGAGTCATTTGGTATACAAGTACATCACAATCAGCTATAATTATAACATAATAGAAAATTGACCTATGACTTGCATTGGAGATTGAAACTGCGTGGCTATTACAACCTTTGTTTTCGCTTGGCACATAATGCTCCCTCTTCCAATAATTTAAATAACTTGTGATATAATACTATTACTAACCAAACACAATTTCTGAATAGCCCACATGTAGCTCCCACAAGAAAGGGGCGCAGGGGCCACCACGGGGCTGCATTAGGGCTGTATTGGACGTGAGGGGGCGTGAAATTCGCCCGTCCACATACGTTTGGTGCAAGGTGATAAGGAAGGCACATGCCCCAGCTGGGACTACACTGCTTCACGCTACTGGTGCGGCCTATTGCAGCTCACACATGACAATATGGACCAATGGCCACAGCGCTATTCTTTATTGGACCCTCCAATTTAACCCTCTCACCGCCAGCAGGCCGCTATAGCGGCCAGAGCACCTTATTCACTGAGCTGAACAAGAAAATATTACTCAAAATTGATGAAAATATTTTCTTACAAGTCATAGTCGAAGCACCTCATGTTTGGTACCATATTAAAGCCTATGACATCCTCTTTCACATCCTACATTCCATTCATGTTTACGAAGAATGTGAAAGGAGTACCTATACTAAAACCTCACTTCAATTTTTGATATTCATATTGTTTTCAAATTTTTGGCAAAATTACAGAGAAATCTGGCGGTGAGAGGGTTAAAAAAAGAAGAAGAAGGAAGTGGATAACGTCAATATAGCAGCGACTCATAAGTGGTGCTGTGTCCATCAATGTGTTATTCGTTTAGGCCTATATGAGAAAAGAGAGAAAACGACTCAAAATTCTCAAAAAAAAAAAAGAAAAAAAAAAAGAATAAATCGACATACCGACCCTGCACCATGTAATGTAGGGCCAGGCTCAGTTTGCATAGTTGTAAACGTCTGCAACCCCCCAGGAAATGTGGGTCAAAATAACGTATTTTTGTTGAGTATGGGTATACTTTAAAAAATATTCCGATTTACCGACCCCAATGTTTTTGACCGTGTTGCCTGAAACGCACTTTTTATGGCATAAAACTGCATGTGATGGGCTTGAGAGGAGGCTTAGGCTGTCCCCCAGACTATGGGGGCATTGACAAGCTGTTGTTTGCCTAGGTAATCCCTACCGAATTTCTATTACTGCCAGATTTGGCATCAAAAGAGTATCCCATTGCAAATAGATAATAGGCGTATATAAAGTATGGATGCATGAGAAAAGACAGCTGCGATGGTACGGATTCTTTGCAATATTGTGAAGGTAGCGGGGTGTCCTGACGGTGAGTGAAAAGACTGTGGTGTTCCCCATTCAATCCATTAGTACAGTAACTTTAGACCAAGTTGTAGTCAGAACATTGAATAAATTCAAAGAAAGCTGGATTTTGCAGGAATGGTAGGTTTACATATGAGGATTAACCTGTCAAAAGTCCCCATGTCTCCCGGGCTTGGCTTTTTTTCTACATGCGTTTTCCTATGAGATGTCAAAATACCACCAAACTGCAGATTATGCGATATCAATCACAGAATACCATCTTAATAATGAAGCATTATTATTGTCCAATTAGGGATAATTATATTAGGCAATCCAGTAGACAATTAGCCACAGGGTATTGACAACATTTTTAGACTATGGAAGGCCATTTGGACACAAAATTATGAACTGATTAAAATGTAGTATAACTGTCAACTAACCGAATCTGTGATTTCAGTACACTATGGATGGCCATTTGAAACAGTTGGGGGTATGGGGTGGGAAATGGTCTGACATGACAATAGAACAGGTCCTCATGTGGTCATTTAAATCCTCTGGAGATTGGCCCATGGTAGGGGAGTCACAGAAAGTACACTAGCCAGATGGGTCTTAATAATTTGACTTTGTGTGCACGTAAGTAATGCAATGGAGAAGATCTGTGGTGAAACACCTGGAAATTTGGAACAGCATGGAGAGCTTCGTGGTTCATGACATGGTCCAATTTGTTGCATGGTTTCAGCCACACTCTCCTTTTGCAGATAGACCTACTGAGCAGCTAATTGCCCTTGGATCTGGACTTGTCGCTGATAGTTCTGTAAACTGTGACCAGGCAGTAGATATCGGATCCATGGCAATGGCAAAGATGCCAGGGAAAGCTTTGCTAAGGTTAAGCTCAACCGCAAAGACAAAGTCCAACCTCTATCCTCAAGGAAAAACACGATAAGAGTGCACAACAAAGATGTGGTAGTCAATCCAAAACAACTGTTTAATCAGATTGTTTGTGTCCAGAATTCAAGTTTAGAGCTCCAGAAATTCCCATCTCTCTTTGATGATAGGTACAATAAGTACAAGACCATAGCACAGCAGTCAAGCAGAATGCCATTTGAACTGGATACTCTGCCTCCACAAGTACTGCCACAAAGCAAAATTCTTTCCGAACCTACCAACCAACTTCAAGCCTGCATGGGAAATGAGCTATTGCTTACAGACTGCAGGTGAAAGTTGGAAAATGTTGGAAAAGGAAAACCTTGTTACCTGTGCCTACAGATCTACCAGCAGTATCGCACAAGATCCTCAACATGATTAGTTGCATCATTATTAATTGCTAGGGGTGTCGACAGCAGCATAGTTGTGGAAAACTAGGTGTGCCATGCTCGAGGATTTTTCTTTACCTTTAATTTTTATATCAATAGGGGACCACCATGGGTTCCCTGACTGACGGATTGGCGTGGGAAAAAAAGGAGTGCCATGTTCCAAAACGTGTGGTATTTGTGCTGGTGTGGACTGTCTAAATGCTGCTGGAATAGGGAAGATTACATAATAGTTGATTGTTTCTATTTATATGGAAGGTGCGGTGGGCAAACAATCGACTGGATGGTGACCTCTAGGTAGGGGAACTCTGATTCAACCAGTTATATATACATAAAATATCTATACATGTATCATGAGGTACACATCCTCACATACATTTGATATAATATATTGTATAGTGAAAGCTGTGTATCACTATAATCCAGGGACAAATAAAAGTAGAGTGTAATGTATCACCCTGGTGTGTGGCTATCATGATGAGGTTAGCTGAGCATATGACATTGTTACCTTTGTTTGCCCACACTGTGACATAGCAGAACTCTTTATGTAACCTTCCTAAGATGAAATGAACTGACTGTCACGCAGAAATAGTAGTCAGCACTACACAAGGAGCAATTTCTGATGAATTGAGAAATATGTGTCACAAAATGCATATTTGACATTTATTGTGCAATATGATGGTACTCTGCCATAATTCACTTTAATAAAATATTCATATGCTACTTTCCAATGATATGCCATACTATTTTATCATTATATTGTTATGCAGTCATGCTATTTAATTTGACTTAAGTACATTTCGGAGCCTCCAGCAACAAAAAACAAAGAATGTTACCTAAAAAAAGCCAACTGGGGACTTTTAGTATGTTTATACTAGTACTTAACCCAACCAATCCTGAAGTTTTCAGCTTTCTTTGAATTTATTCTATGTTAAAGTCTAAAATTACTGTACTACATTGAGTTTCATGTGTTATGGGGGAACCATCTACATTTCTCATAGTTGCCTACAATATGAGAAGTCTTTTTTGTGTTGTGTCAGATTTGGTGACTTTAGAGTGAAACCATTTGACTTTAACCTGCTTGAATATATCGTGAACTATAACGAATACATTGACTGTGAGACTATGTATTAGATAGACTATGGTTATGAAAAGGCAAGACGAGGGCGAAGCCCAAGTCCGCCTACCAGCAAGCTGTGGTTAATTCTAATACCCTTTTCATATAACCATTGTCTATCTGACTTAACCTTCGGTTATGTGAAAATAACCAAGGTGTGAAATGCTTTGTCTTAGCCCTCCACCGTGGGTTAAATTCGTGTAGTTCTTTCATAGGTCTTAGTAAGGAAATGAGATATAGTTTTCAAAATGTCTGATGAAAAGAAAAGGAGTCTTACAAAAGAGATGTTGGAAAATATATTATATCATCCATTGTAAATAATATCTTCTTATAATGTGCTCACGTCTTAAATTCGTCAATGAATAATATAAAGCAATAAAAAGATAAAGATCGGCTCCAATCTGCTCGATCCTCTCTGGGGATACACAACGGCTATAGTATGGCTTCATGTTACTGTCAACACAAGAAGGGTGCCTCCAACCAACCTTATGGTCTAGTTATATATAACTAGACTAGGTTCTGTCCCTGAACCCTGGGGATCCACCGATAGATTATACCCTCCTTTCCATGACTTCAATAGCTCAGTCCATACTATTCAAATCCTGTACATTCTACATAATCTACACTGAATCCAGCATTCCAGGAGGTTGGACAGAGGCAGCGCCCGAGGAAAAGGACATACTTTAAATAAAAGAACCATAATTATGGATATAGAGACATGAGCAAGGGTTTGAATGTCTATCCTTGAGAACCTATTACGATATTTTGGAACGGTTGCTGTTGGGACCCGTATGGATGAGCTACATCCGGTCTGTGGCACCATTGGTAATTGGCTTTAATGCAAACTTCAAACCAGTCGAGGTCAACATGAGATAAATATTGGAATAATTCCTCTTGTCAAACATAATAAACATGATCATATTTAGTGTTTATAGCCAAATGAATAACTGTTACCACGATTAAAAGCTGGTGTATACATTATTAGATGTATTATTATAATTATGTTTGACAAGAGGAAATGGACATTACCAAGAGCTTTATATGATGTAATATGTACAAGAAATGACTAACGGTGGGGGTAATCTGTCACATATATATTTATGTGTACCATCATATTCGTCGACCCACCTCTTTCGTTAGTCCTAGTACTCCCTATAGCAACATATCTATATCCTCATGAGATATAAAGATAAGAGTGTGGGTCTCTTATCTAAAAAAACATCTCTATCTCACAAAAGTATACTCTTTTGTTAGTGTAGTTGGTTGGGCTCTTATCTCACAAAACATCTCTTAAAACACATATGCTCTTGAGTCACAAATACCTCTAAACCCATAAACATCTCTTAAGTCACAAAATAGCCTTAAATAACTAGTCCAAAGCATCATGCTGCACATGGGATCATATAAATATTCACCCATATCTGTATCAACATCCCCTACCCTGACCTGCTACCCTACATTTCGCATATACATGAGTACCTTACACACTCCTTTCCTTTCCTGCCCTCTCAAGTCAGGCTGTCTTAACCCTTCTGTGGCCAAGTACGTTTGGAGTTTAATTCACCTATCACAGAAGAGATGTCCCCTACAAAAGGTATATTTGAAAAAAGTATAGACACCGATTCGAACACAAAAAGGAAAAAAAACCCATCTTACCCTAACAATGTCTGATTGTGAGATAGACTATTGAACAGACTTCTATATCAATGTAAACCCATCAGAAAATGAAGAAGGCTCCTATTATTTCCATTGTTAGCCCCATTTCTAAGGGTATTTGAAGATTGGTCACTTATCCCGCAAAATCTTATTCTCAATGAAATCAGATAAAGTTAATAACACCAAGTAAATCATTCTCTAATAAAGACTTCATATCCATAACTTCTTTTCAAGATTTGTCTGCGGTCAAGATTTTTCAAGAGGTACAGCTAATTCTTAATGAAATTAGGTGAAGTTTACTGACTCAAATTAAACCATAACCCAGTGGGCACAGAACATTGAATCAACGTTGATAGCTGGTTGTCAATGTTGATTCAATGTTGATTCAACATTAATTCAACGTTGAACTGATTTTTGTGCCCACTGGGAAAGGCTTCATAGTCATATTTATCTTGCAGACAAGTGAATGAAATTGGACATTTCATTTATCAGAGCTGTTTGATTTTGTTCAATATTTATGTCTGATAAGGAACTTCATGCAAACAAAGGGTTAGATATCCTGTGAGGGGGCAATTTTTGATGATCTACCCATTGAAGGCTCTATGAGGAACACAGTAAAAAAAGAAGGCCTTATGTCATATATCTCTATGGCCAGTGCAGACCTCCCCATGAAGGTGGTTGTTCATTGAATCTGCTTGTTTTGTGACTTAAAGGGACTCGCTACTTGTCGCAGGATTACTGATGTTCTTTTGACTTTTGCATATAACTTAGGATTATGTTAGTTTGATTTATCATCTAATAGAAAATCAAAAGAAATTGGCATGTCACGGTACTAACTTTCATGATACGGCCATTTGAGCAAATGAGTACCTTAACTATAGAAATGAATAGGAAAACAGCATAAATTTTCACATTATCTGTCATGGATAATCCCCTTCTTCTATTGATATTGCAACCAAACTTGGGAATGTATAATGGACATCTATACAAATATTTTAGGACCAATAAAACAGGGGGCCACGGATAAAATGAGAAAGGCATGCATTTTAGAAAAATATTTCTTTTGCCTTAACTATAGGATCCTATGGCTGTCCTAGCAGTGAATATAATTATGTGAACAATGGAGGTATACTGTCCAAATAGCAAATACAAAATAGTTGATTTAGGGAAAGTGGTCTATGTAGGAATACGAATACAGCTCAAAGAATACTTTTTATGAGCTTCGATTTTTGCCGCCAGGGGGCTTCTGTCTAGGAACCAGCAATTCGTGCAAAAAGTGCACTTTTTGACTTTGGAGCTTTTGCGCTTGAAGAGATGCTTTGTGGGACAAGAGCCTGACCAAGTACACTACCTTACAAAAGGTACCCTTTTGTGAGATAAAAAAAACACGTTTTGTTACATAAGAGCCCCACATGAGAAGCTTTGATCTCTCTACCCTTCCTGATCAAAGGTATCAAATTGCTATTCCACAGTCTCCCAGAAGGGAAAGTAGGATAACTCAATACTGGTCCATTGCACTACACCAGCGAGTGGTACAGTGCAACTAAGGACATGATTCAATACAGGGAAGGACTCACAGGTAGAATACTTTGCTGTGTATATGGTCTGTACCATATCAAAATAACCATTTTATGGACATTGCTAAGGTGAACTAATTTATAAAGCGTATTGCATATTTCGCAGCATGTTTTTGTTACTTCAGCGAAGTTTGCCTCAGTGCAGTTTGGCTATCCCTCCAGTCTCTTTCCTTCATACTACTTTTGGAAGCATACGTTTTACACAATGAATATGTCCAAAAAACAAATAAGTAAAAAGAAGTGGACATTAAATCTCTTGCTACACAAGCTATGGAATAGAGATAATACTAACCCACAACAAGTGCTAATCTCTCAGTAATATCCACCAACCCTTCACGACCACATATGAATCAAGCCCCTCTGGTAATATAATGAAGTATCCTTACAGCATGCTACATGTCTGCACAATCCCACCATAAAAAGAACTTATTTAATGATTAAGAAGTCTAAGAACGGAACAGAAACACATGTATAGGAAATATTGCATATCGTGATCATTCTGGAGAGGAATGTTGTTTGGCCCCTATAGTATGGACAGCAGGTATTGTAGGCACAGTAGGTATCATCTGAGGGAGGCATTGGCAAGCTGTCGTCGGCCTGAGGTAATCCCTATATACACTGACATGTCTATGTTCGCTATAGTATCTTGTCCCAAAAGAGCATCCCATTACAAATGCATAACGGATGTTCTTCATATATACATAAAGCCTGAATGTACATCAGTATTGTGAAGCCTGGGAATAGACAGCTGCTCGAGGCTTCTTCACGCAGTAGGAAATGTTTTTTTTCTCATGGTGAGTGGGACAAAGGCTGTGGTGTTCCCACGAACCATGGAGTTCCCACATCAATAGGTGATCTGTCTATACATTTCCGAAAGTTATTGGCAATGTCCATGGGTAAGAACTCCCGAGGCCTGTATATGCGTATACCTCATGTGTTCACTACAAAAAAGAAACCCATAACACTCGTATTCTTAATGCATACCACCCTATCCTTAATGCTATTATTGTATACAATGTGTACATCGTTGGTTCTGCCCCTGAATCCCCGTTTACTTTTTTTCTTTATTCAAAAAAACCCTGAAAACATACTACCCAGTGGGCACAAAATTCAGTTCAACGTTGAATCAACATTACATCAACATTGCATCAACATTCACAACCATTTATCAATGTTGATTCAATGTTCTGTGCTCACTGCGTATTACCGAACCCATTTACCTTTAGGAATACAGTGGTACGCTTCTTTTCAAGCAACACCTTAAAATTTTAGATATAAAAAAGTATCATTACATGATTACTCTACATGATCAAGAATCCTCTATGATATTACATAGACTCATATAGATAAAATGATAAAAACACCTGTATGTACCTAAAATACCCTTTCGAACTGTGACACTCTTTGTAGTAAAGCAATTCGGTGCTGGTTCTAATATTTTGTGATCAGCACAATCTGCTTGATCCCCTCTGGAGAACCACACACCCTTGTGTTGGTGTCATATTACTGTCAACACAAGCAGGGCATCTCCACCCAACCCAATGATCTAGTTATTTCTATATACAGAGACTAGCTCCTGTCTTTGAACCCAAGGGATTCTCTACCCAATTCTCATATTTCGTCCTTAGCCTAACCATCGAGTGCACGTCATCTGAATATGCGTGTATCATAGGAACGAACTCTCGGGAAGCGCTGTAACATTTGCATACCTCTAATATCCCTGGTTGGTACATGTTAAAGCACCTATTGGAGGGACAGGCACACAACGCCATTTGTAGGCTGTCCCAAGGGGGGGGGGTGATGGTGATGATGAGTGAAGGTAGAAAGCACACTCCTACACTTTTACTGAGGCAATGGTTCTTTCAAACCAATGAGCATGTGTCCATTTTATTTAAAGTAAACATTTAATATACAATGATAGCCTCATCGATCCGGCTAAATGAATTATGAGGATTCTGTTTTCTTTCCCTTCTCCTGGAACTTATAAACAATTAAAACACACATGGTTCAAGAGCAATAGGAAAGTCATCCAATGTATATTCTCCAAGAAATTTGCATATATATTTGGGATCGTTGCTCTTGGTAGAGGTATCGATCAAGTTGCCAAGTCTTGTCACCAACATGACAGCTACATCTGGATTATTGCTGAATTATTAGCCAGATGTGGGACCAGCTGTTGGCTTCTTCCCACACAAACTTAAAGCCAGCCAGAACATGACCAGGAAGATAATTTATACTATTTAAGGTCGGTAAAATATGCCATAATGTATTATTCTGCTCCTGTTTGTGTCTATCCATCTCCGACTCCCTTTGTGTCTGCTCTTTCTCTGTCCGTCTCCCTAGCCAACTGCATGTGGCTTATTCTGTCTTTATACCACACTTGGGTGGAAAGACAAAAGAAACTGCCAGCTTGTATTATATGTACAAAAGGTGAGAAAAATATTCACCACTGGTGGGGCATAATTCAGTCAAACCACTGCCAGACCCATGTACTGAGGATAATGGCTTAGTCACGGCTGAGCATACTTGTCTGAGACTCGTTATCAGCCTCCCAGTGGGCACAGAACATTGCATCAACATTGAAAACTGGTTGATAATGTTGATTCAATGTTGTTTCAACGTTGATTCAACATTGAACTGAATTTTGTGCCCACTGGGCTTGACTGTTGCCATTATCCTACGTACAGCGGTCTGGCAGTGGTTTAACCACTACATCTCTGTCTGTGCCCCTTTATTGAATAGATTGGTACATGAGGTAGGTGGCCTTTAATGAGTCGGACCATGTGCCACCTGCCTGGCAAGCAGTCCCTACCTACACTGAAAACCTCAGGGTCGTCATTTTGACAATGCCAAAACTGACAACTTTAGGTAGTCAAAGTGACCACCTTAGGTCGTCATTGTGACTACCCATCTGAGCCATTCAGACCAAAGTTGTCATAATGACGACCTTAGGTAGTCACAATAATTAGGTAGTCAGAATGACTACCTTATGGTTGTTAATTTAGGTATTGTCCATTTGAAGACCTAAAGTCATCAGTAATGACAACTCTCAAGTCCTAGGTTGTCCCAATGACTACCCTATGGTACATATTCTATTCCTCTCTTGGTACTTATGGCACACTACTGCCACCTGGTTTTAACATTTGCATAACTATTATCTGTCATGAGATATACACTGGTGACAGGTAGCAGAGTGGTCTCTATACCTTTGGGGCCATCATTCTCACCCATTGGCAACTTATTTAACACAAGTAATGCTACTTAGTTCAATCAAGACTACACCAAATATGTGAAAAGGATGTCTCTCATTAAGAAGTGAACTTATTAGAGACTATATTCATACACCATTCTCCACTCCATCTGTCATTATTCATTATGACTACCTAGGTCGTCATAATGACTAGGCTCCTTGCTCTGGGTTTTCAGTGTAATAATCCCACACAGAAAAAAAACCCGGGCCAACTGTCAGCACAAGATAAACAGCTCAATCTCGCAATAACGTATAAGAGTTGTGAGGAGGCCATTGGTGAGATAGGGGCATCTAGTATTTGTAAGCGATATCTGCAGTAGGTCAGTAATATTCCAGTTTCTACAATTTATCCTGTGATGTGTTTTGTGCCTAGCTCGGTGTCCACAACACGATTGCTCCAACCCTGTCTGACCGGAACCTTCGTCTATGCACATGCATATGGTAATTATGTTCTGGAAGGGCTACATCGTTGTGTTGGAAGTTAAATAGGACAAGTTCAAAATAGCTAGTATCCAATATCCTCGCTTTCCTCCTTCTTCCTCTCCTGTCTCTATCGTCTCTCCTTATTGGCTCCTGGAGAGTTTTTAGTTAGTTATTTTCAGTTTTCTTCGTTCTCCTTAGACTTAGTTTTGCTCAGCCAATAAACGGGGCTGTGAGCCTGCCCCCGCTTGGCGCGGGGGCTTTAAATGCTACCAGTAGTACAGATTCATTTAAGGTCAAATCCCACAACGCGAAAAATGGGCCAGAAAGTGTTAATTATTGACATAAAAACAAGGGGCAACTGTTGCCAATATTGTAAATCGCAACACTTGTCCCATGATCTTATAGCTGGGACTCCATTACCCGATTTTCTCATCTGATCGGACCTATTCTCACAAATCGGACCCAAACAGATGTAAATATAAACAAACTCTGAAGCATATAAGGTTATCTATATTTACATCTGTTTGGGCCCGATTTGTGAGAATGGGTCCGATCAGTTGAGAAAATCGGCTAGTGGAGTCCCAGCTTATGCCTCTCCAAATCCCACAGTGGTCAATAATAAGCAAGCAAAGTGTTGCGTGCAGGACTGGTTAATGGATCTGTTTGAGGGGAGTTACTTCACAGTATGATTTGTCCTCACTATTACCTCTCATTTAGCCTAAAGATATTTGGAGTGTCCCCCCTATATAAGCCAAATGATTGACATATTCCAATAAGCAACATTTTCTAGGCCTTCCGGGGGCAAATATCTAACTCATTTGATCCTTGTGATTTCCCAAATCACAAGACAAAGGCAACCCTTCCTCACCGATTTGGGCCTGTCTTAGCCGAAATAGGGCCCAAAATCGGCAATAAGACCAATTCACAACATTTTCTGACCCTCTCTCACGTTGTGGGATTTGACCTTTATTAACATGGCTGTAAATTTCTATGTAATTTTGTATTAATCAGATGTCTGGGAAACTTATCAAACTTTGATGTACACAATCCAACTGCCTGTTGACATTGAAGACTAACAATCAAGATAATACTCCTTATGCAAAGAGAGACACACAAAAGAGCTCTGTCACTACAACCATTGACATTCGACATAACAAGCCTATAATTAGCGCCCCAACTTTCTGAAAACAGATTTCACGATTTGGAAGACAACTAATTTCTAAAATGTCATTAAAATTGTTCTATAAACTAGTGCTTCGAATCCCTCACCCACTTCTTCTTGTTCCCTGAATACTGCCTACATCTACAGTGTCTATGCATCTACTTATCAGACTGGATATCTGTAAGCAGGCTGTGTAGCTAATATGTTAGTGAGGAATTGATAAGGAAAGCAGGTAAAATTTGTTCTAAAAGATGACATTTGTGTTGCTTCTTAATACAATATACCTAGAATTAATCTTCCATTTTGCTTGAATATTTCTTGATTTGGAATCTTAAAACCAGATTGACATAAATTGCTCTATTTGTGCTTGTTATGACAGAAATCTTTATTATAAATATGATTAGAGTTATTTAATTCAGGTATTACTAGGCAGATGCTCACAGCTCCAGTTGACCACACTCACAATGTAAAGTTGAATACGTTTATCGTCGAACCCATACATCATGGAGAATCTAATTCTGAGATTAGGTGAAAATAAAAACTCCTCCGGAATGGTATTGGGCAGAATAATACGTCAAATAGCTTTGATATATAAAAGTACTAGCATATTTATGTATTTTTCTTCCATATAATGACTGTAGTACCTTTATATTTGAGCTTTGCTGTGTGTCTTCTATCATATTGGATAGTTATGCGCATGTAATATACATTTGAAGGGACGGTATAGGATTACTATAGTTGCCCTATTGTACTTGCACTACTAGACTAGAGAGCGGTACATATACAGCAGTACTGATGAAATACAATTTACATTGGGGAAGGACTCACAAGCGTTTGGTAATCATTTTCAGAAGGTATATTCATGTTTTACAAAAAGTATTAAAACCCTACTTTAGATGGAATAATTGTCTTTTGAATTCAGCTATGGAGATTTTTTCCAGTAATTTGATGCCTGCCCTTGGCTACATAGCTGAAGTTACACCTAAAGAACTACCTGTGACCCCAGCTAGCAATTATTGTTGTTGTACGTCAAAATAACATTTTTAACGTCATGAAACGTCTAGTCATAATAAGGAGCCATAGAGAAACGTTCTGAAACGTTGTATAACCTTTTTACTTGGTTCACGAGAACCTTTCCCTTATCAAATATGTTTTCGAAGGAAAGATTTGTGTGTGCAAATAATAAAATGCAAAGATTTGTGTGTGCAAATCATGTATTGCAAAGAAATTGAAATGATAAAACTAAACACAGGGGACCTTTGACGCCCATTGTGACGTGTTTGTATTGTTTCCTCATAATGGTAAAGGGATTTGCGTCTCAAATTCCACAGGATTTCCCTAGGTCCTTTTTGTGCTCTTAAAGAAAACACCACCCTAGTTTTATGATGGCTTAAATCGATGGTCTTGGAATTGATTTAGAATATTCGAACACATTTAGCTAGCCATGAGCTATTATAAGGGAGCACAGCAGGGTTATCTGCGGCAGCCCATGACGTCACCATTGGGGTAAACACGCCGGGTGCTGCATTGTTTAAGCCTGGAGGCTGTAATGAAACTACTTTTTGTGGGGTTCCAATTATAAATATGAAATGTACAACGTCATGATATTATGTAGGGGACTTCAGTGGGGTTATTTGGTGCTACTTGTTAGGAGAAATCTACAAGCAGTGTCAAAGAAACCTACAAGGGGCATGTTGGTGTAGACTAACAGTGCTGTACAGGCACTACTGTGGTGTGTTTGCCCCAATGGTGACGTCATGGGCTAGAACAGATAAGCCTGCTGTGCTCCCTTATAATAGTTCATGATTAACTAAATGTGTTCGAATATTCTTAATCAATACCAAGACCATTGATTTAAGCCATCATAAAACTAGGGTGGTGTTTTCTTTTAAAACAGGTTGTCTGGTAAATTTCATAACCCATTACTGCACCTTGCCCACTGGGTAATAAAAAAAAAAGCAGACCTGCAAGGTGGACCGGGTTTTGTTCAGGATGAAAGCAAACATCCAAACTATTATTCGCAGCAGGTTTAAATGTGCCACTCATGTGCTTTTAATACCAAATGTCATCAGTGCATAGAGGGATTCTGAAGGGTAGGAGAGCAGAACGCATCCTGAATGGGCTAAAGTTGAAAGCTGGAGAGCAATAACAGGCTGCCTAACAGCCACCAACCGCTTCCTAATGTTGAACTATGCTGATGTTATATCATAAGATGTTGATATTTGACAACAAATATGGACGGAGGATATGGTATTTCCAATGTCCCACTTGATCTACTACCTCAATTATGTACTCTTTTCATGCATAGCTGCCACCTAAGCCAAGAATTGCATTTATACCTGTTGCCGGGTTTGCTGCCATACTGACATTCATACATGTGATATGGGCCCAGGTGGCAGAACGGCCAGCCAAACCTGGCGAAAAGAAATTGTATTCTGTAACATCTTTGCCCAAATAATCCTTGTCAAAAAAGCAACAACAGCAATAACACACCATCAGCAAGAAACCGAAAACAAAAATATACAGCCGAGTGTACCATGAATTATCGTAGACAGAGAAAAGTAAAGATGTCAACTGTGTCTCCCACATGGCTCTGGTTAAATAAAGAGTCTAACCGCTAATGACTCTGCCTATATGAAGGGTCAACTTGAGCTGACCCTGTACTATCAGTGTCAACTCATATAAGCAGAGTCGTTAGCTGTTTGACGCTTGATTTTTACCAGAGCCACGTGGGAGACACAGTTGACTCCTTTACTTTTCTCTCTCTCTCTCTCTCTCTCTCTCTCTCTCTCTCTCTCTCTCTCTCTCTCTCTCTCTCTCTCTCTCTCTCTCTCTCTCTCTCTCTCTCTTTTTATTTCGCCTCATCTTGCATGAGTCAGAAATGAGTCATTATGGACACAGGACTACCTCTCATCTTCAAGTTCTGAGTAAGGTATGTTTTTATGCCTAAAAGTTCCTATCTTTCAAGTACATACACCTCATTTTATATCACAGCTATAGGGGAGGAAACATATGTTACTGCCAGCTAATGAGATGGTGTCAGAGTTGAAGGCAATGTGAAGAGGCCCTGACTTTGATGTGCATATATCCCGTCTCCATTTACTATGAGCCATGAGGCTAGAGCGGGAAGGGAAAAATTGTTACAAATAAGGCTATGTGTATACCTTTAGAAGAGCCAGAGTTAAATTATACACAGCTCTAGACGGACGCAAACAAAGATGTTAAAGCCACTAACAAATATTTAAAAAAGCACCATATACTCTAGTGTTACACATGTTACAGAATGCTCTAGGCGTTTCAATCCCAGAAAAAAAGCCTCATGTTTTGGGGGCTTAAACACCACTGATATCAATCCCTTGTTTAGAAATATACTTAGACTGTAACACATGCAGTTATACAAACTTATCACTCAGCTTATGACAAACTTCTAAGCTACTTTTAACAAGATGCTCATATCGGTGCCCTCTTGCTCCTAACGACTTCACAGTCCCATGTCTCAGTACATATGCCTTTTGTGCAATACTGCTAATGCAGTGCAGATCCCTCCTGGCTGCAATTCCGACATCTCCTTTCCTACGCCATACACAAGCCGGCAGAGGAGGGAATTGAACCAACAGACCATAATAATCACCAATCATTACTTGCCGCTACCAGCCTCGGGTAGCCTGTGGCAAGACAATGTAGTGAGGAACTAACAGGTTCCAGAGCCCTCTCCATGAGACTTGGAGGAGGCTTTGTGCCTCCTGCCACCGCTACTGATAATAATAACAAGATTGCCAATAGAGGCAGCTAAGGCATGCCTGCTGTTTATTGGCTGCTGGTAATTGCCTTTTCTTGCAGGCGCCAGCATGGGTATGTGGTGCGCTGATGGCGGAATGATTGTGTAACGGACGGAAGTTCTCCATTCCACCCAGCCTTGGGCATATGTATAGCTGTTGCCCCACCCCCACCTCCATCCTCTCCACCCTCCTCCCAACTGACAAAGCATGGAATTGTATATGTGAGCTGGTGTGACGTGTGCGAAGGGTGGGGAGCTGGATCAAATTATATAGGGGAAGGTGGGACACATGTTCTCTTGTTATCGGCCGTCGTATTCCTATGGATGGCTTGGGGATGAGGGTATCTTCTCTATTCTCCTCCCCTTTATGCACTGAGCTTGTATGATACAAAGCAATTATATGTGGTATTTATATCCTCATTTGACTCTTATAAACCAACTACGTTTTTAACAGCATCTTCCATCTAAATTGATACATCAGGATTAAGGTATTTTAAATATTTTTTTTATTGCTGAAAATACCCTATAGTTGTCTCTATAGTTGGGCAATTTTGTGCTCATGTAATCGGCGGATATGACACAATTTCTTGGAAAGCCTTAATAGATCTGCCCCATGTATATGCACATACACCATGGGCATGTACACATGATATTAGAAGTACGTTATAAACCAAGATGGGACAATTATTGATAGTGAGTGGGGAATATCAATATAATTATGAACAAAGGGCAATGAGGTTAGAAACAACATGAATGACATGGCCTGAAACCATCCGCTGGGTGGAAAGGTGACTTTGTGTCTATGAGGTACTGCAGGCTGTCATCAATATTCGATCAATGAATGAGGAGGAGGTGGGAAAGAGACAGCTTTTACGCATAATACAACAAAGAGAAAAGAAACAGCGTCAAAAGGGAGTCCATGCAGGTTGCCTCCAGAATGACTCCCATCTCTAGGGGAGTCCAGTTCGCCTAAGGGAGCCTAGGTGACTCTCTAGCTGACCTAAGGGAGTCACCTGGGTGAGTCCTATAGCTCTATGGGTCATACGACTCCCCCAGGTGACTCCCTTATGTCAGCCAGAGAGTCACCTAGGCTCCCTTAGGCGAACTGGACTCCTTTTTGACGCTGTTTCTTCTCTCTGTGAATATATAACCTATGGTTTGTGTGAGATATTGCATATCTTCATTATTTAGAAATCTATATTGGAATGTGCCATCCTAGGTAACAAACTGACTTCTTTAAACGTTATTTTAACGTCATTCACAGAGTGAAATGATGTTTATTTTGAATCTAGCCTAACTCCATTTCGTGGACTCAATTCAACGTTGAATAAACGTTGAATTAACGTTGAGCTATGGGTGAAAAAACGTTGAGTTGATACACACATTATAATGCAAAAAGAAATCCATTTACAACGATTTAATATTTACCTTGAATTTATTTTATTTTAGTTTGTTTCTTATGTTTTTCATACATCCGCACATGTAAACTACATACTCTTTCTAAAAGAGTTGCGTGATGCCCTTTCTCCTTTGTGAGGAGTGTAGTGATTCACAGGCCTATATAGGTATTTTTTATTTATAATTCTCACAATACCACCAAACGGGTGTCTACTAGATACCACACATTCCAATAACCACATTATATCATAATTTGACCAATCTATTAAGCCTAGATATATTTAAACACGAAATGTTGTCAGTAATATTGATCAACATATCATAAAGTGTCATTATTGTAGCTTATCAAAGACGGATACTGCTGTGCAACCATCATTTTCTTTTCATTACATACTGAACTGCCATCTGGTAAGTTAGACTGTAGTTTAAAGAAAACGTTGGATTAACGTTGAACCAATAGGTTGAATAAACGTTGATTTCAGTCCACAAAAAAACGTTGGTCAATGTCAAATATAGGTTGCCTGGAAAACGTTAGTTCGCAAACTGTTTTCTAACATTGAACCAACGTTTCTCAAAGCACGTTATCCACAAAAACTTCAAGTCAACGTTGAAAGAATGCAAGTGAAAAAACGTTAGTCCAATTAACCAAAAGTGAACGTTGATCAACGTTCACTAAACGTTTCTTGTTACCCGGGATGTATATCTTGAACAAAGTTTAGTACATTTTTTGTGTACATAGAAAAGTAATTCTGATTAAAATATTAGTCAAAAGGGAGCTCTGTGAAAGTATCTAGCCTTTTAAATGCTTCACATCACATATAGCAACAACGCATATGCTAGGTGACCCCATAGAAAATACAGTCCCGAAACTGCATATAAGTATTCCTTGGTTACTCTAGGAAGGGGACAGGAAGGGTATAGGACAATCCTATCCAGATTCACTGATTCTGTTATTTGAGCCGTTTTAGCGAACAAATGGTAGCCTTGACTAACCCCCATTATATTTCAGTGTACGTTATGTATATATCCATGCTCTTTAATTCCAATGCGTATTATATGTACATATAATAAAGCCATGCTGATAAAAATACGTCTGCTTCTTAATTAGCTGTCTGGCGGTTATTAATGGACTTAATTAAACATAAAATTGACATATCTGGATATATCAGAGAGTTAGATGTCTCAGTATAAGAACAGTTGATTACCACAGCCTGCATCATGCCCCCAAGGAGACACTGATATACCCCATTGGCTCATTAATGTATCCGTACTAAGGACCTGACATGTTATAGCCTACAACGAAGAAAGCCATAACGACAGAGAAAGCTGTAGGAGTGAAGGGAGGGAGAGCCCGATCTCTTCCGATGACGTTAGGTCGTCATACTGACAATACCTAAATGTAAAGCGCTAAATCTTTGATTCACCATAGACGACTCAAAGTCATAACTTTGATGATATAACGACCCTGTGCAGTAGTCAATCTGACGAGCTTCATTCATATAGATCGTTTTATTCTTTACAATTCAATCGTATCCAAAGGAATGTTCATGTTTTAACAACAGGGGCTGGTAGAATGAATAGGCATATGAAACCAATCAATGCATCATCACCAAAACATGACCAACCACGTCTGCAGTGACGACCTTTAATACAACAGACCTGAGTTTTCAGTGTACGTCTAAAAGAAACATGTCTGTACTTTTTTACACCTGCATAACAATAGCTTGTGTGGAGACAGTAGGCAATAAAGAATCGCCATAATGAAAAGCCGCGTGGTGATCTGTGTCACAGAGTCATTAGCCAAACCCCCTCCCCCCTTCATTAGCCATTCCCAACAGCAGGCGGCGGCTACTTTGTATGTGAATACAAATGGGCCAAACATAGTGGACCATTTGTCTGACATAACACTGCCACTGCATGAATATTTTGCATTTAAGCAAATTCAAGATGCCTTAAAGCTTAAAGGAACAGCAGCTGCTGGAATTTTGCAACTTTGATTATGGTGACGATGATATAACATGACACTGCTACTGCGTTCATAAGTGTTTGCATTTAAGACAGTTTAAGATGCCTTAAAGGAACAGCAGCTGCTGGAATTATGCAACTTTGATTATGGTGACGATGATGTTACTTATGGGTATGTAATGGAATATGTGATACTTATTATCAGTCTTCACGAAATCCTGCCGGACATGGGGAATGTCCGGCAGAAATGTCACAGGTCCGACAAAATGTCCGCTATGGCCGAATTTCCAGCTGGATTTCTAAGACATTTATCTGCATTTTGGTTTTGTTGTGTGTAAATAGGACCATTATTAAGGAAACTGTGCAAGGGTAAACAGGGGCCCATTTCTCAATGGGAAACGATCACAATTCTACAGAGCTGTTGTCCTATAATGACTAAAAACGTGTCTAAGTGACAAGGAAGCTAGAAGACCCACTTGGCATGTGCCAGCCCAAAACCCGACATTTGCCAGCTCCAGATTCCAGTTGTGGGATGGTAACCTGATAGGTTAGACGACTTTTGACTCTTTTATTTTATGACAGTCACTTAGACGAGTCTGGAGATAAGTTTACCTTTTCAGTGTATTCTGAATTAAAAATATACAGGACCGAATGTCCTGCATGGTGGAAAAGATTTCATAAAGACTGTATTTTAGGCTAATCTAAATGATATAAGGAATAGTTCCAATATGACATTATATATCATTAACCTAGCGATCACTCTTTTTATATTCGCTGTTGACCACGAAAGAACTCCTCGATCGTACACCATGGTACAAGAGGGGGAAGCGGGAGGGGGTTGGGGTTGGGGCACAATGTGCACGGGAGTATGACAAAAGACACAAGCAGCCCACAACACATAATAACGTCGCCGTAAGGTGATCTATTTGTGCAGTCGTGGTCTAATTTGTGTGGAAATATTTGCCTGTTATTAGCAGGCGCCGGCTCCGTTTTCCCGCCGTTATTTTCCCGTCTTTTATTCGCAGACGACAATGGGTTATCATAAATCAGAGTTATCTGTGAGGCCTGCCCGCCACTGGTCCGCGTCAACTGATAACTATCACCGACAGATGGCGCAAGTGCGCCCATTGTTCTAGAAGCTTCCAGGCCGGAAGTATGCATAGCGGAAGCGATTCGTTCTCCTCCAGCGTTCCTCGAAAACGAGGTTTTCTACATTCTGTTTTTTCTTTTATCTTGCAGATTACATTGTTTGTGTTTGTTATCGCTATTCGCCAAGGGTATGGATCTGAATTGCTCTTGGGTGACATAAAGATGATTTATAATACATAGGCCTTGCAGCCTACACACATGACATTGGAGGACTTCTTGGTAATTAGGGCACAGCATTTTTAGATCTGTCCTGTTGTCTGATATGCCTGATACTGATAGCATATGATAGTATAAGGATGACCATTAATCTGAATTTCGAGTTTCGAGAAGAATAACAGCAAAATCATTCAGAGGGCGTTTCTACAGTACTTTTCTCCCATAGGCTATGACTTTTTCATTTGTTCCATTTCATTTGATTTAAGACTAAGACTTTAAGAATGATACACGTACTACATTTGTATAGGAACCTAGCATGTATCGTCCCCATGGCATGAATTTTAGCTTTACAGTTTTGCATTTTCGAAGGTCTGCGTGAGAAGTCAAGATTCTCAAGTAACCTCAGGACGGATGTCGCGGAAAGGTGACATTTGTCGTCATGGTGCAGCAATGTAGCCCTGGCGAGTCACATTGGTGCATCATGCCGACCCTTCGGGAGTGTCTCAATCCCATAGGGTAGGCATGATGCATGAATGCAGCACCGGGGAGTTGCTCAGCAGGGCTGCATTCATGCATCACGACGACCAGGGGTATGATGCATATAGGTATCATGCTGTCCTTAAAGGGTTAACCTTTTCATTCAGGAGAAGTGCCCTCCTGGACGATTATCATTGATTTTCAGTGAATGGGATGGACGCAACATGCATAATATTTATATTGATTCATAGACAGCAAATATAAATTCATGTGTATACGTTTTCCCATTGCATCAGCGCATTGCATCTGTTCTTACCGTGCCTCATCTCGCAGCACTGTCCCCGCACTCTCAGGACTTTCAGACACCATCCTCGTGGGAAAAAACACAGACAAGGGGCCATATACTTCTGAAACCATGCATGTTTCCGTTTCCCAAGAAAAAGGGTAATCTTTTTGGTAGGAAACGTTGCATTAGAAAAAATAGTGTATTTTTCATATTGTATAAACTGTGAGAACGTTCTCAAATACTAGATGTTGCCCTCCTTTGATTGTCTCCTTAACATAATAAGTTGCATATGACTATTGGTTTGGCATTAAATTCCCCCCAATATAAAACATATATTTTGTTAGGGTGAAGTTATACCACATGTCAGCGTTTTTCTAAAAAAAAAAAGGTACGTTAAAGGCCCCAAAGTTGGCGGTTTTGCTATAAAAATCGGCATCTTTTTGCTCAGAAATTAGTGGAAAGGGGTTATATTTGAAATCTATTAAAAATGATGGTCTCATGTTTGTACTAGGGTGTGAGGACCGAGCGTTGCAGTCGAGACTAAAATCATTGAATTTAATCACGACTGGAAATCCCGAGGCACACCTCTTAACTGAAATCAGTTTCCTCAGGCCATCATCAAATAAATCTTACGTTCGATGCCACAATCGAATTCTGATGGGCCTAGGGGAACTAACTCTACTTGCTGTCTTGACACATCTTTATTGCATGGGTATATTCTACTTCCTATTGTGCTGCATTGTACTTAATTAGTCTAGGTCTGCCTTTCTCCGGTAACATCCTTCCCTGTCGCCGATGGCATTTAAATCTCTCATATTCAAGTTGGCCAGCAAACAAATGAATGCTGATCTCCCATGCCATTATCTCCGGCCATCCCAGCATGATCAGCCACACAGACAGACACACACAGATAATCTAAATGCTCCGGCCCTTAGTCTGGAGTGGCTATACCAAGGATGGTCATAGGCACATTGGTCAGGCATGACCAAGTGCTATTCAAGAATGACTGAGGCAAAACAGCATATGACTAATGCCTTACTCAAAAGGACTTGTAAGCTAAAATGGAAAATGGAAAGACTAAGGTGAGTTGGTCAGTACTGACCAACCTGACAATTTTAGCTAACCTAGGTTGGTCGGAAAAGGAGCCAAAAAATGACTAACTTCGGTAGGCACTATAGTGACTGAGAGATTGGTTGTAAAGGGAGCCAAATAATATGAGTGCTGACAGACAGTCCAACAAAGCCATTACATGTGGTCAAATTAACGATCTTTGTTCCCATACGGCCACCATATCATATGAAGGCCTCTCTGTCCGAACGAATAATTTTATTCTTGTTGTGATTGTTGATCATTAATTATTTTACACAATTTGGCTGTGGTTTGACCCCATTTAGGTTAAAAACCTATAAAACTAAACAAAACACGACTATATTGTGTAGCTTGCCAGGGGCTCTGGGAAGAGCATGCTTGTATTTGGCCTAGCATTATGTATAGACCAGACGCTAAATACACAATATCCCAAGATTAGATAGAACGGCAATCCAGACGTTCAGCAGAAGATGCTATATTTGGGGCTATACACATCGAGAAGCAAAACCCATCAGTGTATTTCCTGCATCCAATGCCATTCTTGGTTTCCTTGCAAATGGAGGTGTAAGGAGTGAGACGCTTTCTGCTAACACCATTAGCGAGGTGTGTCATGAATGGAAAGGCTTTAAGGGGTGCATATAGGAGTATCTTGCCTTGGGGATCACAAATGTAAGGCGCATTCTCCTGTAGATGCATTTGTATTTACAAAAAGGGAAAACATCACATACAACTACATCATGTCTTTGCCAAATTGAAAATTATATTATGTTTAATCATCAGAGAAGTGAACTTGAAACAAAGTTTGCTGGATTTTAAATACTAATTGATATTTATGCCTCCATAAGGAATCCTGAAAACTAATCTCAGAACTTAAATTATAGGGTAGGAATGACATAAGAGAGTAATGCAGAACGGTAATATGAAACTGTTACATTGAGTTACACAAGAAGGACTTGTAAAGTTTTGCTAGAAAAGGGATGATTATTATTCACATTAAGATGAATGTAAGAACGTTATCAATGTAAGGGTGGACATTTATGCTTAAAGGGGAGACGGGAGAGAGAGTAAGAGAGAGGGAAAGAGAAGAGAAATATAAAGTGATAGTACAGTCTAAAGGCAGTTGGATGGGGAATTTGTGACTACTTTCTATATCGTTCCAGCCAACCAAAGACTGAGTTAATTTCCCATTTCATGTATAAAAGCAAAATAAGTATTAGAAAAACCTCACAGCTACCTTAATTTTGCTATTTTACTAAATAAACACACTTCCCATCGCCTATTGCGTCCCAGGCAAACACGCTGCTGTGGAAACTGCTGGGGTAGTTGTCTAAACAAATAAGGCACCCTCGGCTAGGGATCTATCTAATTTCATTTTAGTCATCCTTCCGATGAGTTTCCACATTTTAACCATCACATACCGAAGTCCTCTGCCTATAGTGTGACATTGCACCATGGACAGGCACAGTATTGCTGTGGAACCAATATAATTATAATGATATACAAATCTCCCTCTAGATAAGTATACTGTTATTCTTTATTGACTTTTGGCATGGTTGTAAATTGCTGGTTACCAAAGGAACATTAATTATGACTGATCAAGATACAGTCCTGAGGATTTTAATTGGTAAATCCTTTAATACAGAATCTGCCTATACAGGTAGAACTGATCACGTTTCTATTTCTCATGAAAGCTGTTTACCAACCCTCATAAATATACAGCTTACTGAGAGATATCAATTTCATTGAAGCTAGAAGAAAGGGAGTAAGAGCAATAGTTGCAGATTGAAACAATAAACAGTGAATGTCAGATGCAATTGAAAAAAAGACATCAGTTCATTAAAGTCGGAACTGTAACAGTTCCATAAAGATAACTTTACTCAAAGGATGAAAGGTTATTAACTAACATATTGATGTAGTCAAATCCAGAAACAAATGTGTTAGGTTAAAACAGAAATTTCATGGGAAGAACCTCCCCGAACCAATTGTCATCATACACACAGAAAAGCAAAGGTGTCAACTGTGTCTCCCACGTGGCTCTGGCAAACATGAAGTGTCAAACAGCTATTGACTCTGCTATTGACACTGATAGAGAGTCAACTCAAGTTGCCACTGATAGTAGTGAGTCAACTCAAGTTGACCCTTCATATAAGCAGAGTCATTAGCTGTTTGATTTTTCACCAGAGCCACGTTGGAGACACAGTTGACACCTTTACTTCTCTCTGTGTATCTATACAGTTACTCCCCCTTATGACCCCTCACACACACGTTTTGATATAAAGACGGTTCATTGATCACAGTTCTGGTCCATCTAGGGAACAGCTATGGGCACTGCATAAATGTTCGCATTCAAGCAAATTTGAGATGCCTTAAAGGAACACTTTGAAAGACTTTGAACTTCAGCAATGCCACGTAAATGCCCCGGGAGGATCATAACGGCATTACTATTAAATTAAATGTGATTTAAGTGCCCCTTTAAGCATATTTACTTTACATAAATGCAAACATTCGTGCAATAGGTCATGGGGGTAAAGTTGATCCTTTTCAGACCCTAATGCAGTCTGGTACAGAACCTCTTCAGGACTAATCACTGAGGTGGCGCCAGGGAAAACATCTCTGGGTGTGATAAGGGGAGTTGAGCTGGACATGTTATTTCGGGGAGCACTCCTGCTTGATCAAGAGTTGCTCTAATTAGAGTTCAGTGCTGATTGGAAGTCAGACAACTGTAGGGCTGCCAATTAAGTGCAACACCAATTAAACAGTGGACCTTGATGAGGCCCATTCTACTGTCCTGTAGTGGGGAAGGCTGCCATGTTATTAGGGAGTGAATGGTACTACAGAGAGTGGAATCTATCAGCACACATTACTTCAGTATGGAACCGTGATTATTTGTTTAAACCAGGACAGGATTTGAATTGAAAATTGAAGAATCGTTTGAAATTATATTACCCTGTCAAATTACAAACAGCCAAACATAATTTTACATAATTATGTTAATCTCATAGGATACACTGAGGGATTACAGCTGTATCGTTTCCCTAGGGAATAGAATAATATTTTATGTGGATTTCAAAATTCAGGTGCTGGTCATGAAGGAAAGAGGTACACCTCAACCATTAAAAACTGACACGATTAAGAATGGACTAATTGAATAATTTAACACTACAATATGGACGCATTCCTCTAGAATTTAAGGCCCAAGCCAAGAATCCAGTGGTGAAAGAGTTCAGGGGTTAATTGAATTTCCGTACAGGTCTATATTTGCCTGTTTAGATAGACCATGCCCTACCTATGGCAACACACGACTGCTGAGAAACATAGCGAGCATAAACATCCTCTGTTATGGGGTATTCTGGGCCTGTCCCACATGAGTGCGCTTCTCTTATATTTCGTATAATCTTTCACTCCACATATGGCTACATAGTGACAGCTCTCATTTGAGCTGTCGGGATCTAAATGTCCCGATGTTGGTTATTGCAAAATAAGGATTTATTGTAACATATGAGACTCATGGTCCCTTACACTTCATAATTGACAATACCGAAAGTAATATCACATGAAGTAACTTTAGGAAACTGTTACGTATGTTGACAATACAAAACAGTCAGGTGTAGATCTATCTGTATTGAGATAAGTGTTATAACGTTAAGCACTAGTATAGGCTTGTGCAGATTGAGATATTGGCCATGGGATGCCACATGCACGCTGATCCCTTCATTATCATTTCTCTTTATAAGATAGATCCTTCATTATGATATTAAATTAATTATCAATAATTCAGGATTAATATAGTTGTAGGTAATGCATACCTGATCGAAATCTTATAAGCATATAGTTTTACCTTAGGGATATTATAGATAAGGTTAAAGTACAAATGTTCCCAGATGGTTTCCAATTTCTGAATCAATACACATTACTTCCATAATTCAAAATGCTCAAGTTAGACCTCACCTTGGGACAAGCCATTCCCTGGCGGCTACAAGTCTGCCTGCAGACTTTCAATTTCATTTTCTATAATTGGCATGGAATATATAGGGTACTTGGGAAAGCCATATTGATTTTGTAAAAAGACTTCAAGATTAGAAGCAGGGAGGGATGTTTCCGGTTAACCCACGGAAGAAGGATATTCAATAAACATCCAAACACAGCATCTATACTTCTTAGTACGACCCGGTGATGTAAAAACAAAAATAACCGGATAGGGTAGAGTCACATTGAGTCGGACATTTGAATTATATTCAATCATTCTAATCTCTTTAATAGGGGTAACGTTTAAGTATGATTCCTTCCAACAAAGAAGTACTAGAGATCTTAGTATACATGAATAACTATAGAAATTCCAGTGTTGGTCTCGGGGTAGGCTCTATGTCCGACTCATGGTAGCTGTACCCCAACTGCCCCTGTTCTGTTCATTCTGATAATTATCATATCAGGGACATTCATGAGTTTTGAAATTGATGCTTACTGAAGGTAATGCCAGTTGGATTGAATTGCCTTAGTCCCTTGGTATTTTATTTCTATTGATTCAATTCCAAACGTAATTTGAAACTGAAACTGAAACTGAGCGTGGGCGATGTAGGCCTACCTTTAATATTCTGTCCTACATATCTCCATCATCATTTCGGCAAAGATATGATATCTTTGACACGATGATTAATTAGGCCAGTTTGAATATCCAGAAATAGGGTATTAACATGGAGAAGATGGATGGAAAGAATGCCAGAAAATGAGTCATTAATCGCTATTGATGCCAATGAGGTTTTACATCAGCACTCATCTCTTTTTTATCTGTCACAATCCATCAGCCTAAGCCCTTGTGGGAGTAAGGGGGTGCAAGAAATTGTAAAAGGCAGTGGCGATTGAGGGGGGGGGGTGACAAAGGAGGCAAAACAGACAGTAAACGATCAGCAGCTTGCATGGCACAGCTATTAGAGAAGAAAGAAGAAAATGATTATACTGCCTATCACAAATATCAACATGACATGAGCTTCCTGAGAGTGCTGCTGTTCAGGTTCTCATTATAAATGCCAATTGCTCCGGAACACACTCCAGGTTACTGTCTTACTCATCATACTACATAAGGCCAAGAAAAAGAAGGTGTGAACATCTCAGGTTACTCGGCGCTACCTAGAAAAGCAGGGCCGACCCTATCGAATTCTGAAGAAACCTACTATTTTAGGGCATTTTTGGGCTATTTTTGAGTTGTTTTGAGGCTTTGCAATTCGAGGCAGTGGTAAGTGAGTCGACATTGAAGTTCACAAGTCAATTTCCTGGTACCTTTCAGGCTGGAGTAGAAAAAAAAAGTGAAAAAAAACCTACAAAAACATACTTTAGATTTTTAGACAATGCAACCTGAAACAGATCTTTTATTTTCTTTGGGCCGAAGGGGAGGGGGTGCCTGAGTAAAGTAGGCAGCTGAGGTACACTAATCATTGCTCCTCGTAACATGCCAAGTATGTAAAGTATCAACTTAGGGTTAATCAACTTGTCTTTTGGATAGAAATCTTCTCCTGCTTCTGTGTTATATCCTGTCTAGCAAGGTTCACCCGACAGGTCTTGGCCTCGTCAGCTTGTCCTCCCGGAAGAGCCAACCCTAATCAATACTTCTATGAGTTTTCCCAAGGCTTTATTTTGATGATGAGCATTAACACATTAAAACAGTCAGACGGTCTTATAGTATTAGATGTAGGCATATTATTTTTGAATGGAGCACTGGTTTTAAACATGTATTATTACCCCAATATAACAAAATTCAAACGAAAGGTCAGCCGACAAAACGGTTCCATCCGCTAGTGGATGACCGGCTTTAGGGAAGAAACGACATTATGCCTTTCATCCCATGCAATATCCCAGACAAACTGCAATCAACTCCATATTGTTAAACGTTGTAAGAAGCCTGTCTCATCATTCTCTCTTCTTCTTTTCATTGGAACAATTCTAACAAGGAGCCCTTGTGGTAGAATGGGATCGATTCAGAGCAAAAGGTTGAGCATTTCGCAGAGAAGGCAGGAGCGCCATTGCAAAGTTGGAAGGTCAGATGAAACAGAGCCATCGTCGCTGTCTCCCCAGATAAAATGGTTAGGCTTAGTATGGATGACCATTTAGGTCAAATTTCTGTTTAGATGAAATGAAAGACATTGCAATACTTACCATATGGCAGTAACAATGCAAACATACATACACAGAAAAGTCAGCGTCATTGTCGCTAGAACCATTCTCACCTGAAAATCACAGGTGAGAGTGGTTCTATAGCGACAATGACGCTGACTTTTCTGAGTATGTACTTATTTAAGCATGGGAGAAAATGAAAATGGAAATTTCATGCTGTCATAAACATTTTCATATAGGGTAGATTCACCTGGAGTCGGGCACTTGATTGTGTGGTTATTCAAGCTTTTTAAGCTCTTCATTTGAAAAAAAAAGAGGTAAAATTTATATGTTATTCTTTCCAAAAAGCAAACACTTGAAGGCGTATTGTACATGAAGAACCTCATATTCCCCTCAGGGTATGTGTCTGACTCATGGTGAATCTACCCTATTACTGGCAAACCTCTAATTCCAACATAACCTTCAATATTTACACTTATTTTAGCAGGTGTAGTCTACCATGAAACACACTAGAGTCACTATTTGTGGGAAGATATAATACCCTTATGCTCTGTTAAAGGGCCATGGCTGTAGATAGCGACAGAATGCACATGAACGTATGCTTTCCTGTTATAGTTGCATACATACTGGAGGTGAGCTATGCATGGATGGGGTCAATGAATCAGCAATAATAAGAAATGATTCCACTTTCTCTGTATTGTAAAGCTTCATTAGGTATCTACCCTAGGTCAGACTAATGGACCCCTATGCCTACATATTATGACAGTGCACCTTCAATACAATTTTCATCTTATCGTCACGTATGCATCCCTTTTTTGTTGTCAGATGACAAACATAAAATGTGCTCTCTAACTGTGTGCATTTTCTTTCTAATGTTGTGGAATTCATATGCTGGGGTAATTCTGGCATATGTTTTCCAATATTACTGCATTATGGGCTGTCAGATTGATGAATACCATTTGATCTTTTGGAAGCATCCCTTCTGTAAAAATGAAAAGAAACAAAAAGTAATCCCTGATGCAGGCAATTTGCTGAAAATCCCGTGGGAGAAAGACTGAATGTGGCGCTGTGGGAAAGTGTACTGTGGGAATAGACCAGCTGGTCTGATGAAAACCCGAGATGGCCTCTGACCATACATTGATGGGCATTATAAGGCACTCAATTAAGGGGACTGTTGGTAAGTCATTGAAGAGAGAGTGGGATGGAGGATTATGAGTGGGATGATGACTTTGAGTAGAGAATTACCGTGGTCTTACTACTAACTATATTGTGGAAAGCACCTCAAACCACTTCTTATGATTCGGATGTTTTGTGTTCAGCAATCTGTGATTTTTAACACTAAAATACCTTTAGTTACATAGGCTCGAATCCTAAGCCAATATTTTATCTAGAAGCATTAGCTAACATCTGAAGAATTGTCCAGCATTGATTCTGGATGGCATATACAAGAGTCTTTCCCATAACGTGCCCTGTGCCCATGCCGGTCACTAAGAGAGGGTAATCTTCCAGCAAAACAGAAAACGTAAAAGGCCACAGTCGACCAAATTCTGTCGCTGGGGTACTGGACTTAAAATACTGTAAACATATGTTATTTCATGCTGTATTTATTTTCGCGATTTTCGCGGAAATGAAAATCTGCGAAAATATGTACAGCGTGAATATCTATCCAGTGTAGTTATATAACTAGTATATTATACAAATTGCAAACTTAAATCTGCGCGAAATTGTACTTTATAGCCAAATTGAGAAAATATAGATATGTGAAAATATTTACATTTACAGTAGATGTGGCCAACACCACTGGCCATTGATCGTTTCTAACAACAGCTTTGCTGCCATCACAGGTTTTAACAAGACCTCAGCTTGGTGAGCCAGTAGACTATAATGGTGCCATGGGAAGGTGTGCAACTAGATATCCACTTTCATCTCTGCATATCCAGTCTAATGAGGTAGCGCCATCTAGTGTATGTTGGGGACACTACCTCTTTGTAGAGTCTATTGGGAGGTGCAGAGATGAGCAGATGAGAGTGGATATTTAGTTGCACCCCTTCCTATGGTACCCTATAGCCTACTCACTCTCCAAACTAAGGTCTTGTTAAAACAGGTGTGTGGTTGCCATATTAGCACATAGGCCAGGATACATGCATAGGGGAAATTCGCACTGCATCAGCGCAATGCCCAAAATCACTTTTCACATTGAGGGGCTTGATGAAAGTACACCTCGTTGGATATTTTTGTGTGTGTGAGAGTCTTAAGCCTTTTACCATTTGCACTCATTTACATTCATGTTGAGATAGATTCTAAATAATACTCTTTGCAAAGGGCACATGCAGATCTTTGCTGAAGTGCTGAAGGTTATAGCCCAGGAGATGTGCTCCCTGCATGTACTGATAATTATTTACAGAACGTGAACTTGTAGAAGAACAGCAGAAGCCCCTACACTTTAGAAAGGGCAGTGTGTTTAATTCGTACCTCATTGTCGAGCATCCTATAAGATTTCCCTTCAGGTTAATTGTTGTTTCCTAGAAAATAGTCTCCCGGATTACCTACAGTGGCAAAGTACACAATAAAAAGAGTTAATACGTCTTACATACAACCCCCCTAAAAACAATACACGTCTAATGCATTTTTGTTAGACAAAAAAACGATGTGATACCGGCATGAAGAAGTGTTCTATAGTTCACGAAACGTTGCATCTACAACTCATCCAGATGTCGATGTTCCTTCTACCCCAATAAAAATCAACAAATCAAATCAACCCGTCTGCTTTGTCTGGGTAACAATTATTCAATCTATACCTGGAAAATAACTTACAAAAAATATGACCAGAGAACCAGAGGGAAGAACTTTTGAACTTTTGAATTAAAAAAAGATCAATTCTGCTGTTTTGCATTGTCTCATCTGAAAGGTAAACATTACTACCTTCAAAATGCTGCAGCTCTGACTCTGGATGACATGTAGCAGTAGTCCCTCCCATGAAACAGCCTGTGGCTAGGGTCTGTCACTAAGAGAGGTTATTTTCCAGGAGAGCAGACTCCCTCTATACAAGATGGCAGTGGGCAGTCAAACGGATCGTGTTGCTAGGCTACCGGACATAACGATGTGGCATGCTCCACTGGTCATTGATCGTTGCTAAGGGCTGCTTTATGGCTGCCTCCATCTTGGTACTAATATAGGTCTCTAGATGGCGGTGGATTGCTAGATATGGAGTGCCACCCAGGTAAATATAGGGAAAATAACAATAGGATGAAACAGACTGGTGTCTATGCATGGTATATGTGCCAGTGTTGAAGTTATTCATGGCATGTTATATAAATCACACGGTGTCATGGTCTTGATTTAGTAGAAAACTCAATTACGGTAGCCTGTTTGGCCCATTTTTTCATTCTAGTCTTTCTAACTAGAATAATACTCCATAGGTTTCGGGCTGCTCCTATGCCTACATAGAAGTCCAACATGTGCACATTATAAAGGATCTTAATGGGAGGGGTCGTTATGAGGTTGTTAATAATTATGTGCGCTAAGGGGAGTCAGTGTCCATGAAATTTATTGGTGATCACAGGCAACGCATGATAAACTTTAAAGTGTAGCTTTATATGACAAATGCTGCTATATATTGCTTATCTTTACTGAATGAATGGCTGTATATAGACGGATTGTTGAATTGCAGGAGCTGTAGAGGGGGTAGGTAGGGTGTTTGTTGTGTGAAACAGTCACAGTTCACATGTCCTGTAAGTTCAGAATCTTGAAGAGATTGAATTAAATCAGGCTGCACTATTTTCAGCGTCATGATTTGAATCACCACTTTGCAGACTTGGAAGGAAATTATGATGACCAATCCAATGACTTGGTTTTTGTCAGTACTGCAACAATTATCTAATTTCCTGCCCGGGAAAAGAGATAAAAGAAAAGTGGAATTAATCAATGCTGAAACCAAAGTTTCTGGAAAAGCAACAACACATGAGTTAGTCAACATCAATAGTCAACATGAAAACATTATCATAACTTGAACCAGTTGGTATTTTTGAAATATTATACAGTGATCCCACATGGGCTGATGAATGACTAAGGAATGACAAGGGCCGGCTAATTTTTCTTTTTCTTTTTCTAGAAAATGCATAAATCCCAATCTAAAAATTGGCTCCAGTGAAGGACTATTAATTCATGGGGTATTTTACATATTGAATGCACCTTTTGCCATGGTGATGCTAATTCGGAACGCTGGGTGATCCCCTTAGAAAGAGACACTCACTTGATGGAAGATGTAGCATGTATTTTGAAATTGGACCTTATTTCAGCCCACACTAAGATTTCGCAGATCATGTCACAGATGTTTGGATTCCAAAGAGGCTATTGCTACCTAGGGCTAAAACTTCTCACTGACTTACACCGAAGTAATATCTTAAATTATGATAAGGTCGCTCAATATTAAATAATGCGCACATTCCTTTTAAGGCTAACAATAGTAAATGCTTCACATATCCAATGGCCTCATGCATTTGAATTATTGTTTTTTTCCTAGAATATGAAAATAAAAAAAACCCTCAGCATTTGTAAGTATCTACAGGCTTCATGATGCAAAACATTGTGGGCCAATATCTCTTTGTTCATAACAGAAATGTAAATGTTACAGGAAGAAGGTTATATTGGAAATTGCCTACATTCCTACAGAGACTGAAATTGTAGAGAAAAGCCAGCTCCTACATGTTCAGTAAAATTGGTGTACATCGTTTTCTTAGGCTACCTTTTTTGGATAACTTGGATTTCGGGTTGTTACAGTTAAAATTTTGGGAGGACAGCGGAAAACAAAAGCTCTCTTATACAGCTCCCTGTGGATAAAGAAAGGATGGCGCAATGTAAACTTTTTCTAACGGGTCTGATTATGCTATCATAAACCTTTTATTTTCATTCTAAATTGGTCTCATTTGGAATGTCAAAAGAAGTTTTTTCACCCCAGTTTAGCATAATATACTATATAATTCGTTATATAGGCTATGTAAATGGAGGGAGCAGTGACAAGTCCAGTCGGATTCAGAGGGTATTTTGCACCAGAATGAGGTATTCAAAGCATTAACAATCCATTGATGTATTCAATTCCCCAGTAGTTCTAAATGTAATATTATATTTTGTGTAAAGTGGTCCTGGCAGTATACACTGTCAAACAGATAACTACTGTCTGAAGAAAATTATGGTCATGACTGTATGTTGGCCCATAATGCATGCTTAGTCCGTCATAGTTTCCTTAACTTTGGAGGAGGGAGAAGTTTATATTTCGAATGACAGTTATGGCAGCTATCTTAGTCCCATGAATTCAAAGGTCATCAAGGCTAATGATGTAGGGAAATGCAATATTGTCACATATATAATGGAAATGACCCAAACCAATAGCTTTCTGGATAAGTATCTTATAATTAACCTAATGGTGTCCTTTGAACACCGGAGAAACCTTAATTGGAACTACTCAACATCATTTTTTCAGGTTTCGATCCCATTGAATTGCGTGGCCCTAAATCCTAAGGTAATCTATCCGAAGACATTTCCTATCTAAAGTAATTAAAAACCATGAAAATACTGCAGCTTTGACTGTGGATAAGTGATAGTAGTCTACCTCATTAGATGGCCTTTGGCTGCTGCTAAGAGAGGGTAATTTTCCAGGAGACAGACCCCCCCCCGCCCCCCCAATACGAGTTGGCAGGGGGCAGTCAAACAAATTGTGTTGCTAGGCTACCTGAGATAGTGATGTGGCATGCTCCATTGGTCATTGATCGTTGCTAAGTGCTGCTTTATGGCCGCTGCCATATTGGTACTAACATAGGTCCCTGGAGGAAAGTATAAGTTTTTAATATGTAGTGCCATCGAGGAAAATGTAGGAAATATATCATGTAAATATTTTGTGGAAGGTTTAGCCTCCTCACCCAAGCCACCCAAAATTGGTATTGTGGGGCAGATATCTTTTTATAGGTGTGTTTCTTTATCTATACACCACCTGGGCCTTTAACAAGACAAGGGCCTATAGGTGTTTTAAAAAATTAGGAACTTAAGGGCATTATACAAGTTTTAGTATTGCTTGTGTGTGGCACTATTCGATGTAGAACTCCGCAAAGTTAATGCTGAGACAGTATGCGGTAAGGGTAATTGGTTTTCGTGGATTTTCTTGGTGATCCTAGATAACACATGATAAACTTTACTTTAAGCAGTATTTAAGCACTATTTCCAATGGTTACTGAGTGAGTGACTATAATAAGTGTGGAGGACTAGGGGGGGGGGTCTTGGCATGGGTAGGGGAGAGGGTTTATTGTCTGTAACAGCCACAGTTTAATGTATTTTAAGGTCAGTATCTGGGAGAGATTAAATTAAATCAGGTTGCACTATTTTGGACACCCCGATTTGAATCTTCACTTTGCAGATGTTAAAGTAAATTGTGATGACCAATCCAATGATTTGATTTTTTGCAGTACTGTAACAAATTATTTCAGCTTCTGTTTGGATAAAAGCTGAAGGAAAGTGGAACTAAATGCATGATGAAACCAAAGTTCCCCAAATGAATTTAGAATTAGTAACAATGCCACCTCGCAGAGCAATGAGCCGAGATACATGCATGTAAACTTATATCTTAAATATTCAAAGGGAAAGCATTGTCATATTCATTGTTGACCATTATTTTGTTTATTTTGAGATATCACGCTCTGATTAAAAAGTAAGGAATGATCGGTGCCGACTTTCTATAATTTGATCAATGAAAATCAGTAAATCGTTTTAAGGGGTATGCACAATGGCTGTTTCCCATGCAATCATCCCCATGTTATCTGGGTTAAGACCCGCTTCATACATTCATACTGGTAATATTAGACCTGAAGTATTCATCAGTCCAATGCAGCAACTCACCTTGCATATTGCATTCCCCTTTTTCATTTCCAATTGGCCATTTTGAATGTTAGGCAGTCACAATCACGATGAAACATGTCAGAATTGCAAAGAACCTAAGGTTTCCCGGGGATAGGACTGCTTACCGATTTACATATAAGTCATATCCTAAATCATCCGACATTTCTCAATATAATACAAATGTGCCCGTTCTTTTTATAAGCCTAACCCATCGAGCACAGAAATCAGTTCAGTGTTGAATGAATGTTGACAACTGTCAACAATTATTCAACATTCCACAATGATTTCTGCACCCGCTGGGAACCAGAGTTGATCTGTAGCTTCACACATCATATGGGCTAATTCATTTATTTGAATTTATTGGTTTTGCTCCAGAGTATTAAATATACCTCAGCATTATGGGTATTTGTAGGCTTCATGATGGAAAACATCCTGGGGAAATACCTTTTTGTTTATAACAGCTATATCAAGGTTATAGGAAATTGTGTGCAATCCTACAGAGAGTGACACTGTAGACGAAAGGAAGAAGCCCCTACATTATGTAGGACAGGGCTTTTTCTATATTTCCAGACTTCACAAACAAGCAGTTTTTTCTTTGGAGGCTGAAGCCGATAGCCTATTGCTTCCCTCAGAAACAGTGTCCATACATAACATGGGGAGGGGGCCGAGTAAGGGTGGGCAATGTCAAATAAACATTTTGTGATTATCCTGACGCAGTAGAACTTACAAATTGGAGGCACACTATGTGCACCATCTTACCTGTCTGACAGGTTTGGATATTTCTACATTGTGCATACAGTCATGGTATTTAATCCTCACTCATAGCACTTAGCTGCTGCAGTGTCAAATGTGTGAACTAATCTATCACTAATCACAGTTTTGGCTATCTCGTGAACCTATACAACAGTGCTGCCGTCTAGTATTGATCGTGTTATATGATCTTTGGATTATGAGGCTAAGACCCCGTAAATGACCCCCAGCAGGGTGGAGGTTACATCAATTCCATTCAAAATGCATCATTTTGACTTGATTGAGTGTTCAGCAATTTACCGTAAATTACCAATTAAAGATTTCTATTTTTGAAAAATGAGCCGTGAAAATACATAATTTTAGGTGGCTTATCTCAAAAAGATAAATAATTCTTGAGTAGTTATAGGACCCCTCATAGGATACCTACATTCAAGATCCTTCAAACGAAAAAAGAATCTCGTTGATACATAGATTTGCCATCAAGTAATGCAAATTCTCCCAAAGGACAAGTTCAAGAGATTTCCCAGTTATAGAGCTCAAAACAGACTCAAAATCTGAAGGTCTGTCAACATTGACCCTGAATTACTGTATGTAATGCAATTTACTATGCATATTCTAGCCTGTATATGATGGAACCATTCAGGATCTCCTCATACAAATTTACTATATGTCTCTATCTGCTCCCTAGTTAAAATGGGGGCATATCATAAAAGGGTCATTTAACATAGGATCAGATATGGTCAGGCCAGCCAGCTAGACCCTCCGGCCACCCTACTCCTTGTATGGCTACCTCCACTGTGTTTAGGAAATATACGTCGCTGGCGATCCTGATACAGTGATAGGGAAAACCATTAATGACTTCTGGTTTCCAATGGGTCCATCAGATTAGCTGCCATGTTATTTCTCATTTTTATTTTTATCTGGTAGATACATTAGGGCATTCCTTCAGAAGTCACATCCTCTGGCACTACTTCACTCCCATATGTCAGGTTACCATTTAACAAATATGCCATGTCCTAATGCATCTAGGCATGCATAATTTGAAGTCCCACATTGCCTACCTGCTCATATTATGTCCTACCTACACAGGTAGAGCTCTATAGAGAGTCAGTCTTCCTAATAGATTCCCCCCTACCTCCGGAGCTAGTGAGTACAGGTGCTTTCTACGTCAGATATGTTTAGAAATATACATGTCTTGCTATTCTAATGGGGAAATCTATTGATGACTCCTGGTGTCAAATGATCCATGGGTCGTTCAAAGCCATCAACTGCAAAGGCAATAAGGTAGTCTTAACAGTGCTTAATACAATAATTCAATATGTGTAGGTGGCAGTAGTTGAAAAAAAGAGGTATTTGTGCCGAAATGAGGAGCATCAACTGTACATTGATGTATTTTGTTCTCCAGGTCCATCGTCGCAATGTAGGGTGTGAGGTTGGGTTGCCAAGGCTGAAGGGTGAGATGTCATTCCGTTAGTTGGTCACTGGGTCACTGATGAAGGGGTAACCTTTGATGCTTTGCTTCAAACTGTGGCCCCCAAATAAAGCCTTGGGCAGCTGACCAAGAGGGGCAATGCGGCAAACTGTAACTGTTTATTGACATACCTGAATTTATAAATCTAATGTTGATGCTCTCAAATTCACCTTCGATAAATTCATTCAACGTATCACAATGGCTATATATCTGAAGCTGTTTATTCCGGTTAAAGATGAACTTTACATTTCTATCATAACAACTATGTCTATAATATAACTACTAACAATTCACTCTAGGTGTTCTGCTAAATGGCTGCATGGTACAGTGGCTTACCATATTCAAAAAAGAGACAAGGACAATTCAAAAGGAGGGGGAACCACAAGAAATAAGCAGTAGAGAACATTGTTCCCCCATCCTCTAGAAGCAGCTCCCAAAGCAAGTGACAATCAACTCCACATTGTTAAACACTGCGAGAAGCTTGTCTCAACCTTCTTCCCTTGGTGGGAACAATTCTAACGAGGAGCCATTGTGGTAGAAGAGGATCGATTCATGGGAGATGGGTTGCGGACTTCATGGATAAAGTTAGGTTGGAAGGTCAAGTAAGCACATGTTTTGTTATAATGGTTCAGCTTTGCATAGGCCACACTTTAGGCAATACCTCTGTTTAGATGATGGGAGGAATCCTTCAAATATACCATAATATCGAAATAGATAACAAATCTAAAAGAAAATAAGGGATTTTTTTGTGATTTTAGAGCCTGTTGGGGGAGCTTTAATTTTATTGTGTAGCTTTAGGTTTATTCATTTTCAAAGAAATTAAGTTTACATGGGTGGTTCCAAACCCTCAGTTCTGTCAATGTTTATAGGAAACTCTGCAGTTCTTGGTAAAGGGTCAAGGCTCTTATTAATTTTCATGGCAGATACAAGATTTACTATGAATTACGTCGCTGTGATTAAAAAGAAAGTAGGCCTTAACTATGCTGATAATCCCGTGGGGGAGTGTATGAATGTGATGTTGAAAGTGTACTGTGGGAATCAACTAGCTGGTTTGTCCTGTAAGAGTTGAAACCCTGGATATCCTAGGACCATCCATCGATAGGCATTTGTAAGGGTATAACAATTGTTCTCTGCATTTGTAAGGGTATAACTTAAGAGGACAATTGAAAAGTCATTTAAATGCTCCAGGTCCATCCTGGAATTAGTAATTATAGCCATGTATGTTGACCCGTAATGCATAGAACTTGCATTAGCATATGCTACCATAGTTTCCTTAAATTATGAGGGGGGAAGGTTCATTTGAAATTGTATTAATGGCAGCTATCCTAGTCTCACAATCTCAAAGGTTTTCATACTGAGGGGAATTGCCAGTGCTACATTTTTAGATAACTATAGTCCCTTCATCAAATGGATTGATGGTGTTATTTGAACACTGGAGAAACCTTAATTGCAAATTCTCAAATAATTGCTTGTGTCTAATACTAAACTTTTCAATCCCATTCTATCACATGGTCCCAAATCCCGACCAGAGCATAAGATGATAAGTTAACACCTTTTAAACGCTGCAGCTTTGACTGTGGATAACAGATAGTAGTTCCAACTCTCGTTAGATGGCCTGTGGCTACGGCTGTCACTAAGAGAGGGTAATTTTCCAGGAGAACAGACCCCCTCCATACGAGTTGGCAGGGGGCAGTCAAACGAATCGTGTCGCTAGGCTACCGGACATAAAGATGTGGCATGCTCCACTGGTCATCGATCGTTGCTAAGGGCTGCTTTATGGCTGGCGCCATGTTGGTACTAATATAAGCCCGAGAGAAGAATGGAGTGCTAAATATGGAGGCTCATCAAGGAAAATGGAAGGCAGATGTCATGAATAAATGTATGTTGTGCATGATTTAGTTTTAGCACCAGCTCACCACTAAAGCGTTACTGTTATGCCTAAAACATGTGCTTCTCTCTGGTGGGAAGAGAAGGTAAGAAAAGAAAGGGGATCCTGGATATGAATATAGCACAGTCCATGAATCAGCACCAATCAGGTGCCCTACTTGCATCCAGTAGGCCAATTTGAAATGACATTCCTTTGGTAAACTATAAACATTAAATCCGAGAAACTAATGTATGGCAAGTTATTTCTTATATTAACTCTTTTTAAATTTACTTTTACACGGTTTTAGATTTAAAAAAGAAACGGTATTCTGCCCTGTCGGATGCCTTCTTTCAAGCTGCATGGCATGCATCTAGATGGAAAATATGAACTTTCATGTCATGCCAAATACCCTCTCGAGCCATTATAATTAGAGGTTGCATTTCACACCGGACCTTTGACGTCAAAAATTAACTTTGCGGCTTCGAAATCCTTGGATTTGCAATTTTTATCACTAGAATGGTACCCCATAGGTTTTACATTACTCCTAGCCATGTACATACGAGACCAACACTGGCACATGTGTATAGAAGAGAGAGGGTGTTATGAGGTTGTTGGTGTGTGGACTAGGGCGAGTTAATGTCCATGAAGTTTATTGATGATCACAGGCAACGCATAATAACTTTAAGGTGGAACTACGGGCGATAAACAGGGTTATTGCCAATAGTTACTGGATGAATGAGTACGAGTATAGTTGGGGGTCTGAATGAAGAGAGAGAGAGACCGGTGCAGGGGGTGATATTTGTTGTCTGAAACAGGCCCAGGTCATTGTCCTTCAAGTTACTAGGTCATTGCCCTTTGATTAAAGGCGCAGATCTCGGTACCCCTCCAGCGACAGTCGGAGTGGTGCCGGGACAGGTACTCAGCCCTATTTATAAGGGCGCTGGGGGTTTAAGCCGAGTATTTGGGAGAGATCAACATGAATACTGCTGCACTGTTTTGGTCACACTGATTTGGATTTTTACTTTTGAGGACATTATTTTTAGAGGGATCACGATGACTTATTTTGTGCATGATACTAAATACAAGAACCGAAAACCCTCCCTTATAAGCCGACCCCTTTGGGAAATATTTACAAGCCGGTCTTTGGGGAATCCAAAGAGTTTTATACTATGACTGCAGCGATGAACATCTCCCTTATTAGCCGATCCCCCACTTTCGGTAAATTTCAGTTAGGTTTCTGCTGCATAGCTGAATTATCAGAAATACAGTCATGTGAGTAAAACTCCACGTTAGGCCCCCGGTTAATACATTCTCAAATCCCTCATTGGCTATTATTTAGTTCTGAAATCATACATCGGCTATGCTTCTGATATTCAACCTCTGAGATTTAGCAGTGTAACAAAATCATTCTCCTCCTCCGAGACATTGGCCCTTTTCTGAATATTGAGGAACTTAACCCGATTGAGGAACCTACTGCTGCCTGAGGCAAGACCTGCTGTTTGATTCATGCCTAAATATTAAACCATCTGAAGTCTCTTAAAATACAGTACAGTGTCATTCAATTTCTAAGGCTAACAATAGCAAAGTGTCTCAAACATCCTGCATTACGAGCTAGACCAACTGGTTTATTATTAGCTTTTCTATTCAGCTTTTCTATATTTGCAGTATTCAAGATGAGACATGTTCTGGGGAAAATCTTTTTATAATACTTGGAGAATTATAATGAAGTAAAGACGGTTATAGAAGGTTGTCTGCTATATTTCCTATATAATCTAGGACAGTTTTCTCAGTGCCTCACTGTCAGACTTCACAAAGAAAAGAGAGGTCCATACATATAATGGGGCGGGTGTACTATATCACCTAGCGTGTGCACTGTCAAATAAATATATATGGCTCCCCTCTCCCTCGTACTCTGTCTGTCTGTCTGCCTGCCTGTTTGTCTCTCTCACACATTTTCCATCATCCTTGTATGATTATATAGAAACGTAGACTATATTATGCAAGGTTTATTTCTAACCAGTCCTAGCATTAGGGCATTCCTTCAGAAGTCATATCCTGTGCCATTACCTCACTCCCATATGTCATGTTACCATCAAACCAATATGCCATGTCCTAATGCGTCTGGGCATGCTTAATTGGAAGTCTCACATTGCCTACCTGTTCTTATGTCCTACCTTCACAGGTAGAGAGTCGGTCTCCTTAATGGGGTCCATCCCTTAGGAGATACTGAGTACACCCCTGCTGCTCTTTGCCTCCTGTGTGTGTTAGGAATATACACATCTTTGGCCATCCTAATAAGGAAAATAACCCACTAATGTTTCCTGGTATCAAATTGACTCTAAGTAATCAGATGGGATGCTGGGTTATTTCTGAGTCCAAATAGTGCATATATTATCTCTACATGTTACTTAGTGTACAATAAATATTATCAATCAATTCTTTTTGACTACGGTTTATAAAACTATGTTATGGAGGTAAAGGGGAGAAATGTGAAGGGGAATATCATGTCAGATTGACATGAATTGATATATTCTATGATCACATAATTATGATTATGCTGGATAATCACCATAAACACCCTAGGTAATCACCATGAACACCCAAAGTCCTCAGCATGAACACCTTCATCTAGGCCTGGGTGATCACATATGACCACCTAGTGAGCAGGGTACTCTCCCAGGTGGCCATCACAATGAATACCCTAAGCGTTCTGTAGTGAACACTTTAGACCCCCATTGGGTTTTCAGTGTATATAGAAAGTATCCATGGTGCGAGTCTAGCTTGTGTTTTAGTTCCTATGGAGAATGGACAGCAGGTTATTCTATGTAAATGAATAGAGAGGCCATTATGTTAGTTAAATGTGCATTACACGCATCTCATGGGAATTCAATCCACCCAGTTCTAGGCCACATTCATCTGCTTGCCGGGTGATAAAGATGTTGTACAAGGCAGTCTGTTTTGGATGGGGAGAAGTTATGGTGTGATGACTGTGGCAATATTTGTCATGGACTGTAAGACTGAAAGATGATGATGTCCTTTGTGGTCATGTAAGTGTAAAAGGAGGAAGCTATATGGTTCTGCAGGAGACGAATAGGTTGACATCATAATATTACTGAGACAGGGGAACAGTACTCCTGGGTGGGCTCAGTCAACCATTCCCTTACCATCTCCATGTCCACTGATGATCCTACCCTTAGAGACCTCATGTTTCCCTGACCTCCACATTATGTGATGGGCTGCTATGGGCTGCCATAGACGAAGATTCATTTCACCATTCTCATCTGAGATACATAACCACAATATGACCTCCACAAACAGTAAATAACCGCTTCCTGATTTATCATAATCAAAATCCTTATTGGGTCTTAGTCATTATTTATTGTGGCAATCATATGACCCAAGGACAACTGACCCCAGCCATCTGATTCCTGGATAACTGACCCCAGGCAAGGACAGATTGTCCCCTAGTATTGTTGGCTCACAATAAAACTGGCCCCCAGTCAGATAGGACCATTTTTGTACCTGTTTTCAGCATTCATAATAAATGGTAAACCAGGGTCTGGTCAATATAATGTGATAGAAAATGATAATGTTAACTCATTCGATTTGGATATTGAACTCGCTATGATATCATTTCTAAAAACCTAATGAACGGCAACTAGTAAATGATTCCCCCATACAAGACTTCTATCAGAGTTCCTTTTGTCCTTGTTATAACCTTGTCAGAACTGGCTTACCATAAGTACAGCATTTGTCTGCCTGCTGATAGTGATAACATACTCTGGGTCTGTGTCCATACCAAGGGGCCTTTGTCTCTGGCATTATCTGCTTACTGCCACCATAAACCTGCCCGACTAGTCACCTTATCCTGCTGTTGTATGGCTGCCCCCTACCCCCTGGAGGATACCACCCCCTGGGTTATACCTCAGCCTACTGATTGCCATTCTCTTCATCTTCAGCCCCATTCACCACCATATGCCTTCTATACTGAATCCAGTGTTATGTGAGCAGTCATGCATAAAGGAGGTAAGGATCATCCTTTCTGCTTGGCTTCTCCCTTTTGTCAGTTTTCTTCTTGCTTCTTCTTATATGAAATAGGTTTCATTGTGTTAGAAGCCAGGCAGAAATGATTACCCCTGTGCAGCTATGCAATTCTACAGTGGCTTGGAAGTGACTTTTGTGTGCTTGCATTATTATGCATCTGCACGTTCGCTCATTTGGTCATTATAATCATATACAGAGCGTGGATGCTGTCAAATAATTGTCCACGACTCCCTCTCTCTCTCTCTCTCTCTCTCTCTCTCTCTCTCTCTCCCTCTCTCTCTCTCTCTCTCTCTCTCTCTCTCTCTCTCTCTCTCTCTCTTCCATCTTCCATCCTCATATACAAAAGTATACCATATCATTATCTTGTCAACACATTAGGGTATCCTTTCAGAAGTCATATTTTCTTACATTACCTTACTCCCATATGTCATGTTACCATCAAACCAATATGCCATGTCCTAATGCGTCTGGACATGCATAATTGGAAGTCTCGCATTGCCTACACTGTAAAAAGTTGTTGTTCGTGAACAGCAAAATTTGCTGTAAGTGTACAGTACTTTAGCTGTTAATAATAGTACAGCAAAATCTACTGTACATGTACAATTCTGTTACTGTAGATGCAGGTTACGGTAGTGACTTGTAGATCTACAGTAATTTTCCCTGTAATATGTACACGAGAGGTCATGGGATCGATCCTAGGTCTAGCCACCTCTCATCAGGGATCTTTAGCAACAAGACTGTAGCTCATTTCATACAGACATGGCAGAGGTAGCTTATATCCCAATATGACCATTTGTAACACCGGCTCTGTGGCGCAAAGGATCAGCGCCTGTCTCCAACACAACAGGTCGTGAGTTCAATCCTTGGTGGAGCCACTTCTCTTGTTTCACCTACATCCACCTAAAATTCGTTTTCCCCTCACATGGATGATTAAAAATATCACCAGCACCGGGAGGCCAACCCCAGACCTTTACAAATTATTATTAATCAGTTGAGAAGTAGAGTAGAGATATATCCCAATATGACCATTTGTAACACCGGCTCTGTGGCGCAACAGATCAGTGCCTGTCTCCAACACCACAGGTCGTGAGTTCAATCCTTGGTGGAGCCACTTCTCTTGTTTCACCTACATCCACCTAAAATTCATTTTTCCCTCACATGGATGGTTAAAAATTCACCAGCACCGGAAGGTGAACCCAGGACCTTCAGACTATGATTTACAATCAATTTTGCTGTACAGTAACAGAAGATTCTGCTGTCCCTATACAGTACATAGTGCTGTAAATATACAAAAGCTCACTTGCTGTAGGTCTACAGCACAATCTACTGGAACCAAAGTTGCTCCCAATATTTGGTGTACAGGAACACTACTTACTTCTAACAGTGTACCTGTTCTTATGTCCTACCTTCACAGGTAGAGCGCAGGTCTTCTTAATGGAGCCCCTCCCATCCAGAGGTACTTAATACACTCCTCCTGGTCCTTAACTCCTGTGTGTGTTGGGAATATACACTTCTTTGACCATCGTAAAAGGGAAATCCATTAATGTTCTCAGTATCAAATGGACTCGAAATCACATGATCGATTGTTTTTGACAAGGCCAAAATTGTTTATATCTGTGCATGTTCTTTACCACACATGAGATATGACTGATGAAAGATATTTTGTAGGATGTCCTAAAGGGAAGCAGTAATATGTAATAGGTAAAAAGGACTACTATATCAGAATGAGGTCAACTGGTGAAGCTGTTACCATGAATTGATGTAGTCTGTCCAGCCAACCGTTGTGTTAGAAGTATGTGTAAAATAAGTCACATCATCAGTCTGTCAAAGCAGCAGTAGTAGAAAGTGTGCATGGCCCAAGGCTAGCATGTGTCGTAGTACATGTATATGGGGAATGGACATGACAGCAGGCTGTTTAATGGACATAAATAGGCAGGGCTTCATGTAGGGTAAATGTAGTGTATAATCGACCTCACTTCATGGGAATCCGACCCATCGAATTCTAAACCACATTTGTCTGCTTGTAGGGTGATAAAGATAATGTTGCACAAGACTCTTTGTTTGTGGAGGAGCTATGGTGTGAGGACTGTAGCAATATTTGTCATAAACTGTAAGACTGGGATATGATGATGCCCTTAATGATCATGTTAACGTATAGAAGGAGGAGGCTTGATAGTGTTGCGCTGGATGGATAGATTGACATCATAATATCATTGAGACAGGGGAGACAAAATTCCTGGGTGAGTCCACCTTTCCCTTACCATCTCCATGTCCACTGATTATCTTTTCCTTAGAGACCCCATGTTTCTATGATCTCAAACAAGCTCTGTATTATCATGTCATGCGCTACTATAGATTCTAATTCCTCCTCGATATAAACTTAAGAATGGATTCCTATGACATATGTTGCATAAAGAACTGACCAGACAGCCACTGGTCCCAGCCATCTGATCCCCCAGATTGATTGACACTACGGAGGACAGTTGCCCCTCCCCCACTTGTACAATTGGTCTACTTGATAACTGGCCCTAAGATAGCTGGTATCATGTAACTGTTTTCAGCATTAATAGCTAATGCTTTATCGAGGTTTAGTCATTATCTGTAAATAATGATGCTGAATTCCATTTGGATATTAATTTTCCCATACAGACTTCTACCAAAGTTCCCTTGAATCTCTTTGTTGCCCCATTTACCATTCATGTGCTTTCTGTCATGTATCCAGTGTTATGTGAACAACAATGCTCAGAGGATGCACGGCATATCCTTTCCGCTTGGTTACTCACGGTTTTATCCCTGTTTCCTTCTTGTATGAAATATCTTTACATAAAGCGGCCCAGCAGAAAGGCTGATCCGTGTGCATCTGTATGGGTCATCCTTAGTGGCTATCCATTCATGGTTAAGAGATGATGATACTATTGACACACTGCCATGGACCGCTGGATTTGGCAGTCAAATCACATAATCTTCATTGTAGCCATTTCTATTTTCAGGAGATATCTAAAGGCTATAGAATTGGGGATTGTGATCAGTTTAGGAAGAGTGGGATTTAGAGCTGTGAAAGCCGAGCTTGAGCTGCCTCTCCAGCAAGAGTTGGATTACTCCTGCCTTAATATAGGAGACGTGGGGATTAACGAGTAAAACTACACAGCCAAAAATAATTTTCTCATTTTCAGAAAATATTTCTTGTTTTAAGTAAAATAAACTTAAAACAAGTTTGTCCGTAGGATAACAAAATTTTACTTGAAAGCATGGTTGAGTTTAATAAACTAAGAGTAAGAAAAACAAACAAGAAAAACAAACAAGAAAGAAATTCTTAAATCAAGTATTTTATACTGGAATCAAGATGATATTTCCTGACATATTTCTCAAAATAAGATAATCTTTCTCACAGATTGGACCTTTTTTCTAGAAAACATTTTTCCTAAGTAAGTTTTAATTTCTTATTCAAGTAAATAAACAAGATTGATGTTCTTGCCTGGGAAAGGGGCATGATTAAATCTAATTTTAGTCTTAGAGAGAAAGGATTGATGCCAGAGCATCATAAAGAGGTTCATCAGATTAAATGCAGCTTTTTGTAGCTAGGATAGAAGTTTAAGCAAACAGACCTTTATTCAAAGTCATTTCACTTCATGTAATGGGACAGGTAATCCTTCCCTTTGTTTAAATGATATTACCAAGCAAATGGTGTCTCTTATCATTTCTCCCTAATAGTTATTATAATTCATTCACTGGAACAAGGGTTCTTACATCAAATTAATCCCTAACAAATTTCCCCTTTTCCCACATATTTTTACCCTCTTCTGTCTCTTTGGGACTTATTTTGAGGCAGAAATGTATACCCTGTTTGATAAGAAAGTTTTTGTATTGCATAGTGGTGGCCTCTTGTGGCACAACATGTAACTAATGTTCTTAATTTAAGAAAATAATTCTTATTTAGTAGTATGTATACTTGATCCCTATAGAACCTAACTTAATTCACATTCCACACCTACAAAATTCCCAAATAATGGAAGGAATTTGATGAAGGCATTAAGCATGGTCATAACCATCACATAATAGAGTATACTTGCATATTTTTTCGCCTTAATTGACACTTTGGATTCATGGTTTCAGGTTTTCAAGACATAGCAATCTTAAATCTAGAAATAGAACTTTCTTATTTCAGGAATATAAGATATAATCTTGTTGGGTGCACAAATTAGCAGTTTTAAGAAAATTTCTAAAGAAAAATAATCTTGAATACTTGTTTCTAGAAGAATACTAGAAAAATATAAGATTTTTTTTTTAGCTTTCCCTTTCTGAAAACAAGATAAACGTAAAAACTCAGAATGAGTTTATTCCTTGAATTGAGAAAATTTAATCTTGATTCTAGTATTTTCTTGGGGTGAGAAAATTATTTTTGGCTGTGTACAATGTGGCACACGTCTTGATCCAGTTCATGTATTGTGTTGTAATTTCTTTTCTTTATACTGAAAAAGCAGGTAGATAAATGACCTGTGATTCATCTCTATCTTAAATTGTCGAGGATAGATATAGCCATGAATGTCCCGCTATCAAATATGATAAAAAAAATATCTAGAAAAATGAATAGGAGTGTATGCTTTATTGCTTCTGTCCCTATATGTCTGTATAGATCTAATCTTCATTTTCTCAGGCATGTAGGGCCTGGATGGGGTATAAAGCCCCTCCCCTCCCACCTCCACCCCTATAGTACACCGCCCCCGCCCACATACATATCTCACCTCTAACCCTCCCTATGGGTGGGGGGAGGGGCCGGGGCCGGGGCCCGCCCATCACGGTGACCGTCGCCCTAGGGCGCCGTCCGTTGTGATTGCTTCGTCCCCGGGGTCCGTCTGGACAAGGCGCTACCACGACCTATATGGGGCGAGCAACACACGGCCCGGGTGAGTTGCTCTGGTTTGGTAAACTACCACTGGCATGCAAATAGCTGCTTGAAACGTACAGTAGATATGGATGTAGGATAGGGAAGGATGGGTGCGGGAGGAAAGGTGACGAAAAGCTTTAACCCTTTTATGGCAGTTTAGTGCTTGAATGTGCTGTGCCCCTTTGTAGTCAGAATGCGGGAAAGCAGTCCTGCATGGTTAGCCTAATTGGCAGGGAATATTCATGCATCATGCCAGCCATTTGGGAGCGTATCACATCAGTTCTGTAGGTTCGACATGATGCATGAATGCAGTCATGAATACATGCATGACAGTGAAGGGCATCATGCATTAGATCACTGCCAAATAATCACTCTGCGGTTAAGGGTTAAGCGGGGATGGGAGGGAAGTGGAAGGGGGTGAAGAGGGGAAGCAGGTAACAGGGTAGATTGACCCAGAGCCAACCACATAACTTGAGATGTCCACCCCAATTTTTATACTCATTAATACATAATAAAACTTCTTTCTGTGTTTCACAGTACACTTAAACTGTTAATCTTTCCAGCAATGAAAGAAATAGAGATAATACCATAAAAGAATAAACTTGTTGTACATAATTACGGTGGACATCTCAGGGTACGTGGTTGAGTCGAGGTCAATCTAACCTACATGGAGGAAAGACTCCTCAGGCATGAGAGGGCAGGATCGAGCCTGAGGGCAGGAGGATCGGAGCGGTGTACGTTTATATTTGTATGTAAATATATAGGCACAAGGAAAATAGATTGGGAAGTATACATACAAAATGATGACACACAAATGCAAAGATGAAAAAAGATGAAATATTATTATGATATTTATATTATAGACGTAGCTAGGACTAGTGAAATAGCGCTGGTGTGCAGAGCTTTATTATTACGAAAATGGCCTATAGTAGACTACAGTCATCTGCAAGTCAAGGTATTTGATGTATATGTACAGCGGAATGCAATAGTAGCGGATTATAGAACGGCGCAGAATAGTTAGGAATTAGGCATCAGGCAGGCGCCTACCATGCAGTATCACCAGGAGTAGCTCTAACACTTTAAGGGCCCCATAGTACTTAAATACATTATGACCTTTGTCGTCATGATGCGTGGGGGTAGACCTGGCGAGCAACCCATTAGTGCTGCATTGAAGCATCATGCCGACCCTATATGAGGTTGATTGATACACTGCCAGAGGGTCGACATGATGCATGGAATGCGTCGTGACGCCAAGGGACATTGTACATTCAAACATAATGCTAAGAATGACTTTAAAGAGCTAAAGGGCCAAGACGTTGAGCTGCTCACAATAGGCAGAAGGCAGCTTCCTGGGCGGTCCAGGTGGCTTAATCAGCCCCGAGCCAGCAGCCAGACTTAACTACAGCGAGCAGCTCTGAGCAGTTCACCAGCGGGAGCAGCTCAGTGGTTGGGCCGGCAGCCGCCAGGAGGCATGGGGCATTGCGGGTGGTGGACTGCCAGGAGCAGGTTGTATGTAGTGGGCGTTGTTATGTGAGCAGGAGCAGGAGCTGCTCCTGGAGGCTGTACCCTACTACTGTGAGCTACACCCAGAGGCAGTCCTACTACTGTGAGCTACACCCAGACCATAGGCAGTCCTACTGTTGTGAGCTGCACCCATTGGCAGTGCTACTACTATGGGCTACACCCACAGGCCGTCCTACTACTAGGGTGAGCTACACCCACAGGCAGTCCTACTGTCCTGGGCTACACCCATAGCCAGTCCTTCTACTGTGAGCTACACCCACAGGGACTCCTACTATTGTGAGCTACAGCCATAGACACTCATACTACTGTGAGCTACAACCATAGGCAGTATTACTGCCGTGAGCTACACCCATAAGCAGTCCTACTTCTGTGAGCTACACCCACAGACATCCCTACTATTGTGAACTACACCCATAGGCAAACCTACTACTGTAGGCTACAGCCATAGCCACTCATACTATACTACTGTGAGCTACACCCATGTGGTAGGATGTAGGCAGTGAAGTACCCACAACACTGGAATGTCACCCAGTCACACCACGGTCCTCCCACAGGGAAGGCGCAGGTGTCAGACCTATACATGGAAAGTTTCTGTACAGCCACCATCAATGTAAACACGCAGCGCCACGTGGTCTCCCAGTGCCTGATACAGAGCTAAGTGAGGATGAGCAGCTCAGGTTGGAAGATAGAAGTGCAGTGAAACAAAACTTATAAGTGCTTTGCGGAAAGGATGCGTTGATGATTAACTATATGGTAAAGAAGGCAATGGAGACATAAAGATATAGGAAACAATTAGAAATTGTCAAATCATTGACATCATATACTAGAGAAAGGGGAAGACATATGTCAACAGACTTAACCGTAGAGACGGGAAGAGACATGAAGTCAGCAGAGATAAATGTCTACGTGTCTAAGAAAAACTTTGGCAAGACCATAAGGAAGTTATAGGAATTACAGAGCCCTGGAGACACTGCGACCCCCATGCTCCTACGACAGATAGCAACAATGGGGTGCAGCATGGGCGAGGCAGAGGGAGGCGAGAGAGTGCAAGAACGATATCAATAACAATAACAACGGCAAATACAAGAACACTGGGGGTGATATAACAACAGGACGAGCGCCAGCCGAGCAGATGAGCTCAAATTGATTGTGTTGCAGTGAGCTGCTCAGGCCCGACCAAAGCCCGTCCCCGCCCGTTGTCTAATGGGCCATTCCATCATCATTGCGGGGGACGGAGGAGGGGCACGTGCACCCAATAGGACCCGGTGACTGTTTTCTCACCGGGCCGAGATCTATGCTCACGGACGGAGATTAAATCCAAAACACGTCCGAGCAACTCTGAGCAACTCAATGGTGGAGTCAGTGCGAGGGGAACGTCCACATCCGTGCCATCCATCATTGGGTGGCTGTAGTTAGATGGGGGGCAGAGCAGCAGAAGGTGTAGGTGTACATCGTGCACACCAGGAACAGAGACTGTGGGAGGGGACAACGGGTTTATACTACATGTCTGATTGCTATAAGGCCAGAGGGTAAAAGACACCGCCCTGGGGGAAAAGACACAGAAGTAGAAGATTATGATGAACTGCAAAAGTTTGTTGGTTTTTACTAGCAGCGAGGAAATAGGATTACAGAGGGCAGGGAAATTGAGATAGCGATTGCTGGTTAAAAAAAATACAATACGAGAAGGAGTGAGAGAGGAACAGAAGTATGGCTAAAATGTGACAGATAAACAGGGCCAGAGACACAGTAAATCCTACTAGAAACAGGTAGCAATAATTCCCCATGGTTTCCTGTCTTTCTTGCCGCTCCTGGAAACAACCTTATTTTTCTGGGTAAGAATAACAAGACACTTGGTCTGGAATGGGACTGGGAGTCCCAGGACATGTGCGACTGCTGATTCGTAAGGGGCCAAAAAGGCACAAGTCACAATGGACATTTAAGAGGAAACTAGGAAAGCACAGCACGTAATGTCATTACGGTATGTATAGGCTGGGCTTCCCTGAGCCTGCCAGCCAATGAACCCACATAAAGCCAAGCAGGCAGTGGAGGAGAGTGGGGGAGACACAGGAATCACATACAAATAGCGATGGACACTGGAGGACCCTCCCCAGTAGCCTGCAGACGGCCCTACTACCTCTACCTCTAAGCTGAGCTGCTCACTGGGATGCTACACCAGGGCACCAGGATATAGGAGCAGCTCAGGCTGTATGCTACTCACCTGAGCCTACCTGAAGCAGCTTTGTACCTGTCAGGTCTGCTGTTAATGCAGGTAGGTACTAAGTATGATCAGTCTTCAAAGGGTGCTGTTGTGTTTATATTCATAATTAACAGGGCCAATATCACCACTCACACTTAACCACATAGTAGACTAGAAAGGTACTAGAAATGTGAATGGTGAACGTTTGGTGATTATGCTACTTTAATACAACTTGCACGACTTTATGTTATTGTAAGTGGGTGTATTGCTTTACAGATTTCCCCCATCGCCGTGAGAGCTTCGCCAACTCCAAGGCAACTGCTTGCAATCTGATATTATGATTAAAAGGTGCTATTGATTTTATCATGACATTCTCCAGATATGTCTCAATTGATTGATATATTCAAAAAGAGTCAGGGAGTAAGAAGCAAAGTAAATAATCAGATTGATTTAGCCTGTAACTTGATCATCATGAGCTGTATACAAGGAAAGACCCTAATGCAATGTCCTGAGGAAAATTGATAATATGTCATGGATGGCAGATAACGTCAGGCGCATTATAATCTATAGGCAACCGGCAGTAAAACCAACCTTATTAGAAAAGGGAAATATGTACACCCTAACACACAAAGACAGCCTGCCCTGTTATTAGTTAATATAGATGGACAATAGGATCTACTGTATTTACTGTATGATACTACGGTATTAGTTACATGAACAGTATCATCTACTGCTAGTTTATAGTAAAAGAATCTGGCCCTTTTAGGTTCACTATTTTCAATTTAGGATGGCCGTATTAAAAAAATGTCAATAAGTAGTACACTCCATACATAAAAAGCAGCCATTACACGAGAAACACATTACAGAGAATGCCTGTAGAAGATAGCAGCGGGGTAAATACGGTGCAGTAAGCAGTAAGTGAGAAGAGCCGTTATAAATGGAGCAGCTTACAGGCAATTGATTCTTATGTGAGCACAGGGATTTGCACCCTTTGACAAAACAGGCCTCTCTGTGAGTAGGGGTGTGTGGAGGTGGGGGTAGATGTAATGGGAGTATAAGGCAGTCCCCGGTACAGTCTTCTGGCACGTGCCGCGAGAACAAGGCACGTGACAGACAAGGGCTCCACCCTTGTGCCCCCAGCCCCACATACATGACTCCCTCTGTCGCTCACTTGAGTGATGTAGTCTTGCATAGCAATGTCAGTTCTGTAACTAAGGAAAGGATCACAGTAGCCACGGATATCTTCAGTTGGCAGATTCATTGTAATGCGATCCGGAGGGCTCGTAGTGTATGTCGATTGGTAAAATTTGTGTAGTTCTAGAATGGGGAGGTGTGTATAGAATGGCTGATGGCAAAGGGATTGAGACAGAAAGAGGGGACAAATCAGAAAAGAGGGACAGATAGCAGAGAGACAGAAAGGCAAGTTAACAGAAAAAAACTGTCTATCTACATGATGGTTAACACGTGAGAACTGTGAAGGTATTCATTGATACCCAGAAAAACAGCGCGAGCTTGCCGAAGCATCGTGTATACACTGATAATCTAACAGCCCCGGCCCTTAGTTTGTAGTGGCTATCCCAGGTTGGTCATAGGGACATTGGTCAGGCATGACCAAGTGCTATTCAAGAGTGACTGAAGCAAAACAATATGATATGACTAATGCCTAACTCAAAAGGACTTAGCCTAAAATGGAAAGGTGGGTTGGTCAGTACTGACCAGCCTGACAATATCAACTAACCTAGGTTGGTCGTATAGTGAGCCAAACAATTACTAACTGGAAAAGAATGAAAAGAATGACATTTAAACTTTAGCATTATGCACACACAAAGAGCATATGTGTGCGACTCCTTGTGAATCTACCCTACATAAAGCTTGCGCAAGGTCACGCAATATTAATGCATTGCCAGGGAGGATGTCCCATATTTATAAGTGCTTGGGGTACGAGGGCCAGTACTATATCTCCTAACGTGCATATACCATTTGCCCTGACTAAGTGTATAATTATGCATGAAATTATACATCCATCCAGGCATCACTTTCCGGAAGCAAAGTAAACGTAAAGGTAAATGTAGACAATTAAGAATAATATCTACTTTCCAATGCAAATGAAAAGCATCTATATAGTTTTTATCTATATCTATAGATCTATCTATCTACCTATCTATCTATCTATCTATCTATCTATCTATCTATCTATCTATCTATCTATCTATCTATCTATCTATCTATAGATAGATAGATAGATAGATAGATAGATAGATAGATAAATATAGATATAGATAGATAGGAGAAAAGTCAGAGACTATGAAGCCGTTGCAGAGGATATCATAAAACCCTCAAAGTTTAATGTAAACCAGAAATTTAAAAAGCAAGTATGACGTCTACATCGAGTGGTAGTGTAAAGGTAGAGCAAATCCAAGGGGAGGGGCACATGACTTGTCGGAGCCCATACATCCCCATGTTAATTGTACCAGGGTAAGGGCATCGGCCACCTTAAAGCTGCTGTACCACCTCAGATATATAGATAGTTCAATTTCAGTTGTTAAGAGTCTCCCTGGAGTGTACTGGAAAAACTCTCAAAATAATAATTTTGTTACCTCATAGGTGAGTGGCCTGATTTCAAACAGGGTTTTTCTGTAGTTCATTTAAATGCTAGGAGTATTAGAAATAAGAAAGCAGGCCTGCGTACAGAGTTAAATAATAAATTTATAGACGTATTGTTATTCTCTGAAACTTTTCTGAATGACTCTGACGATGATTATTCATATCTTTTTCCATTTTACAATTTTCATAGACACGACAGGATCAGTATACATAGAGGAGGTGGCTTGGCAGCTCACCTTGCTGACAGCCTCTCGTGCTCTTCAGAAATGTTTAAGGCTCTAAACAGAGGCACCCCTGATATAGAAATCCAATGGTTATTTGTACAGAAAGGTAAAAGTAAAAAAACAATAATATGTAATGTATATAGGCCTCCTAACGGTAATCTGGTACGGTTTTGTGATACTATTAAAGCCTTATTTTTACAAGTGAACGACTTGGATTCATATGATGTCATAGCAATAGGGGACTTTAATGTCGATGCCTTAGCAGATAATGATGAAAGGTCTTTATTATATGAAACAATGTCTGATTTCCACTTGGAACAATTGATAAATTCAGTTACAACCACTGCAGGTTTTAATACTGCGTTAGATTTAATTTTCACAAACTGCAGCAATATTTTATCGTATGGCCCACTGAATGTTCATTTAAGTGATCATCTTCCTGTATATGTTTTAAGGAAACACGACTCTGTCAAACTAGGGTACAGAATGTTTACAGGTAGATCTTATAAAAATCTGAATATTGATGAATATTTACAGAATATTGCGGACAGAGATTGGTCCGAGTTTGATGAGTGTAATAATGTTGAAAGGTGTTGGGAAATATTTGAAAATCATATGTACAATGAATTAAATGTAACATGTCCAATTAGAGAATTTCGGGTCAAGGATCAAAGCGATCCATGGATGAATAACTATCTGCTTGAGAGGTCAAACGACAAAAACACAAGTTTGCTGAATGCTAGAAAGTCAGGTACTATTTTAGACTGGCATGCAGCCAGGGCTTTGAGAAATGAGGTAAATGTCGAGAGAGAACATGCAAGACATGAATATTTCAAAAATGGGTCTGAAAATTCGCTCAAAAACAGTAAAGCTTTCTGGAAAATCATGAGACAAATTCTTCCTTCCAAAAAAAACCCCTCTACCGGTATTAACCTTATGGACCAAGGAGAACCTGTTCCCAAGGAGTCCACAGCTCAATTTATTAATGAATTCTTTGCCAACATAGGGCCAGACTTAGCCAAAGCCCACACTGGTGAATGGCAGTTCCAAGGTATAGCATGTAATGATATAATGCCTGACTTCGAGGTGAGCGACGCAGATATTATAAAATGTATTTCTGATCTTGACATAACTAAGTCGTCAGCTCTTAATTATATACCGACTAAGATATTCAGGTTGGTCTCTTTAAAGATTCCATGCAGAATTATTAAAATAATTAGGCTTTGTTTTGAAAATGAAAAAATCCCTGATTGCTGGAAAATTGCCACGGTTACCCCCCTCCCCAAGGGTGGAGATAACTCAAATGTTACCAACTTCAGACCAATCAGTGTGCTCCCGATACCGGGCAAGGTTCTGGAAAGGCTCATGCATACATGTTTGTCTAACCATATACGACTTAATAATATACTAACCCCCCAGCAAGGAGGGTATCAGCAGGGCAAATCCACAGTCGATACTATTAGTTCTTTTGTTGATGACATATTAAGAGAAAGAAATTCAGGAAGTATTACCCTAGCAGCCTTTATAGATATTAAAAAAGCTTTTGACTCAGTAAATTTTGATATATTAAAAAAGAAATTAGAACTTTACGGAATTAAAAATAAAAATTTAAATTTAATAAAAAATTATTTAGAAAATAGAAAACAGTCTACAATAGCCAATAATATAAAATCAAACGAGGTGAATTTGTCCTGTGGTGTCCCCCAGGGGTCTATTTTAGGCCCCCTGTTTTTTCTACTTTACGTGAACGATTGTATTTTGCCAAATGATGAACATAAAACAATGTTATATGCCGATGACTCGGTTTTATATGTTTCCAGCAAAGATTTCAAGGTATTAGAGAGGAAACTAAACAAGGCATTAAGCCTTTTTGTAAATTGGTCTAGTAGTAATAAGCTAACAATAAATGAAGGAAAAACTAAAGTAATGGTTTTTGCTGCTGCCCCAACCCTGAAAAGACTCCCCAAACCGACGGTAAAGTTGGAAGACACAACACTCATGCAAGTAATTTCATATAAATATTTGGGAATCATTCTGGATCAAGAACTAAATTTCTCTATTCACGTCAAGGATTTAATTAAAGACATCAAATTTAAATCATTAATGCTCTATCACTTAAGTAAAATGCTTTCACACAAAATTCTCCTAAGGGTCTATGTCTCATATATTTTGCCTCTGATCGATTATGCCGACATACTGTATGGCGCAGCAAACCAAGACTTACTTAACCTTTTGCAAAGAAAACAAAACAAATGTTTAAAAACCTGTCTAGGTTTGAATTTATTGACTCCGACGGAGGCTGTACATGCCCTTGCTGAATTACCGGTATTATCAGAGAGGAGGATATTTCATACTAAAGTGTTAGCTTTCAAGAGGAAAGACAAAGGTGGTCAATATTTACAACCTGTAAATAGACAGACAAGAGCAAATGTATCACCTCTACTAAGATATGACACGATTCATGCAGCATCATATGAAAAAAGTCCTGAGGTACAGTGTGCTAGACACTGGAACGAGCAGGACCCTGATATCAGAGCCACACCTAGCATAGAAGATTACAAAACTCTGGCCAAACAAGTCATGTTAGACTCCATTCCAATAGCGAATGCATGAAGGGGTTTATAACAATTTATTTTTTAATTAGGCACAAATACTTCCTTCTGAATTTCTCATTTTTATTACGCATACTTTCTATAATTAATAATTAATGTAATTAACTTTCTTCTTTACGAGTGTGTAATTAACTACGCCATTCCTTGTCCATCTATAACATGTTGTAATCTTTCATTAATACATAGTAAATCAAAGCATGGGAGGACCATAATATTATCTGTCGATAAGGTCCTTCCTGGGTACATTTTTATTTTCTCTTCATGCCACCTAACATGTCATGTCATATCTCATTATGATCGCATGAAAAAAAAACAACTCTGTAAGTCATACATTGTTACCCAGCGCATCGGATCTATGTGAGAAATAAAAACCCAAACTTGTTCAAAAAAAATCCCAACACATTTTGTGTCGTTTAACCATGCTAAATTTAAGGGAATAGGTGAGGAAAAATAAGATTCTTCCAGCATTCTATTCAGCACTTCATTACATCAACAATGTAGTGCCATCTACAGGGATAAACCAGGTACTAGTATACTGTGTTGGTGAGCTGTTTTTGATTACAATAATTCAACCAATAACCGAATTAACATCTTCATTTCCCTCTTATCAAATTACTTTTAACGAGGCTACCACTTTTTTACCAATTTCGGCGACATTCATATATATAGCAGTAACTGCCCTTTAAATGGTGCGCAAAGCAACTAGCATCAGACAAGTAGTTTCCCAATCATGCCTACAAACCAGTGTTGTAGCTTGTGCACGAGGACATGATGGCGCAAGTGTGCATCTATGACCATAGATGTAGAGTGCAATCATAAAATATACTCTCTCTGAGTGCAATGCCCTACCTATTGAACTAATGGGGGCTTGGTTGCGGAGGTGCTTAGAATGCTAGGTACTATATATCATGTGAGAGAGGGGGTGTTCTGGTCATTTAGTTAACTGCAATTATTCTCCCCTGGTCTAAATGTAGTTTGTCCATTCTCCTTACACACAGAGGAGTTCAGTATCGATATTTACTGGTTTGTGAGTCAGGAGACAGGATTTACTGCTGGCCTCTCAATACATAGCTTTAGAAAAACTTAACTACCTACATCAGACATGCTAAAACAATGCTTTCCTATACTACTTACTGTGATCAAACATCACTTTCCTCTGCTACTTATTACAACCATTACAAAACAGCACTTTCCTTTACTATTTACTATAACCATTATAAACACAGCACTTCCCTATACAAGCTATTTCAGCCATTATAAAACAACACTTTCCTATACTACTAACATTAGCCATGATAAAACAGTACTTCCCTATACTACTTACTGTGATAAAACCCCTATTCAAATGGTTCCAGGTAGAAGAGCGTGTTGTCAAATTACATTAGAATTATGATTATGGTCACGGATTTATATTCATAGACCGTCCAAGTAACCAAATTCACTTAGAAATGCCTCTTACATGGCAGGTTGGCACCCTGCGAAGTGGTGTCAGTGTGTAGTGATGGGATAGGCAGACAGCAGTGGTCTGGGGACATGTCAGACAGACCAAGAGACAGACTTTCACAAGCACGCCACATTAGTGGGGCCTGACCAGTAGGGGCACAGGCTCCAACTGCTGACTTGTTCCACTAGAATTAAGTCAGGTCATTTCACCCTGGTACCTATAGGTGGAACTAGAGGTCTGAAGCATGTGGGCCAGGGCACCTAGATGAGGGGGGGGGGGACAACAGACTGTCAGACCTTTACCCTATTCCAAATAGCTACAGACTAACTCTGGACAAGTCGCCAGTTGAAGCCTGTGTGTAGGGGTGTCCAGAGTCTACAGCAGTGGGAAGATGTCTGCTGGTACAATCAGACACAGTGACAGATTATATAGGTGGGTAGCGACATTTCTGTCAGCATCCACTCCCCCAGTGGAGCTATTACCTGGGTCTCTTACCTATTGATAGTGTCAAGCCTTTAAGGGAAGCATAGTGCTTTTAATGTGCGACCGATATGAATGCTATTTGGCGGCATGAATGCACTCGCTGTGTGTTTCTGTGTCATCAATTGTTAGAGCTTTTCCACACAGCTCACCAATGGCCAGTTAAATCAAACCATTGAAAAGTCTAGTCATTCTGCTAAGATAACAGCCAACATGAAACTCAGCCTTTTAAGACCTAAGTCGAGAAATCAAATCCGTTTGATGGAAGCAGCTTTCAAGGTGGTATAAAGGCATTTATCTCGGCGGAACATGACCTTTGTCAAGCCAACGTGATGTATGATAATCAAACCCTGCGCCAAGGAAATTAATTATCATAGAGTGTTAAATGTTCCATTAGGCAGTCCCAGAGTCTGATTCATTGGACTCCCACGCTACTTGCAGAATGACCGTCACACCCAGGTCGCCAGGGTACTCTGTTACCCTAGGTCGCCAGGGAACTCTGTCAGATTAGGTCGCCAGGGTACTCTGTCACATTTGGTCGCTAGCGTGCTCTGTCACATTGGGTCGCCAGGACAATTGTGTGCCTGCTTGAAGAGTGCTGTTGGGGAAAGTCACATGGAGGAAGACATTAAGGGAAAAGGATCCTCTTCACCTGGCCTCGGACACCCGACCCCTAGCAGTTTCTTGCTTTGAAGTTGATGAGTAATTACAAATGGACATCAAAGATCATTGGTTCAAAGATCAAAATAAAATCGATGCAATCCCATGTTTTAGCACGTCCACCACTCTCACAAATGGCTCAGGTGGCCGTATAACATGACCTGTCACATGGACCACTACCCAGAAAACATTGATCCCTGGGGCCCAATTGTGTTTTACTTGAGCTAGCTGGGTTTGCCATATCTGGGTTTTGGTCATTTTTGTCCTGGGCTACCAGATCTTTCTAAAATATGTTGTAATACTTTGAAACATACTCATCTTTGGCTTTAATTAGAAATTATAATTTAAAAGTAGCATTTTCATGGTATACCCAGGTAACAAGAAACGTTAAGTGAACGTTGATCAACGTTCACTTTTAGTTAGTTGGGCAAACGTTTTTTCATTTGCATTCTTTCAACATTGCCTTAACGTTTTTGTAAATAACATTCTTTTAGACACGTTGATTTAATGTTAGAAAACAGTTTGCAAACTAACGTTTTCCAGGTAACCTTTATCTAACATTACTCAACGTTTTTTGTGGACTCAAATCAACGTTTATTTGACCAATTGGCTCAACGTTGATCCAACGTTTTTTTGTAACCCAGTCCAACTTTACAGGTGGCAGTTCAATATGTAATGCAAAGCAACTGATGATAGCACAGGAGTATCTGTCTAAGATAAGCTACAATAATGATACTTTATGATATGTTTGTCAATATTAATGACAACATTTAATGTTTAGATATATCTAGGCTAAATGTGTTGGACAAATTATGATATGATGTGTTTATTTTGGTGGGCATTATGTTAAACACCCATTTTGTAGCACTGTGAGAATTATATATAAAAAATGCCTATACATGCCTGTGAAACAATACACTGCTCATAGAAAAGTAAAAGCTTTATGCAACTCTGTAAAGACTATGTAGTATACTATACATGTACATCTGCAGATGTATGGAAGACATGAGAAACAAAATAAAATAAAAGTGAATACTAAATAGCTGTACATGGACCTATCTTTGCATTATAATGTGTGCATTAACTCAATTTTCACTCATAGCTCAACGTTAATTGAATGTTTATTCAACGTTGAATTGAGTCCATGAAATGGAGTTAGGCTAGATGCAAAATAAACATTGTCTCACTCTGTAAATGGCGTTAGAATAACGTTTAAACAACCTCAGTTTGTTACCTGCGTATTGACAATATATACATGTTAAGGCCAAAAAAAAAAAGGTGTTTTTCAGGCAACCCGACACTAGTTTCAAAAGAGGGCCGACCCTAGTATTTTTTTCCGATTTTGGAGAAATTTCTTTTTTTTTGTCAAAATATTCATTAAGAATCGGTGAGTCATCTTGATGACCCGCGAGTCAATATGGCAGTCCGCGACTCATTCAAGGTACCTCCAACATTCAAAAACAAAACAAAATAAAATAATCCGACCTACCTACCCTCAATTTTTTGGACTATGTTGCCTGAAACACACCTTTTTTTTTGGCCTAATGCCTACATTAACATAGGCCTTTGTGTCAATTAGGTTTGCCTGGGCTGGATCTAGTTCATGGGCTAGAATTTCATTGGTTTTTCTATGGGAATAAACATGGGCTCCTAGCTGGGTCTCAGCTGGGTTAGGACCAATCTTTAGATATAAACATTCAACTACATCAATTGAAATACTTTAATGTGTGTCCATTAGTGAGTGATTATTTGAAATTAACATATTAAGTAAAGTTGCTCTTTTATCATGTCAAGATGGTCTCACTTGTAAAGGATTTGGGCAAAGTGGGCTAAAGGGTCAGTGGGCTTTACATGGGCTTTGCATGTGCTGTAAGGTGGGTGCCATTTAATTTCTGGGCTCAGGCCATAAACTTAACTTTCATGGCTACTTTTCAAATCCCATTCCCTCCTATGGACAGGATTTATCTGGGCTGGACCCGGGTCAAGTGGGCAAATATTGCTCCTAAATACACCACTAGTTAGATATCCTCATTAAAAGTGATACCACATTAAACAAATCAACACCCTGGTGCAAACACCTGTTCCCTGAGTGCCATAGCAATATATAATCATGCCACTGATTACATTCTCACACACAGGCTGCACATGTGCAGGCTGCATCACCCCAAGCAGCCCAGGACAAAAATGTGGACTGGGTAGGTCCAACCATACTAATTATCATTTGAAATCAGATATGACAGTGATTTAAAAACAGGAAAACCGTATTTTAACAACCCATTGTATAACCTGGACCTGTATTTCACGGCCTGTGGCATTATCATAAAGTCTTGTTCTGGTACCGAAAATACGAGATAATAAATTGGTTTCCAGGCACATGTTCGCTGGGTCTAGCAAAACAGGGCCGACCATAAGCGCATATCTATGTACCACTCATTGATGTACAAACACAATTGGGAGAATATGGATGTAGATGTTTTGTAGTTCATCTACTCTATGGCCTGAGTAACATATAGTGCTCAGTTCTGTGCTGAGCTACTCGATAGCAGGCCTAACCCTGGGGCTGCTACAGGATCGGGTGACACAGTGATTAAGTTGCAAAAAACATGAGTTGGATGGTCATTGACTCCCCTGGAGCTCATTTCCATGCATATCAGCGCATGTGTGAGGGCATGAGAGTGTGTGTGGGAAGGGACCATTGGGGTTGGACATCTATGTGACATAATGTCTATATGGGGAATTACATGGAGATAAATTTACATTATTTAAAACACTATGTTCATGCTTCTAGAATCATACAATTCTAGCAAATCAATTTGATCTAAAATAGCTATCACTGGTAGTAATGATCCATTGGGCCATGGTGGGCCAATGATGGGCCAATAATGGACCAATATGTGCATTATTATGGAGTTACGATATTGGCCCAGCCCTGGTTGGATCGTTGGACTAGTCCTGGCCCACGCTTGCAAAGCTTGCCAGTCAAGATAAATCCCCCCTCTGAAAGTCGCAAAGCCAACATTGGGCCAATTTAGTTACATCAAAATTTAATGTTGGTCAAACATCAGAAATATCTCCTGCAAGCCCTAATTTATTTTCAATACAAGCCGGTTCACCATAACAACATAATAGCAATGCCTGACTAGCTCTCAACATACTGCTCTACAGTTATCACAATTGATTTATGCAGTCTTCAATGCCAACAAATAACGTTTGGGTGAATGAAACTAAATTCTGATGATCTATCCTACCTCGTTTAGTATACGTATCATGATCATGATACCATAACTCATCCCCAGTGGTAGGCTCTCCATGTTCAGTGTATGTCATATAAAAAGTGAATCTCCAGCCCTCCCCATTTATTATCCTTCTGACGTAGAAAAAAGTCTCACAGTACCTCTTTGTATCTGCCACATTATGTATACTTGGGATATAGTGCCATACTAGAATATCTTACTCACGGTATCATGTGCCCATGTTAACGTAGAAAAGGGTCCCCATTCATAACGTACTATAAGCAGGTGCAGCATTTTTTGGGATATGTTATTATGATTTATCAGATGCGGGTGTTTCTTTGTTATTTCAATTTCATTATGGTACTCCTATTTGACACATTTGATAACATGACCAGGCACCTTTTCTGACGGATAGATTGGATAACCGTGAGAGTCATGTTATAAGTTGTGATTTATATTTATGGTAAATTTTCAATTCCATTTGGAGTCCTCCTTTTTCCTTGTTATGGGAATGTAGGAATATACCGAATGTGGTGGTTGTATACAGGTTGTTGTGTTGCAATTGCCGGCTAAATCAAATGGTTTTATGGTGGATCCCTAACCGGTCTTGATTTCTAATGGCGGACAGCTATTCATTTGTGACACTAGGTCTATATCGAAATTTTATTAAGTGATGAATGAAAGCCTCAAAACTTTCCATACCAGCATATAATTATATGCATCATGTAATCAACCTAAAATGGGAAAATCACCTCAAATTAGCTCACACAGTAGCTTTAATTGCAAAATATCAAATGGCCCGGGTGCACATTCAAACCACTGATGTAAAGGTCCACTATTTTACTAAAAGACTGTGTCTGATGGATTAGGTAAGCACCCATACGAACAACCTTCAATAACTCACCCGGATTCCAAGCTCTTTGATGTGCCACATGACAAACCCGATTCCCCCTGGCCACATTCATCTCCAGCTGTTCCTCCAGGGTGGTTGTGGGAGGGGGGGGGGCTGGGGCTGGAGGATGGGGGGGGGTGCTGGAGGTTATGGAGTGGGTCTATGGAACATGTGGATGAGGAGAAGGGACAGGAGGAGGGGGAATTGAGAGGGCATGGAATAACATCTGTAACTCTACATGGCCTGTTGGGGTCGACATCAGTGACCTTTTGTCCCTGCTGCTAGCATGTGCCGTCAACAGATATATCCAAGGGAGGGCTGCCGGGGGTGGGGGGGGGGGGGTAGGGTGGGTGTGTTTGTGTTCCGAGGAGAGGTCTGATGGGTACGGTAAGGCATAGTTCTTAAGGTGTTCTTCAGAGGAGGATGAACAAGTCTATACCACAAAGGGACCCTGGATGTATATATTTATTCAAGTATATATATACACTATAACTAGTGAACCCAAAATACGTCATTTTAAATTTATGCTGTGAAACAGTAGTAGATTCAACTGCCCATGTACATAAACTACTGTGACTATACATGGGTGCCCAAAATTTTGACCGTGTCGCCTGTCGATTTTTAGCAAGAGGGCCGTGTCGCCGTGTCAATTTTTATCTAATGCATTATGGCCTATTTAACTGTGTCCGTCGATTTTTAAACCCCCCATGTCGCACGTGTCGATCTTTACAACCCCCCGTGTCGCCGTGTCACACGTGTCGATTTTTACCCATGTATAGTCACACTACTGGCAGTGTAGGGAACAATCTATCGTATGGGATGCGTAATCACTGATAACAGGTATAGTTTAAACCTAATTATATTAAAGAAAAGAGAAAAGAAAATACAGAGGTTCATTTTCTGAGGAACACTGTACCATTTCCACTCATGGCCTCCAAATTGGCAAAACCTGGTGAATTATCGTCAAGTATCCAACCAATCCTGTGCAATTGTAACTTATGGTGGTAAAAATATTCCCATTAGAAACTTGATACCCAGAAAGGTGGCACCGTCTGTTCCTTAATACATTGGTTATAGCGAGGATCCTTCTGCCATTGACATGTTTTTCGTTTTACTTATCCAAGGTCGGGAGATTGAATCTGTAATCTATACTCAGCCACCTCCACCTAATGGGATTTAGATAAATAACTTGGAAACCTCATTCTACTCCTCCATACAGCAGGTATATTACACCGATGCACAGATAAACTTTAGGCTCGAGAACTTAGTCAGTACTGGCTAACAAATTGGTCAAAAGTACCTAACCTAGTTAGTTATTTCCTGTGTCCCGATACAACCAAACCGTGACCTTGCGCAAGTTTTATGTTGGGTAGACTCACCAGGAGCTGCACACATACGTTGAGATAGACACATTTAACTTTATGTTTACTTCGCTTCCGGTAAGTGATGGCTGGATGGATGTATAATTTCATGCATACTTATACACTTAGTCAGGGCAAATGGTATATGAACGTTAGGAGATTTTGTACTGGCCCTCGTACCCCACACACTTATAAATATGGGACATCCTCCCCAGCAATGCATTAATGTTGCGTGACCTTGCGCAAGCTTTATGTAGGGTAGATTCACCAGGAGCCACACATACCTTGAGATAGACACTTCGTGTTTAATCAAGCATGCTAATCTAAGCTCTTATTGTGTGAATAATGCTAAAGTTTAAGTGTCATTCTTCAAAATAGAAACACTTGACTCATGGTGAATCTACCCTATACTCAAGCCAGCCTAATTGCGTACCCTTGAGTACACTGATATTCTCTGGCTCCCTATACGACCAATCTCTCAGTCACTATAGTGTCCAACCAAGTTAATCATTTTTTGGCCCCCTATACAACCAACCTAGGTTAGTTAATATTGTCAGGTTGATCAGTATACTGACCAACCCACCTTTCCATTTTAGGCTAAGTCCTTTTGAGTAAGACATTAGTCATTATGTAGTTTTGCCTCAGTCATTTTTAAATAGCATTCCTGACCAATATCCCTAGGACTAACCTGGGATAGCAACTACAGACTAAGAGCTGGGGCATTTAGATTACCAGTGTGGCTTCAGCAGAAACGGCTTCGTGAAACTAATTTTATCTAGTGTCATATCAGATAATATTACTAATATGATATTATCATTAACTTAAATTGTTATGTTTTAGAAATACTAAATGGATAAACCATATTAAGATGGTTAAGATTCAGCGCCTACCTAGGATAACGCGATTATGGTGATAGTTCCTCCTTTTGTATAGAAATATTGAATTTACATCATCTCATGTACGACGTTCATTTTTGCCTTGTCCCACCTATTGCATCGAACCTGAGCCATAACCATATTTTTCTTTTGTCCGGATATGGCTTCTCATATTTGGTACCAAATTGGGTATCATATCCATGACCTCTTACGCTGCACATCTGTTGTGGGCTTCGTTTTGTTTGGGGAAGCTGCGCGAAGCCCCAGAGTATATCGGAGAGATTGTAGTTGGCAAATTACATGTGACATCTCCCAGCACTGCTCAGTCACTTTATATCCCAACAGCGGAAGCAGAATGATATACCATCATTGTATGACGACAGTGGGGATGTACTAACCATTTAAGGGCCAAATTGTACTTTACAGGCTAAACCCTTGGTCGTTATGATGCACGAATGCAGCCCTGGCGATTCATATTACTCGCCGAGGCTTCATCATGCATCATGCTGAGTGTCTCAGGAGGGTTTTAAAACACAATGCATAAAATCAGCCCTGGTGAGTTACATCATGACAATGAAGGTCAGAATGCTTTGAATAACCATATGGCCCTTAAAGGAAGACTGTATATAGATATCTATACTAATAGAGCTCCCGATCTGCTGACTGGTACTGGCACTTGGAGCCAGTTTCCATTAAACCATCTCACTCACAATTATCATTGGAGGTGATCAGAAAAATTCAGGATGCACGCGTATGTATTCAGCCTAAATATCATGGGCCTGCATGTGTAATTGCATATAGATTAGCCTTACATGCCATGGCTTATAACTTCTCAAACCTTGGCCTCTTTAAACGGAAAAAATGGTCATATCTGCTTGACAGTGTTTTTTTTTCTCAATAGATACATGCTTCCAGCCCAAACCATGATGTATTTTGCATTTCCCAACCTCAGAATAAAGCTACCAAATCAAGCGAGGTTACATCATATAAAATGACATATTATGTAGGATTTAGATTTGCAGAGAAGCACCCAATATATGTGGCACTGACTAGGAAAACGAGTCCCAACCATCTGAAAATGATGTTTAAAGATTGCGGACCGAAAAAAGTTTATAACAATAACATTCACATATCGACTCATAGATTAGCCAATTATTGTCCGATTCCGGCCTTTTAGAAAGCTTAAGACATCACGTTTATAGGCTATATGATCATTTCATCAGAAAGTAGACAATATTTCCTTTCCAACGCTTTGAGTCACGAGACAATCGGACCAGCGGTTGCTGAAATATCTTGATTTGAAGTTTTGCGGATGAGGCGAATAATCTTCACACTTTTTATTGGACAAGAACATATCAATTTCTATCTCATGAACCAATGGCCTTAGAGACATGGGACTGGTGGCATATTGAAGCTGGCTGCAAGGACTATCCATATAAAATACAGTGGGGGGCAGGGGCGGGGGGGCTGAGGCAGCGTGTGGCTCTCACTCTACGGTAAACTGCAGGGAGAAATTTACCCTTCGGTCTGCCAAACCCCTCCCAGCCGGCCATTCAGTCGAGTGTTGAGTCATAGGTCAGAATATAATGACCAGGTTCCCAGAATAGGAGTGCTTTTTCAAAGCCAAAACAGTTTGCTTTGAAAATAAACCTAAACATCTAAATCCATATTTGAACCAATAAGACCCATATTCCCAGTCAAGGTCACAAGTAAGTATTCATTAACCCGCAAGGTTTGAATTTTCAACTACCTCCCATGCCTATCTAATCTATAATATATACGTTTACTGCATGGTTACAGGCTGCCAGAGACCCTGGAGGTGGCACCCAGGAGGAGGTGAAGGTGGGCACTGGCGCCAGGATGTACTCCTCTTTAACCCTTTAATGACGAGAGTCACCAAAAGATGACATTTCTCGTCATGATACACAAATGCAGCCCCAGCGAGTTAGGTGCTACATTGGTACATCATGCCGACCCCCCGGGAGTGTCTCAACCGCGGAGGGTCGGCACTGACACTGGCGGGTTACTCGACAGGGCTTCATTCATGCATCATGACGACCAAGGGCATGATGCTTTAAGGCATCATACCGTCCTTACAGGTTTAAAGACCCCCTCCTCCAGCCCACAGCGGCGGCGCCTGATGTGTGGCCGACCCCCCAGTCCCTCCTTGCCAGCACGTGCCATCCATGGGGATGAGACACTAGAGGGAAGGTGAGCCTGCACAGGGAGAGTGTCCCTCTGCCTGCTCCAGCTGGGAAGGGGCCTCCAGAGGGGTGTGCCTTTCACAGCAGGCTACCGGTAACGGGATATAGTGTCGGGTGGGAGGGAGGGGGTGGTCTGTTGTGTGTGGGGGTTTTGTGGTCGGTAGAAAGAAGGCTTAAGAAAGAAGGGTGTGGCTTGGGGGTGCGGGTGGATGGATGGAGGGTGAAGGGGAGAGAATAATGAGCAGGACTGTTAACATCTTGCCCATCGTTTCTCGCCAATTCACATTCCAGGGACGTCCACATGCACAGACTTCTTTTTCACCCAACTCCCACTGGCTACTACTTGATCTGTTACCTCGCCACCACCAGCATATATGTGATACTGTTCCACCCTGGGAGGCTGAATACCCCGGGGGGGGGGGGGTACTCAGTATAGGAATGGGTACCAACTGCAGTAACGTCCCCGGAGAGCTGTTGCTGTGATCGCGTCGAAGACAGAAAAAAGGGGGCTGTCAATTACAATGACGGTTAGAATTTAGGGGCTGTCCATAACTAGAAAGTACAGAATCAGGGGTTATCACAATTGATATAGAAATAATTAGCCTCTAATTAATTCTCATACATAGCTTAAGTGATCTATATAATCCCAAAACAACCTGGTGTTAAATCCAAGAAGTAGCCTGATAGTGGGAGATTAGATAGTTTCGCAGTTGGTACATACAGTCTAAGATCCAGTGACCCCTTCCCCCGGGGCTGAATAAAGGGTATCCTTCTACCCTGGGACTGTGCTGCCTAAACCAGCTAAATACGATGCTCAGGCCCACTTTTGACCAATCAATAGTATACACATCTCTGCTCTTGCTTAACCCTCTGGTTGATGGGCAGATCGATGCATTGGAACAGCGCTGTATATCTCACCGATACTCCAGTAAACAAGAACAAAAACGTTATACAACGCTTTAGAACGTTTCTTTGTGGCTCTTTATTATGTCGAAACGTGGTAAAAACGTAATTTTGGCGTACGTTAACATATTTTGTTAGCTGGCACACTCCTGCTGGGATGAAGTCCATCACCATCCCTCCTGGCCACCTACCGTTAATCGCAATGCAGATTTACACAGCATCTCCCTCCATCTCTATACCCAGTGGGCACACCATCAGTCTGTACCAGCTACTAGTCGCTGCTTGAGTAACTGGTTGCATTGCAACGTTTTAATTTGAGTTTACTAGTCACTTATGCAACCCTGATAGTAAACTTTACTTTTCAACTAGAGTTAACCTGTCCCTGCCTGGCCCTGCTTGTCTCTGTCTCCCGGACCCTATCTTTCTCTGTCTCTGCCTTTCTGTCCCTGTCCCTAAGTACATCTTAGTCCCTGTCCACATCTGTCTGCCTGTCTCCATCACTCCACCACCACTCTTCGCCATTTCCTCCTTCTACTCACGCTCCTGGCTTCCTTAGCCTGTTCCGCAGTGTGATGGCCGATTCATGTCCGGCCCCCTATGGGGACATGGTGTGGCTGACTGAATAAAAACAATCACAAGACATCGGCACCGCATTAAGGACCCTCCCTACCGCTTTACAGGAGGTCTCCAGGGGTAGACGGGGTGCTTAGTGAGGGGGTGGGGCAGTCAGTCGTTGTCCAGAGAGGTAGGGTAGCTTCACCTAGAGTCGGACACATACCTTGGGACGGACACTTAATTTTGTGGTTGTCCAAGAGTTTTAAGCACTAAATTTCGTGAACAATCGCTAAGTTAAAGTGTTATTCTGTCCGAGAAATAAACACTAGAAGTCGTTTTGTATATATCGTTTTGTTCATGGATAACCTCAAATTTCACTGTCTGTCTCAGGGTATCATGGTATGTGTCCGACTCATGGCGAATCTACCATATGGCTATGTTCGCACGGGCGGGGCGGGGGGAGTTTGTTTTTTTTGGTACACTCCTTGGGGTTTGCTTTCTTACAGACGTGTTGTTTTCCTGCTGAATAATCTATGATCTTCTGCTCCTCCCCCAAGTCTGCATCTGTTTATTAAAAAAAAGTTTACCCCCATTGAAGGACAATGCCGCCGTGCGCCTCACTGATTTAAGGACATGCCTTTTAGCACTGACACTATTTAAGCTGTACGGTATATATGTATATACACTGTGCTGTCAGCATTGACTTACGTGCCTAGTTATTATCATGAATGCCTGTCACTATATCTCCTACACCAGTACCTTCCCTATCTCATTTAGCTTGTATCAACAGCGCTTATCATTGAGTTAATTTCCCTCCCTTTCCTGTAGTACATAACCATTCTTTACATCCCCCCCCCCCCAACATAGAGCAAGACCTTACTACTACCTACAACAACCCCCCTTTCCTCTCCCTCTAACAGTAACACACGTCTATTGCCAACAGTTGGCACACCGGTGAGGCAGTCGTGCTGTGTAATGTTGTTATTCGCCACTCGATTACACTAAACGTGTTTGACGTTGTGCCCCGGCCTTGTGCCCACAGAGTGGCTATGAGTAGTATATGTCTCCGGTCGTTTGTCTCAGGCGCCGCCCACGTCTCGGGCCTAACGTACCCTGCAACCCGATACAAGCTCTACAAGCACCCCTGCACCCCTTCTCCCTGTCCCTGCTGCTGAAGCTAAATCTCTGTCTGCTTATACTATAGGCCGTACAGGGGTTGCTGCCTATATGACTGTTATGTACACTGTTAGAAGTTAGGTGAGTAACCACTGGTAACGAGGATGTTGCTATCCCTTCGGACCACAACTACAAAGTGCCCTAGACCCTGCTGACATTTATCAGCTGGACTTAATTATGCATCAAATTTCCCACCACTGCTCTTATTGGTTAGTCGTGTGGTCAGCTGGTCACACCTGGGTCAGGCTCTGCCCAAATCAGAAGTTAGAAGTTAATTTATCTGAGAAGTAGAATATAATTGCACTGTCGTTTTAGAGTATTTATTACGGTATCAGTGTAAATGGGCAGTATAAAACAAAATACGCCCTTTTTTCTGTAAACCACCAGTAATTATTATTGTTGGTTGGCATACAGTAATTATTACTGTTGGTTTACAGAGAAAAAGGGGCGTATTTTTGTTTTTCACTATTTAGAGTATACAACTGGTATTTGGCCTGAGATAGAAACACACCGAGTTCTAGCTATAATCCACACAGTATGTAATCGTGAACAGAACACATCCCTTATTACGACGTAAATCTTGGACTTCCCCCCCCCCTTCAATGACCACTTTCCATAAGAACGCAAACACTTTTGATGGATTTTCTTAGAAAGATTTCTCAGAAGCCCGCTCCCACTTACAGTACCATGGGCCTCTATTTCTTTTAAATGAAATAAGGGTAGGATCCTCCCCCCCCCCCACCCCAAAAAGAAGAAAGGAAATATGTCGAAATATAACCCCTCCCTTTTCAAATCCACCAACATTGCTGTTGTTAAATATGACTACATTGTGATGACCACTTCCTTCTCCCTGTCTCCATACTACATGAACAATGTATTGGCATTACTCATAGAGATAAAATAAGATAGAATACTTTATGTCAACCATCTGCCTAATCACTAGGGTAGGTTCACGCTAAGTCAGCCACATACCACAAGTCAGCCACCCCTCCAGGGTGGATAGAAATTAATGCAATCTAACCATGCAAAGTAGTAAAATCAATGTTATTCAACCAGATATAAAATTTAATATTTATTCAAAATCATACTGACATTTGTCCTCCCTGGAGGGGTGGCCGACTTGAGGTATATGTGGCCGACTTGGGGTGGAAATATACCCTAGTACTGTACTTTTAAACAGTGTCGTCTCTCCTAGGTGCCCCAGTGTAGCCTCTTGCTTCTACTACTACCAGCCTCCTGCAGCCACCTCCCCCTCTCCCTCTGGGCATGTGTTGTTTGAGTAATGCCAGACCCGGTGACAGGCACTTCATGTCTGCTTACACTTATCGTTTTTAAAACTGACACTCCAGGGTCCCGGCGGCGGTGATAGCTGAGAGGACGGTGGGGAGTAGCGTTTAGATAGGCACCTCCAGTGTCGGGGGAGGGTGCGACACTTGTCTGTGTACATCTTGGGGATGCCATAGAGACGTTGGCATCTCTCGGCTGGCATGGCTTTAAATAACATTTATAAGGCCGCACCAAATAATATCCTTGTTTCTCATCACTAAGCCATGGGAGATATGACGAGGGCGCTTTTTCTTCTTTTTCCCCCTTTTTTTCTGCTGACACCTAAAACGTATAGGATATTGCAGACTCTCAGGGAACCAAATTCACCTTTTACTAATTAATAGATTAAGGATCTGCAAACGTTGCAGATAAGCATGTTTCCTCCAGCCCATTACATTTGTTACACGGTCAGCTTTAATTTGACACCAAATGTGCTTATATTTGTCAAACTTTGTCATGTTTTTCCATTAAAGTTTGCAACAAAAAAAAAAAGAGAAAAATATACAAAAGATGAAAAACAAGTATATTATTTAGAGTGAAAAACAAGTATATTATTTAGAGTGGCCTCAGCATCCAACCGAACTATGTTTTTAAACTGTCTAGACTGCTAAGTCTTATTGAATTAGCTCGTCTGCTGTCCTACTGACTCGCTCGCTGACTACAGTAGGTTCTTCATTCTTTAATCAGCAAATTCATTAATTACGTTGATTCCTTTCCATTTCCTCCATTTCTTTCATTCGGTATAACTTTCTTTCCATACCCCCTGTGGCATTCCTTCCTCAGAATCCCCTCCATATACACCAGGGCCTGCAGATACAGGAGTACATCACCATGCAGTCACTTTTAATGGTGAAGTATAACGTAATATTACTCCCATGGGACTAATAGTGCTAGTATTTGAGTGAATTGATTGGTAGTTTATATCACTCACCATCGTTTTATTGTCGCGACCCCCCCCCCCCCCCCCAACATTATTTGTATGGGGACTGATTGATATTTGAGTCTCCGCATAAATATTCATGTAATCTTGATGTATTGCCACTTATATTATTGCCACTTCTAAATCCGTTCTATGCGTTTCTGGCGAGGTATACACTTTAGGAACAGTGTGTTGCGGGAACATGCATAAGGAGTTATACACACACATTTGCAACATCCCACAAATAGAACCTGGAGCTGGGAGATGTCAGGTTTTGGGCTGGCACATGCCAAGTGGGTCTTATATCTCCAGCTTGAAGACTTGCTTCCTTGTCACTTAGACGAGTTTTTAACATTTATTTTATGACAGTTACTTGGAAGAGTCTGGAGACAAGTTTATTTTTTCAGTGTAGTGCGTAGTGTGTTGCACCAAATTGTGTGATAAAAGTGGCTGTAGAAAAGCGTGTTGATAAGTGTGTAAACACAACACACTGTTCTTAGAGTGTATGCATTGTTTTGAAGATGTGGCAATGATGGCCAATATCATTAGAGAACGATGCACATTGCACATGTGCAATAAATGGAATTACTCATCAAATTATTGAATTACACTCACTATAAACAGGTCCGGTAAATGGAGGAAAACCCTCCCCAGAGCTGTTATTTACACCAGTGTCAATTTTCACAACGCAGGTAGGTGTGAAAACACTGCATGGCTAGAATTAGCAATGGTTTTGCTTGTAGCATAAACACTACAGGGCTAAAATTAGCAACGGTTTTCTTATAACCCATTTGCTGAATTTTCTATCAATTTGCTGTTAAATGTATATATCCCATAAGATAGATTAGTGTATGCTCTTGAATCATACATGGCCAATAGTGAATCATACAGGTGATTGCCATGAAATCACATATAAATAAGCTTTTTCTATAGACTTTCCCTCTGTGCTCCTCCACCTCACCCAGTAGGCAGTGAGCCCTGCAGTGTTTTCACACCTACCTGCGTTGTGAAAATTAACACTGGTGTAAATAACAGCTCTGGGGAGGTTTTTCCTCCATTTCCCGGACCTGATAAATGCTATCTGACCATTCTTAGGGTCAATTCCCGAATATAAGAAAATTAATACAAAGTGGCGTATTCAGGCTATATAGGCACACATCACCAAAGAATTATCTTATTCTTCTCTAATATTGACAAAGCAAATAAAAAAAGTGATAATAATCTAATTTTACTATCATTGATTCCTGACTAACATCTTCCTATATTCCTACTGAGGAGACTTTTGGGCGCCTGCTGATAACTGCATTTACTTGCAGAATATTCTATTCAGTATTAAACGTTTAAAATGATATACCCTGATACAGTAGTATACATTTTCTAATCGTCCATTTATATCATGACCCTATCCACAGCTCCATAATTGAAATGAAACCAGGGTATCCATCCCAGCTAACAAAAAAACGTTATTTTACGTCAAAATAACGTTCTAAAACTGTATATAACGTTATGCCATAGTGAGAAGATTTGGAGAAACGTTATATAACGTTAAATAACGTTACAAAATGTTGTATAAGGCTGTGTCTCACGACCTTGGGACAATGTTTTTGTCTCTGACCGGGTGCCGTCTCTGACCAGGTGCCGTCTCTGACCGGGTGCCGTCTCTGACCGGCTTGGCTTGATAAGGTCAAAATACTAGCAGCAGGAGGCTAATTACAATTATAACTATGATCATATAACAACCGCCATAACGTTTTTCCAAATCCTTATATATATGAGTATAATTCTTTTTAAAACACCTGGTCAGAGACGGCAGCCGGTCAGAGACGGCACCCGGTCAGAGACGGCACCTGATCAGAGACAAAAACATTGTCCCAAGGTCGTGAGACACAGCCATAATGTTTTTTGTTTACTGGGATTCAATAGCATATTGCATGTCTAGATTTCTGGAAACCAGAACTACTGCTGCATATGGCTGTAGTAACACTATTCCATCTCGTTTTGCCATCCTCCTCTTTTTCCCCCCATTCTAATAACATCAGTCCTCACGAACCGTCCCACCGTCTCATTACTACAGCAGAAGAAATCACATTAAGTTCTAATCTAAAAAGAGATCTGATGTGGTCTGTCAAGGCGCCGTCTCAGTCCTAATCTACAGGCCCCAGTAGGGTGCAGGGGGAGCGGCTATCCCGAGCGGGCACCACCCCAGATTTAGCTTCGTTATCTCCTCATAAACCACAATCTGCAGGTTTAGAGTAAGGAAAGTCCCAATGCGGCCCTATCGCGGGGAAGTGTAGGATATAGAGAAGTCTGCAGGGGAAGGGGGTGGATGGGAGGACGGAGGGAGGGAGGGAGGGAGGGAGGGAGGGAGGGAGGGAGGGAGGGAGGGAGGGAGGGAGGGGGGAATGGCATGAGGAGTGGGTGCCGTTTGAGGAATAGGAGTGGAAGTTGCGTGACTGAATCTAGAAGGATGAGTGAGTCAGTGGATGAATGAGTCAATGCGTCAGGCATTGAGTCAGGTAGCTATATTGGAACTTGTAAAATGAGAGCGCGAATGAGTGAATGGCAGAAAGGATTGGTGTGTTGAATGTCAGCGTGATTCAATGAAGGGGAGAGTTTGTGAGTGAGTGAGTAAGTGAGTGTGAAGGTTTGGGGATTGTAAGTGAATGGGAGGGTGGACGAGTGAGTGAATTAATTAGCTGGGTGAATGTGGGTAGAATCTGAATGCACAGGAGAGTTGACACGGTGAGTGAGTGACTACTTGATTGAGTGGATAGGAGAATAGACGAATGGGTGAGTCAGGGAGTCAGGGAATAAAGGAATGAATTAGAGCATAGGCGGGTGCATCGATTCAGTCGGTGAGTAAGTGAGCGAGTGCCTAAATATGTATAAGTGGATCAAAAAAAAAGAAGTGAGCAACGAAAGGCTGAAAGTGAGGACGTGAGCGATATGGAGGAGGAAAAAGTATGAGCTTCGTCTAATATCATGTTTTTATTCAGCCCAAGGTTAGTGGCGAAAAGAGAAACATAATGTAATGGGAATGCTTCATTATGGTAAACACAAAATGATTACTGCAACGATGAGACTGATTATGAAATACAGCACCTGCGACGCACAGTGTGACACTTATCTAAATGATACAGCATCTCCCACCTGAGAATGAATTGGAAAAATTGACGCAGACAATTTCTTCCGCAAGGCGTTGAAACAATTATCACGGCAGATCTAGTGTTCCTTCAATTTTAATTTTGACAACGTCTGAAATAGCAAACATGTGCCCTTCTCTAGTATATCGCCTAGAGATATTAACACTACAGTTGGCTGAGAAAAGCAAAATATATGGCTTGACTGTATTTTATATACATAGCTGTATGTGGATGTAGTCCATCGAGCACACTCTCCTACTGTGAGTGTAAGTCAGATATGATGCGCGTGACTAGCTGCATAAATGTTATAAGACTTGGACAATGGTAAATATCCATGGCTGGCGCCTTGGTCAATTACCCTGTCTTTGGCTTATAACACTTATACAGCAATACACTTGTACCTTATATGATACTTACTTCATTTTCTGAAATTTCTTAGCATATATAGCGATGACTCGGGTTTCTCCGTATGGGCAGACATGTTAGTTCTGTCCTCGCCATTTATCGTGAGACTTAGGCAGTTACCAGACACTCACACACCCTAGCTTCCGGGGAACAGGCTACAATACGAGAGCGGAACCAAGGTCTCACGAGATTGCTGATGTCAGTGTATACAGAGTGGTTGCGGGAACAAGTCCGATCCCGGTATAGCCCTATATAGGCTATACTTCTATTCAGCATGTGTACTGCACTGTATGAAACAAATCTGATTCCTTGGTATATGCACATCCATGCTGGCTCTCTTCTGTGAATATCTCATGAGATTTAGGCGGGTACCAAACTCCAATACACCATGATATACCAGGAACAAGCTGCGTTTTGAGAGCAGCACCAACTGAATAAACATCTCACGAGAGCTGCCTGTGCCAGCTACCACATGGCGGTCGTCGGAAAAAGTTACCTTCCATGATATCCTCATAGCCGTTATGAGTACGCATGTACCTTGCACCAGTTGAATCCACTGTCGGTCACTAGGGTAGAGCCCCCATGACTATAGCGATGACTCTGGTTTCTCCGTATGGGCGGCCATGTTAGTTCTGAGCTCGCAATCTATCGTGAGACTTAGGCAGTGACCAGACACTCACACACCATAGCTTCCGGGGAACAGGCTGCAATACGAGAGCAGAGCCAAGTTCTCACGAGATCACTGGTGTCAGTGGATACAGAGTGGCTGCGGGAACAAGTCCGGTTCCGGTAGAGGCCTATAGCTGGTCCGTTGGTACCTTGGCCGGGTTCGCGCGTCAATCCCGGGAGTGCCCTAGTCATCTGAAGCTAGACTGAAGTCGTTCAGGTGTAGGTCCAGTCTGGTCTAGTGTCCATACGGCAGGCCAGTGGACCATACATTTGCCAATTGTTACTTGCCAATTGCCAACTTATGGGTCAATAGAAATGTATGGATGAACAGAATGAAGATAAATATATATATGTATGGCTATTATATTTACATATATTATCATATATCTTTATACATCATGCATATGTATATATTTTGGGCATGTATATCCAACTAAGGGCAATTTGGAAATTGCAATTGGCAAAGATGTGGAGCACTGGCCTTCCCTAGTATGAGTTTTGGGCATGCCTGCATATTGATATAACCCGACCTTGAACCCCCTTGACCAATCTGGAATGGACTGAAGCTAGACCATAGTTCACGCGCGAACCCGGCCCTTGACTCGAGTAGACCGGTACACGGATCTGGAGGCTCATTCAGAACAACTGACGTGATCGTAGGGAACTGGTGACGTGACGAAACCTGTCTGACGACCACTAGTAAAAAGTGTTTCAGAAGAAGTGATAGTCAAAAAAGATAATTGTTCATGTTTGCCATAGTTGGTCAATGAAGATACATTTGTAACATATAATAACATGCTTATATGTGTATATATAGGTATATTTATAGTTTCTGAAAAGGCCCCAAAATTCGTTTGACGACTATTTGGGATCCATACATTTGCCATGGTCGTCAGCAACAATAATTACACTAGTGACCAGTTTTGACGAAAATCAAATTATGACAACTGACGAGTGCATTCTGAAAGACCCTCCTGGGGTCTGTTGCAGAATAGGAAACGAATTCGTTAGAATAAAACGTGCACAAAATTAACGAACATAGGGAATTCCATTGAATTAACCATACCCAGTGATAAATATGTACTTTAATATATATTTCCACTAATAAAATCATTAATTAAACCAATCAAAACATGTATTTGTTGAAGATAAGAAATCATATTTTCAGAGGACTTCGTTTTGGTGACAATTCTTATAGAATTCCTTTGGCAATACAGTTTAAAATAGCCCCCAAATAATCTCGTTATACCAGTGTTGCTAAAGAAAAAATACATCAATTTCTGTTCTGCAATACACCCCAGGTGCCCTGTGGAGAATAAGTCATATGATGATTGTCCCTGAGGATGATGAGCCCCATCTCTAATGGACTTGCAGAAGATCAGCAGGGAATCGAACCACAGACCTCTCGCACCGGTGACAAGTGTGCTAACCATTACACTACCAACCCTTGTCTGACTGTTCTCCACTCCCTACCTTACTGGATTGCATTGACAAGTCCCTCAGACATATAGGGCACGATGCACGATGACAGCCGGTTATGGCACCCCCTGCGGGGTTCGGGACACACCCGGTGACATGTGCCCCTACACTATCATCATAAATAGATGGTCTTAATTGTATTATATTGTTGTAAATATTTCAACAGTATTTCTTTTGAGAGACATATCATGCCTCCCTACTTATCACATATAACATAACGCCTACAAGTTTGTGATGTATACTGAATGATCTTCCAGGGTAGTCTTTCATTATCTCGTGATATTTGGATTTTCGTCAAGAGAGCAATATTTAAAATTGACAAGGGTACTCGTGAAGATCAATAGGTGACCAGTATGTACATCAATAATATCGTTTCATATATTTCAACAGTATTTCTTGTGAATACACGTGATGAATTGCCCACGAATTCGTGACCTGTTTTGAATGAGCTTCCAGTACATCAAACGAGATGCAACTGGTTCCCTTGAGCACCATGCATTCATTTTGTACCCTGGCACGAGAATGCTAGGTCTTGGTCAGTGGTGGGTTGGAGTCTGGTGGGTGCCTCCCTAAATCTCACTGGATAACCCGAGAACAGAACCAATATATTGCCTTGCATACCTCAAAAACCAGATTCATCACTATGTGGCACCCGCAGAAGGTGGGAAGCAGGACATAGGACGCCAGCCTGGTGCAAAATGTCGTCTGCAACGGGCGGAAATCGACGCTCGTCCGGTGGGCGTCCCATTGCCGGGCACCGGAGTGTAAAACTAACCCTGACTGACCCACCCCTCTGCCAACCCCAACCCAACCACCGTGATAACACGCGCCCACCCCTGACTCCTCCCAAACCCTCAGCCTATGGAGATCCATCGCAGTCAAACCTGGTATGCCGAGTATTTCCCCCCGCCGCAAATTCCTCATAAATGAAGCGAATTTGCCAAATAAGGATTATAGTCCTAATAAAGTAACATCAAAATACACCACTATTGCATTATAAATCTAGAAAGTAGCAATAAGTTAGTGAAGTCATTTAACAATTGCCTAGGAATTCTGAGAGAAACAAAATGGCCACCATCTATTATAGTCCATACCCAAGGATAGTGTGGCCATCTGGCGTTTATGTTTACTAGTGTAATCGCAAAATTAACATCGGTCGAAACTAATCATTACATCAGGAATTTCTCTTTATTTCAGTGTTGCTTTTTTTAGAACAAAAATTGAATCACATGTTCTTACTGAAGTTGCTTGCCATAGATGCACGGATACATGTACATAGTAGGTGTGGTTCGGTGGCACCAGGTGGCCCCGCAACTAGTCACCTCACCGGAAATGACATCAAGTCACATGGCATGCTAGCTGCGCACGCAGCCAATTGATTCCACATCCGGGGCGTTGTATAAATCTTATCTCTGGGTTTCTATTTCGCCTCGGTCCCTTCTAGAAGAGAGGGCAGACGTGGGAATGAAACAGAAAGTCCGACATCGAGTGTCATTTCCCAGAGACTCTTGCCACCAGAACCATTGAAAATGGATGGAATTAACTCGGGCTTGACCTTCCATAAAAAGAGTAATTAAACTCATGAGGTGTTTCTGTAATGGGACGTGAAAAAGCTATGATGGCAGTTTTTTATCCTTCCTGTGTTTTGAATCATTTCCTCAAATAACAGGAGACTTGTCATCAGCTCTCCATGTTTTGTCCTGTTGGTAGTATGAAGTGTTCACAACTGCATGTTCAGGCAACGCCAGTTCATGAACGTAACGTTAAAGTATAGGATACACATTCCCAAATAAACCCTTTTAGTCCTTTTAGCCCTTTTAGCGATGCCTGCTTCGTCCAATAAATACCACCTGCATCATTCGTCCAGCAGTGCAGTATAGTATAATTAATAAAACTAAGATGGGTATCAGCAGGGGTAGACACTAACTTTCTCAGCTGTGGGCCACCCGGGCCCACAGCTCCAAAAATCTATGGGCCCAGACTTTTAGCTATGGGTCAGGGAATACATTTTACTTTTTTCAAAGAGAAAATTATATATATATATATTCCTGATTTAACTAGGTTAAAAAGAGACCAAATTGCTTTATTTGCTCACATTATTCTGTTTTCAATGATATATTACATGACTATAGTTATCAGGTATATTTTGCAATATCTTGCAAAATTTCCTTGGGCCACCCGGGTCCATAGGAAGGTAATTAAGAACTACGGGTCCGGACCCAAAATTCCGGGCCATTAGCTCCTGGGCCAGCGTTAGTGTCTACCCCTGGGTATGTGAGTGTTGGTGCAGCGTTCCACTCGGGGGTTGTTCCCGCCTCTACTGTCCGACACATTAAAGAGCCAACTGTCCCAATTACTCTACAATGCGGTACATACCTTGAGATGTAACAAGGAATAAACTGCCGCCCAATGTTTGTCATGTTTTGAGTTACCACATATTCTTGCTGTGGTATCCCTTGAGATGAATTATCTAGAGTTGTGGGCACAGTGGATAGCGGACGTACACACTCAATGTTAACTGTAAGAGGTGGCTCTGTCCATGTTGATTTGTAATTTGACACCTCCTGGTAATCAGATATGGTAATAATATGGCTTACCCATATGTTACCTGTATAATTGCCTATACAATCCTGTATAAGTAAAAGGTTTATAGGAATAACTAGAATGACAGAGTTGTAAAGTAATATCTGTATTATTACTTTAGTAATTGATAAATGCAGAATTAATATGATTGCTATAATGACTTTTATGAATAACGATTATTTGATATGCTAGATATAATGATGATGAGGATATGAATTATGATACTTGTCTATGTATGCTCTCTTCACATATGACTAACTCTTCTTAGTTTACAGAGTGCTCAAAAACGGCCAAAAGTCGGTGATACACTCGCAGAAATGTGCGTAAGATATAGCAACACATTTTACGTGTGGTCAATGACATGGCATTTTCCATGGGGACAACACAGCCTTGAATCCAACTAGAACCCATAAACATGATTTTAGATTTTTTTTAAAGAGAAGAGAAAAAACACCTGCATCTGTCTGACAAGCAAGAAAATTAACAGATAAAAGTCATTGTGATTCTTTTTATTTTCTTCTGTGACCCTTTTCATTTGACAGCCCTCTGATCTAGTGGAAGGTAGAAACTAGAAAAGTTGCTACAATATGGGAGTTTGGGTAACGTATAAATCAACCGCATTGTCAACGAGGGAATCTTCGGAAGAAGGTACATTCTGTGTGCAATGTTCAGCTTCAACAGTAAAGGTCGAACCACCAAACTGTGTATGTTGTATTTGCTGACATTAAGAATGTTGTATTTGCTGACATTAAGTCATAAATATGACGTGTAATGAACGCAAGACGAGAAACAACTCCACCAATGACCTTTCATTTGATAGGAACACTTGATATGCACCTATTTTAGGAGAGAAAGGTTGCTCAAAGTGCAAGAAATAAAGAGTGGATTATTGTAAACGAAATGAATAATTATTGAGGAAGGATATTAGACTTTTCTAATAGAAGAAAAGGGAAGTTCAATCCCATGACAATGTAATTCTAGTCAATATAACAATTTAAAAACAGTCAATTTAAAAGCAGGCAGTCAATATACCTCAACAAAGTTATGAACTAGTCAGTGGTTATAATATCCAAGTGGTAGAATACAATTGAATCGCCAGACATTGAAAGTAGGGAAATTCTGGTAAAATAGATGCTTGGAACATCCCATTAAGTCCTTCTCCTCCAGTGTCATTAGTAACGGTACCTATACAGACATTGATCCGGGGCCTGACAGGCAATTTGAAACCTTCTAACGACTGGGCATGTGGGGAGGGGAGGTGGTGGGGGACCACACTCTGTATTCTGGAGGGACTTGGGGCACTGGAGGAGAGACCACTCATGCATGACGGGGTTAGCCCTGTGGACAGCCAACTGGTCAGCCCTGGAGACGAGCTGTCAGACTAGGGGTAGGATGGGGTGGTATAGTTGGGGATGGAGGGGAGGAGGACTTTGGCTGGTATTTAATTATATTGTCACATTGACATGATCAATATATAAAAGGATGGTGGGGACTATACTGGTGGCAGGTTTGGATATAAAGATGCTATACTTTAAATTGCAGGCCTGGTAGGCTTACATTACATATAACACCACACTCACAGAAAGGTCATCGTCATAGTCGCTAAAACCACTCTCACCTGAAAGTCAGGCTGTGCCTCAGGTGAGAGTGGGTTAAGCGACAATGACGATGACTTTTCTGAGAGTGCAGAGGTTTCCTTAATGACAATATTGAACACTGGTATCAATCAGTCAATTGGTGTATATACCTCTAAACGATATTCATTCGCTAGTCTATATCCCAAAATTTCCCAAAATTAATCCGCTGTCCTCAAATCATTTACCAAAGAATATAGGCGTCCACGTTCCTTGCAGTTCTCTTGCATGTGTATACAAACACGTCCATATGCCATCTGTCCTCAGCCTCAGCAAATCCCCACGCCTGTTTCCCACCCACATGTTTCCACCTACCCCACCCACATGTTTCCACCTATCCTGTCAACTACAGCACCTCCTCGCCTCCCCTTCCACCTTCCACCCCCTCCCTCATCCCTCCGTTGTCGTCCCGGCTAACTAATTACCCGTGGTGCTGTTGGTGTGCCTTATTTACATATAAACGAGGTGCGGCAGTACAGGAACAGATACAGAGGTGTCACCGATCGTGCTGGTCACAGGACGACACCAGTCATATAAATATATACATGTCTGCCACATGTCTGCCACCAGTCATATAAATGTAATACATGGCTTCCACATGCCTGCTATCATTCAAATAACTATGTATATGTCTGCCACCAGTGATATAGATAAATGCATGTCATGTCTGCCACCAGTCATACAAATAAATATATATATACATGTCTGCCACCAGTCATATAAATATATATACATGTCTGCCACTGGTCATATAAATTATCATATACATGTCTGCCACCAGTCATATAAATATATACATGTCTGCCACATGCTTGCCACCATTCACACAACTATATACATGTCTGTCACCAGTCATATATATATATATATATACATGCCTTCCACATGTCTGTCACCAATCATATGACTGTATACATGTCTGCCGCCAGTCATATATATACATGTCTGCCACCATGCAGTCATGTAAATAAATATACGTGGCTGCCACATGCCTGCCACCAGTCATATATATATACATGTATTATGTAGATAAATACAATGTCTAACACTGTCAAGTAAAAATAAATAGAAAGATAAGATGGGAAAGGTGTGTATGCTACAAAGTTTAGTAGCCCTTCAGGTAAGCCTGAGATGATCTGCTCGCTCAAATTATAAACAGGATATTATGTTTACAGTTTGGGATTTCCTATGGAAATGAGGGATTTATAATGGAAGAAAGGCACACTTCTCCTGAGCCAAGGATTACTGATTATATAAGAAAGGTGAAACACCTGATTCCTGAGCCTATTGTAATTACCTTTTAGATCTCCATGATACCCAATTGGTAGGTATTAACTAATCACCCCAGTGCCCAGATACGAATGCTATTTTGATAAGTAATTTGCATTGTTTAATATCATATAGGACAGTTATATAATATGCTTTGTGCACATTTGACATGGCTCTGATTATTGTGGATGGGATGGCGAACTATTTTATCATGTCCAGCTGTTTCATAACGTTGAATTATATTGTACTCAATCATGAACATTATTACGATTGGAAGATGAAACTAATATTCTTGAAATTTAAAGGAAGGATAAATAATGTTTATAAATCTCAATTCCCCCGCAGTAGTAGACCTATGACTATCACAATCATAGAAATAGCTTCTCATAAATGTGAATTCATTGTAGTTTCTTTCACAATTGATTTCATTATCATTATATATGTTAGGTTGCGATGAAGGTATATTATCGCCCCTATGGCTTCAAAATCTAATATCTTACTATATATTTATAATAAAACATAGATATATGCATTAAGGGTTCCTTTTATGTTTTCCCACTCACCGCCTTAGGCTCTCTTTGGTGATTAATTGCAATTCATGGGGATTCGATTCACCACGGAAGGCCTCGCTGGGCCTCTGGAAATGGAGTTGGTTATGATTGACGTTTAATCGGTGTTTTTATCAGCATCTAAATGATTGATGTCCATGCGTATGCTAATGACCTTTTCAAAAGCATATTCTTTATAAAAAAAAACTATAAAAAGGGACTAGACTTAATGCAGGTAATTAACAAGGACTCTGGCTGCGCCCCTTGCAGCCAGTCAAAGATGAAATATCATGTTCTACCACCCCAATATACATATTATGATCATACTGTAGTTATCACGGTGTAGGCGCTTATATTACTCTAAAATGTAGTGCAGTACATCAATGGAAAACGTGTACCTGCCAAATAATTGTCACTGGTGCGTATATTTTTAGCTCGCCTAGATCTATGTATAAGTATATTACTGTTTTATTTTTTTGTCATTCTTCCGTTCAAGACTGTAGCAGCTTTGCATTTTTACTTCTTCCATTCCGCACTCATGCAGTATCATTCCACTCACTTCTGCATAGTCATTCAGATCCCACACAGCTGTATATCTGGTCTAGCATAGGTGAAGCACAAAGGGAGAGATCTATTGACATGAACAGACTGATGACTTCTGATATTGGAAACCTTGCCCGGTATCTTCCTGTATAAGAGCAGGTTACCCTGTGGCAAGATTTATATTAGCCTTTATGGGTCTCTCTGGCATTCGCATGTGGTATTATTTTCTTCAACAAGAGAATATCACGAGTGCAACCTTTAACATGATACCTGCATTTTGTGTAAACTTTAGGAGACCTGATACGCTCCATGTGCCCAGCTAACAAAAACATGTTTTTAGAACGTTTGCAAACCTACTGAAAACGTTTGCATCCAAACGTTTTCTATAGATTTGTATCAAAAAGGTTTTGCTTAAAAATGTTTGCAAACGTTTGGAAAACGTTTTCTGTGAGTGGTTAAGAACAACCCAACAAGAGTTTCCACCTTTCAACCTTTGTACTGGACTTAATAATGTCCTACCCTGCTAGCACCACTCGTCTGAATTATATCATTATGATGTTGAATTGGTGCGTTTCACATAATTCAAATATTCACGAGAAATAGCCGATTTGGGGGATTGGTAGTCATCTCATCAAAGTCATCTTTCTTGATAAAATGAATATAAAAACACATTCTTTTACCTTTTTTCTAATTTAACAACGGTGCTGGTTTGAACGTGCTTTGAGGTGCTACTGAATGGATAAGAAATCCTATTAATATGGCATACCAGATACTTATAGTAGGGTGTCTAAGTAGATTACCCAGTAGTGTAAATTTCTAACATTAGAGCTTGAAGCCTTCTACTTTGCCTAGAACCTAGTGGTACCTGGTAACCCATAGTCAGCTTGTCTCGCTCTGCAGTATAATGTAAGCGGCACCGATAATACTGCATAATACCATGCAGGACCTATCAGGTGACTTATTGACAGAGTCCAGCATCTCACAGCCATGACAAATTGTTTATTGATGTGGCCGCCAGAGGAGGCAAAAGTATGCCAATGGAGGCGGCAAAAGTATGCTGATCGCACTGGGTAGCCTATCCAGCAGCCACCGATGTGACTTAACGTTTGCTGTGGAAGTTACTTTTGCTGCTGATATTGATGCGACTACTCCTGTCATTCTGCTGTTCATAGAACTCTTCTGACGATTTTGGGGAACTGCTGTGTCTGCAGATGGTATTAGAGAAACACTGCTGTGTCTGCTGGTGGTGTTAGAGAAACACTGCTATGTCTGCTGGTGGTGTATGAGAAACACTGCTATGTCTGCTGGTGGTGTATGAGAAACACTGCTATGTCTGCTGGTGGTGTTAGTGAAACACTGCTATGTCTGCAGGTGGTGTTAGAGAAACACGGCTATGTCTGCTGGTGGTGTTAAGGAAACACTGCTGTGTCTCCTGGTGGTGTTAGTAAAACACTGCTGTGTCTGCTGGTGGTGTTAGAGAAACACGGCTATGTCTGCTGGTGGTGTAAGAGAAACACTGCTGCGTCTCCTGGTGGTGTTAGTAAAACACTGCTGTGTCTGCTGGTGGTGTTAGAGAAACACTGCTATGTCTGCTGGTGGTGTTAGAGAAACACTGCTATGTCTGCTGCTGGTGTTTGAAAAACACTGCTGTATCTGCAGGTGGTGTTAGAGAAGCACTGCTGTGTCTGCTGGTGGTGTTAGAGAAACACTGCTGCGTCTCCTGGTGGTGTTAGTAAAACACTGCTGTGTCTGCTGGTGGTGTTAGAGAAACACGGCTATGTCTGCTGGTGGTGTTAGAGAAACACTGCTATGTCTGCTGCTGGTGTTTGAAAAACACTGCTGTATCTGCAGGTGGTGTTAGAGAAGCACTGCTGTGTCTGCTGGTGGTGTTAGAGAAGCACTGCTGCGTCTGCTGGTGGTGTTAGTGAAACACTGCTGTGTCTGCAGATGGTATTAGAGAAACACTGCTGTGTCTGCTGGTGGTGTTAGAGAAACACTGCTATGTCTGCTGGTGGTGTATGAGAAACACTGCTATGTCTGCTGGTGGTGTATGAGAAACACTGCTATGTCTGCTGGTGGTGTTAGTGAAACACTGCTATGTCTGCAGGTGGTGTTAGAGAAACACGGCTATGTCTGCTGGTGGTGTTAAGGAAACACTGCTGTGTCTCCTGGTGGTGTTAGTAAAACACTGCTGTGTCTGCTGGTGGTGTTAGAGAAACACGGCTATGTCTGCTGGTGGTGTAAGAGAAACACTGCTGCGTCTCCTGGTGGTGTTAGTAAAACACTGCTGTGTCTGCTGGTGGTGTTAGAGAAACACTGCTATGTCTGCTGGTGGTGTTAGAGAAACACTGCTATGTCTGCTGCTGGTGTTTGAAAAACACTGCTGTATCTGCAGGTGGTGTTAGAGAAGCACTGCTGTGTCTGCTGGTGGTGTTAGAGAAACACTGCTGCGTCTCCTGGTGGTGTTAGTAAAACACTGCTGTGTCTGCTGGTGGTGTTAGAGAAACACGGCTATGTCTGCTGGTGGTGTTAGAGAAACACTGCTATGTCTGCTGCTGGTGTTTGAAAAACACTGCTGTATCTGCAGGTGGTGTTAGAGAAGCACTGCTGTGTCTGCTGGTGGTGTTAGAGAAGCACTGCTGCGTCTGCTGGTGGTGTTAGTGAAACACTGCTGTGTCTGCTGGTGGTGTTAGAGAAACACTGCTGTGTCTGCTGGTGGTGTTAGAGAAACACTGCTATGTCTGCTGGTGGTGTTAGAGAAGCACTGCTATGTCTGCTGGTGGTGTTAGAGAAGCACTGCTGTGTTTGTCATCTCTACTGATGGTGTGGGGCAGCTGCTATCTCTGCTGATAGTGTAGGGGCAGCTACTATCTCTGCTGATAGTTTGGGGGCAACTGCTATCTCTACTGATAGTGTGGGGCAGCTGCTATCTATGCTGATGGTGTGGGGGCAGCTGCCATCTCTACTGATGTTGTGGGGGCAGCTGCTATCTAGGCTGATAGTGTGGAAGCAACTGCTATCTCTGCTGACAGTGTGGGGGCAGCTGATATATCTACTGATGGTGTGGGGGCAGCTGCTATCTCTGCTAATAGTATGGGGGCAGCTGCCATCTCTACTGATGGTGTGGGGGCAACTGCTATCTCTACTGATAGTGTAGGGCAGCTGCTATCTATGCTGATAGTGTGGGGGCATGCAGCTGATATTTCTGCTAATAGTATGGGGGCAGCTGCCATTTCTACTGATGGTGTGGGGGCAGCTGCTATCTCTACCGATAGTATTGGAGTAGTTGATATCTCTGCTGACGGTTGCCACTGTTATTTCTTCTGTCATCATTGCATTTATTATCACTCCTGATGACATCTAATAACTTAGTAAAACACTGATCACTAGAACGCGATAGGAAACATGTATTCTTCAAATGAATACTTAGCTTAGGGAGTGATAACATCGGGTGTGATTATTTTTACATTCTTCAAATCCACACCTCCTCAGCTATTAAATCTATAATGATCACTCCGTAAAGTCAGATGGTTTAATCCTTAATCATTTTGCCTTTCTTAGAGGTTCCATGTATCACGCAAAGATGATGTCCCCGGACAACAAGTGTGTGTGTGTGGGGGGGGGGTGTATTTAACATCTCTTGGAAGTGCACAGCAGCACTGTCAACTGTGCAATATCAACCTCCCGATGCCACCCCCAGGCTACTGTTGATCTATGGCCTAGTGCACCCCTGGGACAATATATATGTCTGTCTCTTGCCATCTTTATGTGAACATATGATACTCTAGCGCCACAAAGGTGAGATCATGCATGCAATATTAAGTCCACTAATGTAGAAGCAGGCTGGAGCAGGCCTGTAGCGGCGAGACATATTATCATATGTATGTATGATATGTCTGTACAGAAACTTAGGATATTTCATGAAGCAGCAAAGCAAACTCTGTATTGCAGTTGCTGAAATGCCATAGTTTTATCTCAGATTACTTTGCTCAGGCTCAGATACCTTTCACCAAATTGCAAATATGGAAAGGAGCCTCTGTGGCAAACAAATATGTAGTATGACACCACTTGCACCGGGGCGATTATCGAAGTGATATAAAACAATTGATCAAACTCTCCCTCTGTACATAATGATGACTGCAGAGCGATTTCAAAATATTAAAAAAAACATTTTCTTCTGAGAACTATAAGGTAAGGTAAACCTACTGTAACTGAGGGGTAGAAATGAGATACTGTGTCATATAGGTAAAGCTGATGGTAGGATTAGCGCAGAGTTATTACTCTCCACCATCAATGAATCATACACCTGTAACCTGACAAACAGATACAGCTCCATGTAGTACTACTGATCTCTACGTGCAGTCCCATACATGTATACACTACTGCTCTTTAGTCCCACCAATACACTTCCTCTGCATGATATCCATGTCTTGTGATACTAAACCAGGAAAACTGCCATATGGGGACAATCCTGTGTACTACAACTCTGGTCCCCTGACATACCTTTTCAGTTCATCCATGTAATAGAAATGTACCTGTTGTCCCTTATGACCGGGCCGGAGGAGTGTGATTATTTCATGAGTCTTGGTCAATAAATCTATTAAAAAGAATGTCCATGTACAAAGGGTCTACTACTATCCTGGTCAACTGCCACATACATATTCGACTACATGTACTGTTATCCTGAAGTACAGGTTCAATTCCATGTACTACTACCCCCATATCCTGACATACAAGTTCAATTCCATGTACTACTACCCTGATATCCTGACATACAGGTTCAATTCTATACTACTACCCCGATATCCTTACATATCCTGACATACAGGTTCAATTCCATGTACTACTTCCCTCATATATCCTGACATACAGGTTCAATTCCATGTACTACTTCCCTGATGCCTTGACATACAGGTTCAATTCCATGTACAACTGCCCTGATATCCTGACATACAGGTTCAATCCCATCCTGATATCATTTCACACACTTATATATCTAATAGTAAGTAATATAGCTTCGTTTATGCCCAGATTATGTTTGTCCAGATTTATCATCCTCAATTTAGTCAAATTTCTAGCAGTCTAGTTAGTACTAAAATCCTCTGCCCCTCTCCTATTTTCTACTACCAGTGCCATCCTATACCCCCCGCCCCCTACAGGATGTCACTCACACGGGGTAACCCCGCAGGGTGACACTGGAGGAGGTCCTACTGTGTGGTCATTATGATGCAAGGCCTGCCAGCCACCGGCCACAAAACCCAGTTGGGAACCCCCCTGAGAGGTCCTGGAGCAGCAGCCTAGGGGGTGGTATTGGAGAGGAGGAGCAGGCAGTGGGGTGAGTGGGAAGAATGGCAGTGTGGATCAGGGGGTTGAGGTGGTGGTGATGGTGATTGGGCTTGGGGAAAGAAGCGTGAAGTTAGGAATGGGAGTTGGGGTGCACTACTGGTAGTCAGTGGAGGCGGGCGTGCTGATGATGGGGGTAGTGGCGGTGCATGATGGTGAAGTTGTATTTGTGGTTAGTGGATATTTAAGCCAGTGTAGATGTGGTTACATTGGTTGGTATTGGGTGCTGGGAGCTGGGTAAAGTCGATGGTGGGTGGTGGTTAGTGGGCGGGGAAAGGGGTGTCGTTGGCTAGGATCAGTAGTGTGTAGAGCTGGTGTGGGGTACTACTTGTGGTTAGTGGATATTTTTAAAGCTGGTGTATATTATAACATTAGTGATATTTACTGCGTGTTGGCGTGAGTTAGAGTCAGCGGCGGGTGATGGGTGGTGTTGTAATTATACTTGTGGTTAGTGGATATTTAAACCCCCACCTCCTCTATAAGGCCCATGAGTGCCGCCCCGACTCAGGTCTGGACTGTTGCTGGAAGAGCAGCACGCGTTTCGCCTTTAAACCCCACCGCCCCTATCTATAGGGCTGAGTACCTGTCCCGACTCTACTCCAACTGTTAATGAAGGGACAGCAAGCGTTTCGCCTTTAAGACAGAGAGTGGCTATATCACCAGTATATTTGGTATTTTGCGATATATGGTGTCTGGGAAGAGACTAGTGGGTGTTGGTGATGGTGAAGGGTGGTTTTAATTAAAGGTGGGGGTCAGCGCCTTTGGTGGTGATGTGAGCGTGTTGCGGGGCAATCCTGGACCGTCGGGATCCATACTGGAGAAGGCTAGCTGGTTTAGGATGGAATAAAACCACTTGTATTGGGTTATATATGCGTCAAGACAGGGGTCTGTTTATCCTATGTATCAAAACAGTTTTAGGACATGGTCAGAAATTCCAATGTATGTTTCAATAGTCTATGGCTTATAAAGAGTATACACCATACAGCTGTTGGACATGCACATTGCACCTCGATGCTGAAATCTGTTATCAAAAAATCATTCATTAATAAATATCATTCAGCAGATTAAAGTCCTCTTTGGACGAGTATTGACAACTTGTTGATCAACGTTGATCAACCAGTTTCCAATAAGTGACATTCTGCGCCAGCTGGGTTGTCAAGCGTACTGCCCACACTATATAGATGTGTTTGCACACCGAGCTACATTAATGTACAGGAGAATGTATTGGGTGCATGGGGGGGGATGTCCAGAATGGTGATCCTGGTAGACGTGCTGACTTATAGGTGGCCGCTCCAGTGGACTCGATGAGTAATCCACTGGAGAATTCCTCCTCTCACCAACTCCCCCGCCCTGGAGCAAGCACTGGAGGGGAATGAGGAGCTGACGTGACCTGATCACATGGGGGTGCCATGTGACCGCTGGAGGAGGGAGAGGTCAAGAAGACTTGGCCTCCAGGGTGTGGTTCCGACGGTAACTGGAGGAGGAGGTATGACAGTCACAACATGTTTTACTTACTGGAGGAGGTGGGATGACATTCACAGCATGTTTCACTTCTCGCACCATGCAGTGTGAGTTTCACTCAGCCACTGCAGCCACATACTTGTCAATGGCTGCACTAGGTCTTCTTTTATTGCCAAGAACCGAGTTTATTGAGTGGTTTATTTGGTGTCGACGAAAGGACTTGTTTTGAAATCCCACAGCATGTCTTTTCTTGCAGGGAAAATGCAGATGATTGAAATTTGTCAAGTATAAAATGTCCTCAGACGCTCATCTTTGTGCTGTTATTTCAGTGTTTAATTTTGTTTATTTCTGTGTCATTTAGGACACCCTCACAAGAAGCTGAGAGATGGTCTTATCATGACACTGTAAAACGTTTGGCAGTGCTGGATTCGTAAGGTATTTGTTACATGGACAGTAATAAGGGACTTTAAAGTGCATCAAGGTCCTTTTGTCATAACTCTCATTCTTTCCATTACGAGAATATTACCACAAAAACAAGACATTAAAGCCGCTCATCTTCTAACAGTAATAAGGTTAGAACGTATAGTGCCGTTCACTGTACTCCTTGCGACAAGAATCGTCATGCAATATCACAGTTTAAGTGCCAAGTGTTACTTTTTTCCAAAGGTTATTTATCTTATGAATGCAAATCACGAACTTGCGGCTCCTATTAAATAATGATGAAAGAGAAAATTTCTGCGATGCCATTTGGACCCAATTCTCTGCAAAACACCGACCCTTTCTTCTTTCACTGTCAAAGGGAGTGCAAGAAATCCTGCCAACCGAAATGCAAATTTAAAGGGAATTTGCATATTCAAAAGCCTAATTGCTGAAATGCAATTATTATCTCTTCTTATAAAGCACTCCCAGTGTATTGTGATTGGTTTCAGAAGACTCCACTTGGAGTCTTGAGTGTTTGGACCAAATAAACTTGTATTTGACTGGGTTTCCAAAGTGTTAAACCTGAGACGTCGTCTGAGGCGTCAGATCTTCCTTATAAAAATAAAAGGGATAACTGAAAAGACAAATTGACATGCAAAGAATGAGCTTTGCAGTGGATAATAGCAAAGGGACGTCTACATTGCATAATCTAGTTTTCTAGAAATAACAGAAAGTATCGTAGAATATAATAGTAGTATGGAAAGTAACACTAATTCAAATGTTTGGAGCTTTTATTATGGTTAATTTCTGGGCAACCGTAGTTGGAGATGGATAGTCCGATAGGAACAATAAAAAAAAGTTTACCGAAAACTAGGATTACAATCTTGCGAACTAATTCACTTTTCGTCAAAGATGAACGAGGAATCGGTGCAGTCAGTGATCTTTTGCACAAGAAGAGATGAGCTTGTCCAACAGTCATGACGACCTAATTCTAATTTGCGAAGAGATGGTGAGAGTGAGGATGATTGTATTCAACAAGCTAGTCTATAAGAGATCCAAATGTCACCATCGACTGCCATTAAATTTGATGTTGAAAATACAGATATTAAGGTAAAAGAGCCATAGCCATGTTTTCAGTCCCTGCGAGGGGGGGTCCACAACCCCACCCTCACCAGGTTCGAATTGATTGCGACCAAAAGATCGACCTTCACCCCTTTTTAGGTAGCGTGTTACTAAAGCTAGAAGGGACCTACATCTGTTACAACACCCCCCCCCCCCCCCACAGGATCTACCAACCCCCCTTGTTATTTAAAAAGTAACATCTATGTATTCTCTATATGCTGTACACATAGGTACGACTGATGTACCATTTTATACGAGGAGGATTATATGAACATAATTATAGATGTGCTCAGCATCTAGCTATGACAATAAGCCTTGCCTGCTCATTGCTATATTGACATTTAGAGTCATCTTCCCAGATACATTGCTTTTGCAGAGTACAAGTGCACAGGTCATGATATTGTATTAGCTAGACATTTAGAAAGTGTGTCCTCATTGTCGGGCCATTGTTACAACTGTTTCTAGAGCAGATATCTCCTCCAGCGATGTGGTCCAACGTTTTTATGCTAATTGACAATTATTATAAATCAAGATAATTAGACAATACACATTCGGCGGCCAGACAACAAGGCAAGCCCACTGCATAGATATGTCTCGTATTTAGGTTATGTATGGAGAAGGCTATAAAGGTCATCTTTGCTGCTATTTCTCAGGATACTCCTCATTATCTACTTGAATGGGGGCTTAACTTAAGTGCGTATATTGTATATTTCGGAGAACACTGTAACAACTATTTAAAATGATTTATCATGTTAAAGTTAAAAGTAATACAACAATGTTTCATATTCAATCTGCTTTAAATCTTTACTTCAAATTTACTTACTGGAGATGCCGGTGTCAAGATATGCATAATTATATGAACTTATTGACACCGGCATCTCCAGATATGGGAAGTATACTGGATATTCCTTTTTGGATCCACCAAGCTTTTGATTGTCTGCTTTTCTGACCCTGTCAGTTGAGGCAGATAATTAATCGTCTTGCACCACATGTTAGAAGGCCACAAGCAGCAAATGTCTATCCAGCACCAGCATATATGGGACATAATCTGCAAAAAGGGGACCTTCGTGCAGGGACAGTAAGGTCCCTTTTCCCAGAACAAGTCCCTTTTCCAGTATGTCTCATGACAGTCAATCCATTGACCAAAATTGGGTGAAACCTGACACCCAGAGCGTCTGTGGTTACCAGTACACTGAGAAAAGGAGAGGTACAGGGGCCCAGTGTAGCTTACATAACAGGTTGATGTAAGAGATGGGCAAGATAGGCCACTGTCCCGAGCTAGACTGTTTCGGTACACCAATCATACAACAGTGGCCCATGATAAATGCACAATAAATAGGCTGTATACAAAGGTGTAGGCTACAGTATGCTCGAAGGAACTGAATTTTAACAGCAATGACTGTGTCCTTACGGGGTTGATACACCGCCAGAGAGTTAGCATAATACACTAGAACACTATGCGCCTATTGCTTAACTGATTACCATCTTGAGAAAACACATAATTACAAACCATATTCCCCAGGTTGACACTTACAGAACACTGCGAAATCCACATCCCATCAATCAAAACTCTCCACTTGTTTAATTAAATTCACGTCTAGATCACAAAGGCCCTTCTCCCCGGAGGCCAAGTCCAAGTTAATCACCAATTACAGGTTTTATCTTGTTTGTCTCTCAGATAAAAAGATAAAACAAACTCACAGAAAAAAGGTCTGTTGATTCGTCCTCTTTCATGAGGCTGCAGTCAGCCTTGTGATCACCATGAGACGTCAACTACCATTAGACATGGTTACAGGGATGCTTTATGGAAGGCCTCTTATTCAAACATTTATGATTATATAGCTTATAAATCTTAGATTAGCTGAACACATCTTGGGGAGGCTCTGGTGGCTACAGAGACATGATCATCTTACTGATGATGAGATAATGCGCTTTAACATTAGTCTCGCAACGATTAGTTTGTAGTAATTGTATAATGTTGATTATTATACTTTAAAATCTTTTAATATAGACCAATGCGTTAAAGACATAGAAGGCCCTGTATATTGCCATGGCGACCAGAATTAAATGACTCCATATAGTCAAATATATACAGTTCATTTCAAGATCTTTGAGCTCGAGGAAATGTTATACACACTTGTTTAGATACGAAATGAAGTTAGCACATGATGTTCAACACCAGAACAAGCACGTTCAACAAAACGGGTATTGATCAAATAGATCTGGGCACCAACGAGTTAAAGTAGTTTTGGATTATCACATCATAGAGTACATTGTCGAAACATTAAAGCATTATAACGTCAGACGTCACCTGTTGGTACACCATTTACCTATTTGGTGCTCCATGGGTGTAACATGGAGAGTCCTAGGAGAACATCATGAGAGGCATTTCCACTTTAGTTATTTTCTTCCTAACAACTGAAGCACTACTGTTTCACCAGGATTCATGGCTCTGGTGTCATTTTAATTGCCACTGTTTTTACCTGTATTTAACAGAGGTAAACTATGATTTCATAGGGATGGTTCGTTCAGAAGCAGATAACGGAGCGCTCCTTCCTTCGACACAATTAATGCCTCTTCGTTAATTGAATTAAGTTCAATGGGGGTAGTCATATTCATGATCAGACGACTTCATTTGTTCATCTGAGCTAAGAAAATGTTCATGATAGGAGGATTGGTATTGTGGTGAGATATCTGATGCCATGCAGTGGGTGATCTGCTGTATGATTCAGTGTGATCAAGTTCCTGCATATCAGTGTACGCCAACACAGGTCTTCTTTTTGCAGTGTGAAATTTAAGGCTTTTCATTACCATTATACTGGTAGGAAGAATATTCTTATATTAAAGAAAATGATATTGAAGCAATGAATATTTATAAGTAAAAAATAATCTCATCATTGTATTGCTAGTGGTAGAAAGGGAGCAGGTGCATCAGTAAATACAGGGATGGTATATGGTGGATAGAAGAGGCATTTCAGTGCCTCGGGGTGGTCAGGAATGTCAGCTATCTGTTCATGTAGAATATTCATATTCTACTTAGTCAGACCAATAAGGTGACTTGATGCATAATCATGAGGGCTATTTCCATTTTCTCCCCATCTGCATACAACTGCTAGAGGTGAGATGGTGTAGCTTCCCTAGTGGGAATGGGTAGAGTCCTGATGACGTGTTCTGATTGGTAGAGTGGAGCCTAAAGGTGGGCTAGACAAATTGAAGATGTGTGGGATTTGTGTAATTATCAAGCTTAAATTTAGGTATCCAATGGCACACATAGGCCCCTAGTTATACAACATGGAATTACCACTTCCCAGTGGGCACAGAACATTGGATCAACATTGATAAATGATTGTCAAAGTTGATTTAATGTTAAATCAACATTGATTCACGTTGGTTCAACATTGAACTGAATTTTGTGCCCACTGGGTTATCGCTACATGCTGAAAGTAAGGATGTCAAAACTCAGAGGCCACTCTGGTTATTATCCTTATGGAATAACATGTGCTATATTAATCATTTGCACGACTACTCTGCATTGATCTCATATCTGCGCAATTTTAAGTGATACATGGGCCTCCTTAATATTCTACTGTACAAGAATGTACTGTGGGGAGAATTTGGGAATCTATGATATCCCTGTCTTTCATCAATACACAGTTTAATAATCTGTATATTTTGATCCAATGTGAACCCCAGTTCATAAACCTGAGCGACATTTATTTTTTGTACCAAATGAACCTGCGTAATCTGACCAGACAAAAAGAGCTTTACATTCATATTATTCACAACGGTTCGTCTGCTTATTAAAAATGCCACTAATATCCTTTTTTGTAAGGATGTTGGTCTCATGCTCCTAAGGGATACATCTTCCAATGAACCCGATGTACTTGGTCTTGATTTAGGTTTGACGACCCATGAAGCTCATTAGCTTTGTGTAATTGAAGAGATTAGAATTAGTGAACATGCCACTTCTCTGCAAATTAGAATAACCTTTCCAAGAAATCAAGTCGTGATCAGACGGACTATGACGTGGGATGACAAGGGGAGCCTCGATAAAGGTCGTCAGTCCTGACTCTAAGTTAATTAATTTACTGTTCAATATCCTATGTTGTTCCCTACATAGGATTAATACCATAAACCATATCAAGTTTCGATAAAAATGCCTTCAGGTATTCCTGAGACAAATCAGGGTAGAGGGATTGGCACATGTGAACATAATCCCTATCGGAATTACTCGTCGTGAAATCGTTAGTTATGATCTTTTGGAATCATTATTATATCCCAGTGGGCACAATATTCAGTTCAATATTGAATCAACGACGAATCAACATTGAGTTTACGTTGACAACCACATTGATAGTCTCCCGTATTGTTTTGTGTAACAAACTACAGGGCAGTATACCGAGTCTGAAATTAAAATTCATAATTTCTGATTCTAACCTGGACCCATAGAGGTAGTTTCCAACGTAGGGTTCACATGTCTTCGTCCGCAACCCACTTTGTTTTACCTTGACAACCAGTTATCGATGTTGTTTCAATGTACTGTGCCCACTGGGATATATGATATAGACCAGTCCCTATTGTTAAGACAGACTTTGAAATAGTAATAGCTTAATTTCGAGCTAGTCGAACGATTCCGTTTTTTTAATGGTTTTCTTACACAATTGTGTGTTTCATTCATATTCATATATGCTACATTAAAGCATAGAAAACAAAGAAATGAGTAGTGAGTAAGATAGATAAAGAAAGAAAAATAGCGAGACATACATGAATAGGCCTGTACAGACAGACAATAATATTATTAGAGAGAGACACCCACCCACACCACATACAGAAGTGATTGTGATATTTCATTAGTAGCCTTATAGATGGGGATAATGAAGCAGTATGTATACACGGGTGGTATAGAAATAGTATGGCCAACGGTCTAAGCCAGAGCAGATCCACATCACATGTATTAGATATGGTACAAGTGACTACCTGCATAATCATTTTAAGTCAAGGACAGTGTAATTTTCAAGGTGCTAGCGTTGGAATATTACCATTGTCCAAGGCATATAACAATTATGAATGTAGCTAGTCACGCATAACCATATCTGACTTATGCCTTGATTGTTTTATATGTGTTTTATATTCAGTCGATTTTATTGTTCTTTCTCCCAAGTGTGGTATAAATATGGATAAAGAAGCTAGTTTTAGTATCTCATTATACTTCAGAAAAATGAACATAATTATTCCTAATATATTAACAATATAAATAACTTGCATAAGTATGAGGTTATGCTGATTTTAAGATGTGTGTTCAATATCATAAAAACACAATGGACAGTAGCAATAGTGAAAGGACCTATGGTATATTGGTTTAAAAGTTTAAAAGGAAGGAGAAGACGTGGGATATCTCCAGTCTTTTGAATAATTCCATGATGAGTTAAATCCTATGTGTCCCTTTTCTTTGTATTTACTCTCGCCAATTGTGTGTCTCTTATTGTTGGTTTACTTTGGCATTAAGGGTGCTGAATGGGATGCTTTACACCTGAACATAGATGGAACTACCACCATGAATTAGCCTAATTCAACTTAAGATTAAAGTGTATCTTGAAGACAGCTGGAGACAACAAAATGACACAGCAGAAAAAATTATAGCCATCCATTGCTAATGCTGTGGCAGTTGTCCTGACAGAAAACCAATGTCTCCTATTTCCAAATCATTATCCTTCACATACATGAGTACCTACTAGTGATTGTTGAACAAATAATCATATTGCAGGGACATTACCAAAGAGCATTTGAGACAATGCTGGTTGGGAAGATGCATCCGCCTTTAATCAAACACAATAAACAGATAAAGCAGATACATGTATTTTGCTAAGACAATCGATAATCCCTATAAATGCCTCGGATGTTTGTGATAAACATAGGAAATACTCTGCCGGCATGGTTTCTTAGCTCAGACAAAGAGTATGTTAATTGTCAGTCGTGTTAATGGTCTTGAGAGCAATGCTCTTGAATTATGAGCAAACGTTTAGAACTAGATGCAAACTGGTATGATCAATACATATTTCTATATATCACTGCTTTATATCAGCCTTTGTTCTTCAACCCAAATATACGGTGAGGAGTGAGAGAACAATATGATGATTTGATAGTATTTAATGTATGAAGCCCTCTATAATCTGAACAGAAATATGAACCTAGTAACCTCTGTCCAATTCTCCAACACAATACATTTATTTTATGATATCAGTTGGGATCAGTGACAACTAACTTATCAAGTAATAAAGGAAATAGAAGCCCTATCAAATTACTGTCCGCACAGTATCTCTGAACAATATTTATATAAATGACGAATCGAGGTACAAATACAATATTTATAAGTGTCACTTTTGACCAATTATGTTTAACCAGTGATAGCCATGTTGCAATCAACGCCATGCACTAATAGAGCAATACACAATGAATGGTAGAGGTGAATGTACCTTGCATAATAAATAAAGGTCTGCATTCAAATTCCATCCCAGTTGTCACATCTAGAGCCACGTGTGCTCATTTTATATGAATCACATTTCTTGTATCCGGAGCAAAATGAGGAAAAACTGCTAAAAACCTGCCCTTACTCGCTTCCCATATCATGTAACTGTCATTCACTGATCATGGGATGCACTCGGCTAGAAGTAAAGGTTAATATAAAACCCCAACCTTTTATATTGCAATAACATTTTTCTTACATTTTAAGGAAAACATGGTAGTTGATGCCATGATCGGAGCAATCCCAGTAAGGTCTCATGAATAACAATGAAGGTTGCCAATTGGAAAATGTCGATCTGATCATTCAGTTTTAGGCCGTTTGTGGGGTAATATAACTATGATTAACAAACAATTGAGGCTAAAGGACTATCCAAAGACCTCGAATTCCCCATGAATGTTTGGCTTTTACTAAAATGAGATCTAGATCACCTACTAGATCTTCTTTTGATGATGCTGGACACCACCAGACCTGTAGGCCTTTAAACATCATCCAACCATCCATTAAGGTTGGTTTTGTATAGACTAGGGTCATACTACACCACCATATACATATTCATGAGCCCTGGAGGACTACAACTTGATGAAGCACAGCTACATACAAAGGATGAAGACTAGGCAGGATCCTTATAGAGGGGTACACTGAAGCTCAGATCAATCCAAGAGATAAAGGGAAGCTACAAAGCTTTCGCATGTATTAATTAAGAATGCAGTCTTCGCCTTGAGAAGGTTTCTTAACATTATTCTTCATCTCTTCAAGTTCATACAGTGTTTCCCAAATCCTCACGTTTCACCTGTGCACTGATAATCTTTAGGCTACAGAACTTAGTCAGTACTGGTTAACAAATCAGTCAATATAAAAAAAAAAGTACCTAACCTATTCAGTCATTTTCTGGCTCCCTATACGACCAACCTAGGTTAGTTAATATTGTCAGGGTGCTCAGTACTAACCAACTCATTTTAGCCTTGTCCATTTCAATGATTATTAGGCTCATTCCTTTTTGAGTAAGGTATTAGGGTAGAACGCCCATGAGACCAATTTAGCCTACATACTCTCCGACCTAGATTTTGAGGAGGTATATTTTATGGAAAGAAATGTTATTTTCCACTATCATGGTCTTATTCTATTCCCGAGATGATATGTGAGATTGTGATGAATTAGATTTGATTATTGATTTAGACTATGTATTCTTTGAATGATCTTGTTGAAAATCTTAGACCTGTTCTGGTAGATGCGGTACCATGAGCTAACCACCCTGTACCATGACCCAACCAGTCATACATGATTCAAGATGTATAACAATGCCCAATGGCAGTGCATAGGTACTCTCACCCTGGTTAGCTCAGGCAGTTTGTCATTCGCCTGAGAACTATAGTGTTGCAGGTACGAACCCTGGTTCTACTGGGTGGTTTGTTTTAGAAGATTTTGCTTGAAACGCAATATACAAGAATTAAAAGAGAAACTTCATCCCCACTCCCATTGCAAAATAATGAATTATGTATCATTTCCATAATTATTGTAACATGAGATAATTCATGGTTATCTACATGTTCAGAACGTATTGACAGCCATGACTGACAGCATATGACTCAGTAGTTGCCTCATGGTCCAGTGGTGGTTTTCTTATGGTACCACTGTACTGTTCACCATAATTTGGTTTTAAAAAAAAGGTAGTAACATTCATAAATTTATAACAATGAAAATCACATCATATGTGGGATAGTCTACTTGTCATGAAATAATGCTATGTTACATTAGTAGGTTTAAAACACATGTAAATGAAGGGTTGTAAAAAGTATATTTTCTAGAAACCTGCACTGTAAAGAGAAGCAAATGCACATAGGACATGTCAAGTTGGATCCATCATATGAGATACCAGAAATGATATTTTAAAGATCTGACTGCTGCATGTGATACATTATTACACCTTGTAACATATCGGTATCATCACAAATCTGTAAATGCCCTATAACACACTGTAAAACGGCAGCATCTGTGGTCAACTCATGGTACCAATAGAGCATTTAGTCATCTCATGGGCGGTCTACCCTAGTCATATGTCGTTTTGCCTCAGTAATTTTTGAATAGCACTTGGTCATGCCTGACCAATGTCCACCCGCATGGTTAACCTGGGATAGCCACCACAGACTTTAGGAGGACCGGGACATTTTGATTTTCAGTGTTTAGGGTGGTACGGATATAACACATGTGCCTACAATGGAGGCTTCTATCACACATACAAAAAATGTTTCAATGATATCAATTTCCTACAGGGCATTACTCACAAGAGGTTTATTTACTGCAGTGCAGCGTGAAGTTAATGTCATCTCCCTCCTTGTGCAGCTTCCCATACAGTATACTGCCTAAAGATCAACAGGGCATATTTCAGATTCGAATATTATCTACACTTTTGTCATGAGGTGGATATCGTATATCATGAGGGGAATATTAATGTAAAAACACAGTAGCGCATGGACTCCTTTATCTAATGTGAATTAAAAGAACATAATTATTTAGGTGGATTAATAATGCTCAGTAATAGCAATCATAAAGAAAAGAATAGTTTAGCACATAATAGTATAACTGGATCACACCTCTTCCTTCTGCCTCTTTCCTCCCCATACTTATTAGCAGTAAAGGCGTTCTTGTAATGACATTCTCGCCAATAAGATCTTCTTCAACCTCAGACTCAGTAAAGCCCTAATCCTCCCTTATCACGTAGACTCTCTCATCACTAACAGGATTAACAACTGGTTAAAGGGGACTTGCTGTAGGTAATGAAACCTGTCAGATTCAATGGCTGAAACAAAGCGGCTTATGACTGTTCTAATTCAATATCCAACGCCCCACAACGATATTTTTCTGTTGTTCTGACAAGATTGTTGGTCTTAGATGAATGGAGGATTATTTCCCAGCAACAATACTCCCAAAGCAGATGCCAATATTAATTTGATGGGCTGCAATTTGGATTGAGTCGTATTAGTGGAGTTACATGATCGTCTATTCTACGAATAGGATACGCTATTGCATGTACAGTCTGTACATTACTTAGTAACGTCTGAACAATGTCTTTGTATCCAGGGAATTATGACAACTACTTCCTTTTGAAAGAGGAGGGGGATGGTTGTAGGGGTCAAAAAGAAACTTTGGGAGGGGATAGAAAGATGTCACCAATGTTTTAGTGAGACGTGCCTGCATGTTAATCCCATAAAGGTGCACCTGCACTAAGAACTTTCACCACATCCTTTGCTATCAAAAATAACCATTCCCTAATGTCAGAAACAAAACAATAAATGGAAAACATAAGACAAACAGTGATATAGGGCAGATGGAGTAATGTCTAAATCCTGATTCCCACTAGGTAAATTGTTCGAAGGGTTCAAGATACATCAAGCATAATTTGTCCCATTGATATCATCTACCACTTTTCACCAGATTTTGATCCGTTACAAAAGACACAATAGGGGACAGGCTTCTATAAAAAACTGAACTCTCACACACAGGATTAGTAAGGTTGATGCAGATACATGTGATGGGTTTAATACAACGTATTGTGATGTTACTAATATTGATGCATGAGGTCTCGCATTATGGTTGATTACAATTTCTATATTTATGTTTCAGATGGATAATTGAGACCCAGACCAACATGCACGAATTGACATGAACCTTCATAGGTAGGTAAAATGTATTCTAAGATTAAGTCTACCAGATATTATGATCTGCGCCAAGATAATCCAAATCAGTGTAAATATTTTAGTGGTTAAAGGTTTAATACTAAGGAATAAGAATACACTTGGATTAGTTGGTCAAGGTTGAGCCCGCCTCTCACACACCGGGTTTTATGTATAATATTTTCCTTCTACTTTGTATCCCTGACACAAGAGTCAGAGGGGGTGTACGGCGTGAGGCTGCTTCCGTGTATCTTTTTGTGAGGTTGGGTCCATTCATCACATGGGGAAAACATTTAAACAAACGTCCCCAATCCCGCAGATTATTCTAGGAATAAGGTCCACACTCGCAAAATCCTTACCTGGCAAATACTACTTTCTCCAGGAAACCTAATGTTCTCTCGGCATTACCTTTAAAACGCATTAAACAGAGAATAAGCCCTCACATTTAGTATATATATCAATTAGATTACAATGAGTTTTTATCATTATCATCGGGTTGAAAAAAAAGAATATGGGAAACAAATGTCCCCTCTTGCCTTAGTGCAGAGGCTGGGAAGCTGCATGGTTGAAATGTGAACGATGAAGGTATATGGATTGACCTATGGGTGATGGATATAGGTAAAGGATGGGCCTCCTGTGTTCCTGGAGGAATCCACTAGAGAACAGGTCATTGTATATACATAAGGGGTGGAGGCAGGCACATGCCATCAGGTGCATGGCCATGGATTGCCCTGTCATATAACTAACCCCTGAGTATGTGCATATGCTGCTGACACGTTCAGACAATATTGGCTATAAAGAACCTACTACCTCGCCAACTGCAGACTGAATGAGTTGAAAGGTTGGGGTGGGCAGGGTGTATATATGTGAGTATTGAGGTAGTAGTGGAGGCAGGTTTAGAATTGCATACCAAGATAGCTTACAGTTCTACTGGGGCTTAAGGGGAACACACGTGGATAGAGCAAATGGGCTAAACTTTAGGCACCCCTGTGAAGGTGCGTGTTGAGGGATTGTAGATGGGTTACGGTTGTAAGAGACTTCATGTATTGCACCCATGGGTACAAATTAGCCTGCCTAGAACCGTTCCCACCCTTGCCATCATTTGCATTATGTTTAGTATAAGGACATACTCATGAAATAGAATGATGGTAAATTATATGATTGATCAGTACTTTTATACAAGCTTTTATTTCTAAGAATCATGGCTCAAAATACAGGGACGATCAGTGAGGTGTTACACTCAATGCTATAGAACACTGTGCTGTTATGTACACATGATAAGTAGCTAGACAAGTATAAGGGATCATAATGATGGCTTGGTTATAAGTGGAACATTCTAGGGAAAGATTATCGAGTAGGAGTTACCTCTAGACTTGGAGAAGAAGACCCAGGATGAAAGGGTGTGTTGTTCTGACACCATCCACAGGTTTCAGCAATGTTGTGAATAACTGTATGTGACAAAAGGGGTGAGAGGAATAAGGAGGCCGCATCTCGATACTAGTAACAGTTAAATAGGTTAGCCACCTCTGTTTGATATTAAAGTAGATTTCATACATTAGTAACAGATGAACATTGATTCTGTCGGCAGTGGAATACACCCTATAGATAAGAAACCAGATAACAAAATACACAATTCAAGGGCCAGGAATGAGAGACAGGAACAGTGAGCTATCCTAGACAAAACACTAGTAGACAAATCCAACACTCACATTACTATTCCTGACATGGATTAATAATCTGAGCTGCCTAAATCCTCTTCCCTGTGCTTTCCACAGCGCTTTAGTTGCCGGACCTGTCACATTTAAACTATTTGCTAGGGATCCAATTCTATTACAAGTGCATTGTGCTTTCCCTTTAGATTTCTCAGCTGTCCGAATTCTCCCATCTGTATCATTATATTTATATTCTAGGTGTCAACTCTACTGGCTATTGCAAGTACTATGATCTATCTCTGTGAGGGACCTTTACTTAAAATATTAACATAGTTATGATACTTAAAACTAGCGAAAACTGGTGTTTTAGTATGAGTAATGTTTTTGCAATGCTGCTATATTAGTTAAAATATATATTTTGAGAAAGCATTTAATCTGGAGATTAAATCATACAATAATGTAACAAAGATGTACTGAAAATACTTTCATTATGAAACAACATGCAGTTTATGAGTTTATCACTCTTGAAGCCAGAACTTTGTTTACGCGTCCGTTCTGGATATATACAGACTAGAATGATTGTTATTAAAATACTATTTAAGTTAAAATGAATTGGAGAATAAGACCTCGGAGAAAACCTAGTGAAGAAATTCACTTATTTCTATATGCAGCATCTTCACTCATTCTTCTTGACGACTCAAAGATCACTATCCTGAACGAATTAATGGACCTTAGGCATTTCAATTGAAAATGCAGTTACCTGCTTTTAACAAAATATGGTAAAAGGTTGGGCTATTAGATAAAGAAAATAGCAATCTCCTTCCCTCTACCCGACCTCTACAAATTCACCGATTGGATTAGATACTAAGTGTCTGTGGTTTTCTTTACATGGAAATTCATAGAAACTGACAGATATTGGCAAGAATGCTTCAGATTGGCCTCACTTGAGACAGCAAGAGTCTTATTGCTTACTTACTGCGGGAACAATATGATGTGGAGACCCCATACGAATCTTCTCTGGAGGTAGAATTCAGATTGTTTTCATTTTATGAGTCCGTTTCTTAAATATTAGTGTAGTGAAAAAATGGTTTGCTGTTTGTAGTAATAAATTCAATCCATTATCTCCATCTGAAATATTGCCTATTAGTAGTAACAAGTATATACTGGTATCATGATAGGGATATTAATTGAGGCAGCTGCAAATTTGCAAGTATAGGAGAATGTCATTATCCCATTGTTAAAGGTAGAGGGAAACAGGTGCATGGTGGCAAGGATAGTAGGCCTATATGCCAGATAGCAGAGGCATTACAGTGCCTTGGCATGTTCAGGAATGTCAGCTATCTGTTCATATAGAATATTCATACTGTACTTAGCTGGGTCTGAATGGTGAACAGATACATATCCATGAGGGTCATTTCCATGTTCTCCCCATCTACATACAACTGGTAAGGTAGGGACAGGGAGGCCTCCTTGATGGGAATGGCTGAAAAGGCCTGAGTGGATTGGATTCAGGCAGAAGGTGGTGTAATAAGGTATTCAATGACACACACCGTGCATGTAGTAATGGCAATTCCCTTAAACATGGAAGAAGTAAGGGGATTAATGCACTATTACCGCAGCTACTATAGTGTTGTAAGAAGATGGGTTAATCCTTTGCAAAGCTGACCTGGAGATAAATGATAAGTATAGAATGAAATGCCTTTAATAAATAATGTAGTACAAACAGATTAACTTTGGAGGGAATTTGGGAACTATAGCATCCCTTCCCCTCTATTATTTCCCATGTCTCAAAACAGAATTTATCATTAGTAATATAGGGCTACCGGTGTAATTAATCAGCCTAAAAAAGACATGTTAAATAAATTATAAATCTAATTTGTAATCTAAATAGAACTGGGTGAACTATTAAAAGAGGGTGTTGGCTTGATATTATGTTGCTAAAGGGATATCCTGCTACTAGCCCAAAGTAATGTACCTTGATTGAGTTATAGGGACAGGCCCTCGAGCCTCATTAGCCTGGTGTAATTGAGGAGATAAGGAACTGACCATCTCACCTCATCTCTGATGGTATACATTAGAATGGATCCAGATAGGAATCAAGTGGTGGTCAGCCTGACCTTGGCATGAGGGGTAATTAGAACACCCTTCCCCCTAATGGAAGTTGTCTGACTTCATTACTTAAAGTCTATATCAGTATCCATGTGATATTTTCAAGTAATTTATATTTGAATGATCTTGCCTATTAATCCATCATATATATTTTTATTGTTTCCTAATTTAATGTATTACCCACATTGATCAAATTGATTCAAAGTATTGCTCTTTTAGTCTATAGATCACACTTTTATCTAACTACAAAATGTATCGTAGATCAAATGGGTATCATTCAGCAAGAATGGAAAAATGGACAAACCATAAGCAATATTGATAGATCTTGTTCAGTTGCTTATTTTAGTTGACCATGCGAATTGTAGGGTGGCCGGAGGATCTAGCTGACCGCCCAGTCTATATCTGATCCTATGCTAGATGGCCCTTTTATGATAGGCCCCTATTTAGGCTACGGAGCAGATGGAAAGTTCTAGTAAGTCGGTATGAAGAGATCCTGAATAGGGCCATCATATACAGGCTGGAATAAGCAGAGTAAATGTTAACAGACCATCAGATTTCGTGTTTGTTTTGAGCTCTATAACTGGGTAATCTCTTGAAGGGGTATAATTATAGTATGTGTCATCTGAAAACTAATGACTTCAATTTCAGAGAACTTTGATTCTTTTCCTCAGAGGACCTTTCCACCTGGCTGTATAACCTGGATCAACCTTCCCTCATCTGAAAGACTCTAGTATAAGACTGCTCTAGTATAAGCCCTATTATGTAGGCATTAGGCCTGCGTCCATTAGAATATAACGTTTTATCGCCGAGAAAACGGTTTTGTCAGTGTCAAAACGTGTTTTTCGGCGACAAAACAGTGTGATATAGACACGGGCCTAATCGCGGTATCCTTAAGCATATTAGTATCGTGTGCAAGGATTGTGCTATGCTAATCTAACATACTGTTACGTTTTCAACATTGTTCATTGCTTTAATGAAAAGAGAATAGCAGAAGGGGAAAACCATCTTGGTGTAAAAGTAAAAGAAGATACCAGAGACTGCTCTGGTCCTTGGATTACTTCCGTGATGAGTTAAATCCTATTTTGTATTTTTGTATTTACTTCCCCTTTATTTATGTTGCTTTTTGTTGGCCTACTTTCCCCAGGCCCCAAAATGTCATCACTTCCACTGGTCCGAGAAGGGGTTCTCGTTAATACAAGAAGATAATTACTGTGCTTAACGAAGTAGACAGTCTGCAAAAATGAATGCATTCAGGCAGCTGTAGTGTGTCTCTTTAAAGTGACACTGGAAAAGACCCATGACGATAAGCTGTATTCGTCTTAAATACACAATTAAATTAAATGAAACTAAATAACAGGTAACATTACTTATTTGCAAACTCCACCATCTACCACTATGTATCCTTTTTTAATTCCTTTCTCATGCTAAAATATCGTTGATCTCAGGACCTACGAATATGATGCAATTATCCACAGGTCTATAACCTACACTTTATCTTAACCTATACATCCAATCCCTTGTTAATTGTTAGCTCTACCCAGCCGTACCAATAAAACGTTAGTTTATGTCAAAATACGTTTTAAAACTTTACATAAGTTATGCCGTAGTAAGGAGCCTTAGATAAACGTCATATAACGTTATAAAATGTTCGCACCAACTGGCCGTACATTGGAAACATATGTCACAAGGACTATGACGCTTAAGACGGTCTTCTATTATTACTGTATTTAATAAACGTCCTATATATATATATGTCAAACTGGAAACATAACATGTCAGCCAACATTATTCATATACACCGAATATAAATCTGAGGATTTTTTCTACTGTGTGAGATCACTTCTGTATGATGCAATTCATTATAATTCCATATGCAAGATTTAATATTCTGGAAAAAAAGATGACTTAATGTAAGTATTTTGGCCAGGTTACCAACAAGTTTTCAGTCAGTGATAGCAATTATAACCATCGTTAGGATGGAAGCTATTGTATGAAAATATGTAATTGAGATGAAAATCGAATATTTGAAGGTTGCCTTATAGCATTATTGCATCTTGTAAAGTAGTGGGTGGTTAACGTCATATAAGCAGATTAAGTCCAAAATAGATTTCCCTTCCCTTATCATTCATTCACAAGGTTCAGATTCCCAGGTGGAAAGCTAATCTAAATATGAAACACCTTGTTTTTATTTTTCAATTCAGCCGTTTTTGCACTGCTCCTGCTCGTCATACAGGAGTCAGCCTGCGAAGGTAACATCTATGCTTACCACTTAGAGAATAGAAGTATTATTAGAACACCTTTTCAATATAATGTCATACAATAATTTGATATCAGGTGAATAAGGGATTAAGTCGCGTCGAGCAACCAAAGTATATGCTGTATCCCAAACCTGTTTATAGGGGTGATGAGTGGGTGTACTTGTGATAGATTGTTTTGGCCTCTACTGTAATGATTGGCCTCAAACGTTACATCATTTTAGCAAATCCCTGTTTATAAAGTCTCCTGCAGATCCTCTGACCTCTTGTCCTTCAGACATTATCCCATCATCCATCAAGGCTTACTGTATAGACACGGATCGTCCTCCCACCACCCAATGCCTATAGGCATGAGACTGAGAGGGCAATAACCAGCTAACAAAAAACACGTTATTTTACTTTAAAAATAGCGTCTTAAAACTTTATTACGTCATAGTAAAGAGCCTAAGAGAAACGTTATAAAACGTTATAAAATGTTGTATGACGTTTTTTGTTTACTGGGTAGCTGCTTGATTCAACACCTATACTGACAAAGAAGTATAAGCGTTTATTATGTACGATCACCACAGAGTAGTAGAATGAGGCCTGAACATTCCCAGATAAAGGAAAGTTAAGTTACTGCACACATTCAATGTTACCCCATATAGATTATACAGTCCAAGAAGAATATCTCAAATCAGATCAACTTTAACATGGCCACCATCCACTGGGCTCTAATCGGCCGAAGCTATAACGGAAATGTATGGGCTTAGTCAGCCAAAGTACCCCAGTGGGTGGCGGCTCTAAACAAATATTAAAATGTTAAACCAAATGTTAACATTGTTCATTCATATTTTTACCAACCCTGTTCTGTACAATGTAGGGTCACTGTGTCTTACAGTTGAAACACACTATAGGCAGTACAGCTTCCCATTTCCAATGTGTATGTGAAGAACATCTTATGGTAGACTAATATTCTGAGAGCTTGAAATGGTAAACATTAACATAGCTCAAGCAAGATATAACATTATCCCCTCTATTCCACGAGACTAACAGGATTAAGAAGACTTACTAGTAGTTGGCAGTACTGTAAGAGGCAGTGGCAGTCCTGACAAAAAAGCTGCTTACAACTACACAAATCTAATATAACTCCACACAAGATAATCCCATGCTCTTTTGTTAAATGACAAATGATTTCAGATGGGCAGAGGATTATTTTCAAGCATCATTACTCCCAAAGCACTGCATCAATGCAGGTAATTTGTTTGATTAACTGCATCGCTAGGATTTGACTGAGGAGGTTTCTCTCCTAGGGCAAAGCCACTCACAAAATGGTGGGCTGCATTTGAATTGGGATATATTCACAGATACCGTAAATGGCCCGGCCCTTAGTCTGTAGTGGCTATCCCAGGTTGGTCATAGGGACATTGGTCAGGCATTACCAAGTGCTATTCAAGAATGACTGAGGCAAAACACCATAATTATTACTAATGCCTTACTTAAAAGGCCTAAAATGGAAAGACTCAGGTAAGTTGGTCAGTACTGACCAACCGGATCATATTAACTAACCTAGGTTGGTCATATAGGAAGCCAAAAAATGACAAACTTGGTCAGACACTGTAGTGACTGAGAGATTGGTCGTATAGGGAGTCATAGAATATCAGTGTTAGTGTTACCAGAAGAGTGTCCAACTGAGCGGATAAGGTGACTTCTGTAGAGAATATTGGATATCCTAAGGCAGATCATTGTGTCGGGTGAATATTGAGCATATTGCTATGAACCGTAATACTTCTGATGTGTTTCGCGTTTTGCGGTATCGAAGAACAGGATTGGTGGCTAAAGGTAGAGGCTGCAGCAGGGTGAACTATGAAGGATGGAGGTATGGGGAATAGACAGATGGGTGATGGATATAGGTAAGGGATGGGCCCCCTGTGTTCCTGGAGGAATCCACTGGAGGAAGGGGTCATTGTATACATAAGGGGTCGAGGTAGGCAAATATTGTAATGTGCCTGTACAGGGTTCGGCTCTGTCCTCTAACTAGCCCCAGAGTATGTGCATGTGGCTCGGACATGCTCAGACAATATTGGCAATAAAGAACCTTATATCACCCCAACCGACTACAGATAGTATGGGTCTGTGGTTGGGAGAGATGACAGTGGGTGGGCAGCAGCTTCTAGATCTGGGTCTAGATAACCATGAAGAAGTCAGGGGAGATAGGTGTAGAATTGCGAGGGTCCACCATCACACACACAAAACCTTTACATGCCCATTTGGGCCTGATAAGAACAGTGGGTCAGAGTTTGGTAGGGTAAATGCAGTGCACTCCCTGAGTTGTTTGGCACTCATAAGCACCAATAGTCCCATTTTCATCCATTAATGATACTAGATACTTCTTGACTTCTCTTAGCTTTGGTAGTTTTTATCATCAATTGTAGAATAGCATGACCAAAGAGTTTATGATAAATTGAGTAAACCAGATATAGGTTAATTTAGGCAGGTTAAATCTTCCCTATTGTTAACAAGTGAAAATGCCTCACTGCCCTAATCTGTTTCAATTGAACAGTGTGCAGTAATAGACTAAATCAAATCACAAAGCATACTAACACTTACATGCATTTAGAAGAAAGAATATTATAGATGATAAAGAAAGTGCACTGGTTTATACCTCACAGCTATTAACCCTATTCGAAATAATACAGACCGTGATGGTTTGTATAAAGGCTGAGGAAGAACGATACCTGCATGATTACACTCATACTAGAACAACACCAGTCTAGACAAGAAACTGGACAGCAAAGTATACATTACAATGACAATGCTATAGCCTGGAGAATACACATCATGTAGACTTAAGGCACCCAATATGACAGACAGTAGGGCTTAGAATGGCAGAGAGGAGCGGTAAGTGTAGAGAGAAAACACTGAACAAAACCCACAGCCACATTAACATTCCTGAAGTGGATCAATAATCTAAACAGACTAAATCCTCTTCTCTGGGCTTTCCAGCTGCCAGGACTGGCACGTTCAGGCTCGTTTCTAGAGCTCCAGTTCTTTTATGCATTGATCCTTCCCTGAGACTGTTCAACTATTGGGATTCACCTCACGGGCAACTAGAGACACTCTGTGATTCTCGGCTTGATGGTGAAGCATTTCCACTTTGTCTCCTTCAAATTGTTAAAATGTTAGGTCTCATGTTCCAATTCTAATGTATGGATAAAGAGCATGCATATTGGATATACAATAAAGATAAACTTAGTATAGACCGGAGAGGTACGGGGAGGTTGTACGCGATTATTAAAAAAAACACGAAATGGAGTTTGTAGCAGGGTAAGTAGTATATGACATGGAGTTTGTAGCAAAGTAAGTAGTATATATGACATGGAGTTTGTAGTACGGTAAGTAGTATTATGAAATGGAGTTTGTAGCAGGGTTAGTAGTATTATGAAATGGAGTTTGTAGCAGGGTAAGTAGTATTATGAAATGGAGTTTGTAGCAGGGTAAGTAGTATTATGAAATGGAGTTTGTAGCAGGGTAAGTAGTATCATGAAATGGAGTTTGTAGCAGGGTAAGTAGTATTATGAAATGGAGTTTGTAGCAAAGTAAGTAGTATATATGACATGGAGTTTGTAGTACGGTAAGTAGTATTATGAAATGGAGTTTGTAGCAGGGTAAGTAGTATATATGACATGGAGTTTGTAGCAAGGTAAGTAGTATTATGAAATGGAGTTTGTAGCAGGATTAGTAGTATTATAAAATGGAGGTTGTAGCAGGGTAGGTAGTATTATGAAGTGTAGTTTGTAACAGGATAAGTAAAATGGAGTTTGTAGCTGGGTAATAGTGTGAGAAATGGATTTTTTAATAGGGTAAGTAGTATAAGAAATGGAGTTTGTAGCAGGTGAAGTAATAAATGAAATGGAGTTTTTAACAGGTGAATTAATTAGTATATGACATGGAGTTTGTAGTAGTTTAAGTAGTTTATGACATGGACGTGTAAGAAGTTTACCATTAAGCATACCCCAAGCATGCTTTTGGATCAATCATCCACGGCTGGCGTACAGACATTGTGTAGAATTCAAAGTCTGCTCCTGTCAATGTGCCACATGTACAGGCCTAATGCTGCTGCTTCATGCTACAGCGTACTAGGCGGATCTGCATGCCTAATACTTTGGGTACTGTGGGTAGTAACTATAATATCACTAAGGTGTATTTTTTCTACTTTAATACTCAGCTTGTAAAGCAAGCCTCAATACACTCAATGTTACTCCGCATAATTATTTCCTTGGCATTCTTAGTGATTGTGCAGTTTCTTTCCGCTTTTCAAGGCTTCCTCTTCTGTTTATCATACCATGTCTCTACCATTACGTCCTATCTTTAACATGTATTGAGGTGACACCTAGAAACTAGCTCTAGGACATGAGGCACATGCCTCAATCTACATAGTCAATTCCCACTGATGGAGACCAGAGAGATTGCTGGCATAGCCCTGGCCTACCTAGAGCTGTCAGAAACGTCAAATAGAAGGCACACTGGTTACTCTACTAATGAGGTGTTACAGTTATAGCTAGAATAGTTTGGAAGTTTAGTCTAGATACTATTGTTAAACAACTCATGGAATTCATCGGAATTCATCGGTTTTATTCTGTTTTTAATTTCCCGCGAGACTATGTCGTGTAGTAATAAGAACCCATTTCCTGACGCGACTTGGGTAGGATTGGAGTGTTAATCCCCCATATGGAAGCACTGCTAATGAAACTGGGTTCCTCCTGATGGTGACTCGCCCACACAGTTATATGTAGGTGGAGATGGTGCAGAAACCAAATAGGAAATTTCACATAATATTGTGAAGTGCCATAAAGTAACCAGAGTGCAGCGAAGGAAAAGACAGGTGTTTAAGATTACATTCATTTGAGTAGCAAACCATTTGTATTATATTGATAAGGGATTATCATTGAGTAATCAAAACCGTTATATTATTTTGAAATCACATCAAATAAACTCTATGATATGTCTATCACATTTTAGAGGTCACCATTGATCAACTAGGGGCTGCACAATTTATGGTAACTATAATAATTCACTATAATAAATATATGCTACGTCAAAACCGAATTTGGAACTCTGGTTGTGTTGTTTATTAATCTAAAAAGCACAAAATTGATAGTAACATATTATGGAATGAGGTTGAGAATAGCCTGGAAAGATGGACAGTCTGTGAAGTAATCTTTTGTAATGGCTGAAGGGGCCCTGGTAGTGCTGTAAACAGGCGGGGCCTGTGGTCGTCGCTCTTACTGCCCCCGCCCACAACCCGGCCAAGTGGAGTCAAGTAGGCCGAGGGATAAATCTACTCTGATGGGGAGAAGTAGGGACGAGGGCTTTCTGTGCTACCACATATCTTTCAGTTTACTTCTGGGCTACATTTCTATCAGCGTTAACCCTTCACGCATCATGCCCTTGGTCCTTGATGCATGAATGCAGCCCTGGTGAGTAACTCGCCACTGCTGCACTCAAATATCATGCCGACCCTTTGGGGTTGAGACACTCCCGGAGGGTCGACATGATGCACCAATGTAGCACCGGCGAGTTCCTCGCCAGGTCTGCATTGTTGCGTTATGACGACAAATGTCTTTAAGCGACATTCATTATTAAAGGGTCAACCTATCGCTGTAAGCATGTGGCACTCAACTGGGTCATTCCTGGCATATGACGCTGTCAGAAACGTATTATCTTAATGCAACTGAAAGAGCAGTTTCTGTGAGATGTATGAGGGTTTTCGGGGGTGTTCGTATTTCTATATAAGGTATATAGGTGGAGGTAGGCTTTGGATTAAGATTGGAAGTCTCTTTGAAGCAGAGGCAGACTCATATTTCAGGAGCTTATCTGGTACGGAAAGATTGGACCCGGGACATAATGATTTTGTGACAAATAAATGCACTGCGGAAAAGGACCTACATTTATGACAGAATTGTAATACGAGGTGCTACATTGTAAAATCTAAGGATGGGGCATCAATTTTCTCTCAATCGTCTGAACAAGTTCAAATGAATCCTTTAATAGAGGAACTATTTATGATAGCGTACTATTCTGACACAACAGATCAGTGAGGAATATCTTAAATTGAGATTTCTGCGTAGAAAAGGCCTACACTTCTACAGCTGTGATTGGGGGGGGGGGGTCTTGAGGAATTGACCAATCACAGAACAGCCTCCTGCCCCCACCAGCAGATGGTGTTATCCAGCAGCTGCACATCCACACCCTACTGTACCCCAGGTACACAGCCACACTGTACTGTACCCCAGGTACACAGCCACCCCCAGGGCATACTACATGTGTTTTTCTCCATCTAGAGATGCAATTGGAAGGGATGCTAGTATGACATGTGCAACTACTGTGTACCTGAGGTACAGTATCTAGGCAACCACACTGTACCTGGGTACAGGAGCTAGGCAACCACTGTGTACCTGGGGTACAGTAGGTGACCACTGTGTACCTGAGGTACAGTAGCTAGAATACACTAGGTGACCACTGTGTCCCTGAGGTACAGAATGGATACTTGAGTTGTGGTCTCTGTAACTCAGTGTAATTATTCAATTAGGCCCACTGGTAGTCTACTCTACCTCAGGTACACAGTGATCATCCTTTATGTTTACCTGAGGTACACTTTCTCACCCTACTGTACCTTAGGTACACATCCACACCCCTAGGGCTCATACTACACATGTGAATCTCTTCTAGAAATGTAATTGTAAGGAATGCTCTTGTATGACATGCTGTATACCTGGGGTACAGAAGGATGTGTACCTGGGGTACAGAAGGATGGTCACTGTGTACCTGGGGTACAGAAGCCTACTGTACCCCAGGTACACACCATCCAAATAAGTTGGCGGCTCCTTGTGTACCTGAGGTGGACTACTAATGAGCAGGGCAGAGTGTACCTGGGGTGAACATAAAGCTGAACATCGGCCCAGCTGCGTAAACTGATGTACACTGTCCACGTATTAAGTATTAGTCATGGATAAATAGAACCCAGACTAATGGAACACTTCCAAAGCCTTTCAGCGTAACCCATGTCCCTTGTGTAATTAAACCCGAAACATTCCCTGTACAAATGAGTCCTACTAATTATACAACATGACATGTCATTATGGAAAGACTACTGACAATGTATGAACATTCCCTACCTTCATTATAATCTCTCTTTTGCAAAGAAAATGCCAAAGAGCCAGGAAATATCACACGGACATTTTATTACCAAGTTGTTGTCTTTTTATTCGGTATTAATGGAGTGTCTTTCTTTACACATGGATGTTAAAGGGGATCTTAGAAGTGTGCAGTAGCTTTGATGACACGGAGGTAGCACGTGATACATCTCTTCAGGGTCTGTGATAACTGTTACTACATTCTGTGAGAGAAATTTACCTTGCATGTGAATGGTAAACAGCATTGTGTAACTGGTTATTCGGTATAATGTTATAGGATATATAGGTTCTGTAGAGTGGAAGTAGTATGTAACATGAAGTTAACTAGTAAATGAAATCGAGTTTGTAGATAGTCAAGTAGAATATGACATAGAGTTTGTAGCAGGATAAGTAGTATATGAAATAGAGTTTGTAGCAGGGTAAGTAGCATATGACATAGAGTGTGTAGCATGTGAATAAGTATAAATTATGACATATAGTTTGTAGTAGGTGAGGTAGTATTATGACATGGAGTTTGTATCAGGTGAAGTAGAATATGACATGGAGTTTGTAGAAGGTGAGGTAGTATATGAATTTGAGTTTGTAGCAGGGGACTTAGTATTTAAAAAAGAGTTTGTAGGGGAAGTAGTATATGACATGGAAGTTGAAGTTGAAGTTGAAGTTGAAAATTCTTTTATTTATCCTGAAATATTACATTAGCCTAGGGCATGTTTTAATAATATTCCAGCTCATGTGTTCATGCATGAACATACATTTTAATCATAGTATAATTAATTACATCATTAGTCCTTATGGACAGAGTATGTTACATTTAAATTAAAGGTCCAAAAAGGGTGTGTCAGATGTTATGACACATGCCTGATGTGTGTAGCATGTGAATTAGTATAAATTATGACATAGTTTGTAGCAGGTGGAGTAGTATTATGACATGGAGTTTGTAGAAGGTGAAGTAGAATATGACATGGAGTTTGTACAAGGTGAAGTAGTATATGAGTTTGTAGCAGGGGAGTAAGTTTGTAGGTGAAGTAGTACATAAGTTGCCGGCTGGAGCAGGTGAGGTCGGATGCATGGAGCTTGGATTTTTCTCTTGGTACTGTGGCTTACCTTAAGGGTCATGCAAACCTTTTACTCAACCTTTTTGGGAAATGTGACAGATCGGTGCATAAAAGTGAAGTCTATGGTATAAAATGATATAATTGACAATAGACAAGTCAATGTTCGTGTCCCTTAGCTCCGTCTGGGCAGAGTGGAAAGTAGCATGGGTGGCGAAGGTAGGGGCAAGGGTAAGGCAGAGGAGGTTGATAGGGGAGAGGTCTAAAAGCCATTGGCCTCATCGCTGGCCGTATCCGATACAGCAGACTGGGAGACTGATGGATGGTCGGGGGGAGGGCCCGGCCGTGACCGAGCCTGGCCCGGTGCCAGTGACAGATGGCCCCGGAGAAGGGGGCCGGGGTCAGAGGAGGGATAGCCCTCATTCCCCGCCTCTGCCCCAGCCTCCCCGGCCACCACGACAAATGAACGGGTAACACGAGGCCAGGCGAGCAACAATTGTTTGCTGTGGCAATAATCGAGCTGCTTAGAGTGGTGCGTGTTATAACCTATAATCATCCGTCCCCCAGTGACCGCTGTATAGCCACTGATGGACAGGTCACACCAAAGTCTCACAGTTACAGGTTTGCTAGCAATCCATTTTAGACTGCCTCTAACTCTCTGTATCTCTAACAATGTGTCTCCCTATATAACATTGTGTCTCTTCCATGCATATATCGCTGTTTCTTTCACTCAGTGCTTTCTCTCTACTCTTAAAAATACATGGACACCCTTCAGTTCAGAGGAGTACCGTAGAGGGCTGTTAAAGCACCGGGTCTTTGGAAATATGCCGGTCGCAGATAAACGCATGTGGTAATACTAAGTGGTATTGAAATGCGTTAATGCTCTAAAACTTAACAGCTTAACACTGATCTTGCATGAGTGCCGGTCTTGTTTAAGGGCCGGAGATATTGATAAGAGCCGGGGTGGTGTGCTTATGAAGCAAATACAGGCCATTATGCTAAACCTTCATATTATCTCACGTTACCCACAGCCAATACTTTAAGCAATGCCCCAATCCTATTTTTCTCTATTGTTTGCTCGTGTTGTATGTATCCCGTGCTTTTATACAGATTACCAAGTTTATCTGTGCAGTATTGTGCCGAACCTGACCCCCATGTACTGTTACACAGATATAACACCTCCATAAACATCAATTAGCCCCCTTTAGGAGCTGCATGGATGGGGATGGAGATGGCTCTGTGGGTGGGGGAATCTGATATGTATTGCCTTTTAACAGGAATGCAATGTGTTTGAATGTCACCTCGGTCATTATAAAACAACAGGGAAAGAGGAAAGTAGGAGACATTTTGTATTACACATTGTCCCATTGACGTCATTTAGGATATGAAGGAGCGGAATGCAATTGGTGAGAAGTTGTGGCGTATCTATATACAGGCTAATTTATATGTATTGCTGGAGAGGTAGGAGTTTGTATGAACAGAAGTTTGTATGCCCTTGATGAACTATATGGTGGAGTATGTAGTATGATTAATGTAGGTATATCATATACAGTGTTAAAGATTGAGATTGCAGACTTTGTTTGCAGTAATGAGTATGTACACACAGAGAAGAAGTAGAATCACTGTAGCACCCAAATGGGAGTCCAGACTCGATCACTGAGGTAACTCTCCCCGGGACTCTAAAGTGACTCCCTAATATTAGGGAGTCCAACTGTGATGACACTGCCCATGTTGAGAGTCAAAGAGCCCTGACTCTATTTCAAAGGAGAGTCAGCCAGATTTGACTCTATAGATCATTAGAGTCAAACACCAAGACTCCATTTGGAATGGAGTCAAATTGATTTGACTCTTGAGATGAATGGGGTTAACACAGTTGGACTCCCTAATAGCTGGGAGTCACTTTAGAAGCATGCGGAGAGTAACTTAAGTGATCTAGTCCAGACTCTTATTTGGGAGTCACAGTGATTCTACTTTTTATTTTTCATAATACCCTGACCGTACGTATACTGTAGCATTATATCATAATATTATCTACATGGCCCAATATTACATGGCTCTATATAACAGTACATTCATGTTATGTGCTTTATGATAAATACAATTATTTGTTCATTGGAATAGATAGCCCAAAATTTATGAAAGAAAATAACAAACACACTGCTAATGATCTTTGGATTTTTATTTGAAATAATAGTATTTCTGCATCATAGCATATATATGGGTCAAGCCGCTGACTTATGTAGGTATTGAGCTGGGGAAGGACAAATCAGAAACCTCAGAATATGTTTATATAAGTTTATTTTATTGAAAGGTATATATCTTGGCTCCATGAAACCACAACCAGTACACTTCTAACCCTAGCGGTTCAGTTTTTATACAATGCGAAGATGAGTGGGCATTTTTTGTGTTACTCCGTGCTTTTAAGTACAGGGACACCTTATTTTGTATTTAGATACAACACAGCAACTAATAATTCCATTTACAGCATGGCACAACATACATCTTTAACCCCAACAAAGATTGAAATCATAATTTTTTATTTTTTTTGAGATATGGGCCTGTGAAATTTGGAATTTTTGGGAAAATTGCAAAGTTTTATTACACTTCCCCACCTTTACTCCTACTTCTTCAAAAGGGGTCAAATACTCTTGTTACTCACTCTGTATTATCTTCAACATATGTACTTTTGTGTAAAGCTAGTATTTTAACCCATTCCATTACCAACCTTTCACAGTATGGGCCTGAATATGGCTAATATCAGCACTTTAAAGCACGGAGTAACACTAGTTACTCCGTGCTTTTAATAGAATATCACAATATATAGTAAAATAAATGTGAAATTCAAACATTTAAGGGTGCAGACTATCTAAGAGGGTTGGTACAAAGCAATGAATTACTTAAAACTTACATATATTGGATATTAGCATTTCTGTGGGTCTTTATTTTTTTCAAGAGTTACTCCGTGCTTTTAAGTCCGCGTGAATTTTCAAATTACCCACAGATTCTAGGTATGTGAGGCATTGTTGATTATAAAGCATTCAAATGATCTAGGAGTGGTGTAGGCACCCTCTGGGGCACAGAGAGGTTAATTATTAGGGAGGATTTGCCTGCTGCTACTTAAAAAGCACGGAGTAACACCGCAACTTAAAAGCACGGAGTAACACCATCCGGGATTCAAATTTGTCATAGTGAAGCATTTGGGTGTGCATGGGTGAATGGATGATCAACCATAGCTATCAAGCACTAACCCCCTGTCACCACAAGTCCTTTTGGAACATAATAACTCAATATATAGCCAGAAATAACCACAGGAGAGAAAGAAATGGCAATTGTTACTCCGTGCTTTTATGTTGTATCAAATATGCATCTGCCCCTGGAGCCTAGAGTATTGGATTTTTTTGAAGATTTTCTTTTTCCAGTATAAGGCCCACATGTTACCTCAACATGAAGGGTAAAATAGTTATGCTGTGGTATCTCTTTAGTTATTATGTGAGGACACCAAAATGATAACATAGATTGGCAATAAGTGACAAATTCACAGCAAAAAGTCTACAGTAAATAATAAGAGATACATATCATGGTAAAATCTCTTGAATCCATCTACTGTACCATAGGCCTAATGGAAAAAATTAATTGGGATGGGCTATTGATTCCTCAGATTAAATGAGGGGCATGTAAAACATGTCATTTTTGTCATTTTTGACGTTTTTTAGGGCTTTTTTGCCTTACGGGGGCCGTAAAAGAAAAAATCTTGGGCCAATACACAAAAATATTTTTTCCCCTGAAAAGTTAGGATGTTTTCTCACACATAGCAAAGAATATAAGCATTTGAAGCAAAAGTCTTAATTCTGTAGGCTTATGAAGCTAAAAAGGCCTGAAAAGACCAAACCTACATAAGTCAGCGGCTTGACCCATATATATATCCTGGATGTTTCTTTGACCAATGAGAATACTGCAACTAAACGAAACATTGGTTCATACTAGATAAGCCTCCTTCCTGATCTTGAACACCTGTAAATATATAAAACAATTGTTAATAAGGTAGGTCGCTACCTCTAAGTGAAAGTTCTTCATCAGACAATAAGATTCTTATCAAGATTATCTTACCCATGGGTAGCTTTAAACAGTTTATAGCCGAAAATGATTTCAGCCCATTTGGCCAGAGGGGCGGATAAAACTGTATATCTGATTGCAATAAATACTATTAATAGAATTTGAATGTCTTGTATAATATCCATCGAGATCTCGATCGGTTTATTATGTACAGGGGTGCATGAAAGTAATCACGTGCATTAATGTTAAAAAGGCTTTTTCACTAAAACAGCTGATCCCCGCCCACCCACCAATGCTCTCTGTCAATTAAAAAAAAATCACCATGTTGCCCTGTTGATTTTGAGAAATGCTTGAGATCTATTTCATATATTACTCATGTTGTATGTCACTGCCCATGTTGATTTTAAGAAATGCCCATGTCGTTAGTGTCACTAAGACAGTGTTGAATATCCATTTTTTAGACCATCTTTTACAAAATCCAAATATCTCCAAAAGTCGTCAGGTCGCTTAAATTAGTGCACCAGGTCGCTTTTGACCCCTCTGGAGCCACATAAGGGTACAGAGCTGGCTGGCCGTCGGAGGTGAGAAAAACACTCCAAATCCGCACCACAGGTCGTTGTGGCGCTGGTCTACCCTTGACATGACAGACTTGCCTGTAGTGCGGATTTGAATTGTTTTTCTCACCTCCGACGGCCAGCCAGCTCTGTACTCTGATAGCTATAGCAGAGGTTAGTATTTCCTCTGCTACTACGTCACAGAGCCTGGACTGGGGGGCAAACACAAGCCACCACGTGGTTGGGTAATTTCAGCATGACAGTACCATTATGACCCTTACTGTATTTTGATATATTCTAATTTGGCCCTCATAATTTACAGTCTTCACTATAATGTTACATGGTACATGTTGTATAACATTGTTGATTTTATTTATAGAGATATGTCTATTTTTATAATAATTCCTATCAGTGCATCAATGTAACTGGGTGAGATATGGTTCATATACCCTACAAAGTATCACGCACGTGGCGTTTGTTTGCCCCCCCCCCCACTGTTCTATTATTGGGTGCAATCGACAACTCTAACCTCTGCTATAGTCTACCAGCTCCACAACGACCTGTGGAGAAGACATAGGCCTCAACATGCATGTAGGCTATGGTCTGCTACATTGCCAGTAGAAGAAGGGAATACAAGTGCATGGACGTTTTCTCAGCAAATATCTGAAATATCAATGATAACAATTATGAGAACAAAATGCATTTATCCACAGTGTAAATAATTTCACATATATATTTGTAATTGGAAAACTGTGGAGCACATGTAGCCTACACTGGCTAAGGATACAAATGTAATACATGCAGTTCCATAGCATATACATTGTATATATATATATATACATATATATATATATACATATATATATATACATATATATATATATATATATATATATATATATATATATATATATATATATATATATATATATAGTAAATTAGGACTGGTCTTTCTTAATAATATAGCTATTATGTAATGAAAAATGTACAAATAGATGTGAATTTTGTTGGAAATCATACCTACATATGCTTGGGGGTTGCTGGTGTGGTCAGACGGCATGTGAGGTAGGTCTGTGAGTACTGAGAGGTGCAGCAGGAGTGACCAGGTCACGACCTGACCACAGCCCCCAAATGCTGTGACCCATAGTGCAAGTTTGGGAGTAATCATTCTGTATTAGGAAGGGGGGGGGGTATTTTCGAATTGCAACACCCTTGATGCATATAATCTTCAACAATTATATTTAACATTTAAAGGGGCAATCTCACTACTCACACTTAACCACATAGAACAGTACTAGAAATGTTAGTGGGATACGCTCGGTGATTATGCCACTTTAAGATGTCTGATGACGGCCAATTAGCCTGAAACATTGTGACCTTGTAAATAATAATGGTAATAAAAGCCAATTAAAATAAAGGTTATATTGTTCTAGTTGCGTCTTTTATATAATTACTACATTCAACATTGTTCCAACAGCTATTCTTGCCCCTATTCTGCTCACACAAAGGCTATGGATTTGCCAAATCTATAATAGCAACTGTTTAATAGAGCACTAAAGAATTACATGTGTCCCTTATATACTACAACATGTACACAATGATTGAGATGCTGTGATTAGTTGGAAGAGGATATTGGGAAAATATACCTTTCAACCCAAACCGTATATATCCTTGCATCAATGAAACCGTTTCTGCTTATTGCCCCCCCCCCCCAACCTAGTAGAATGAGTGTTCCCTTAGGCCTGGATGCGTGGCTGACCTGTCAAGGTGAGGGGGATTATACATAGAGCATGTGTTGTGTACGGCGTCAACAGGGAGTCAAATGTATTTGAACAGTTTTGGTAGTCAATAGGGAGCCGGATACATATGACTCTCTATAGAGTAGTGACTCCCCTATGTGGAGTCATCCAAGACATGGCTCCAGTTCTATTGGAGTCAATGCCAGTTGATTCCATAACACCCAGGTAGGGAGTCAACTAGCTATGACTCCCTTAGAACAGGAGTCATTATGGAGTTATTATAGAGTCCTGATAATATTGGGGAGTCACTTTGGAGTCCCGGGGAGAGTTACCTCAGTGATCGAGTCTGGACTCCCATTTGGGTGCTACAGTGATTCCACTTCTTCTCTCTGTGTATACTCATTGCTGCAAGCAAAGTCTGCAATCTCAAAATGACAATCTGTATTAAATTTACGTGATATGAGCATGTCACGAGCGATCAATACAAAAAAAGGGGGGGCTGTATACATGAATTTTGTACTGCGGAATACAATTACCAATGTCACTAATGATATACCCGGACGTTGTGTGCCCATACTTATATCCCCTCACCATATCAATAAGTAAACACCAGCATACCTTTCATAGTAGGCCCTATGTGAATTACATCTAGAATGTTAAACGAACTATTCTCGAGCCCCTATTCCCACATCAGGTAATAATCTGACATAGAGGGGGCTTAGCATCCATAGCTCACAGAGTGAACAATTTCTATTTCGATAGTATGGAGCATGCTTTTAGTTTAAAGCGGCATAATCACCAAGTGTGTCCCATTCACAATTCTAGTACTGTTCTTGTCTACTATGTGGTAGCTGCGTGAGTGGTGATATTGCTCCTTTAAATGTGGGAGAAACATTCATTTTGACAGGGGGCATGTATATCAGTTAATATAATGAAATAGGGTGTGTTGTATCAGGTGAAGTAGTATAATGACATGGAACTTGTAGCAGGTAAACTATTATATGAAATAGAGTTAGTATCAGGTGAAGTAGTATATTAAATAGAGTTTGTAGCAGGTTAAATTATCAGTCTTTATATGACATAGAGTTTGTAGCAGGTGAAGTAGCATATAATATGAGACATATGATTATTCTTTAAGTACTATGCCTTGAACTACTAAGGACTGTCATGATTATAATTATTAAGAACAACTCTGCCTTGTATATTGTATTCACAATTATTACAATGTTGGATTTTCAGGGAATATACCAGATTCAGAATGTTTCTGATGAACTTCAGTATCTAATTAATATATTTGAAATGTTACCCAAGTCGTGCACTGAGATTAGGCTTCTTCACCCTTCAACACAATGAATCAGGACTAGGCCCCCTATGTAAAACGATATGTGCTCCAATTTGGTATCATATAACACTTTGTCGTAACAATATGTGTTCTCCTATTTCAGGTAGATGTGCACGTAGCAGTCCCGCATCGACACGTGCGCAGGACCTCGGGAGGCAAAACGTGAGCGATAATAGGGACTTTAACGGAACCAACAGCTGCATGTAAACCACCTGTCAATACAGGCCCCCGAGCCAGCAGTGTTTATCAAAGCTATCAGGAAACACTTTGTCAAGGACTCAAATTTCATCCAGACTCATGGGAATAGCAGATGTATTTGAACACACGCTCGATCAATGGTTGGATGGTTGGGACCTTTTGTAAAAGAACACATACACGAGTGTTTGACAACCGATAGATCTCAACCAGACAGTCTATACAAAAGGGGAGACAATTCTTACAAGTCTGGCTGTGACCTGATATCTTGTTTGAATGTACCTTTGACAGAGAATCACTGAACCAGGGGACTTTGGGGTACACGCATGGAATGTGGACTTCTTAGTACGAGTTATCAAAATTATGGTACAAAAGAGGTTCGCCTTGGAACAAGAGAAAACATAGCTCGTAAACGGAAGGCAACTTTGGAGGATCACGTTCATGGGGTGATATTCCACTTTTACTGACAACCAGACTCATATACACAAGCATACGGTGGGAAAACACAATGATCGTTTTGCTTTTAAATAGAAACTAATGGAACAGAGAGATGTGTGGATGGTGCATTGGGTGCAGAGCCTATTTACATTCAATCACTATGGATTCTCGGTTTGAAGGAGAGCTTGTTTATCTAGTGAAGTGTCTGAAGGAGTTTAACACAGGTAATTGGAGTTTCTAGGGTCACCACTAAAAAGGATGATTCGCACCAAAGAGGAGGCCGTTCTTCATTATGTCGAGTCCCTGTAAGCTCAGGCAAGTAAGAAGAGTCATTTCTCTTAGTATTCTTGGACTAAGGTTTGCACATCTTCACAATTAATAGTAACTATAATAGTTCACTATAATTATGTCGAGTGACTGTAAGCTCAGGCAAGTAAGAGGAGTCATTTCTTTTAGTATTTTTGGACTAAGGTTTGCACATCTTCAAAATTACCTGGTCTCGATGTCTTTAAATGTTATTATGTCTGTATACTAGTGATCTATATTGGCTTTATTAGCCCTATGCTTGAGTTTTTTCTTTCTTAATAATTATCGTGAATCCATTATTTTCTCATATGAAACCCATCCCACGAAGATAGTGGATATGCGATGAAGATTGCAAATGTAATAGTGTTGTAATCCAAGTTTCGGTCCTCGCTCGGATGGAGTAAGGACAAACTTAATAGATCATTGTTTGAAACCTCAAACAGTTGGTAAAAGATCGTTCTTTCGAACTTGACATTTCACTCTAAATTGTATTGGCGTAAAGAACAGTGTTCAATATCCAAACTAATGAAGTGTGTGATGGGTCTTTTTTTTTAAGTAAGAGAGAACTGGTCATCTTCATTATAAAACGGCCTAGAGTAAAAAAGTTATTCATTCAAAATCATGAGATGAATGTAGGGTTACATTTTTGTTATAGGAGTTGTATCCTTATCGTTTTAACTGTTCATAATATTATAAGGGTGCTTTTTCAATTTACCACGGACTAAATGTAGAAATGGGAGATGGCTGGCTTCCCAGCTAACGAAAAAAAACTTTTGCAAGCGTTTTGAAAGGTTTGGAAGCGAACGTTTTCTATAGATTTGTATGAAAAAGGTTTTCCTCCAAAACGTTTGCAAACGTTTGGAAAACGTCTTTGTTACCTGGGTTATCTACAAAGTATGACATTTTGTGCTTCACCGGGAGAAAACAGGATGATGTCATTTCATATCGCAAAATAATTATCTATAAAAAAATACCAAGGATGTCTTACAGTTTATTTTTGTCATTTTCACAGGTATCTTCGGTACCTGTTTGCCTCCATGCTGGGATCACTCTTCACCGTCTTTGTTATGAGCATGCGCGAAGCTGCCGTGTACGGCCACCTCACGGCGCAGGCGCAAGCACAGGCCCACTTCCGGTCTGGGGGGCTGGGGACTTCAGCCATGCGCACTCCCCTCTCACACAACGACGCCTGGTCGTCAGAGCGCATGACAGAAGAAGGCTGCCATGTGCGCGCGCAGGTCCCGCGCGTGCGTTCTGGGGGAGCTTGGCAGGTATACACAGAGGGTGGGAGAGAGCTAATGGTGTATGGAGCATACTATGACGACCGTAAAGGGGTGGGGTCGCCGGGAATGGTCAGGGTGTTTGGGGTGTCAACCACACCAAAAACTGTTGCCGTCTTCTGTCAGTTGTGGTATGCTGACAGTACGAGGAAGCCCAACAAGAACGGTCCTAATAAAAAGAGTAACACTAGCAGTGCTAGTTTTAAGCATGGTAATAGCAAAACTGAAACACATAACAATGATATGAATAACAATTATATCACGAAGAAAGGTGGTAAGTATAGCAAGACCAGGCATTTAAATAGAAATGACCACAACGCTACTAATGTGAACAACAACAGAAACAACAATAACAACAGCAACATCAACGATGGTAACCCTGTAGTCACTATGGCCATACTCACCATTCCTGGGCGTGGGTACAGGAATGTTAAGAAGATATTATACCAGGAGTATCTATTCAGCTGTCCACTGAATAGAAATGACTCCCTACCTGTTAGCATATCACTTGCCTTCCATCCCTGTCAGAACTCCACTATTAATACTCCAATAGTATATGCTCAAAAACCGCCAAGGAAAGAGAACAGGGTTGCATTTGGGGTGTGTGTAGCAGCAGCGTACGGGGATATTCCCCCTCGAAGACTTGCCGAGTGGGCTGAACTGCTGACTATATTAGGCGTGCGAGAGATTAATATCTACATCACCAAAGTGACTAATCGGACAGAAAGAGCTTTCTTGTACTACCAACAGAAAGGCCTCATGGTGGTTCGTCAAGCGCCTTCACCTCTTCTCGACACTTCATACTGGGCCGGTAAGCTTGCTGTTATACCGGCATTCAACGACTGTGTTTACCGGAACATGTACCGGTACAACTATACAATGATCATAGACTTTGATGAGATCATTGTCCCACATATGCATTCCAATTATTCGGCCATGATGGCTGACCTTAGGACCTTCCATAGTAGACTGAAGGTTGTACCAGGGCTGCTACTTTTTAGGAATGCTTACTTCTTTCTGGACATGGGTGCCACGGTGAACATCACCAATGCGAGTAATAACATCACTGTTATGGCGCATACGCGGAGAGTGGACATCAGCCCAAGGAGCTACTCCGCGAAGTCTATCTTTGACCCGCGTATCTGCATCATAGCCTGGAACCACTTCTGTTTGTTGCGGTTACCGCACACACCTGTACTAAACGTGGATCCACTCTACGCCTTGTCACATCATTACAAGAAGTGCCACTTCAGGAGGGATGAATGCCAAGAGATGATGAGCAGAAATGTCACAGACACCGCCATTTTGAAATTTAAAGTAGCTCTCCGAAGGAGGTTGAAAAAAGTGCACATCACGTGACGACTGGTGGAGATAGGGATTGTTCTGGTGAAGGGTAATATATAATGCATTTAATGTTGCTCATTAGCTGAATGGAACATTAGGACTAATGATTATAGACTAACAATATTATCAGACACAAAAGTTTGTTTTTACAGATACATCATATTGTATCTGAAGATGTGTTATGTTAGAAGCATTTATACTCATGATACATTGTATATTTGTACATATTGATATAGAGAGAATTTTAAGACCGGTTGTGAGAATGAGGTAATAGATTTTATGAATGTCTACTGTGTAAGAGATTATCATTTCTGCCAATAAATTGGCCGACCAACAAATTGGTGCTTAGGTAACATTTCCCGATTAATAATGGTTGAGATACCTCCAGTCAACAATAAATAAAATAGACTCCTGTTATAAGACGTACTAGCTACGACACCATACTGCTAAAGTTTATAGAAAAAACGTCACCCCTTCATCATACATAAACGGGGTTGAGATGTCGGCCAATGGAAAAAGTTACCTCGCTTTTTGCTACAAATTCGCTCTTTTATTACGCCAAAGATCTATCTTTCTTGAAACGAAGACAATAAAAGCCAGTGTTCATCCTCTGTTAGATCCCACCCTTTTAGCTCTCACCATTAACAACTCCTGTAGTATTCTTACTCATGGACCATCATGACCAAGCACGTGCACTGGCTGCCCTTAGATCCCCCCTTAAGGACGCTCTTATCTTTGGGTTCAATAATATAAAACGCAGAGGCAGTAGCGTGTAATATTCAGGGCCATTCGCCAGTAACAAAGCCAATCCTAGACCACCCTCAAAGGCCGGAAGCCGCGCTTTGTAAAAGGCAGACGACATTCCTCACCGAATGGATGTCGTAAAACGGTTCCTTCCTATGTAGGAAGACATCTAATCACTACCCAAAAAGTAGACTGAAGCTCAAAGACTATCCTAATGACTATGGTATTAGTTTGATTGTATTATTTTAGCTTCCATTGTTTCGATCCCAGAGCGCAATACTATATGGATTGTTTTACCACTATATGAAGTTGTACATTTTATACATATCATGTTGGCTAAGTTAGAAATTCTTGTGATGATTGATGACCATCGTAATGTAAACCTATGCATAATGCATGGTTCTCAGCACCCGAATTACCCAAATGGAGATGTTATCTAACTGGTCCTCAAAACGATAACTCTAGCCTGTTGACTATTTTGTCAACTTCTAACATTACTGAGACTGCCCGATTGCATTATGAATAACTGTAACGACAGTGGAATTGTAACATTTTTCCAAGCCAATAAAGACCAACTGTAATCTATACGTTGAATGCTGTTTTAGTCGAATGGGTGTGCTTCATGAGAGAAGAAGGTAAGTCATACATTTCCCATTTTAATTGGGCCAGAAACATTATATCAAATAACAGAGATAGAAACAAACAGAGAAAGAAAGCAGGAGGGAGGTAGGGAGGTACGGTGGCCCAGGAGGCTCACAAAGAAAAAGATTTAAAGTGAACTTTCTTTTTCACTTTGAGAAAAAAACTTCAATTAAAAACAAACAAACTTCATTTTAATTTTTTTTTTCACTTGAAATTGTTTTTTTATGTGAGCCTCCTGGGCCATCATAGTAAGGGAGTGTCCGATGGAAAATGTTCTGCTTCATCCGATTGGTGATACCATATCGCTTTCAATATTTCTACTTCATTTCTGTTTTCATCAGAGATTGCTTGTAGCATCATTTTTCTTTGTTCCAATAAACTTGACCGATAATGATTATGCTGCCAATATCCTGCAATATCTCCATAACATGAAGTCAATGATGATCATGCTGATGCATATCGCCGGAAGTCTTTATTTGCTGCAGTAATCCATGTCAAAATCAACTCATCAAGAACAAGGACAAAACCCAGCAAGCTCTCTGGAACCACTGGAGGCTGTTTCGCCCAAATAATTTTAAATTGTGGACCCCTATAAATGTATATGAAACGCGGGGAAATGTTTTATGGGTACCGCAAATTGCTTTATCGAGAGCTTTGGAACCCTCCATAACGCATTTAATTGCGTCACCCATTGAGCATATGGGGACCAGTATTTGTGAGTGAAAGGCATTTATGTGGGTCCACAAAGGCATCGGCGGAAGTCGGGCCTTAAATGCTGTGACTTTTGACAGTTTGAACTGTCAATAATGGAATAAAATTACCTTATTGGCAGTTCGAACTACAGTTCTTCACATTTAAATACCAGAGGCTCAAACTATCAATACCAGAATTATATTCTGGTATCAACAGTTTGAAGATTCGTTTATTGCCAGTTACAAAATAAGTGATAATAAGAGAAAATTAATCTCTTATGCCCAGTGCAAAGTGTCAATTAAAGAGCTCTATCCCAGTTTTGACGGTTTGAATCGTCAAGAAGGGATTTTGAATCCAAAACCATTTTGAATCAAATGTCCATTTTGACTCCAAAATCGATTTTGACCTCAAGTTTGTTTCGACTCCAATATCAGTTTTGACCCCCAAGGTCGATTGACTCCAATGTTGATTTTGACTCCAAAGGCGATTTTTACAGTGGCCCAGGAGGGCCAAAAAAAAAGTGAATTTGAAAAAAAAAAAGATTTTGAAAAAAACTTTTTTTGGATAAAATAATAATAAAAAGGTTAAGAAAAATGAAATGACAAAAGTCCTGTTTTTTCCGAAAAAATTGCTGTCAACTGTCAAGTTGACAGTTGACAGCAACTTTACTGAAAAAAGGTGATTTGAAAAAACATCTTTTTTCAAAAACGTTGACAGTTGACAGTTGACAGCATGTTTTCTTGAAAAAAAGTGATTTGAAAAAACATATTTTTTTCAAAAACATGGTGTCAACTATCAACTTGACAGTTGACAGCAATTTTTTTTTTTTTTAAGTGATTTGAAAAAACAGCTTTTTTTTCAAAAACATGGTGTCAAGTGTCAACTTGACAGTTGACAACAACTTTTCTAGAAAAAAAGTGATTTGAAAAAACATCTCTTATAAAAAAAACACGTTTTTTACTAAATCAACTTGACAGTAAACTATCAAGTTGACAGTTGACAGCATGTTTTCTTGAAAAAAAGTGATTTGAAAAACTTTTTTTTTCAAAAACTTGGTGTCAACTGTCAACTTGACAGTTGACAGCAACTTTTCTAAAAAAGAAAGTGATTTGAAAAAACATCTCTTATAAAAAAAAACACGTTTTTTACTAAATCACAATTTTTTTCAAAATCACTTCTTTTTGGCCCTCCTGGGCCACTGTAGTTTTTGACTCCAAAGTTGATTTTTATTCCAAGGTCGTTTTTGACTCTAGGGTTAGGTGGGAATTCTCAATGCGAGAGAAATTCTTGAGGAAATTAAATGACTAACATCTGTGGACCCCGACAAATGCTTTATGGACCCCTAATTTGCTTTACATATGGGTTGATACCATCCATAAATATATGTAGGGGTCCATATAGCATTTGTTGGGGTCCACAAACCTTTACCATTTGATGTAAATGGCAGGTCGACATTGGGCTGACATCTTCCACGGAAAGATTTGATCCATCTCAATTTCATCAGAAGGGACAGGATGAGATGCGACGACCTTCCAAATGATATATAATTCTTTTTCATCAGGTGGCATCTGTCCTAGTACATTCTTTTTAAAATGTCACTCCCCACAATAAATGCGTACTTGAGATTGTGCTTGGCTTTACACTGACGACTACATAATTCCAGATTCAGTTTAACATTGAATCAATATTGAATCAACATTAAATCATCATTGATAACAACTTATCAATGTTGATTCAATGTTCTGTGCCCACTGGGATAGACACCACCTCAGGGCAGAGGGCATGCCGCCTCAACTCTCACGTATAACGTGCCTATTGGAGATTTAAAAGGGCCAGCCAGTCAAGCAGCCATACATTTTCTCAAACTGTCAAAGGTGTCTTCTTTCCCCTCAGAACACTCACCTCCAAACTGTTACAATAATGATGATGACTCATCTAATTGACTCTGCATATAAGCAGAGTCGTTGGCAGTTTGACTCTCTATTTTAGCCACGTGGGAGACACAGTTGACACCTTTACTTTTCCGTGTGTAGAGGATGTATGTGGCCAGTATGCCTGCATGGTGGTGGCAGTGAACGGCTCATCATGGCCATGGGGGTAGTGTCAGTGGGTGGCGATAATACGTGTGCTTGGGTGTAAGCACCAACGCCTGTGCCCGCTGATAAGCAATTGGCCATAATTAAAAGGAATTCCGCGATGGCTAATTAAGGCGCCGAGCACTGGCTGCTGACTGGTGATGTATAGGCCGTGGTCGGCAGGCAGGCGTCCGCCCTGGAGTAATGGATTAATGGAGGCTTTGTTTTAGGTGCTATCCGCGTGATCGACTGACTTACGACGCCCAACGACGAGTGGCTGGCAGCTGAGGGCCGATGGATGAGCCTTTAATGGCAGGGGATTCTTTGTGGAGTGGAGATCAATTGTAGTCAGCCACACCAAAGGACTTGTGGTGGTGGAGGTGGTGGTGGTGGTGGGAGGGGGGCTAAGGGGAGGGGTAGGGGTGGGGAGGTGGGGTATATCTTGTTCTTATCTAGACTGGCAGAACCTTATGTTGTGTCTAAATGAGCCAAAATGGTTAGAGTGTGTTCAGTCCTAAAGAAGAAGAAATATGACATCATGTTTTTAACATTGCTCCCATGGTCTTAGACGGTCATGAAACAAATAAAACAAAGCCAAAGGCTTACGAGAATCCTTCACTGCTTAGTGAATAATTAGATGGCATAGTTTAAAACGGGATACCAGGTACCAGTGGCATAGTAGTATAAAGGTCTCTAGGCACTTCAATGCATCTTCACCATCCTTTCATTGACAAACATGTCATACATGCTTCACGGTACATTCCTTATGGAGATTGATTTGGTGATGGCATGCTATAGGTAGTATGTTCATAGAAATTGGATGGGATGTTTTCTCATAATCCTGAAGTGATTGGTTTCAATATCCTTAGTGCTAGTTTGTGATATTGTATGCAATAAATCAACTTTTAAAATGTATGGACTGAGAAAGAGAGAACGTTTAATGTATAGGCCCCTCAGCCAGTTCGCTGGCGATGCCCCTTTGGCAAGCAGTGTGGTAAGTGGTTTTTCTTACTTACTTTCTTACTTACTTGCTAAGGCTCCTTACTATGGAATAACATTATATTAAGCTTTCAAACGTTATTTTGACGTAAAATAACGTTTTTTTGTTAACTGGGTTACTTACTTACTATGATATGTAATATACACAATGTCCCACTTTATGTTATATTTGCATCGTTCTTCACTTATAGTATTCTGATTTGTCTTAATCTTGGGATATTCAGTGGACAACTGGATCGAGCCCATTCCTCCTGCCAGTACCTTGTTGTTCCCTCTTAGAATAAAACGTATTTAAAACCTACTGCTGCACGAAATTTGATAAAAGACATTTTAATTAAGCATCCTGGTTTCCATTTACATTAATTTTATCCACCAAATACCCACAGCATCGTCTCAGCTTCATGATATATTGAAACAGGGCTCCGGTCGGTATCATATTAAAATGAAAATGTCAGCCTTTGTAATTGAAGCTTACAAGCCGTAGTTCGACTTTCTATTAATAAGAAGGCTCAACTTTGAATCCCATTTTTGACTTTTTGATGGAAAGGAAACATTTCAGTGACAAACACATTGGCTGCATTTTGGTTATTTTAGCTGCGTCGTTAATGGGTGTAGAGAGAGGAGGGGTTGCTGTATTAAAGACGTTTGTGACGTACCCGTGACGTACATGTATGCAACACACAAAACAGCCAGGCAGGCCACTCTCATTCTCCGTCATCTTCTTATGTATTTGTTTTTTACCTTGTTTTTTTTCTATCTTAGTTAGGAAACTACATGTGGGTGATGGGACAGGCGTACATATGTCTCTGCACTGATGAAAAAAATACTTTGATATTATCTGCGATCACGATAGTTACAACAGTGGGGTGTTTCACAAGGGGCATATGCAATTAATTGTAGAATAAGTGTTTCTATAGGAGGACTTAATTGCATATAACCAGTAAGACCGACATTTGGTTGTATCGATTGTATACTGCTTTTAAAAAGTGTTTCACAAAGGTCTACAACCAAGATGTTAAGTCAGGGTATTGGCCTACAATTGAGATAAAACTAATGTATAAGTGTTTCACAATGCATATTAGCGTGGAGCTCATACCATGCCCGCTAATATTTTCCTTACATATTTCTTCACGTTTTTTTCATGCAATATATGTGTCATACTACACACAAGAATCCCTGCAAATATCTATTTATTCAGGATGAAAATAAACTGGTTATACACATCTAAACAACACTTATGTTGATCCTATGTGATCATTATACAAGGGGAGCGTATTTAAGATTAATGCTTTATGGTTATTAAGGTTGACTTACTTTATGTTAGTGTTTCACAAGCCGCATTATTATCTTCAATTGTATCTAAGTATAGGTCCATAGATACAATTGAAACTTGTGAAACACCAAGACAAAATTAACATTGGGTGATATTAAGTTGGTCTTAGAAAACATGTAAAATTAATTGTATCTATTTTCTCCTTGTGAAACACCCCACAGGGTACATCATACATTACTGCTAGAATTTCTTCATACTTACTATAAGGAAACGATGTGGGGCTTACCAGGTAGTAGAAATAAAAATGATTAAGTTGTCTTTGAGATCCAGTGATGAAGAAACAACTCATTACCCCACGCTATAAGAAAAGCAGAAGTTGCATGTTTGTATGTTAACAGGTATATACATGTATGTTCTTTTTTATTATAAATGTGGCTACAAAGACTTTCAAGTGCTACTGGGGGATCTGTATGCATATACGCCTTTTATCATACAAAAGTAATAATATCACTGTTCTCTTTAAGGTAACATCATTCCTCAATAAGGTCCTCTTGAATTACTTGACAGAGGACAGTTTACAGTTGGATTATTATTGATATATAAAAGTATGCATCAAATTTCAATCAATTCAATTGCTTGTCCTTCTCACAACTAATGGGGTAGGGTCTTAAATATCATATTATACAAGACATTTTATCATGAATTGCAACAGAATTATCTGAAGAACTATGTGAACGAAATATGGAGAGACGTGGTACATTATGAAATATCCAACTTACATTTAGTTATATATATGGCTTTGACCTTTAGACGTTTTAAGGCAAAAACAAGTCCAAAAGGACCAGTACCATTGCTTTTAGTGCCCATTAGGTAGGAACCTAAGCTAGGCAATTTATGTGTGCGTCTTTCGTTACTACCAGCTATCTATAAGCTACCTTCAGCTATAATGTCCTCTCCCAAGTGGCATATGTCTTATTCCTCCCCCATGAAAAAGATCTCTACAGCCTGCGTTGAAATATTTCTTGCTTCTGCTAGACGAGCCATTGCCTAATGCTATGTATGCATGGTAATGGAAGGCCATAAGAGGAGGGATTGCCGAGCAATCCGATAAGTCAAGCTCCCGGTGAGGATGGGATTGTTTCCAAGCTGAAGCCAGAGCCGAATCCCATGTGGGAATCCCTAATCCCTTGGGAGGTTCCCCCCTGACAGGATAGGGCCACAGGATATGTAAGCCGTCATAGACAACACTACTAGACATGGGTATGTGCTGTCAGGTCTCATGATTGTGTAAACAGCTATGAATACCTAAGTATCCTTTATTGTTGGCATGGGGCTAATTTAATGGCTTTCAGCAGCTTTCAGCAGTGTCTACTGTAGAAGAACAACAGACACACTATAAAGTATTAATTAAAAGTGGTATCCTTTCATCTTACCTGTTTAATTAAACCCTTTGGAACACCTTTCAGTGCAACAATTTTATCAATATCTGAATTCAATTTGATCTAATCCCAACTGCGGGCTGACTGGCAGCTAGGCAATCAAATCATAGCATGAGTCAGTATTTTGTATATTAGTATTACGCTCTATTATAGTCTATGGATGTATTACTTGCCATTACTCAATTGTTATTCAGCTATACTTCAGAGTTAGATGACATTAAAAACATCACATTGTTATAGAATAGTGTATTCATTAGATTAATTAGTTGAGTACAAGCTGAACCAAACAATATGAAGGAATGTCGACGATACAGATAAGGCAGTACCCTCAACACACATTAGGCATTGTGACTAAAATAAGGTATGATTTATAAACTTAATTTAAGATATTACTGTGCATGTGGGTTTTCTTAGGGGATTAGATATATTTCCTTTGAAGCGTTATCCTCTTCATATCTGATGTAGACTATGTGTTCTTATAAAGGAGGACTATAATATGAAATATTGATGATGGAGTATAACAGTGCTTCTATACACATATATCCAATCTCAGCTTTGAGGGATAAACTTTATTTAAAGGGGGAGATACCATTTGGATGCGAAGTACTGGATCAAAGGGTTTTGCTTATAAATAATCCCTCTGTGCTACTGTTTCTCTCATGTACCTTAAAGCATACTTACATTCTTTTCCATTGTGATATCTATTATCCACTATCAAAAGTGAATCAATCACTGACAGTAGAGTCAGCATTGGTTAATGATATTAATTGATGGTCTCTGCTTATCAGAAAAATGGAGTGGTAAATCTTCCCGCGCCTATTATTTTCAGACACAGTCATTTAAAATCCTTTCACTTTACTTCCCTGGCTGTCTCTAGCAAGACACTTAAATATAGATTATGTATTGGAGTAAATATCTGTGTTACGTGTTATGTGTGGCATGTACCCATGGATGGAACGTGTTCAGATTTACACGAAAACCTTTCCTCACGCACCTGACATCTTGAAGTGAAAAGAATTGATACCTCTATGATGCCAATAAAGAAATATACGTTGTTTTGTACTTTCAGCATTATGTTCCCGGGCATGACTCATTTTAGAGCTTATTCCCCCCTTGAAATTGAAAAAAAAGAAGAAAGTGAACGCTACAAAATAATTTAACTGTTGGTGAGGTGCTGTGTAATCCACCGGTTTGGCTTTACTACAGTGTCATTGACCTGTGTGTACGTAGTAGTTATAGGACGAGTACCAAGCTGTACGCGAAATACAGTGAAGGGAGCCTTATAGGAATCTGGAGCTATACCCTGTGTGTCCGCCATTTAATATTTCGCTGGTTGCGGTAAACCCACAGATAAGACATCCCACTATGGGGACAATTAGGGGACAAACAGGGGACAAGCTAGTAACAGTCTTATCAGCTCTTAACAGTGCTGCCCGCCGCAACCAGCTCCAGTCCCGACTAGGCCCTACACTCTAAGAACAGTGTGTTGTGGGAACATGCTTAAAGAGTAACACACATAAATTTGCAACACACTTTGAGATTTAACACACTTATGAATTGTAACACACTTCTTGTCAACTCACTTACCTGCTTACACACTTGTGGTCAGAGAGGTGTGTATCATATACAAAAGGGGGCAGCAGCAGTAAATGTCTATCATGCACCTATGCTACATTCTTACAGCCATATAGTAGCTGTCGCAGTGGCTCAGTAGGCAAGTCTTTGGACTGAGAACTTAAAGATCCCTGGCTCGATTCCCAATGGGGCTCACTGTCAAATGGAGATGTTTATTTTCTAAGAAGGACCATAATATTTTAGCCCCCCCCCCTCAAGAAGGGTCAAATTTCTTTTCCACCTCAGGAGAGGTTGAACTGTTTTACAACCCCCTCCCCAACCAATCCCCTCTACTACAATGAAAGATATAACACCTATTTAATAGGGGTTAATTTGCAATGAGATACATACAAAAACTGTATTATTTGAATCTCATTGAATGAGCAAACTCACTCAATCCATATTGGAAATAGATGGGTAGTTTTTTCTCTTCAACTATACACACATGTTCTTTGCGTAAACCAAATAACCATCACATGTAAGATCTTATTAGAGGTTCTGCAAGGCTGTAAAAGCAGGGCCTATTAATAGCTGATTAACTATTGTCTTTATAATAGATATCAAGCCCTGCAAATTATGTTATTATTAGTCAGTGCATTGGCATCCCTCAATAAAGGCGGTCTTTGTATTGTCTAAGAACCACTTCCTGTCATAACATATTAATACCCAAGGTAAGTTATATAGCTTACTGGTAACTGGTAAGAAGTTGTGTGATCTTTGAGAATACTTTGTGTCTCCTCACTGTTGTGTGTTCTGGTACCTATTTGAGGGGGGAATACACCATGATTGTACAAGGAGATTTGGTGGCCTAGTGAGCAAGTCGCTGGACAAGTGTGTGTGAGGTCCTGGGTTCGATCCCCAGAGAAGAACTGGCACCAAATCTTCCCAAATGAAACAAGTTGTCCTGACAAGAGTCACGTCTGTAAGTGTCCGTAGACAGACTGCGGTGAACCTTCAGTGTCCTGGTCTCCCATGAGACTTGCACCGATCCGCTTCAACCCGTAGAAGCATAATACACTTGCGACTGGTAAAGAGATAGCAGATATCAGTGTTGACGAAGGTGGTCCTAGCCGGGAGGGGAAAAGGCTGCAATGGACCACTGGAGACACTGAGAAAAGGTTGTGAGAGCAGCCATCCCACGCTATCTGACGGTGGTACGGTCATGGCACATTGCGCTACAGTCACCAGTTGGTTATCAGGTGTGTCAGTTTCGCCAGGGTCAGAAGCTAGGATGTGTTCACAGTGGTTGACTAAGACTTGTTTACTGTCAATACAAACTCAGTTTTGATGTAATCTTCTATTCCCACTTTTATTGTGAGTGGTTCAATAAGCACTTTTCTTAGATATAAGAAGCCTTTAAAAGTGAGACACAGTATATGCACAGTATGAACATGAATAGCCCTAACAAGAAATTAAATAAATCTATACTAATTTAACTCTTAACCCATGTAGAAAGTAATCATATTTAATATTGAGAAAAAAATATTTGTCAAGGGATTCGAACCTGCATGGACAGGACTCATGTGCCAGCACCTAGACAACTCAGCCACGGCACCTGACATACTCTGTGAGGTGTAGAACAGCTATTTTAATCCCCACCTCCTCAATACCATGACTTTGTACACCAACACACTTTTTAGATTCAACACACTTTTGCCAAAAGTGTGTCGTGTGTTACCAAAAAAAAGTGTGTTAAAAGTGGCTTCAGAAAAGTGTGTTGAAAAGTGTGTAAACGTAACACACTGTTTTTAGAGTGTATAGCTTGGTACATGGCTTATAACTTATTTATACCACTAGTGGTATGCAGTATACAAGAAGTGTGAAATGCTTTGTTCTGCCCGCTGTGGTATAAGGTAGATGATACAGCTAGTGTAGGTAACGGTTATTCAACGTTACTTAAAAAACAAAGAGATTTGAGGGGGGGGGGGGGGTGCGTTGCCATTATTCAAAGGGAAAGGGGGCAGAAAAATGTCAAACTCTCTCGAAGAAGGCTCGGAAACGTTCGCAAAATTCCACCAAGCCCTCCTGTTATTAAATAACCGCTCTCTAATCTCAGCCAAGGGCATCACCCACCTCATGTGCACCAGTATGGATAAACCCCTACATTCGTAACCACGCTACAAGACCGGCCACAACCTTTGGTCTGCTAATCCAGTTGGTAGTTTGACCATAGCAAAAGGGCCTTGAGGGTCTGTACCTCTTTATCCCAGTGGCCACACTAGAGGAGGTGCTTGTGGCTGTGTTGGAGCGAGTTGCTGAGCTGCTCAGGGGTAGTGGAAGGTCAAGGGGTTAATACTCCTGTAGCTGTGGCTCGTCGAGACAACGGCCGGAGGGCTGAGACTATGGAGTGCCGATTAAACCAAAAGAATGAAAAGAAGAGCAGGAAACATTGGCGAACGGAGCTCAGCACATCATATGGCACATTTCTAGCTTGATATAGAGGGCTTATGGCTATGCAAATATTTCTATATCAAGCCAATTGATAGTACTTTAATTTAACAATGTCCAAGCATACCAATATTTTGGAGGATTTGTAATTTGTTTCCTCATGTTTCTTACTAAGTAATTATGTTCTCAGTTTTACATGAATAGGACTTAACAAACTTGGCATGTCGAGTGTTTTAGGTATAGAGTCGCCAAGGTTTGGCATTGACCTTTGCTGGAGGAGCCCGGAGAGCAGAGGGGAGCTCCTTCAGCTGCTTCTTGGGAATGGCAGGCAACACAGGGGGAAAATAGACCCCCCATCATCCAACTTACCTCACTCTAGGCAACTGACACCAAAAAGCAGTGACAACCCTCACTGGCGGTTGGAAAAGAAGATTCCAACTGATTGCTCTCCCACTAGTCAGAATCCCTCTCTCTCTGTGTCTCTCTGTGTCTCTCTGTGTCTCTCTGTGTCTCTCTGTGTCTCTCTGTGTCTCTCTGTGTCTCACTCTGTCTCCCTGTCTCCCCTTGTCCCCTCCCCCAACTACACTAGAGTTATGATTGTTTTTACTTATCCAGCTAATAGATTAGATTGCTATTGAAAGCCTTCACACTAGGTTTAAGGCTATTCCAGAAGCATAATACATAATCTATGATAAAATGTCCTCCCTTTTTCAAATGTCTTGCACAAAAATATCTCTTCTTTGGCAACTCTAAATCTCATTCTTTGTTTAGGTCGGTGTGTTTCTATATAGCTGTATGTTTCTGTCTGTCTGTCTGTCTGTCTATCTCTCTCACTCATGTGTACTACAACCCAACTCCCACGCCCACACCTCGTTGACACCTCCTACCTCACGCCAATAGGGCGCCAGGCAGCACACGACATGTCCCTTGGGGGCAATTTTCCACAGATTTCGTCTTAGAGAAAAATAGCCGGCCTTGGTAATGGCCTGAAATGGAGGGGGGGGGGTGGTCGTGGCAGAGAGGTAGGGGGTCCTGGCTTCCTCAATGAGGCTCACTTATTCCTAGTTCACATGCACATACCAGTGGTCTGGCCCTCCTATTGGTTTGCTGCGCAAGGCATCTGCTGAGATACCCTCGTCAATATTGTAGCGGAATGACGCTGACTGGCTTGCTCTTTCATCACCTGATGAAGCCACGTCCCTTTGTGAAACGTTGTGGTCATTGATTTTTTTTTAATGAACTTGCCACCTGTATAATTCTACTTCTGTTGTTAAAACTGTGTTTACCATCTTGAGATAAACATAATAAGCATTTGCTTTTTTTTTTTATTAAGTTGATCACCCTGTCTTTATAATTTGATATACCCTACCATTGTGAATTGTCGGTGCTTGTACAAGATTGACATTTATTGACCCATGCACTAAAGTAAACATGACATTGCCAGTGATTGCGGTAATATGATAATATAATTAATTCCTTAAACACCATGCCGTACCCTGACACCATCAGTTTCATACATCTCATCTCATACATTTTTCGTCATGATTCACCACAGCCTGTTTGCATTTCCTGGCTGTGATTTTATCTTTTCCGATTTACTCCACAAAATTTCGCCTGCCCGCTCCGAGCCATGACAGCCATGACTGTGTTGACCCTCTCTCACCTTGAGCAGCTGCTCAGCAATGCCGAGCCCATACAGCACCTTTCTCTTCAGGCATTACCCCTAACCACCCCTTCAAGTGAAGTGCTGTAGATTGACATGGTATTTGTGGAAGTAGCCACCGGCCTTGGCCAACCTCAGCCCTCAATGTCCCTCTTGTAAGGTTAGGGTGAAAGGCAAAAGGGATTTAGCAGCAAAGGAGGGTGGGAGGGCGGATGTAAGCCTTGAACCACAATCCCCCCCGGCTGCCTGGCATGGGGCTGGTACACATGATATAGACAGTTCTAGGCAGTATAATTTATTAGCAGATTAGAGACGCAGAGTGAAGGATTTTCACCAAGTACACTGTATATATCCTATCAGGGATTCTTATTAGTATGATGCAATAGTCTTATTATTGGACATAACATTTAGAAATGCTTGATAATATTAACTAATGGTCACTTGCGGAATACAATCCAATGAAGACTTAGTAATAACCTGGCAATCAATGTAGAATGTATAAGGGGTAAATGGTACCTATCGATAGCTTTCACTATGTTTTATCAGTGGTGCAACATGTGAAGTTCAATGGCCATGCACATTAGGCCTACTGTTAATCAGGAATAAAGAAAGATTGAGCCAACCAATTCTTTAGAAGGGTATATGCTCATGTGAGTCTGTGAGGACTGATATCATGGATGGGAAAGGAGAGAGATGTATTACGATGGCATCATCATTACTGTTTGAAGTCCATGTGTTATTTGCCCGGAGGAAATGAGATTTCTGAGTGTGGCAAATATTCTGAGGGAAGTAATTATTAGAGGTGAATATTGGCCATACCTACTGGGTGATTTGTTTGTTCTACATGTACCTCAAGTGAGATTGGTATTTATTTTTCTACTCATGAACGTAAAACAGTAATCACCTTTCACAGAAATGAGGTTCACTGTCAACATTTTGCTCAAAACTACACCAGCTAATAAGATTCAGTGTCAATAATACTGGGCAAAACTTATGATGATCATTCACAAAGTTTTGGGGATCTAATATTTTAGTGGTGAGATGGTCATGCGTTCCAGAATTCAAATTTGAACAAAACATCCTTTATAACCCAATCTATAAGGATACACTTATCCTGGTCTAGAGGATGAAGGTATTAAAAGCAAATCATCAATAAACGATTCTGGTAATTTTCCTTTAATCCTAATCTTTAATTCAAAAGTGATCCTTGATATGGTACAAATATCAAATGTTTGCTACTCCTGCACGCTCACTTCCCAGCCCTACACTGGTAATCTTTAGGCTCCAGAACTTAGTTAAAGGAGAAATATCACCACTCGCGCAGCTACCACATAGTAGACTAGAACAGTACTAGAATTGTGAGTGGGACACGCTCGGTGATTATGCCGCTTTAATAGCAACGAGTCTACTTAGTCATATTTTGGCCCCCTATACGACCAACCATGGTTACTAAATACTATCAGGTATAGTCAGTAGTGACCAACCAACGTGAGTCATTCCATTCCTGTAAGTATAGGGGCAAGTATTTTAGGGTAAGGCCTTAGTTTTTCATTAGTCATTTTAAAATAACAGTTAGTCATTCTGACCAATATCCCTATGACTAACCTAGGATAGCCAGTACAGATAAAGGCCGGGAGCATTTAGATTACCAGTACACTGTCATCCCCCAAGCAGCTTACCACTAGCTCATACAAACTTGTTCAACACCCTGAAGTCACCCCGCCATTAATTCATGCGTACATCAACTCTGGTAAGCCCTGCGTCTCACAATAATCCGCCTAATGGCATTGCAGGCAGTCCTTCTGCAGGACATTATGTAAAATTTAGACACCAACTGAATAGGTGATCCACCATTGTTGGGGCGTCATAAATAAGACCCAGTTTATACTAGGGCACAGAAGGTGGGCAGGATAGGATTGAATTTGCAAAAGGGGATGGGGTAGAGCTGGAGGTGTTGACAGGCTCGGTAACAGTATCAACACTGTATACACTGATAATCTAATCCCCCGGCCTTAGTGTGTAGTGGCTAGCCCAGATTAGTCATTGGGATATTAGTCAGAATGACGAACTTTATCAATGAGCAAAACTAAAATATGACTAATGCCTTAGTAAAAATGACTTAGCCTTATGCTCATAGAAATAGAAAGACTAAGGTGGGTTGGTCAGTACTGACCAACCTGACAGTATTAATCAACCTTCAATGCGGACATTTTCTTCTGTTATTGACACTTGGAATTGTCAAAAGTCATGGCCTTCTGATAGAATATCGCAATCAACACATAGGTTTCAATGTCAAAGAACATTCCCTCTAAGGATAGGCAGCTGGCGTGCATTTAAAAAAGGATTTTGTTGTGCAACAACAGAGGGCAAATGGAAATTATTTATCATAATTAATTTTGATCTTTGGTGACAGGGCAACCCCTGTGTCAAGTCCTTAGCTTCTGCAATCATAACATGAGTCAGCCTGTGCCGTCAGCCTGAGTCTTCTTCCTTTGCTTATTTAGGCTCCTCTCCTTTTACAAATGCTTTCAATAGTTCCCACAAAAACGTTCACGGCTAAAAAGGTGGTAAAAACGGGAAGACTTGTAAAACAAGGAGTTATGTTTTTGTCCTGAGAATCATTGACATGGAATTTCCCTTAACGTTTTCTCCCATCTGTACTGCTTCAGGTCAATGATTTCATTCCACCTATCGGTTGCTTTTTCACAGTCTTCCCCTTACATTGCACACTATTTGATTCTATAACTCTACCATTTAGCTTCTCCCAATTCATCTCCATCCAACTTTACAACCTTCTCATTGCTTTTCTCATCTGCAGAAAACGATATTCTTCACGCCATCTCAGAGAGTAAAGCCAGTCTCTGTGGTACACGTTGATGTGAACATAAAAATATCCACAGCCTCCTACCCCAGTGGGTATGTGGTCATATGGGTCACAAGCCTGGAGGTTGTGGATTACATCTGAGTTTGTTGAGTTTTGGATATTTTTATTGCAACAACATCTCCTGTGAGGGAGTTTTTAAAGTGATACAATATTTTTATGAAATATATATCAGATCTTATATTCCCCGGCGTTCCTATATACACAATTTATGAAAGATACAATGACTCAGTAGTACACTTTGCCTTTAGTCCCGGAACCCGGAAGGCCATAATTTATTAATAACAACAAAGAAAAAATGAAGTGTTGTCGGCGGTGGTTGGAGTCACTATGACAGGTAGACTCCACCACTCCGGTGTAGGTGAGACACCGCCTATGCGGTGGTCACCTATGGAACTAATTAGTCACTCGGAATATACCTGGATACTGTGACATTATCCAACTCATATTCCCCGGCGTTCCTATATACACAATTTATGAAAGATACAATGACTCAGTAGTACACTTTGCCTTTAGTCCCGGAACCCGGAAGGCCAACACCCAACAAACACACTTTGCCTACACAAGGCCTCCCAACTTTCTTGCCACTAAGGTGTCCTTTGTCTTCCTTGACTGGTAAGTGTCCGACAGATATAATAGCACTGCCCATGACTTCCACCTACCAAACTTCTTCACATCATGGATGGGCATGAACGTAGCTAAGAAAGTAGCAGCACCCCTTCTCACCGAATGAGTGCTGTAATGTCCGACGAGATGTAGCCTTCTACATAAATACTTGAACTTGGATGAGTAAACTCCATAGGTCAGGCCAAATAGACTGTCACCTGGCCCCCTCCTGGTAGCATGCAGAAATAACTTGAGGAAGCCCACTGGACACAGGGCACTGTTTGGAGAGGCCACTACCGGTATGATGTCAGTCTGCTGACTAAACTGTACAGTCTTTGAACTTGAGATTATGACATCCATGCCATCTGTTGTCCACACAATGTCACGGACATGCAACACATGTGGGGAACTTGTCACATGCCCCACTCGCAGTACACATCTGAAGCACAGGAGTAAGGCACACCAGAACCGTAAATCCTCTATAAGACGAAGATCCAAATGATCTTTCATCCTGACAATGTCTGCAGGCATCAATGGTAAGGCAGGTTTTGATTCACATCCCAAGAGACGCTTTGCCCCTAGGAGTGTTGATTTAATAAGAAAGTTCTTACAGTCTGGATGAGGATAATTAAAGAACTTGTGCATCATCGTAATCCCACACACGTAATTAGATATGGTTGTATAACAAACCCGCCTTGTTAAGTGTGTAATGTACAAACACACAGTCTCGTCTGATGCTGGTAGAAAAATTAGTTCATGATCCATACAGAAAGTGACGAAGAGTTCCCACTGAGACTTCCTTGCTCTAATAGTCGCATCCGACCAACACAAGGACCTCACTGCAGCCCATTCACGCCGCAAGTCGTCCACTCCTGCAACAACATTCATCAAAGTCACTAATGACGTCACAGCACACCTTTACACAATCAGTATTCACAAGTCTAGAAAGTGCATCAGCAATATAATTGTCTCCGCTGGTAATCCTGGCTGCCCTGAGGTGAATATTGAAGAATGATGTCACCCAGAATATTTCCCGCAGCCAGAACATTGAGTAACTGTTAATACTCCGCCCAGTGTTCACACATGCTTGTACCTGGGTGTTATCAGTTACCACCCATACTACTTTGTCTCTCCACTGATGACACCAACGGTGTAGGCCACGGACCACCGGCCATAACTCCGTGACATTGATATGTGAGTCATAAGGCTCAGTTGTAGGGGGGTTAACGGCATGAGGGCATTCCAAGGTCCCCCCCCGCCACATGCCCCAGAAATAATCAATGTCAGTGTGGCCACCAAAGCCTGAGTCTGATGAGTCGGTATAGTAGTATGTAGACTCCTCAGAGTAGTCCATCATCTTAGCCTTGCCGTTGAACCACAACATAAAGGTAGACCACCACTTGAAGTCTAACTTAACAGTTTCGTCCAACCAAATCTTAGTGGCCCCCTCGGTGTCTCTGAGTACATTATACAAACGTCTACTGAAAGTCCTGCCCCCTTTTACAACAGTCGAACAGTGGGCTAAGAGGCCAGCCACCTGCTCTAATCTTTTTCTTTTACACCAAGACCTGTCCTGAAAATAGGTCACATCCTTCAGGACTCTGCACATCTTGTCATCATTGATGGAAAGAGTTCTATTTACACTGTGTATTTGGATCCCCAAATACGTCACCACTTGAGAAGGGGGGACAACTTTCTCCTTCTTCACATTGAAGCCTAGGCCCTCTAACACTGTATGAAGGGCAGTTTGAGATTTGGCACATGATTCTTTACAGTGTTCAATCACGATGAAGTCGTCTAGGTAATTTACACATTGAGTATAACCTCCACCATACAACCCACATTTCACTATGAATTCAGACAACTGGTTAAAGATGTATGGGGCGCTGCGAAGGCCAAAACAAAGGCGTAAGTCTAGAAAGTATTCAGCTCCCTCACCCACATCCCAGACGAATCCTTGAAACTCCCACTGCGAGGGAATTATAGAGACAGACCTATATGCACTGGCAATATCTGATACCCCACAAAAATCGTCCTTGACAAGCATTGCTACTACATCATCCACACTCTTATAATGAAAGGTGTCACACGAGTCTTGCATGAATTCATTTATATTTATGCCGGCTGGTGAGGAACAGTCTGTAATGGGGCGAAGGGATTTATCAGGCTTACTTATACCCCCCAAGGCATGCACACATCTAGGCTTACTGGAAACACGTTTGACCTTGCCTTCGCACAGTTCTTGTTTAACAATCACAGTTTCCTCAACAACAAAATCTTCCGTAATAGACTTGTAATTAGAACAAACATAAGAAGTGTCACAACCATGGTCCACAATACGAAATCCCCTGCATACCCCTGTCAACACATACATGTCATCATCAGTAATGTTTGTAAATCCCGCGACACAAGACATAAATCGACATGGCAACAGTTGTGTCCTAGCGCCTTCAATCACATATTCACATGAACACACCGCAGACAAACATTCCCGGAATACCGGTATATATCCTCCAGGGATCACCTCAATACAATATACGGGTTTGTCACATTTGTATACATTGGAGAAGGTATTCAAAACACCCACCTGTGATACTATTTCCACATATTTAGGCAATTTATCCCAATCCCTTACGTCTGCGAGAGAGATTTCAGACCGAGCTCCGCCATTTTGGACCGGATGTACACAGATGTTGGGATGTGGTAAATCGACATTTTCAACGAAATCCCCATTTTCACACAATAAATCCACATCAATAGGCAAATGTGCCTTAAGCCCGACTACAGGCGGTTCAGAATAACTAGAACATTGGTATGAATCAATATTGGTTTCCTCGAGGGGATTTACGACATTACTACGTGACGGGGTCACGCGGTCATGGCCTTGACCTTGGTCAAGTTTTTCGTCAACACCGCTAATTACATAAACCGAGGATAATTTAGCAACATTATTTCCCTCTACAGAATGACAGACATTTGGGTAACTACCCTCGGGGTATACTAAACTAACATCGGCTTCAATATTAGTATGAGGAATGCTAATTCCCCCGCCCGGATCCATAGCGTCGACTACGATGCTGTCAATGGTACTGTCACTCGGGGACATGCTGTCACGACCGGGGCCTGGTCCCAGTCACTTGTCCGGATTGCCGGGCTTTGCTGCCGGGCAGGCCGTCAGGCCGTGGTTAGACGCCCCGCATCCACATTCATGTCTGAACCGACACCCGTCACAAGGGAGTGTCTGCTGGAATCGAAAGCACAGACCCTTCTCTGCAGCTATCTTACGCCAGCCGGTGAAAGGCCGACTCTTGTTGCTTGGGGATCTCCTATAGCCCGACCCCCCCCCACCTTGAACATTAGACTGCCGCGGGCCCTCCAAACATTTCTGGTAGGCGATGGTGCCCGTGATACCAAGGTGACGGTTGGTGAGGTCAGTGTCTGCACCGGTGATCGAGGATAACCGGCCTGAATCTATGGCCCTCTGACGCATTTCCTGGTCATACTTCACCAGGGCCTCTGTAGTGTACGCCCCTGTGGCCGCCATGCCCTGGAGGTACTTGATATGAGCCCGAATACCCTTGGAACACTCCCCACTGTCAATAATGCAATCCTGGAGCTGGGTCAACAAATAGAACAGTTTCTCGTTACAATCTATGGGTTTGGACTTTTTGCGTTCATCAATGGGGAGAAACCTGACGAGGTCAAACTTACTGCTCTTTCTCTCCACCCTCTGGAGAAATGCGTCGAACAGGCTCTCCTCCACTCCAGCTTCAAGATCCCTCGTAGTACCCGGTGAAGGATCAGGTATGCCGGGTGCCGGCGGTCCTGGAGGCGGACCGGCGGACGTCAGTGTCAATGCCAGCCGGTCAAAGGATTCCGTAAGTTTACCAAACTTGTGTTCCAAATCCCCCATTCTTGAGTTAAGTTGCTGACTCATCATATGTCCGCGTCTCGCACCCTGGTCCTCTAGTCTCAGATCTGACTCCAACTCACCAATGTCCCTTTCCAATTCGTCACGTAGAGACAATTTCCTGTCCTTGGTCTTTAAAGCATTTACTAGACCACATGCATTACAAGCTTTGAGTCTACCATCCACTGAGGCCCCACAGCCTTGGCACGTATACATTACTTGTAAGAAAAAATGAAGTGTTGTCGGCGGTGGTTGGAGTCACTATGACAGGTAGACTCCACCACTCCGGTGTAGGTGAGACACCGCCTATGCGGTGGTCACCTATGGAACTAATTAGTCACTCGGAATATACCTGGATACTGTGACATTATCCAACTCATATATCAGATCTTATTAGGGTGTACATTATATTCATTCACAGTTTATACCATCGTCCAAGTGACTTCACTTGGGGCGTCGTATAGAGGTTGTTTCCTCTTCCTTTGGCACTATGTTGAATAACTAATGTTATACACAAACATACACTGAAAATCCATAGATTGAAAGGGTTAGACAGTACAGAATATCCTAGGTTCGTCATATGTGTGTTAGTCATAATGGCAAAATTATATTCAAAACTGACTGAGGGGTCAGTCAGTAGTGGCTAACCTAGGTCCATCATTGGTGTTTTGTATTTGTATACCACTAGTTGGTGCCACCTGTAAGATACACAGATGACCACTCAGTGGCTCCCCTTGGAAATAAAAAGACTAAGGTGGGTTGGTCGGTACTCACCAACCTGAATATAATAACTTACCTAGGTTGGTCGTATAGGGAACCAAAAGATGACTAACTAGGTTAGGCACTAGTGACTGAGAGATTGGTCATATAGGGAGCCTAGGATTATCAGTGTAGGGACAGTTCATACTCCCAAGAGCAGTCTAGACCAAGAACAATGTACATTATACATACCCTAGCTATATGCTAACCAAATATTGGAGAAAGGGAAAAGGGAGATTAATGCACCCTGCTGCAATAAGGTACCTTTTCGCAGATCGCGTTACCAATGTTATGTGTGCTTCTTGCATATTGTTAATAATCACATTTAGATCTGAAAGTTCATGTAAATGTAACACCCATAGCATCAAAAAGAATAAGGGAACTGATATACCCTGGTATGAACATTATGAAGGAGTAATATGAGAATGCATCCATCTTAAAATTTTCGAAATTATTCAGGTACACCCTGCCTGACTCTCAGGCGAGGGTAGCGACAATGACTCTCACGTTTCTGTGTGTGTAGGACAATGCAACTTGTGTTTTATGATTCTAACAATAAACCCGACACTGTGAGTATGAGGTTACTGTCCTGTCCTAAGATGTGCTGGAGTCTGTCATCCCATAAAGTGAAAAGTATGCTCGGTATAGAATTCTTGATGAGAGATCTTAGAACTTAGTGTTGTAGAATGTTATAAATATTTAGGTGTGCGTATTGAAAGAGGTCTGACATTAGATCAAGTCTATAATGAGCAGGATAACCAGTAAAATAAATCCCTCTAATATATGAATTGAATATAAGGTAAAGCAAAGAGTTTCTCTGTGCCTGGGTATGGAGAAGAGACAATAGTGAAGTAAATAAATGTATACATACATACATAAAAGTAAAGAGTAGGATCTGGAATTCCTGGAAGTCAGCAGTTGAGGGGGGGTGTACAACCACTATCTGTGTCATAACCGCTATCTGTGTCAATAACATATAGAGTTTGACCATCCAACCGCTATCTGTGTCAAAAAATGCTATATGTGTCAAATTAAGTGTATCAACAAGGTGTTATCTGTGTCAAGCATATCTGGTATTTCTCCTTACACTTAGTGTGTCAAATATGGTTTGGTAGTGACTTTGTAACACATTGGGTTTGTGGATGTGTAACACCTGTAGGGAGTTTAGGACAGAAGTTTAGGAGGGCTAGATCTAAAAAACTTGAAAAATGTAAAAAGAAATCTTGAAAAAGTTACATTTCTTCAAAATTGCCAAATTTGCGAGAAAATGGGAAATTAAAAAAAAATTAAAAAAGCAAATTTCCCCAAAATGACCAATTTTAGGAGAAAAAGGTAAAAAATCATGAAAATGTCAATTTTCAGTAAAAATGGCCAATTTCCGGAGAAAAACTTCCAAATCTTGAAAAAGTCAATACCTTCTAAAAACATGGTAAAAATGCAAATTTCCAAAAAATGTCTGAGAAAACCATGACACAGATAGCAGATGCTCTACTAACCGCTATCTGTAATAACACCACTATCTGTATCAACCATACTTTGGGGAGCAAGGCAATGCAGGAAAGGTCAGAAATCCCCCCTGGAAATCTCGCCCCCTGATTTCCCCCACTCTCACCCACAAATAGAATTCAGCAATCCACAGGGTCAGGGGCGTGCAATTTCCATATAAACATAATATTTTCAGCAATAGGATCATAATATTACCATAGAGCAAAGGACACTAAGAGGGTCCACTGACCAATTTCATGTTCCCTAAAATCTCATGGCACCCCCTGGTGTATGGAGTGTACTCAAAACCTATATACTTAACCACGGATGAAACCACATTCCATTATCATATTTGCTGGAAAAGATTTCTTATCTCCATAATTATATCTTTTCTACTTGTGTTTCTCAATACTCATATCAAATTATGGGGGTCTTTGAATTTTAGTGTGGGCATGGCAAAATTGTCTGGCCTCACACACCCCAATAGTGATCCACTTTTTCTCTGTCTACCCACCTCCCTCAAGGGGTCCGAATTTGCTGCCCCCTCCCCCGTTAAACAATGACCCCCCCCCCTGTCCCACGTGGTAATTGGTTTGTACATGCTTGGTATGAGTCTTTGATGGAAAGTGCCCATATGACACAGATAGCGTCTATTGACATAGATAGAGGTTGGATGTGCCTATAGACCATAACACACAGTGTAGAAGAAGTTGACACAGATAGCGGTCATTACTACAGATAGCAGTTGGATGGTTACTACAGTTAGCGTTTTTTTGACACAGTTAGCGGTTGGATGGTCAACCTTTATATGTTATTGACACAGATAGCGGTTATGACACAGATAGAGGTTGTACAGGGGGTGGGCAGCTCAAGGTGGGGCCCTTCAGTGGCTTCATGGGAATGGCAGCCAACACAGAAAACATTGCCATTACCCCTAGCAGTATTGTCCCCCACTGCTCGGCCTACTGACACAAACAACTCCTTATGGTGGTCTGAAGAGCAATTCAAACCGACAGGAAAGGAAATGGACGTTTTGGTTACGTAGACGGACCTGCCAGTAACTGGTGACTGTACTCACAGAACCATTGTAGTCCCTCTTAGGCTACACCTGAACAAATTTAACTGTAGATTAAAATATCTTTGTACAAAAACAGCAAACCTCTATGTCTTTGTCTGTCTTTCACTCACACATATATCACCCTCACACACCTAATGCTACACTTGCATGTTTTTGACACATGGACCTCACACCAATAGGGCACCTGGGAGCATACTAGCCCTTGGCGGCGATTTCCCGCTGATTTCGCCTTTGGAAAAAGATGGCTGGTTTTACGAATAGCCTTCTTAATGGGGGAGTTGGTGATGGAGGGATAGAGGTCCTGCCCTCGTCAATGAAGCTCACATATCATCTGTTCACAAGGATATGTCAGTGTTCTCTCCTTCTCAATGGGTTACTTTGTTGGATTTTGCACCTAATGCACAAGCGCCATTGAGAGGATCGTCGCTGAATATTCCTAAAGCACAATGCCATTTTATCTACCCTGACAGAATCCCATTTGAATAATCTCATATAATAATGATTCAGACATGTAGTGAAAATTATATAGTCTAATAGACTAAAACGGTCAATTCATGATAATTAATTTGTGATCTATTTGATTCTTCTCTCACTGTGTTGTTTCCTTATCATTGGATTACCATGTCTCTTCTATTCCCATGTCTCTTCCATTCTCTCATCAGTGAATATCATGCATTTTTGGCCTTACCAGTCAAGTTTCACTAACTCCTCCCTACATCTAATGTCTGCCATTTTACCCCTAGCCACTGATTTAATCCAGAATCTGAACTATTTCCCCAGCCCCCTCACAACCATGGCAATATGTGTTGACCCTTTCTCACCTCCACTTCCATTACATGCAGTATCAGGCCCATGCCACCTTCCCTCAAGCCATCACCCTGCGCCACCCCCTTCAAGCACTGCAGATTGAGGTGGTAATTGTGGAAAGGTTGTCAGCACATAGCCAGTGGCCTTGGCCACCCCAAGCCCTCAATGTCCGTCTAATAAGGTCAGGGCAAAAAGCGAAAAGGACTTAGCAGTGAGGAGGCAGCGGAGGGGAGGGGCAGAGGGCTAATGCGCTGAGCCACAATCATCTCCAGGCCACAGGGTTCCTGGTATGAGGCTGGTGCAGGGGGGAAGTTCTTGGTAGGCAGTGTTAAAGCCTTAGGGCATTGGGTTTTCAGCAGATACATAGGCAAGGTAGAGACATATTACTGCAAATCGCTGTTTAAAGTATATGACATTATTTCATGGTGAATACGGACTGTCAAGCTTAAAGCAATGGGTGGGCCGTTCCCCAGGGCAGCGTGCAATAACCCTAGGTCGTATTGCATGCTGTGGTCGTATTGCACACTCCCGAGGGTCGCCATGGGTCGCCATGGGGTCGCCATGGCGTTTCTAGGCTACCGAAGGTCACGTGACCTGCGCGGAATTCAAAATGGCGGCACCACGGACGTAAACAAACATCGCGGAAGTAAAGAAACATCATGGAAGTAAAGAAACATAGACTACATATCTATTTTACATCGATATACCCTGAAATAAATACAGAGCGTCACTCAAAAGTGACTGAGTCTATGGTTATTGCACTCGTGGGAGTAGGCCCGTATTGCACTAGGCCAGCGTGCAATACGGGCCTACTCCCACTCGTGCAATGACCATAGACTCAGTCACTTTAGCGTGCAGCTCTGTCTATGTATTAGTTGCCAGGGGGGGAATGTGAATTCTGAGTGCAACACATCATCTGAAGGAATACATCATTACAAATAAACTTTGGCCATACTTTACAAATGGCTTAGTTCTTTTACATTTGAAGGTTATCACTTCTCCAAGCTTCATTGTTTATATATTGCGCAAAGATACAGGCAGGTCAAACTTGTTTAACATAACCCACAGCATCAGTAATAACAAATCATAACATGCAAGGATCATTAACATTACTTTCAAGACAGTCATTTTAGTTTCTGTCCTAAAAGATTCAATGTAAATCCATTATGCTATTTATAAACATGAAAATTAAGGATAATTATATTCCAATGTGTTGCCTCTAATTTAGTCCTAACTGCCTTATATAAATCCACCCTAAACTCCCCCTTCATCACTGGTCACCACCTTACAGCCTCCAGGTGGCTTACCACAAACTAATATACTGTTCAACACCCAGCCAGCTCTGGTGAGCCCTGTGTCCCATAAAGACGTCTACTGGTTAGCAGGTGCAGTCCTCCTGCGAGACATTATGTAAAAAGAAGACACAAACAAAATGGATGCCCCACCACCTTTGAGGGTTCATAAACAAGACTTAGCTAATAGAAAGCAGAAGTTGGGGTATTATAGGGTCGGGGCTGGAAAAGAGTATGGGGAAGGGGGGGGGGGGGGCTGGGGCAGGCCTGGTAACACTGATTTTTTTGGATTCTACAGAAACCCATTTTCTTCAAAGGCCATTGACCGTGGCAGGTGACATTGCGTGGGCAGTGTTGAATGACTATTACCCTTTTTGCACTCAGCAACATGGCAAGCCCCAGGGACTGAGGCAAGTACCCAGGCCGACACACTCATACTGAACAGGAAAATCTATCTTGCTCCTCACATTAACTCATCGTACACACCGATTAGTATTGTTATCAAGGGAGCGGTTTCTGGCTACCAACCAGTTGGAATATGGCTACTTATCAAATCATACTATGATGTGGCAGTATGGCAGCGCTACAGTGTGTGCTACATTGACAAGGGAGAGGGTGTATAAACAGGGGGGGGGGGACAAGGCAGTGGGAGCATGGAGGAGGGAGCAAGGGACAGGGGGCAGAAATGGGGAAGAGAAGAGAGGAAATAAGGAAGTGAAGGGAAGGATAAAGGAGGAATGATGGGATGAGGAGATAGTGTAGGTAAGGCTGAGAAAGTGAAGGCAGAGGCAAGGATGGACATGGGGAGGGAGAAGATAGATAAAATAGGTACAGGGAAATGGGATTTAGGTTAGAAGAATAGGAGATGGCGTAATGGGATATCATTGTTATGGACATGGGGGACATGAGCATAGGTAGTCAGGTAGGCAGAAGGAATCTTGAATTATAAGGAGAAAGGGCATGTAAAATACTAAAATCTGAGAAAACAGTCAAATAGCGTGGGGTTAGCCTACTGCCAGTGGCACAGAAATCCCAATTGGCGTTCTATATCTTCATACCTTTCCCGCTAACCCTCTCATACCTGTAGATCTTAATATTGAGCATAGCCACATGCCTTACCATGAATATAGAGAGGTGTTAGCAGCTCTATGGTCCTTTGCTAGAGACATTATGCCCCTGTCTCACTCCCTGATCCTCAGGTCTTACCCAGGTCTGCTCATCTCCACTGTCACAAGGGAAATCACCCTTCGTCTCATTTTCAGAGATAGGTTCAATTGAATTCACGCCCTGGACAAAGCTGTAAATAGAAAACTGTAAATTAACTGATGACCAAAGCTCAATTAAGTTAGAACATTATAACACCAGCATTTTTGAACCTTATTAATAGGAGGGGCGGACCAAAGGATTTGGAACCCTTGAAGGCGTAGGTCATAAAAGCTTATGGCACGTTTTTGGCAAAAGAGTGCACACTTGACTATACCGATATTAGTGGTAGGGTAGGTTCACCCTAAGTCAAACTCATACCTTGAAATTACCAGTTTACTATGAATCTGATAACAATAAATTCCTACTGAATTAAGAATTGAAGTGTTTTACAAATATACACTCCACATTGCATCTGTATAATCACTCTTTTTCATACTGTAAAATCAGTCAAAATTACCCCTGTTTGACCCGTTTTGACAAACAGAGAATGAACATCTCTCCCCTGTTCATACTCTTTGGTAGTTGATTTGAAGTATTTGTCCCTTTCATACACAGTGTGGATTGGTTCTGTGGGTTGGATACGTATCTGAATGACACAAACCATCACTTTATTGATCAAAATTAATTTCCTAAATTATAATTAGGACTGAGTTCGTGAGGTGTAGCCATTTCATCTTAAGTCAGCCTCAAATTCACCCTAGGTCAGCCACCTCAAACCCTAAATCAAGCATGGAATTTTCTTCTCTGGAATCCCCCCTGGAATTCTCTCATCCGGAATTCTTGTCTAAGAACTCTCCCACTACCCTTGTGAATGGTTAAATGCAAAAAGAGGAGGACTTACAGACTTTGGGAATACTCTATAAGCCTCACAGAGAGTCTGGTTATGGTGACTTTAGTTACTGTAGTATACATCTAAAAACTTTCTGATAAGCCATACTTTGACTTTGTCCTGATCCTATAGGCCACACTGGCGGTCTGACTTGCATACTAGCCATGGCCTATACACAAGGTTTTACTCTATAGGATTGATACAAGGCAGAGTTTCCAGAGGTGGGGATATAATATATATGCATAGTATGTTATCACAAAATAGGTGTATAGATCCTTACAGCTACTTTCTTCTGGATATTATCAAGTGATCATGGTATTTTGTTGAACCTATCACAAGATTGAATTGTTAAATTGTCACACATATTGATTAATTGAAAATTAACATTATTTCAACATACATACTGCATTGCAAGGGCTCACACTCTCCAGAAAAATCTTATTACAAGCGAGGCCACCTATCTATGGCAGAACCCACTATATGTGGCTCCCTCTGGGATTTGGCATTAGAAGATGAATTAAAGTTGAATCATTGCAATCCAAACCAGGTTAGCACTTAACAAGAATCCACTATGAAATAGCTGATATTTACGATGCTTCATTTTATTCCAAATAACGGTGAAGCAGCGTTAAATTTTACAGAGTATATCTGTAAAAAGTACAGTGTATGATTATGATCATGCTGGTGGTATGCCATATTTAAGTATAATAACACTGTTTTTAAATACCCTAAACTCTAGTAGATCGTCCTGCTACATGGTGCACAGTGTATTAGTGTGAAAAGCAAGGAAATGACTATATATATGACTACATTGTAATAGTATAATTACCTTTATCTCAAATGAGAATAAGGACCAATTAGATATGATGTTCAGTGTGTAATAAGTATGTCATGGCTGACAATACTTTATGACATCAGTGCGTCAAATTTAAATATAACAAAGACCATTAATTTTGGATAGAAACGGCATATCAACATGCAAAAGGGTATCTTGATTGCATTAAAAATTAGAGCAATGTCAGAAGGTGAGTAATTACATTTGATACGATATGCAAAAAGACATAAAGACAATCAATTAGCAACATGAGATGAACGAGCCACCTATGAAATCTAAAATGGCATCTCATAAGGTCTCTATGGTGGCGCCTTCATAAAGATTTCCCCAGACATAACATCTGAATTTAGCCATCCATATAATTGACCTTTACACAGTGACAATTCAAGGCAAACAGTAGTTTCAAAGGGCCAATATCATTGCTTCTAGTAACCTAAGATAAGCAGTTTATATCAGGAGAAGGGATTACCGAGCAGACTGATAAGTCAAGCTTCTGGTTAGGATGAGACTGTTTCCAAGCTGGGCTCAGAGTCACATCCCATGTGGGAATCCAAGTCTGTTATACATATTTTAAAGATAATATTAGGAAGAGTAATGATAAGAGCGTTTTCTCTATCAGAAAGTGAAGAACTGAAGGCTGTGGAGGAGACTGAATACTCCCCAGATGCTATATGTATATTAGTTGTCTTAATGCAGCGCCAATGCAATGATTGATAGGCCTCTGAGGTCTACATAGTTGTGAGCTGACAGTCTACATTTGAGATGATGTATGGTTGAATCAGAAGTAAGGGCTCCTAAATTTTCCAGACATACTTACAAGTATATTAATTATGCAAATATTCCAAAATTAGCTAATATACCAGGCATCTTTAGAGCATGCTGCTTTATGTACATTAGCATAGGACATTGACCTGGACCTTCTTACCAAGCAGTGAGGTTAAAGACAATATCTATATCAAGATGATAACATTAAGGTACTTAGATTCCCATTCCTACTTAAGGTGGATCGCTACCTCTTGAATATGGACACGCTGCGCAGGTATCTGTGCATATAGCTTAAATGTATCAGAATTAGCTAATATTACATAATCTGATACATATATATCCTGAATAAAGTATGTTAAAAAATTGGGAGATTTCGAGCAAAATTGAGCGTTTTTTGGGACTTTGAATATTTTATATATTTGTAGCCAGTGGTGTATGCTATTTTGATCAAAAGTTAGAATATTGAAACTATTCACCAATAAATCATTTTCTAGAATGATGTAGATCTGATTAAGTTACTTAGAATAACCAAGGGTATGAATTATAGCCATTTTCTACTCTGATTCTAGCCATTTTACACTTTATTTTTAGCTTTGAATGTAAGATTTAGACCGATTTTGCTATATTTTTTAACTTCAAAGGCCAAAAAATCTAAAAATATGCCCGGGACCCCCTATCAAAATCACTTTCATATGTTAGCAAATGATCTAAACTAATTTCTGAGAGAGTTTAAAAAAATTCTGTTTATTTCGAATACTATTTTTAGCCAATAAGGCTACAAAATAATAGCAATTTATTCCTATTCCTTCCCAAAACATCATATTTTTACCCAGAATGCCATGGCATACAACTGTAAAATTAATTTTGCATCAAAGTGGAACATATAGGTGTTTCACATGTGAAGTTTTACATTTCTGTGCATAATGGTTGATATTTAAAAAAATTATTGAAGTTTGCACACTTTTTTCCCATTTTTTGAGAAAAATTAAAATACTTTAATTTTTCAAAATTCTGTATGTAAAAAGGTAGGTCGGGACCCCCTATTTTTCTTTTCATTTTTCCGTTCTATATGATTCAGCCTCTCTGTAGAAAAAAATTAGAAACATTCTGTTCACTCTGATCAAAGGGTAGCGACCAAACCTTAAATAGGCCCACATAAGTACAATTTGCCAAAATATTCGCCGTCAATTTATTGGTATAACACCCATATTTCAACTCTTAAATAGTAAATCGGAAGAACTCATCTGCATTGATAAATCTAAAACTTTTAAAATCATGTATACCATACCATAATGGTCCCAAATAATGCAGAACCTTGAAGTACACCATATAGGTTATTAAGTCTTCATCAGTTTGAAGCTTAAGTTTTGTACATGTATTTTTGTTGGCAAAACATGTCTCATCAAGTGTGGTCTTCCACTCACGTATCTAGACATGTATAGATAAAGTAATTCGGTAGAGATGAGAGGACAACGATACGTCGATTATATATGTGTGTGCCTAATGTAAAATAGAATACCTTTAGATTTTTCCAGCCACAGTTTACACATGAATTTCTATTTTCATCAGCAACAGTCTCAACTAAGCACAACTCTGGAGTGTCTCTTATATGGCGTGAGATGTGACCTCAAGAAAAGTGTTGTTCACAAAAGTAATCTGATAAAGCCCAGTCAGGCCCTAAGGGTCTTCTTGTTTTACCCCACTGGCTACAGTACAGCAGACCATCTGGTCATGGTAGAGGGGGTTGTTAGAGTAGCTTGCGGATAGTAGAAGGTCAAGAGGTTGGTACACTTGAAGCTGTGACTGGTAAAGCCAACGACCGAAGAGTTGAGAGTATGGAGTGCTGATCAGCCAAATGAAGAATGCATTTAATAGACTCTATCTCTTATCTTTGTGAGCCTCTTTGCACCAAGAACCCCCTCATGTCAGGGAATGCAACAACATACTATTGCTGATGGAGCTGTCAAAACTTTTTGTTTGAATTCCATATTATTGCTACCCTGTTATAGACAATTAACTATTATAAGCATGCACCTATTGTAATCACCATAGATTTGTCATTAATCCCATACGTACCTGTTACATGTTAAAATGTGTTATCAACACTCCACATCATTCAGGAACTTGTTGCTTGGTTAAAACAATTTTGTGCAGCTTAAGACTGTTTTAAGGTAAACTGAGAACCAACATGCCCAACTTACATCCTGCCTTCGAGTTTGCCCTAGAGAACTAAAACCAATTCTCCGGTCCACTCCCAGTCTTTCGTCTGAGTTTAACAACAGCGTCCAATTGGACCACAGCGAAGAAAACCAATTCCTGGGATCAAATTTCGGTCACTCCAACTGAGATCAGCAGCTTACTTTCACCAAACACCACGGGTATGAAACTGAAACCAATTTCAGGCCATAGCCATTCTTAGTAACTCTAGTAGCAAGCCCACAAAGGGCCAAATCGGTTTCTGCTTGGGCAGATCTCACTACCTGGGTTTTACCTGGGTTAGTGGCAGGGTCTCAGGCAGGGCACAAACAGGTTGCCAAAATTGGAAAAACCGATCCGAACCCGTCTTGAGCCCGTTGGTTTTGGTCACTGGGTTTCAGTGTGGCCCCATGCGGGCTGCCCGATGTGGGCGCAGATCAGTTTCAAAGTGGGTTACCGTATGTGGGCTGAGGTGGGGTTGGAACAGGGCAGACTGATGTGTAGTTCTGAGATTTAACACTGGATGGCCCTTACTATACAATTTGTAGAGTCTTTATCCAAAACAGGATCTACTTTCATTAATAAAAAGGAACCAAAATAAATTGCTAAGTTGCAGAATAGCTTTTCTAAAGGTTCGGAATGTATGAAGGTTCCTATTTGAATGTGCAAAATTAGGTTCTCCAAGTAGTGATAAGTTGGGGCACCTGCTTTATGCTGGTAGGAACTACGGGCTTCAAGGCCAATGTTTTTTGTTTTTTTAATCTGAGAAAGCACAAAAGTGCCTATCCTGTTTATTCAATAGTTCCACAAAGTACATGTGTTCTACCTATTGAACAAAAACCGGCCTACATGGAAGAGATTAGAATATATCACAAAAATGTTTATGTAGTTATACAGGAAACAGCAGGGCTCATAATGAAGCACTATTGTTATAAACTAATTTGGGGGAGGGGGGTTTACAATATGAGGCCAGTAATCATAATTATTTCGCTGCAAATATGAAGCAGACTATAAAACAGTGAACAAAAACAGTCAATTAATTATGAGGTTTGAGCGTGGTCACACTCGTGATGACAGCGTCTAGGTTTACACCCAGTTGCTAATGTGTCCCTGGATCAGATGAGTGTGAATTTGTATGGCTCAAATCTCACGATCATACTTCATGCCTGTTCATAACTGGATAGGAAGAGTATGATTCAGCCTTGGGTGCATTAACTAGCAGCACCCTGGATGTCCTAGCTATAGTCAATAAGTTGTTTGGTGTCAGGGTGCTGTTGGCGAGGTGGTGCCACATGACCAAATTGGGCAACCTGGCCAAAACCAAAGCTAAGGCCAAATAAATTATTGGTTAGGGAACATGGCAGAACATCTGCTGATAATATTATATTCATATAGCATCCCTGTTATGCTGGGTGTTTTATGTTACGTCCAACAGTTTAAGGCTGCCCCCAACAGTTTTAGATTACCACTGCAGTCCCGGGTTACCCCCAGCAGTCTTAGGTTACCCCCAGCAGCTTAAAGATACATTACCACCTAAATCGACTTAAAATTAAGTTATGAAATAAACCTAATGTAGACTTCCATTAGTCATTTCTTTATCAATTGACAGACCCTTTATCATAGGAAATCCATTTGTTATGAATTATAAATGAAATACTGAATGAAGGGCTCTCTGGTAGGCCTATGAACTCACTGTGAGAGCATATGTATTTTGATTGTTCATAATGCACCCCTAGCTGATTCTCATTTGTGTCGGCGGACAGCTATTCATTTGAGACAACATATTGTATTTTTATCATGCTAAATGATGAATAAGAACCTCCAAAGTTTCCACATGGCCAAGCAGTTATACATAGCATGTAATCAACCTAAAATGAGAAAATCACCTGAAATTAGCTGGTATTGTATCTTTAAGGTTACCACAAGCAGTAATGTCTACCACCAGCGCTCCACCTTATGAACTGCTCTCACAGCGCTCATAGTTTCATGGAAGCAAGATTATCTTCCTTCCCTGGTTGCACATGCAAAGGGTTTTAGTTTGAAACATATTGCCATGCTTTCTCATTTTCCCTTTCTAAATCTCCTTGGAATCATCATAATCTATCCCATCGCTAGTGACATTTGATAACCACATTGAATAAAATCATTCTTTTCCTCTTTAGGTCTTTGCTTTCTACTTTATCGCCAAACACCTTAAAATTCATTACCTATCGTATTATCCTATATATCATTCTCCCATACCTTTCCACAACTCCCATCTACTGGTTTATCCTTTGCTTCTAATTTAATGTCAGAACCATGACAACATGTCCTGACCATCTCTCACCTCCACATCCACTAACTGCTAAGCGGTGTCAGGCCCATATCACTTCCCTCCCTCCAGCCATCACCCCACACCACCTTCAAGAACTGTAGATTGACATGGTAATTGTGGAAAGGTTGTCAGCACGTAGCCAGCGGCCTTGGTCGACCCCAGCCCTCAATGCCTGTCTAACAAGGTCATGGCAAAAAGCAAAAAGGACTTAGCACTGTGGAGGCAGAGGAGGGCAAAGGGCTGATGCCCCGATATCCTGAGCCAGAAAGGTCTTCTGTCTGTGCAGGCTACCTGGTATGAGGCTGGTTCAGGGCTGGGTCGCTTTCAATTTCAATTTAATTGTTTATTATACTGAACAGAACATTATACAAATTAATGCAAAAATCAACGGTCTCCTCAGTTGTAATATGAGAAGATGAGATTCATTCCTTAATTTTAACAAAAGTTTTATCCATAGACACACCTTATTTTTGCTTTATAGTGATTTGAAGAATTAGATAATTCTTCTGTGTATATTACTATTATGCATCAATTTCATTCTTGACTTTGGAAGGTAGTACTAGAGAAGCAGGGTGTGGGAGTCTCAGTGAATACAATATCTGTGGTAATAAAGTCATGGTATGATAGTTCATGGTGTCTAATGTTAAGGTTAAGTTTCGGCAGTAGAATAAGTATTTAAAATATAAAAGGGTTAGGGCATATTTGGTGGGCTCTTAGGAAAGTGGGTGATGTGGGCTGGATTTGTAAGAAGCGCATGTTTAAACTACCTTTGTTTGGTCACAATATGTTGTGTTAATTGATTACCAGTTATAGACTTGCTTCAATCATAATTACACATATTGAGACTGGCCATAGCATTGGGTTTGGCAACATGTTTGGCATTATGTTTATCTGTAATGTACGGATAATATGTACCTATGGAGTTGAGGGTGAAATAAGCAATGGATGGCTATTCACCAGCCTTAACCCATTGTCTTTAGTTTTGGTTTGCAGAAAGTATAATGTATGATCGGATTGTATGTTACCAGTAATACAAGAATGCAGTAATGCAACACTGCAATACCTGTACAATCCAATTTAATTTAATTCTTTATTTCAAACGCAGTTGAAATACAAAGGTCCATAGGATTAGTGTCCATAGTGTGCTTTGTACACACTTATCTCCTTTTAATCTACTTACATCCGTAGTTTTTCTCATCCAGACATGCCTGTTCTCATATGAAAAAGATTTTTGAAAGGAATCAACACACTGTTAATGTGAGAGCCTCTTCTCTGATTTCTCTTAAGGATTGAACGGCTGATGTGGGGAGCACTTCAATTTATGACTTGGTAATGCAAATGGTTTGCCTCTGTTTTCAGATCCTAGTTTCTATGAGCACAATTTGAATCAATTGTCCGATGCCATCACGTTGTTTATCCTTCCCTTGCTTGTCTAGCCTCCTCCCCATATTAAATGCTTTCAATAGTTCCAACAAAACAGTTCACAGTTATAAAGGTAGTTGTAAACACCTTGGTGAAATTATTGGGCAGCTATTTTTATATTTCGGTTTTTAGAAATACCCCTACTTTTTCCCATATGAACTGCTACAGTTCCGGGCTTTGATTCCACCCGATTGCTTTTTCACAGCCCATTCAGTGCACTGCATCTGTACCATTTCCTTCGCCCAATCTATCTCCAGCCAGCGCTATGCCCCTCATGTCCCAACCCATCGTGACCTTTCCAGTCTCTCATTCTCACCACATTTCTTCCCTGGATTTCATACCTAACCCCAGACCCAGAACCAGAACCCCAGTACACCTCTTCTCATTTCTCTTTTGGTAGCAGAGCTGATAAAGTGCAGTTCATTCAGTAGGGGCGGGAGGCATGGGAGAAAAAATGGAGCCGTCCGCGGACAATGGTTTTCTTCACGCCATCTCACAGAGAAAAGCCAGCCGCTGTGGTGCACATTGTCAGGAGACATTGATGTGAACATAAAAACTCCCACAACCTACTACCCCAGTGGACATGTGGTCATAGGCCACAGGGCTGGGGGTTGTGGATTACCTCTGGTCATGGATAAAGCCATGACTTTTCCCAGGATGGAAACAGTATAAAGAATTATTATATGAACATAGGTTGTTACATTTATATTGTTATGCATATGTTTGATTATGATTACACAAAGGTTGTATGTGATAACATCTAAAATAGCTGTATGTCAAGGAAAAGGGCACTCCTATGATAAGCGTCTGTATCTAGCCTATAGATGGTGACAATAGTCCATTTGTATTAATATCTCAGGAAAACCCCAGGACTGAAAATCACAAGCAAAATCCTTCATCTTTTCAGCGTTAGTGTCTACTCCTACAAAAAATGCCGTTATAGTTTTCAACCATTCAACAGACCACCAAACACTGGTATACCCAAATGTCTATATATTACGAAGAAAACAATGAGCTGGCATATGAGCTGATTTGTCTCACCTCTCAGATACTGGCAGCTCAGCACTTACTTTAAGGAACCTATCGACTCTCCCATCGCATGAGAGGATCCAGTTGGCATATAAGGCATTGGGACCTAGGGAACTATCAGACCCGAATATACTGACCGGACAGATCCCCCCTCGCCCTCGCCCTCCCCATCCCCCCCAACACACACACACACACACACACACACACACACACACACACACTGATTAGGACAGTGATCTAGGGAGCACCAGTACACTCCTCCCTAGCCACTTGACCTATGGTTCATTGCCAACTACCACCATCTCTCATGACACCCAACCATTATTTTGCTAACCACTGCTGACCTGAATGAATTGGCCAATTAATGTGATAACAGGGAGAGAGACAGAGAGTGATTAAAAGAAGGAAGCAGAGAATGGTGAAAAGGGGGTGGGTAAGTGGGTCCAGAGTGGAGCAGGTAAGGAAGGGGGAGGGAAGGAGAACGGAAAAGAATAAGATGAGGAGTGAGACGAAAGGAAAAATTCAAAAAAATAATTCTAGAATATATTTTTTATTACTGTACTGTCATGTTTAAACACAAAAACTGATTTTAGATATTATTTAAATATAGACATTGTTTGAGTGAGGTATAATGAGAAAGAGGTCCTTAATTGCAATGAATACCCAGTTACAGATCGGACCTGGGACCTAGGCAGCAACCCAGGTCCCCATTTACTGGCCACTCGGCCAATAACTCACCACCAACGCACACCATGTCTCACGCCACCCACCCATTTGCTTACTGCTGCTGACTCAAATAAATTGTTCAATTACTCTGGGGCCAAGGCAGGGACATAGTGTGTGTGATTTCTCAACGGAAAGGAAACAGCCCGTAAAGGACAGATGGGGGGAATTAGAAGATAAGAATAGTAACTTTGTTGAAATGTATTAGTCTATCGGCGATCAAATGTGACAAAACGTGGGAAAACGTGACATTAGGGGAAATCACCTTTATTTGAGTTCATGTCTTCAGCTACAATTTGATACTTCAAGCATCAAAATGTTTGAAATAGTTGCTGAGATATGACATCTCAAACATGGGATGGTAGGGACATGTAAGAATTCAGAATAGACTACAATGCGATCACATATCAATCTAATTTCAAATTATCCATATAAATCATAATTATTAGAAATCAAACCAATAAATGCATATTATTGTACATAGATTTGGATCTGGTAGGAATATTGGCATTCTGTTTTCAGTTCTGAAACCCCCATGGATGAGACAATTGGATAGGGATGATTTTTATTCCAAAAGAATGAATTGATGGCTGCTATGGCAACCAAATGTCAACAAATGGGCTAAAAATGGGTAAAAACGTTCTTTTTACATTCCAAATAAGACCAATTTGGAATGAAAATAGAATTTTGATAATAGCTTTAAAAGATTCCTTGGGAAAAGTTAGTCTAAGATCATTTTCTCTTGAGTATTCACATTTTTAGCTATATCTCCTGAAATATCATGTTTAGAGCATTTATGGCTATTCCCCCTAATGTTACGATTTCCCAGGTTTCGTCACAAATGACATCAGTGGTGGATTTTCTCGCACACAAAAGTATAATCCATTTATCTGTAATGAATATGAAGGGAAGGCGGTAGTTAATGTTGACATCATTTTATCCATCCGATTGAATATTTATAAGTCATGGCTGAACTGCTGAATTCAAATTGTCATCAATATGTGAGCAGGAACCCAGAGCAGGTGGGGAAAATAAACCTCCTCAAGGGATTTTCGGTGCAAAGGGGTGAGAAATAGGCAAAGGGTTGCTCTATGGTACTTTAGGCTATAGGATACAATAGAATTATGCTGTTCTTAAGTGTGTGAAATATAATTTTACTATCAGCCCTGTGAGAATCATCAGATGAGAAATGAGAGATGGGGAATCTATGGGTATGCTTGAAGGGTTGATACATTATGAAGAGCTTACAATAATTTAATTCCAGGTAATCTGATAGTCCTGGGGATAGCATTGAATGAGAAATGTATCTGCCTTTTACTATTAGTACCGCAGCATGGTGATACATGACCATTGATATAATTAGCTCGGATTGATTAATCTATAATTATGTCTAGAGCTTAAGGCTAATGGCGTGAGATCAGACAATGAGAATCTTATATATTTGACTTCACACCGTTATACACATCCTCATGCCTATATAAAATACGTGACAATATCATTTATTAAACAAAATATATTCAGAGCCACACTTTGACCAAAAGTATATAAACCTTAGTAACCGCATACCTAGATCCGAATAAAACTTAATTGTTATAATGAACACGTCTAAATGGAAAATAAAAAACATTAACATAAATAGGTTTTTCAGCAGCTTCACCTGTTCTCTTTCCTGCAGACAGCCGTTTGCAGCGGGCTTGCATGTACACAGAGGCATAGACCATCTAACAGAATATCCCTGTCACTTTAGTGTCAATGTGAAAACCCTTCCTGTTATACTCCATAATAAAACCTGTTTATTTTAGGCATCAAGCAGCTGTGTGGTTCCCATTGATTGAAGCATTGGTATTAAAAAGGGTAGCCCCAGTGTCAGGCTCTTAGTTTCCTATCTGAAACAATTTCCCACTGTAATCTGCTGGTCTCCTTTTTCCCCAGCTTGTTTTAGGCATCACTTTAAATATCATTCGTTCAATATCTCTCACAAGACCTTCCATATCTAAAAAAGGACGATGTAAAATAAACACATCTGGAAGTAATATAAGGTTTTGCTATTGGAACGGCTGACATGGAAGTTCCCCTGCCTTTCCTCCATTTTGTACTGCTACAGGTCAGTGATTTGATTTCACCAAGTTACCTTTTCACAGTCCAGTCAGTGCATTGCACGGCACCTGCCTCTACCATTTACTTTCTCCCAGTTCATCTCCCTCCAACTCTATACCCCAGCCGAGCCTGACCTTTTCACTCTCTCATTCTCAGAAAACTCCAAATTATTTCTCCATTGGTGCCACAGATGCAAAGGTGCAGTTCATCCATGGGCGGGGGGGGGGGGGGGGGGTTACTGTGTGTGAACAATGGCTTCTTCACGTTGTCCGAGCTATTGAGGTACAGGTTGTCAGGGGACACCAGTGTGAACAATGAAACATGCACAGCAACCTACCAGAGTGGACATGTGGTCATAGGTCACAGTGCGTGGGGTTGTGGATTACCTCCCATGCTGAATCAAGTTAAGGCCCTTCCACTGGAAAGGAGTGGGGGAATGTAAGACATATATGTCGGTGCACCAGCGGAACAAGGGGGAGGGGCTGGGGGCCATGCCCAATCAAATCTAATATTCAGGGGCCAAAGTAGGTTTGGGTCCCCCCCCGACTTTTTGGGAAACAATAACATTGGAGACTAGAATACTCAGGAATACCATAATCTGACGGTAAAATTCCCAAAACTTTTCTCGAAAGACCAGCTTAAACTGACTCAGAACACGTTAATTTAAATTGTAAATTCCAAAATTGTCTAGCACATAATGTGCTAGATAATTATATCGCTAGGCTTGTATCTGGCTTCTAATTATTGTCGCAGGTGAATTAATGCAGTGTCCTAGGAACATAATATCTAGCTTGACATTAGAGCAATATAATGCTATTCAAAACGGGAAAATGAACACAGCCAAAAATGATTATCTCATTTCAAGAAAATAAGATTATTAAACTCGACTGGCGGACAAACCACTCCCCGTCTCTTCCCAATCCTGCACCCCCTATCACTCCTCAGGACCTCGTCCTCATCTCCCAGTATCTGGGCCATCATTATGTCACCCTCCCACTCAAAGCGGCCATTTGTGTTGGTTTCTTTTCATTCCTAAGGGCGTCAAACCTGTTGTCTCCCTCGGCCCTACTATGGACTGGCCCGGGTAGGGTTTCAGGGTAATTCTGTTGAACACATTTTTAGTGCATTATTTGCCACAGGTATGCTAAAATTATATGTAACATACACCAATCTGACTGGAATCGATGTACCCTTCAAGTAAATTCCATTTTCTGTAGCGTTGCTAGGCATGGAATGAAAATGGAACAAAAACGTTCTTTTTGAGCTTTTCAATCTTCAAACGGACTTATGGGATAAAAATTCAATGTGATTATAACTTCTGATGATTGGACAGGTATTTTGAAGTCATTTCCTGGGGAGCTTTTTTGATACATATCAATACTCCAGTTATTAAGGTCAGGAGAGCTCTTCAAAGTTGCATAGTTACTAAAAAGAGTGATGTTACCTGCTTTTTACAAAGAAAACACCATTTTTAGTAACCAAGCAACTTTGAAGTGCTCCCCTGACCTTAATACTCGGAATAGCAACATGATTCAAAAAGGCTCCTCAGGAAATCACTTCAAAATTCAACTCCCATCATCAGAAATGAAAATCTTCTTGAATTTCCATCCCAGAACTCCGTTTAAAGATTTGAAAGCTAAAAAAGAACGCTTTTTGTTCCATTTCCATGTAATGCCTAGCAACGCCTGATAAAAGGGTAATTTTTTGAAGGAAACATTAATTCAAGTCAGATTGGTGTGTGTTGTATACACTTTGAACAAATCTGTGGTAAATAATACACTAAAAATATGTCCAGCTGAATTACCCTGAAACCCTACCTTTAGATATTTTTTTGCTCACCAGAGGAGTTTGATAATCTTATTTTCTTAAAATGAGATAATTCTTTTTGGCTGTGAAATATGCCAGCACTTTAACTCGGTGACTGCTACGTGTATAGGGAGGCATTCAGAGAAAATGTAATATGAAGCATATCTGTAACTGTTATATTTTGGGAACTGCATTGACTTTTATGTAATAAGAGACACACCTCATCAAATACACTATAAACTATCAAGCATACATTCTGCTCACCCTTCTACTGTGTAACAGTGTACCCTATAATATTATTGTTGGAGGGGCAAACAGTATGCTGATTCACGACCTGATGTTTCTCATCTCCGAGGCCCTATAGCAGCTGAGCACTAGGGGCCTCTCCCTCTCCAGGAGGACTGTTGTAATGAGAAGACCCATTTAGCATGCCACACCTGGGACCTTGGGCAATAACACAGACCTTGATATAACGTCAGGACAGATCTATCTGGCTGCCTTCACTCATCACTCCCTGCCGATTAGGATTGTGCTCTACACAGATGATCTAAAGGCCCTTAGTCAGTAGCGGCCTTCCCAGGTTGGTCATAGGGACATTGGTCAGGCATGACCAAGACTTAGTGCTATTCAAGAATGACTGAGGCAAAACAACATAATGACCAGACGAGGGAAAAGACCCCTCCAGGGGGGAAATTATTAATCAAAGTTGGTGTCATGATCTTTAAAATGAGACATTATGAGCTAATAAATTCCTGGTAGGTTTGTAGGAATCGCTTTTCAAACATTGGTACATACCACTAACTGAAAACGGTAAATAAGCTCTAAATGCATTTTATCCCATAGTAAATAATGATAATCATGAAAAATCTGTTTTATTTAGAAATAATGGAATAAAATTGGATTTATTGGTCTAAATTTTGCTTCTAGATGGAATTTTTGCGTTCTGTTTTCAGTTTTGGATAACCGATGGGACATTTTAATAAATTAGGATTATTACCTCTAATTTGGCCTTCTCGGATGGTTTCCATGGCAACCAGAAAGTGTCATATGTGCTAATTCTTCATAAAAAAACGTTCCTTTTGCATTCCAAATATAGAATGTTAGCATCAAGATGGAATAGTTTCATGAAGATTATTGCATTCTACATAAAAAATGGTCTTAAAACATTTTATAATGTATTTTACACTCTTTTGCATCTATGGTGCCCCCCTGGTGGCCAAAACTAGACCTAAAAATCCCGCCTGAAGGGGTCTTTTGCCTAGATGGGTCACTATATGTTGTAATGCCTTAAAGGACTTAAAGGACTAAAATAGAAAGACTAAGGTGAGTTGGTCATAACTGACCAACTTGACAATATTAACTGCAGGGGTAGACACAAACCTTTTCAGCTGTGGGCCACCCGGGCCCGTAGCCCCAGAAAGCTGCGGGCCCAGACCAAGATCTGTGGGCCAATGGTCATAATTATGTTTTCTTTATGAGCAAAAAACATGTATATTTCTGATTTGTCAATGATAGAGTGTGACAAATGTGATTGATTTGGGCATATTTCCCTCTTTCCAACGATATATTACATGGCTATAGTTGTCAGACAAGCATTCTTAAAATGTCTTCTAAATACTTCTGTGGGCCACCCAGGCCCATGGGAATGTTATTTTGCAAAAATCTGCGGGCCCCGACCCAAAACTACGGGCCATTGGCTCCCGGGCCAGCGTTAGTGTATACCCCTTTAATAATAACTAACCTAGGTTGGTTGTATTGGGTGCCAAAGAAAAATACTAACTTGGTTAGGCACGAGTGACTGAGAGATTGGTCGTATAGGGAGCCAAAGAATATCAGTGTAGGGAGCTGCTCCTAGCCGATGGGCCTATATATAGTTCACCAACAGCTCCAACCATCTCTCTCACCACCCAGCCTTCTACTCCCACCACCTGATACTGACACAAATGAATAGGTCAATTTCTCTAAGACGATTGTATACACAAAGTCAGACTCACACAGTTCAGTATGCAAACCCCTTACTACGATGTATGTGCTAGTAGGCAGTATTGCACACGGGGCAGGAGCAGTGCATTGGGAGTGTAAAGAGAGAAACGGGAGGCGAAGCAGCAGAGAAAGAATGAAATAATGTATTGTATATGTATATAAAAAGGTGAAATATGACAGTGTATCCCAATGTGGCCCCCTAGAAAATAGTGTGGGAGCCCTCCGTAGAGCATAGGTCTATGCCTAGGTCATTACGTTTCCATGTTCCATTGTTTAATTCAGATATAAAGATGTTCATATAACCTAAAGGGATTTCAAAAACAAATAGCAGGAGGCCAAAGTTGAAAGTCTGCACTTTAGTGCCTTTAAACATAGCCACCTGCCTTTCCGAGAAAATAGATTCCCAGCTTTATGCCTTTCCTTTACAGACAATATGCCCCTCTCTCAATCACCCGACTCTAAAAACCGTACACCCAGGTCTGCTCACCCCTCCAGTCACAGGGGAAATCACCCTCACTCGACCCCAGTGCCACTCTCAGTGATAGGTCCAATTGAATTCACACCCAGGACAAGGCTGTAAACAGAAAACTGCCAACTTACTGATGAACAGAGGCTGTGGGTGGCCGCTATTATAGAAGGTTGTAAAATTATCTCTCTTGACCCATGTATTTTAATTAACGTAGAATAGTCTAACTTCTTATGATTTCTGAGGTAAAAAAAAATAAAAGAGGGAGGACACATGGTTGTGTTTGAGGCATACTATCTTTTAAAGAAAATACAAAATAGAATACAAGGAGACATAGTAGGGGTAATTGACCAGGAATACCTACATTATTAGCATAGCTTAGTGCAATGGCGTCATGAGTGTGTACACACATATGCCGTTCTTTGATGTACACAATGAGCAATTTGGAGGAGCAAAATAGGATACATTTCTTCCCCACTGTTCGTATAGAGAGTCTCTATATAATTACTGATATTATGTATTTCAGTAAACATAATCCCTAGCATCCTATTACAACGTAGCCTTATAATGTATGGACCATAATGCTGCTAAATGATAATTCTATTTCACATGCACATGCCTTTTTTTTGTCTTTTTTTACACACCGTTCCCATTTGTAACAAGTCATAGTAAGCTGCTTAGAAATTAATCTTGCCATCAGTTACAATTCCCACACAGAGATGCATTGATGCATACCGTATTAGCTTGATTTGGTCCCAAAAGATTAGGCCAGTCATGAATAAACACTAGTGGTACTGTGGTTTTGAAATAATTTGTATATTATTCCGACCTCGAATAAGCGCTGGTATCGTATTGGTGTCAGGCAATGTGATACGTTCATACATCATACCGACCCTATTTGTTTGATACACTCCCAAAGGGTCGGCAGGATGCATGAATGAAACCCTATTGAGCATAACCGCCAGGGGTGCATCGATGCGCCATAGCGGCAGTGGGCATATAGCTCACCAAAGCATTATGTTGTCCTTCAAGATGTTAATATAGGAGAGAATGTTACCTTTCTCACACTCAATATCCCCTCCCAATATGAACCTGAGACACCTCTGCCTCCTCTCTTATATCCCAATTTACTGTAGCTGACACATCCCACATGATACACCTTACTTTCAAATTTGAATAATGAACCTGAGCAGCATTGCTATACCTGCATCACATTGCTGACTTTAGATTCTTACAGTCCATTACCCCGCGGATTACTTCCCATCGTGTGTAATGACAAATGTTCTCATCTTGTTTCAATTTGCTTTGCACCAAAGAAAACCCTTACGCGAGATATAGACCTACAGTAAAATTATATCTGTGACTCGTGATCAGCCTTTACCGTCGTCAATATTTATAATCAGTGCAAACCTCTGGATGTGGTTTAACTGCAACATAAAGTATTATGTGTCACTTTTGAAACTTTCATATCCTGAAACTAAACAGTTGAAACGAAAAGTGATAAAGTTGTGTCTCCATATTTGGATGGGCTTACGATGGTGGTTTGTGATGGTGGTGTGGACAAGGTGACTGGTGGAAGATATATAGGGTAGACTGACCCAAAGTTAACCACGTACCTTGAGATGTCAACCTCAATTTCGTAATCATTCATGCATGATAATCCCTCTTTTATTGTATCACAGTAAACTTTAATTGATACTCTTTCCAGCAAGGGACAAATCAAGGCAATATCATACATGAATACTTCCATAATTAGGGTGGGCATCTCATGCTACGTGGTTACCTTTAGGTCAGTCTACCCTATACTAGTTGTTTACGAAGAGAGGATAGGACAGAAAGAAAAGTGTATGGAAGATAATAATAATAGTCCATGTAAGCCACTGTATGCATTTTATAAACTAATGACTGCATAGATGTATGCCAGAGGTACTAGCTAAAGGTAATCACCATTACCTGAGTGTTATAGAAATAGAGTGGCCAACGTATTTCTAAATTTAGCCACATAAATATGCTTATTCACATGCACGTTTTGAACAAAGATGATTCACAATTTCTTCAACAATGGACCAGAATTGACTGACCGTCAAATCGATTCAACTTGCCAATTCCATCAATCCTCGAAACTGTTTTAATGTTAATGAATATAGAGGTGAATCTTGAGTCAGCGTTGATGCATCTGTCCTGTCTCCACTCAGGCAGTCAGTCATTTTAAGTACTGCAGCCTGGAACGTAATTGTAGCTTAATAAGTGACAATATTATTATTATCTACTTTTCTGATTTCTATCTTACTTGCAAACGTGCATATCTAATTATCATGTAGGCTTTAATTCTTGAATGGTAATTTTTATTGCAGAGGAACGAAAGGCTGAAGTTATTATAATTGATTCTGGCTTCCACTATGTATTAGAATTTGTCATGGCCGACTAGGCCTTACTAATTACCTTAATAGCCTGAGATTGTCTTTTTAATACATAAAATACCTCTTTGTATCACCTTTCTTGTAACAATGGACGCTCACCTAATCATCTTCCTGGGGAATCAGGTAGATTAAGGCGAAGAAATGCATTTAATTGCCTGAAATGGAGTAAGGCTGGGATGAAATATAAATGCCATTACCGCTAATTGAATGAATACAAATTTGCACAATGCCATTATGACCAAGTACAATGAGGTATTAAAGAGACATATATGAAATCTAAAAAGGTGTCTTAGGCCACTCCAAGAAAAACCTCGTTTCTTATCACCAACACAGCCAAAAATAATTATCTCATTTCAAGACAATAAGATTAAAGGCGCACTGAACCCACGACATCATTTGCGTACAAAACTCGGCAGGGTTAGGTCCTGGGTTCAGTGCGCCTTTAAGGTTTGTCCACCAAACGAGTTTAACAATCTTATTTTCTTAAAATGAGATAATTATTTTTGGCTGTGAAGCCATCAAAAATATGATGAGGGCGCTTTTCTTTCTTTTTTTAACGTATAGGGATATCTAAGCTCTCCATGAACTAAATTCAAATTTTAGTAATGAAATAACTAAGGATTGGTGAATGCTGTGAACATATGTAATTCCTAGCGCATTGAACTTGTGATACGATAGGCTTTAATTTGATACCAAATAATATTATGCCCATGATTTCCTATTTTTGATTTTGTATCTATGGTCTTGGCATCAAAACTCTATCCTGCCATGTTCCACCACACCTTTATTTACCCCTCTACTAGAAGATATCAATATTGACTTATCTTTTGGTATATTAGGCAGGACGTCTAAAACCATTGGTGGTACCAGTAGCCCTATATTATGCAGATGGCACCTAGCTCACGTGAGTGCACAGACAAACGTTTTGAGTGAGATTTGACTGAAATCTGAAGTCTTAGTCTTAAAATGTACCATGACACAGTTCATGTGTAGTTTTAAATATGTCTTAAAAAGCCTTAAAATGTATTTAACTGGGGGTTCCACCATTACTACAGAAGGGGTAAAAGGGAAAGGAAAGAGGGGGTTGGGTGGCAGAGCCCCCATCTATATCAAGACTTTTTGGCTGTAAGAATTCAGTAAGATTGTGGTAAGACTCACTCTGATGCATGTGCATGCACTCACGGTCATGATGAGATCGGTCATGAGGTCGGTCAAGCCTATGTTATAGGTGCCTAGCGGGATACATTTTAGACCAATGACATAATGTCCTGGCCGTCATAGTAGACTTGTAAGAGTGCATCATACAACAACTGGTACCCATTATAACCGCTGGTATCAATGCTTATCTCGTCAGTACCAGATCAAGTAATGGCCGCCCGCATTAGGGGTCCCGCTATAGTCAGGATTAATACCATTGGCCAGAGCTGCCTCAGTTGCCTTGGGATGTCGCCATCGTATTACTCCACAAGTAATCAAAGTCGTTAATGTTCTCCCGCCCCTCCCACACCCCGCCCGACCACATGGCCTTATCACGTGACTACGTGCGTCAGCCAATCACACAGCCCGACACGTACTAGCTCGGTCATTAATGGTGTAACCTCCCGCCGCCGCCACTGGAGGGCGCCACTATGAGTGTGACGTCACGACACGTGGTCTCATCAGCTCTCACGAGACTTGACGGCTTCCTTTGTTTACCACAAGGAGTCTGGTGGTCCTCTCATGCTTGATGACACCAAGGAGGTCGAGACTGAATTATATTTCATTGTTTAATATTGATAAGATTTTGCCATTGTTAGTCTGTGGTGACTAATTATTCATCTTAGTTATACAATCACTGGTTCATACGTTTAGAACGTGTAGGTCCTTATCAAAAAAGATTTAAGAGATCTTAACCCGGCATAAGCCCAGCATAAGCCCAGCATAAGCCCAGCATAAGCCCAGCATAAGCTCAACAATTTATTTTTTCAAAGAAATATCCAATATAACACTTTTATCTATTTTTGAAGCACAGCTTATTCACACTGCGAGGCCTTTCTGTACGCATTTAAAAGGTTACAATCAGTCCACAGCTTAAGCCCAACAAAGCCCCAACAATACATCTCCTACAAAATTTTGACCATGCCATTTTGTACTTGAATACATTCAATAGAGAGTATGATTAATGATATCAAGGGATCTTGACAAAACAGGTTGGCAAACTTGCAAAATTCACCTAGCCCAATTGGGAACCCACTACAGCCCGTGCCTCTGCCCAGCCCAAAAATTCCGCCCTTTCCAGCACATGCAAGGCTACCCAAATCGGACCCGACTGGGTCCCATTTGTGCATATTTGTCTACTATTATCATTTGGAAACGGCATCCTTATGCTATTTTATTGCATCAACTCATCAGCCCATGCTGGGAACCTGTAAGGTAAAAGCTTTTCTATTCGAGAATACTTTCTAAATACATGTACAGTAAATTTAATATGACAGCATAATGTATGTCCTTTTAAATTTCATCTTTAATGATACAGTTTGTTCATAAGTGTGACTCCATTTAGGTGCAAAGTGCTGCATTTGCTAAGTACCGAAGTCGGCGGGCGGGTGGGGGGAGGCTGAGCCTAGAGGTAAACGTTCCTTTAGGTCAACGAACTAAGAGCGTTTCATTCAATTTAATCCCTTTCCTCCGAGGTTGCACTAAGCCCTCCGACTGAATGGCATTCCAGCCCCAGGGTAAAGCACTTGCTTAGAAATCGTTATTGTGATCAATAAGAATGTTACTAGTTTGGCCTGCTCAAACAGAAGGGACTTTTAGTTAAAAGTTGATGAGAGTACTTCAATGTATGATGGCATTTAGCCCAACAATATGATTACTACATCTTCCTTTAACATATGTAAAGCAATATTTCAGAATGCATAAATAATGCCATAATCATAATCTACATAATAGTATTATCCATCAAGCAATTCATTTAACCTTTTGATAAAAGCAAATGCGTAAAGGAAATGGCATGCCCCCGGGAATGACATGCCCCATACCCCTAAAACCCAGTCGGCGTGCTCTACTGAGGCATGCATACAATGTACAGGGACAGCGCAGCCTCGGCCAGCGTCTATCACACCAGTTGGATAGCCTGGGAGCAGGCTGTCATCTAGTCCAATACACATCTTTTAAGTGATTCTTTCAAATAAAGGTTTTGATACACAGTAGCCATAATCAACCCCTTCATTAACCTGGCAAAAAGTGAACTGATGGTTTGCTCCCAGCCCATATCATGGCATTGGGCAGGGAGTTCGAGACTGGGGACAGCGTGGCCGACACTGTCTGTGGTACTTAGTAGTACATGGAAAGTGTGCTTTCAGACAGGGTCGCAATTACTCGGCGCTGGCGGTAGTAGCATACCGAAAGTATGATTTCATTGTAGACAGTATTACTCAGCCGTATAGTTAAAAAGAGCTATAGATCATCAATTGTATTTTTCTTACTTTATAAACAAACAAGATTCTGCACATGACAATTATTGTATTGAACGTGTCTTTCACTCGTTTTGCACCAACTTATTAAAATGTTATCATTTGTCTTTTATCCCTTCTCGTGACCCGTAGATAGGTTATATAAACCTTTTCACACTGTCCATTATTATCATGCATCTTCACCTGGTACATTCCATGAAAATGCATACAATCGTGGGACTTCAAATCTCAGGACACGATAGATCTACGGCTGGTTCCAGTCCAGTCATTGAAGCTACCACCTCCGTGGCCAACCAGAGAATTCCTTATTTATCCCTAACCCTTCAATAGCAGTATATTGCATTAATGCACTATATACTTTTAGTGGCGGATCACTTGCTGGTGATACACGCCTGCATCCTTATGTCCATACATGGTTGATACACTCCTAAATGATTGACCTAATGCACAGACGCATCAGTGCTGCGTTCGTGTATCATGTTCTTGTGCTGTGCTGTGTTCGTGCCCTTAAGGGGTTAACTAACTCACCAATAGGACTGAGATCAGACGTTTGTTGCCCCTCCCACCCAAGGTCCAACCTGTAGATAGAGTTCTGACCGCCCTGCCACCTCAATACAGAATGTGCTTGGAGAGTGAATGGCCTCCACCAATAGGACGGTCCCATTAGGAAACCGGAACCCACTTCACAGCTTGTCTTCCTGCATGAGGCCGAGCCAGCGTCCCTGGCAAAGCCCCGGATGAACTCATGGCGCTGCTTCTAGCGACCTCTCCCACCACAGTCTCAGTGCCGGTTGGCAAGTTTTGATAGGGATAACCCGGCAGCCTATCTGCTTGGAGAGCATTAGCGAAGGGGCCCCTTCGTCCAGGAATCTGGGTGTTTTCTGAAGTTGGTGGGGATCAGGTGAGAAGGTGAGAGGCCCATGTGGATGGGCAAAGTGAAGACCCCCTAAACCCCTGGCTCTCATAAATTCTTGCCTGGCGATGGTGGGGATGAAGGTATGAGGGGTGGGCGAGGGTGTGACGGAGGGGGTCAAACGTGTTTTAGGTGTGGGAAATGGTAGTGTTGGTTTGGTTCTGGACTGGTGAATGAGGGGAGGGGAATAGGGCAGTATTTAGGTGACAGGGAGAGATATAGGAAGTGAGGGTTTATGGCAAGGGTGGAGGGACTCCAGAAAGGTCTGTGAGGCCCAGGGGAGCTCTGCATGGGAGATGAATAGTGCTTATTTATATTTCCTTTTGGAGAAGGCTAGACGTCGGGGTTATTAGGACCTTCAATGGGGTCATGTATTGGCACGGACATCCAAAAACTAAGATGTGAGGGGTGAGGTATAGTGGTATATTATCTGTATATGATAAAGCCAGGGTAGATGAAGCAGTTTCAACAAAGCATAATATAGGTATTTCAAATAATGTGCTTTGATATAAATACATGAAACGGAAATTCAGCACAGTGTTACGGCGTATCTAATACATTAAATCAATAAACTGGAGGCCGGATATTTATGCACTCTAGTCTGCAACAACATTTGAACCATGTAATTGTATCCACACTGAGGGTTTCACTTTGTATTTAGGGAGTGGTCATTTTCTAATGACAGGGGAGGGAGTCAGTCGAGTTTTGCACTAGCACGTCGAAAAATTGTCCGTCACCCCCCCCCCCCCCCACGAGACGGGTCCAAATCTTTTGTTATCCTCTCTCAAGTGATCCAAAACTGTTTGGTCCCCCCCTCCGAAATTTAAATCAAAATTTTACTTTTTTTAAAAAGTCCCAGCCCCCATGACCACTCCCTTAAATATGCAAAAAAAAAGCTACGCCTTTCACGTCAACACTAGAGAGTTTGACACCAAGGTTTGAGCTTACTGTCGAATGTGAGATAGGTCCCGTGCGCCCCTTGCGGAGCATCCTTTCCGACTTATACTAGTCTTTCTGTTGGCCTCTTATCAGCTTATCATACCACTCATTCTCATCTGATTCTCATGTGAATCATATAATTTCTTTTCCTTTCCAATTTGTGTAAATTCCCACATCATTGTATTTGTGGTCCTTGTTGCTGTGTCATTTCCCCAGGTGGCTTAGGATTTATATTGAATATAAGGAGCCTCCTTAAAAAAATACTGTCTACAATGCTTAACTGCAGTTATCACTTCTAGTATAAAGTACTCCCGTTTGGAATGCTGATGTGGGATCTGGAGGGATCAAGTAATGGTTTGATGGATACCACCACGGGGTAAAGGGCACCCTCACCCCGACCACAGCGCATAAACCGGTGCTCTGGTGGCGATGGCTTCCCTCACCTATCCCCTTTTGAAATAAGATCAATCTCCCCCGTGGATCGCTGTCTGGCTGAGAAACAAAAGCCTGTATGGTCCAGGGCTCATCTGGGGGCAAGGTCTATATAGTCCATCTCCCTCAGTACCTCCCATAGGTCAGCTGGCCTCTTCACCCCACACCTCATATACCATCCTTTCTCCACTGTCATAAAGGCCAGAGCAAAGTGACAACCACCAATGCCAGCTCTCACCATGCTTTCACTCCTGCTGCTTTCTGTGTGCCTGTAATTCCCCCTTCAACAGCTATAGAATGATGAAGAGACCCCATACTTCTTCATGACAGAATACTCTGGTCAGAATGACTAACGAGGCCACACACAGCCTTTTGGTTAGGTCTGACAGTGCTGTAAATGCTGGCTAGTGGAAGTGATGGAGTGTATGGATATTGATGGCTTGTCTTTTTTCTCTCTTTCCTTTCACCAGGCAATGCGCAGGATTTGTCATTCTGACTGTAATTTATACCTTCGAGCCGAAGTCTAAAAGCCACACAAATGGGACCAAGAATGGCAGGGCAATTTACATAGGTCATCTATTATTCAGCTTATTTTCTGCAAATGTTACCACAGTGGCATTCATTTGGAGTTTTCTCATTTGAGATGATAGATAATCTCAAGTTCTATAATTTGGAAATCTTGCTTTGGTTGTGACATTACCATGATTTCTTATTTTAGATTAAATATAATGTAACGTCCTTTAATTATGAGAATTAACCTTGGTTGTGAAACTTGTGAATCTTTCAGTTAAGAATGTGTCCGTGAATCCTAGATTTAGTTAGTTTCTTCCATAACTATACTGTATTATCTTATCCAAGTGGGGACAGAATCATGTTCAACGTTGATTCAACCTTAGTTTTAGTTTCTATCCAAAAGTATTTAGTCAAATTCCGTGATAAATATTGTATGCAGTCTCATCAAATTAGAGGGTTTTGGAGCGAACCATCCCAAATGTCGAAGTAGCTCACACAAAGAAACAGCGTCAAAAGGGAGTCCAGGTTGACTCCCTTTTGACACTGTTTCTTCTCTCTGTGCAGGAAACATCAGAACACGTCTTAGTGATGTTTGTGTTGTTAAACAAAGGTTCAGCCGAAATGTGCTGTTGCATCATTGAAAACAGGAGAAACACACAATTATGAGAACGCTATTAAACAAAAGAAAGGACAGCACAGAAACGAGTTCGGACAGAAATAATTCATTATTCAGATTATGCATACAATTATGGTATCAACGGAAGTCTTAGGCACAACCGCTGCTTGATTTTGTTGTTTTCGTAAATATCTGAAATGATTCCAACTCAACACTGATATATTGAATAGATTTAGTATACCTCAAGATCATTGTTCAACAAAAGATGCATACATGAAAGGCCTGTGGATTTCGCTTGTTCATCCACACTGTGAAGGGTGGTTTCTTTTCCTTTTTTCTAGATATACAATAGAATCTATTGTAGGTGTACATTTCATTGTAGGCACACAATAGAATTTACTGCAGGTGGACAATTTTGTGTAGGAAAAAGGTACAAACTATTTACAGTGCATGAAAAAATGTCTATTATCACTTAGAATCAAGACATAATATACATACATACATACCTGCCCATACATGCAGTATAGATAATGATTAGAAATACTAATGACTACAGCTTTAGGTATAACAATAGATCGGGTTTTGTATAAGAAGAAATCTTTATCATTTTAGTCAGTCTTATATGGAATGGCTCCCCCCCCCCCACTCCACCGCCGCTCAGTATAATCTACTGGGGTAGATGAAGCAATGCCTACTCTGAGACATAAAAGTCTTAAAGTCTAGAAGGAATAAGGAAGACCTCTGTAACAACCACTAATGGAATCTAACAAATCGCGAGGCAAGTCTACTGAGATATTACACTGTAGAAATGCCAATATCATCTCCTCCAATGCTGACAGTGTGGGAAATGCGATCTGACAATAGTCCCACCGTCAGGCATTCTTTTCCCATCCAGGAATAGCTTCAACATCTTGAGGGGACAACTCTCAATTACTATGGTTGAGAGCACTGCTCTAATCCCACACTTTGTCAGTAAAGGAACTTTTATTGTTAGGTCAGTCGGATATCCCCCTCACTTCCATACTAATCCACCTTACCCTGGGGATAACTGCAGTGGCACCATGCTTGTGTCGACGACAGAGATTACTTCCCCATCCCATAGTATCATCTCCGACGGCCTATGAGATGTGGCACCGTATGAGGAGCCATCATGATAAGACACACAACAAAAATACGCTGTTTTCCGTCAGAATAACGTTTTTAACGCTAAACAAGGTTTGGCCATTATAAGGAGCCATAGAGAAACGTTCTGAAACGTGATTATTTTTGGTTTACTGGGAAGAGCTTGTGTTTCTTTTATGTTATGATGACGTCCGAGCGGCAAAGCAGAAAAATGATGGTCTCACAAAAGTATATGGTTACATTTTAACGAAGAAGCCATGTAAAACTGTGCTGTATCAATCATCTGTGCCATTATAATACAATAAGATGTCATTGAAAGACAATGAAAATAAGAAAATACTGACAGTTGTACAGTTTTTTCTACCTAATAAAATACCAAGTGTGTGCAACCCGCCCTGCAAATTACAACCAAATACAATGTGTGCGTCAACTGTCAAAATATATTAGTAACCCACTTTTTCCCCAATTCCACAAGTTCAATTAATCTCAAATGCTTCATGAAATATCCCATTTAAATGCTATGTAACACACCCTGTATTATAGTGTAGGAATGGCTTCCCATGGATTTGGGATTATTGACTTCCGACAGGAAATCTCCACAGGCGCATGCGCGGCGGTGATGTCGGCAGGGGGCGGGCTAAGTGGGCCCCGTGGACGTGGTCAATAAGACGTCACAGGCAAATAAGACGATATAATTGTTGCCGGCATCGACGTCTCTTTTCTGGCGTCCGTTCCGATTATGGTTAATACCACCTGGGGCAATGAGCCCAATGTCCTCAGATCAATGTCGCCGCATTTTCTTTCCTCAGCCTCTATTGATCCAACCACATTCAAGTTCATTTCAGAGGGTTCTTTCCCCCTTTTTGCCCTTCTTTTTTAAAATGAATTTAGCAAGGCACCTAGCTATTTCCACCGTCGGCTGTGTCCTCTTGAGAGGTGTCTTTCCTTCGTCTGGAAAGTCTCCTCCCTACTCTGGTTGCTCTGAGGGAGAACCTGTGAGGAGATGCATATAGACATCATGCCTACATAATTATGTAGGTGTGGGTGACTATTTCAGGGGTTATCCTTAGCTCTACTAGGAAGCGCGTCCAATCAGCCCAACTGCCTAAGAAGCATTAGGAGAGGATTACATATATGTACAGTGGGACATATACAGGTAGCCTACATGCATACATGTAGAGCTGAGATGCTGAGATTCTAGGGGTGAGAAAGATAAAGACAGAGACTGATAGATAGAGACAGAGAGACAGAAAGTTCAATAATATCTTTAAAATTGAATAATGCTATAGCCAATATAGTGATATCCAACAAAAGGAGAATCAGCCTTGAGACTAGGGTGAGAGCTATAGAGAGGCAGAGAGACATATAGACTAACAGGCAGACAAACACAGGTGTGTTTAAAGAGGAATAGAGAACCAGGAATATGCTATATGTAAAAGATGGTGTTACAAACACAATAATGATGATAACTGCAGTAGTAGATGAATGAGACACACAATACATGGCCACCATCACTATCTACTAAAAGCTATACCTCGATGAGCTAAATATAGTGTGTCAGCGGGTAATAATTATAGCCATTCTCTAGTTGCAGACCTTGTATTGGGTCTGAACATCAGGTGACAAGATGGTGATAGCTCCTCATCAATACAATTAATCTTTTTCCTTGTGGAGGATGAATAAAAGGTGAACACCACCCGTTCCACCACTGTAGAGTATTTTATTTAAATAATTATAGTTCTTTCTGCATTAGTATAGAATAGTATTATTCATCTGCTAAACGAGACTATAATTTTATACAATGTTAATCTCTCCTTAACTTCTATGGATACGGTTAATCTAAATACTGTAAAACCTCACATATAAGCCTAACTCATGTTTGAGCTACACCTAGACTTAAGGCCCATCCTATAAGTCGCATTGGCGATCTCATTATGGTGACTCTAGTACTGTACTATAGAAGCTAAAACTCACGTATTAGCCGCACCCCGACTCTGGGCCGATCCTATAAGCGAGGTTTTACGGTATTCAATATCTTTCTCTTTTTTTTTGAGAAAGTCTACTGAAAAGGCAACTTGGACCCCATGTCAAATTTAATCAAGATATTCTCATCAAATAGTCTTTTCACTCCAATGTTAACAATGGGTGGTTGGTCGATATATGTAACAGGATATCATCCAATAAGCTGCTATGAGTTAGATAGGAAAAAAGGTCATATAACATAGAGAAAATAGTGCAGTACGTTTAGATATACTATTCCAAGATGTTAAAGTAAAATTGCTGGGTGTATGGGATGGCCAGCCTCATTGATTTCCTATCACCAATGAAAGATGTATGTTCATCTATCATCCTCCCACTGTATTCACTGCACTGTCTGGTTTTATACCAACGTCCCTCCACGTGCTTCAAAAGCATAGATTATAAACTGGCCGAAAGGAGAGTCAGCATAAATCACATTTAAAGGGTGAAATGGCTTGAGGATCTAACTTGGAAAGCCAAAGATTGAGCCACTGTATTTTTAAATCTTCAAATAAATGTGTAATCCCCAAAATGCTTATAATTTCACGATTGAGGTTTTACAGACTAGATCCAAGGATAGGGCAAAATATCCCATGCTTAGTCAATTCGATTAGCCTTAGCTAAAATAGATAAAATAAGACTGTGGCTGTAGAAATGTGAAAACAATGATTCATACTACCAAGACATTAAAGAAAATGATTTTATTGATCATTAATTCTCTTCTCTATAGGGGTTAACCTTTCACTTTTATCTAACAACCCTTGGTTTACGACTGACCATCATTCACACACCCTTTCAATATGTTGACCAAGGTCTCAGAAGCAGGGAACATGGAGTGGCTTATTTTCTGTCCTCATGTGATTGGCTACTTTACCACAGCTCCCCCTTTAGGCGGTAATGAGAACTAGCTCACAGGGGCACAAGTACTTCCGGGTAAAGGTCAAAATGAAAAGGGCCCAGCGTCCTTCATCAGGCCCAACTGAGAAAGTCACACGAACACCAGCCCCCTTCCACCCACCTCTTCAGGCTTGCGGTGTCAGAGGCCCCTGTGACGTCATTTCTCGTTGACATCACGTGATCTTGTGAGCAGTGGTAGCTGTGTGGCCCATACTATTGGGTTGGCTAATGCCTGTAGAAGACTGATCACTGCGGCTACTAATTGGCTGAGGCAGTGGCTGTAATCTTGGAGGTTCTAGTTAGTGTCTATGAGCTATTAGCATAGGGAACTGGCCCCTGGACAATTCGCCCGGCCATGGTAGAACTAGTACCCAAATCTCTACACATTAAATGTCAAAGAATGTCACATGGAATGATGGAGTCAGTCTGTGACATAACTTTGGCCTTTGGTGTACTAGGGAGTGAGAGAACAATAGAGACAGAGGGAGACAGGGACAGAGACAGACAGATAGACACAGATTTGTGCAGAGGAATAGAGAACCAGGAAGAGACTATAATAGGCGGTGTTAAGAACACAATACGATGAGAACTGCACTAGTAGATGAATGAGGCACACAATACATGGCCACTATCACTATCTACTAGGCTGCACCTCAATGTACTATATATGGATAATTATAGGCATTCACTAGAAATGACAACATATAATATTCTATATAAAATTGATAAGCTCACATCTCTAGTTGCAGATCCTGTCGCTGTTTTGGGTATGAACATCGGGTGCCAAGATAGCGATATCTCCTCATCATTACAGCGAATCCGTTTACTTATTGAGGATGAATAAGAGGTGAACACCACCAGCTCCACCGCTATGCAGTGTCTTTTTCATAATTATGGTTCTTTCTATAATACTATGAAATAGTATTATTCATCTGCTAAAGGACTAGAATTTCATAGAATGGTAATCGCTCCTTAGACTTCTACGATTACTGTGCTGACCATCTAAATATTCAACGTCTACATATTTTATACTTATGAGAAAGCCTGCTGAAAGGGCAACTTGGACCCCAGTTAGCAGTCTGCCCTTTTGCAGCCAAAAAACCTGCTTCCTATAATCTTCTTTTGTAATTAAATTCCCCCTGTTCAAATTTAATCAAGATATTCTTATCAAATAGTCTTTTCACTCCTCATATGTGACGAAACCAGGGAAATCGTACTATTAGGGGGAATAGCCATAAATGCTCTAAACATGATATTTCAGGGAATATAGCTAAAAATGTGAATACTTAAGAGAAAATGACCTTAAACTAACTTTTTCCAAGGAATCTGTTGAAGATATTATCAAAATTCTATTTTCACTCTATATTGGTCTTTTTTGGAATGTAAAAAGAACGTTTTTAGCCATTTTTAGCCCATTTGTTGACATTTGGTTGCCATGGCAACTATGGATTCATTCTTTTGGAATAAATATTTTCCTTATCTGATTGCCCCATTCATGAGGATTTTAGAACTGAAAACAGAATGCCAATATTCTTACCAGATTCAAATCTATGTACAATAATATGCATTTATTGGTTTAATTTCTAATAATTGTGATTTATATGGATTATTTGAAAATAGATGGATATGTGATCACATTGCAGTCTATTCTGAATTCCTACATGTCCCTACCATGCCATGTTTGAGATGTCATTTCTCAGCAACTATTTCAAATATTTTGATGCTTGAAGCATCAAATTGTAGCTGAAGACATGAACTTAAATAAAGGTGTTTTCCCCTAGTGTCACGTTTTCCCACGTTTTGTCACATATGATACTATATACCCTCCCATATATTGTCCCCGTACTATTGTTTGGTCGGTCGGTTGATAAAGGTAACGGTATATCTTCCACTCCTGAGGTGGATGGTAAAAATGAACAACAGATCATGTAATATCAAGAGAAAGTGGAGAATATGCTATTCCAAGATGTTAAAGTGAGACTGCTGGGTATATGAGATGACCAGCTTCATTGATTTCCTATAACCACTGAAAGATGTATGTTCATCTATCATCCTCCCACTGTATTCACTGCACTGTCTGGTTTTATACTAACGTCCTTCCACATGCTTCAAAAGCATGGATTATAACTTGGTCAAAAGGACACCCAGCATAAATCACATTTATAGGGTGAAATGGCTTGAGGGTCTAACTTGAGCTGTTGTGTTATTAAATCATCAATGTGTAATCCCCAAAATGCTAATCATATTTAATAATGTTACAGACTAGATCCGATGATGGGAGGAAATATTCCACATCCCGTGCTCAGTCAACTCGATCATCCATATAGCTAAGATAAGACCACTTCAAAGCTGTGGCTGGACATACAGAAATGTGAAAGCAATGATTCATACTACCAAGACATTGAAGAAAATGATTCTATTGATCGTTAAGTCACTTCTCTATGGGGTTCACCTTTCACTTTTATCTAACAACCCTTGGTTTACTACCTATACAAGTGGCCATCATTCACACAACCTTTCGTACTATTGGGATGGCGGATGCCTGTAGAAGACTGATCACTGTGGCTACTAATTGGCTGAGGCAGTGGCTGTAACCTCAGAGGTTCTAGTTAATGTCTATGAGCTGTTAGCATAGGAAACTGGCCCGGCCAGGGTAAAATTGGTACCCAAATATCTTTATATTAAATGTCAGACAATGTCATTGAGTGAGGGCCTCGAGTTATTCCCAAGTAAGTTGTTGACAATGTCACATGGAGTCATTCTGTGATGTCATTTGGGATCACCTATAGCATTATGATATCAGTGGACACCTTGAAACCCGACAGTATGTTCCTGTTGAAGGCCAAGTACCCAGATTTCGGCAACTGCCCAGATGGGGACCAGTGGTCCAAAAGTAAATTAGCACTCCATATAGGAGCCAGTTATTCTTTAACAAATGACTAGTTTTCATGTTGTTGTTGTTCATGCAGCAGCTTCCTATATCCGATTGGCCGGAGCCAACAGACAAACACCAATTACCTGAGATTAATTTCCATAGGTGGTTATGTAAACTACAACTAGATAGGGGAGTCATCCTGGATGCAGCCTGGACTCTCTTTTGACTCTGTTTCTTTTTTTTCTTCCTGTGTGCTTTATGTCTCATTCTGCTGGCTGGAGTAGAGAGACGGCATTTCTGTATGGATTTTTCTCAGATGAAAATTCATAAACTGAAATTAAAGACCAATGTCATAGTAATAGCCTTGCCACTCAGGTGAACCAATTACATGTACATTCATAAGCTGATAAATAAATAATGTGCATGTTTCAGCAGGTCAATATTATTTTTACATGGTAAAAATACTGCAAAGCTATCTTTCTACTCGCGTGCCCTTAAGTATAGCGATACATGTAGACACTCGACGGTTAGGGCTAGGGGCAGGGGGCACTAAGACCCTTGAATTAGCCCCGATAATGGTGGAAGGAAGCCTTGACGACGACCACCTGGGTCCCATCCTCCTAAACTGGTTTCGCCGAAATTTCACCTAACTGGTCTCCGATTCAGGCTGAGAAGTCAAGATTCCCAGTAGAAAAAGGTTCCTTTCAAGCACCCTCCAACTCTAAGGGCGTGAAGCTTTCCGGATATGCCATAATTGATGTCTAACTGTCTGAGCTGGATTAAAAGTTTTAATATTTCCTCTAGAACTCGCTCTAGATACGTTGCATGATTCTCAAACAGAAATAGAGGTGGTCCCGAGCTACTCTTTTAGATATTGAATCATAATATCTAACGTATTTGACTAAGATCAGTATTAATCGATGAGGAACAGAACTATGCACAACATCCGTGAAAATCATTTGCTAATTGATGAAAAAAGAAAAATGGTTTTATTCAACATAGTTTTCTAGGCACCATATTAGGGATCTGTGTTGCTGTGAGAGTACATGTCCATCGGCCATGTATGCAGGGCCGTAACTATACTCTCTAGTGCATGGAAGGACGTAAGACTATGCACAAGGCTATATGCACATCATGTTAGGGGCACATCACGTTTTGTGCAGTGCAATGTTTTATTTCAATCACTCTAACCTCTAGTGTTGTAGGAGTCAAATTTCTAGAGATGCTGATATTTTATAATGATGTTATAATGGAGACATTATTGGCCTCCTCCCTGTTTCCCTACATCGAGAAATTGGTAAAAGTTCTTTCTCAGATTAACCAAGCAACATCTATGTCCTGAAGCCTAAGTGCTTTAAGCAATGGACAGGGTCTACGTGGAGCTGCATGGGGATAGGCGCGTCGGGAGCCAATGCAAGACTTACACCAACGCCTTATGGTAAAGCATGGTGTCTCTCCTGGGTATTAAGTATATCCTGCCCAAGTAGCAGACATATTAACATTGGAGGTAGGAGGGGGAGGAAATGGAGGTTGATGCATCTGATTGAACAATTATTATTTAGTAAGGTCAGGGACTTCCCTGATAATCTATTAAAGATTAAGATATTTCCATAGTTAATCATTCTTTTATTCATTAATGAATTAAAAAGTCCCCATTTGAGAAGAGTGAAAAAAAGCTAATACAGAACAATAAGACCTGTAAGGAATTCAAAATAGCAACAATATTATCAGGATTCGTTAAGATTAGTTCCAAGCGATATAGTTGCCCTCATATTGTTGTCATCCAACAAATATTGTATGATACCAAAACAAAATGTACTGTGTAGATGAATCCTCCGAATCTAAAAGCATAATCTGTATCCCTATTACAAAATTACCAATCTGTATATCCCTATTGTAGCATTATGACTTTCATACCTATCTGAATTTCAACCCATCTGCACTTTTGATATCATACTTGAAAGTATAGATCTGTAAACAGATGATAAAAATCATTAATACATTAATCACACAAAGGACTGATTCAAGATGGATGTAAGACAGGGGGATGCAATCACCAACTACACAATGCATGCAATCGGTTCTGCCTAAAGTATGATATTAGCATTCTATATCAATTTGTGTAAAGAATCGGCTTACTCGCTAGATGCAGAAGGCTGCACTACTTGGGCACAGCACACTGGCCACATACTAGATTGTACCATATCCAGCAAAATAAGCCTTCTATCCCATTATACATTACAACATTAGCTATGAAATGCCTCGTAGCAGGTTCTTAGATGGACCTATTGGTTGTTTTAGTGGGTGCTTTGTGTTGAGTTCATGAGGGTAGAAATGGAGAAATGCATATAGTGTGAGTAAGTAAGGAAGGCAATCTGAGACCCTTAAGTAACTACAGCACTGTCCTATGGTATAGGGGACCCTGGTGCCTCGTTCATGGCCCTCCTTCTAAAAAAGAGCTGTATGACAGAACCGTTGGCCATGCTATACGTATATTCACATTATGAAGCCTATTTGACATAATTATATAGGTGTGTGGCTGGATTGGTTTCTGTATCCCCTTAATTCTGTCTTCAATGGCAATAGATGTCCGGTCCCTGTCTCTGGGGGTTCTTCTGTCTCGTCCCATTAGAAGCGTCGCATTTTTCACCCCTAGTCCATGTCGTTTTCAGGGCTACTTGTCAGACTGGAAGTCACATGGCATGGGCAGGGTTTCAGCAGCTGACGTGATACATGTGACGTGACAATTACATAAATCTAGTTTTCCACTGATGCTTTCTATATTTTCCCCATATACACCAATTATGTTTTCTTTTGTTGTTTACATCCATTATCATTGAATAAAAAAAATACACTTTCATATTCATGGATTAATTAAATGAGCGTAGTAATTTTAGATATTGTACATCAGTTATTGTCATAATATTTATTTCCAGAGAAATCTACAGCTCAAAAGAAAACCAAAGAACGATAGAAATGAAATGCCTATCTGGGTCTGGAGTCTACATTTCAGCAGACACATAACAAGAGTAAAACACATGTCGATCCACTCTGCAATCAATCATACCAACATGGTACTGCAAACAAGACTATAAATTCATCTTCCTCTCCCCATAAGCCTTCTATAGTTCGACCTACTCCTAAGGTTATTTTGAGACCACTCATTCCATTAGCACTTCCCCCCACCTCACTGTTTCCCAGTTCTATACTTCTTTCATAGGCCCTTTCCGCATGGCTACTACTTTATTTAGCCCGCCCTCTTTTCCTTTTGCCCATTTTATTTATGCTGGTGACAAGAGAAGATGGGGATTTAATTATTTGATATTGGCAAACCAGCTACAAATGACATGTTCATGACTCTCTTTTGTCCGTCACCTTCTTAAATCCATATAAAGTAAACATCATATTTAGATCCATTTTTCTAACTATCTTTAATTTTATGAGTTCTCAAAAAATCCTTGTCATATCTATGATGTTGTGTTGAACCACACATACTGCATAATCACATTAACCACCCTTACACTTTCTCACTTCCAACCCGTTCCCTATGTCACACATCCTTTGCTCCTCTAAGCCTTAGGTGTAAATGATGATAGAAAGGTCTCAGTGGGGAGAACAGGGTACCATCATCTATTCAATCTCAGTCCCGATGTCGTGTGATTTCAGGGCGGCTAACATGGTAACCGATGGATCATTGGGGTGGTGCTTGTTTAGGTGGCAGAGGGCATGGGTGATGAGATGAACGTTGGGACCTGGGTTAGACCACCAGCCCCCTGATTCCCTTAAGGCCATCGATAACAAGGATGGTGACGTCTAGCCTCAAAAGGATAGTCAATAACAGAACGATGTTGTAGTCTAAACCTGATGACTTTATTTGAGGCAGTTGTGACCTGGTGCTTTCGTCTCCCACTGTGTGCTGCAATTTGACCAAAGAGGCCTGAGGCAATTTTTTTTGTAAATCAGTCTTGTTTATCCTGGAGTACAGTTCGGCGTTTGCCTAGTTGCATCTTAGTACAGCTCTGGGTTTCAAGTTGACATAATTATACTTGAAGAATTTGGTTCCAAAACGCAATAAGCGTCATTTTGTCCTCAATATCCAATTTTTCACGTATTTAGGTCCTCCCTGATGTATACATTGTTTCCTAAGGGAGTGATCATTTATTATCAACAGGGCCCAGGCGCGCGCTGATTTTCAACCCGTAGGGGGGGGTAAAAATGTTGACCCCTTGACCGGGGGAGTTTTGGAAAATTTCGCATGCTCCACGCGGAAATCAACCACCCCAAGCCCCCCCCCCTGTTGTTAAAAAATGATCACTCCCTAAGCATAAACATTCCCATTATGGTAGCCTTACAGAAATCACCACAATCATGCTTCAATTCTGCAATGGAAGGTGAATAATTGTTTATTTATAAAACTGTCCATAAGGATCTTTGAGAATTGTGGCTCAACACGTGAGAAGGTACCTTCGTGGGGGATTTTTTAGTTCTGGTTTTGGCCACCAGAGGGAATCAGAATGGCAAAATGGTGAAAGATATGCCCAAAAATGCCTTAGGGTACTTTTTTATGGAGAATACAGTAGTCTTCTTAGAATTATTCCATCTTTAGTGCAAACATTCTATATTTGGAATGTAAATGGAACATTTTCTATGGGAGATTTACATATATTGCGCTTCGTAGTTGCCATGGAAACTACTCCATGTTTTCTACATGGAACGTTTTGGTCCTAATCTCTTGAAAATTCCATCAGCTACTCAAAACTGAAAACGACCTTAAAAATACTTCATAGAGCCAAATCTACATTAAATTTTTATGCTTACTTAGCATAATTTTAAGGAAATCTGACGTTTTCATCATATTTAGTGGTTATCATGGGATACAGTATATTTAGAGCTTATCTATTAGTTGTGACCTGTTTTGACTTAATGGGTCGGAAGTCGCACTTTTGATAGATATGGGCATTTTAAGTAGCATAGTGTGGAAAAAATATCATTTTTGAAAAATGAGTTTTTTAACAAATTAATAGTTACCTTCTGGTAAACTAAGTTAAAAACCAAATTTCTAACCCCATTTTACCCAAAATGATGGCAATAGGATTTACATTTGTATTGTATGATATAGTTAATATCTAATTTAAATGTTAGTTTTCTCATTTCAATTAATTTCCAATTAAATCAACAAAAAAGCATAAAAAATATTGGCTAAGAGTGAAAATTGAGAAATGTACCACTTGTCATATATCACGATGTAAGGGCACGAATAATACGTGTATACATGGATTCGTGGAGTCAGAGCGGGAATGGCATCGCTTGAACGCTAGGTGGCAACACCTACGCCATGTCCCTGTTCAGTTATCCGGTAGCGGAGCCAAGCGGGGCACTGCTTGGTCCGCGCTCTGGGTATATAACAGGCAGAGGTTGACCACCTCTGGGAGTTCGTCCCTCGGACAAGCTCAGACCCACACCCTTCGATACTTCGATCCTTTTCTACCACAGGGCACCTACACCCCTCCCACTCTCTGGCTCCTGCACCAGCTACGCTGGGGTAGGACCAGAACATCCAGCTTTGCTGACTTTGAACTAGCTAGAACACTATCTGTACACTTCGAACCTTGTCCGTTGATAAACCTGTACGATACTGAATCCTACCTTCGAGGCCATGTTCGAATGAGAACATAAGAAGATCGTGAGACTGAATAAAAACCTGTTGCATTCAAACCAAATTGGAACCTGTGTTCGTGTCATACTTTCATAACCCCTACAATATGAAAGCTCTTGATGAGCTGTACCCGAATCTGGCAATATCAGAACATGTTATATCTGCGACTTCCGACCCATTTCGTTAAAACGGGTCACATTTTCAGTTATGAGTAACAACTCATGTTTGAGATATGGTTTCCGCAAAACTACAATGAGTATCTTAGCATATGATATCTCATTTTAAAGATCATGACTCAAACTTAAATCACTGATTCCCCCCTGAGTACCCCTTTTCATGTGCCTGGTCACAATTAACTAAATCAAATATTCTTGAAAGTTAGGGAGACGGATCTATTTATGGTTTTATTGTGTATTTTAAGTTCAGTAACATTCCATGCAAATTTATGAACCATTACCTCAGTTGTTTTCCCTTTTAAACTTGATATGTCACATTATCACATCTTCTTTAATACCATTGAAAATAAAATTGGGAAATTTGAGTAGGCCTGTCAATTTATCGCAGTCAAAGTGAAGATTTGCAAGCAGAATTTATGATGGAACTGGCAAATAAAGTAGCAGAATTACCATCAATAACGTTTCACATGTCACATAATCAATGATTCAAGGGATCAAAATCTGGAAAAGGTGCAAATATGCTGCTGCTAGATCTAATTTAACGCATTCCTATGGAATTGCTTATTCAGATGGGGATCCCTATTTCATAATGTAGTCCAAATATCCATATCTATAACCCAATGTCCCTATCACAACTTTTAATAAGGATTGGGCCTTCGTCACTGAATTAAACATTAGGTCTTTGAGCCAAAGCTCCTGTGTACAGTGGACCTGTAGTATATAGGCTCTGTATCAATTGGGGAGTATTTAAATCTGAAGTTACAGATGAGATTATGCTATGGTGATGTACTGACACTAACCTATTCCATTGACTTTCTTTAGACAAAGAATAACGGCTTAATGTCAACCTGTGACAGAGCTAATAGCTAAGTAAGAATAGAAACCCAAATTGTATTCTCAGATACCAATGTATTCTAAAAGCTGTACTTGGTTATACCAGGATACCAGAACATTATTGATGTGTTTGTACTGGCTGAGCTGTTTATCTACATATACACACACCACATACAGATAACCGTACTTGGTTACAAACCTCCTAAATCAAATAGCCATCTAATATGAAATGTAGGCTTGCCGTGCACTCTTTATGTCCTCTCCTACAGTTCTATAATGGGTCCCACTTAGATCCAGGGCAGACCTATGGAGCACCAATTCTGGAGGACAATCCAGCACAACTCCCATTGTACTGATTAGCATTGTGCTTAAAATGATATCCGACAGAATAAACATCTTTCCTCTGACGTGATCATTTCATATTTTGCAGCTACTAAACCATTGTGAATAAAGACCATTGACTTGGTGCTATAATGACAAACTCATCTCATGCTGACACAACAGACCACTGAAGCATGTAACTGCATGTATGAACATAGTTCATAATTGTGTCTCCTATATGATCATACGTAAAAGACAGTGTATTATACTGTATGGGTAGTACACTTATAAGTAACTGTGTATAAGTTATCTCAACATAAATCACTTACCACCCCTTGTTTTGTGATTGATTTTGCCATAGAGCTTCTAATATTCCACAATTGTCACGTCATATATACACCTCACTAAAAGGTAGGTAGACCCCCAGCAGAGAGCTCCAAATGGCCAATCAGCTAGGTAGTAGGTGGTGGTGAATTCTAAGTGAAGGACTTCAGAATAAATGTGCCTTTTCTCGTTTAGTTAACAGGTTTTAAGTGAAGGCCTTTTAGCTCTTGGAAAGTCTTCTCTGCCTCAACAAAGACAACACAAAATTATTGATTGAAAAAAAGGTTCAGTCTAAAAGTGCTGTGTGGGTGTTAGTAACACTAATACAGTTACTGGCACCTGCTATATACATTATGATTTTATCTCATGATGAACTACAAGAGGTCACTGTATTTGAATCTTTACTTACATTGCATCTCATCATGCAGCATAACACTATAGATAACATCTTGAAAGAAATATCACACTATCTTTGCAAACTATCATGTTTCATGAGAAATGAGGCAGCCTAGCAACCTATCTACTGCTGCAACATGATACAGATATTCTCCAGTGAAGGGGCATCACTAAGACCCAGGAATCAGCTTCAATAAGGGCAAAAGGAATGCTTTACCCTGACCACCTGGGTCCCATCCTCACTAGTTTCACCCAAATATCACCTAAATATCACCTAAAATAGCATCTAACTCTAAGGTTGCAAAGATCCTAGGATATGAAAAAAAGGCATATGTATAGAAATAAAAGAAAACACTTAATTAACACCCATGGTATATGTGAATGCTATATAATAATGTACAGCCATGGATAGCATTGTAAGCTCCACTCACATGCATATATATAGGTAATGATATGGTCTACATCTCTGAATCGGATTGGAGGCATAATGTAAAGATAGCTTTCTGTAAATGTAATATTGCCATTTATATTTAATATCACTGTTATTCTATCCTTTCTAATTTCCATTTTAGATTGACCATGCATGTAGCATCCATGTCCTGATACATCTGTGCACGAGGAGATGAAAAGGATCTAAGTGTGATTGTGGATGGTGACGTTGGGAGCTTAAGCAAGAACTACACTAGCAAGCCTCATGGTGAGGTATGGTGTCCATTCTAGGTAATCATGTATTGGGTATGTGCTCTTATTACAATTAAGGTACACGTTACTGAGTAAGACGTAAAACTTTCAGTAGTATTTCCAATTCTTTCTCTAATATCAGGGAGCCACAAATGGATAGAAATTAGTGGAAATAATTAACTTAACTTTGCATCAAATTAAATTGTTCATCCCAATATTGAGGCTTTAAAACAAAAAAGACTTGACCAAGGAATTCACTTTTAGCAAATTTTCCTTTCTACCTATTCTATTCATTGCCATCAATTGCCTTTGTTTCCACCTATCAAAGATAATATTTACTCTCATTCCATGTGTTTTAGCATGTATTTGATCCAGATGTCAGATCCTTAATGGCAAACCTTTTATTTCACCCATTACGGATACACCAGACACGTGAGAAGGGCACTGCCTATCCAAGCTCTTACTTCAAATAAAGTAGTTATCCTATTAAGATTGTGACCCATTTCCTAAATATGTGAGCTGTTAGCAAAACACATTAAATTTTAAGTGGAGGTAAAACATTCCAGATGAACCAACAGCAAAATGTATTGCTCAGTTCACATTCTAACTTTGTAAGTAATTTTAATTTCAGCTTAATATGAACAAGACTGTAGCATTGAAACATATGACGCCTTTGCTAACTTCCAAAGAAAAGGTCTCAAAGCAATCCTTGAACTTTGAGTACTAACAACTGCCTCATGTTTCATCCGCATGTAAGAATATAGTTGTATTCTCACACACTGCTGTATGGTACCAAAATTGGCTGAATTGAAAGGTATTGTGTTCTATACAGGATAATAAACATATCTCATATCATCTGATGTTATAATTAGCTTTACTCATACACAATATCATTTTGGTATAGAAGAGGAAAGATTAGCTGCCAATGTAACATGTACCATATGGTCAATTGTGATTACATGTAGTAAACATTAAAGTTAATGTATAAATAGGTTAAAACTCAATCTATAGAAATGCAAAGCCTCCCCACCACACCTCTCACCCCACTAACATGAACTGATAACTAGCTAACTAGTGCATGTCAAGGTTATAAATGTAACTAGTGATCTTTCTGTCTGTTGATTGAGATATGTCTTATTAATCTTTCCATATTTACATACTTAATTCAATACAGCATCCCCTAACAATAATATTAAATGAAAAATGACTGGGCCTTCTTCAATAGGCAATTAGAACAAGAGCAACCCTTCAGATGTACGCATTAGGCAATTGTCCTGAACTTGTCTCAAGGGGTCCGATAGTACTGCAAATTGTGGAATCCTATTTGAAAGAGACAATGCATGGGATTAGACCAACGCCAAATTAGCTTGTCACTATCAATGTATTCCCAATTGCCAAAGGAACTGTTTACAGCACTGCACTGTGATATTTTGTAATTTGAAATCCTATCTGGTACTTATCTAAATGCATAACTTGTTATCGAATCATGCCAATAAATATCTTAAAAACTCAAACCTAAGTTACAATACTATCATTTAAAGTCATCAGTCTGTATCTAAGTAGTCTGTACGTATTCTGTCAGTGACCTTGTGAATCCACCCACTAGTCTATACTACTATCCCTTATGATATAATCCCCTAGCACCATCTCAGACTGCAGTGTATGTATACATAACCACACCCACCTAGGCCTGCTCGTTGTGTTTCTTGTTAATATGACAGGGTTTTAAGTATAGTTATCAATAGGTGCCCTGTAGCCCTTCATGGTAAATGGCACACAGGTTATTATTCCTCCTGATGGAGGACCCCTAAATTTGGCTGTGGTACAGAAGTCATTCCTCCCGTGAGCACCATTCAGGCCCACATCCATCATCACTCCAGGGCAGCTCGTCTTCCAGCCATATGGGATGTACAGGAGTGGACACTGTACAGGGATAGATGGACTAAATGTTTAATGTATGGGTCAGGTGGCTCCCCTTTTACAAACGGGTAGCCTTAAATTTTTGCTGCTCACTGATGAAATGCTATTAGTTTTCTGAAACATGTTACTTGGACTTTAGAGGTTCTTACATGGCCCTGCAGGGCTGTAGGTGTTTTAGTGGGTGCTTTATGGTGACATATGCTGTGTTTATTGAACTAGAAAATGGAGAAATCATTTTAGTGAGAGTAATTATGAGGGCAATTTTGACCACGTCAGGTGGTTACAGTACAGCTTTATGGAAGAGAAAACTTCATTCTACTCCACTATGGAAACATTGCTCCGTTTTTTTCCAAAAATGTATTATCATTTATCCTGTAGATCAGAACTCAACTATATATTCATGTATCCATCTGTCCTGCCTGCTTCTTTATACCTAAGCTGTGGGGGGGGGGGGGGTGATTGTTGTTAGAAAGGTCTCAGGGGGGAGAAGGTGGTGCACCCTCTATTTAATCTCCATACCAATGTCACTTGACTTCAGGGTAGTTGACATGCTAACTCGTGTATCATTCGGATGGTGCTTGCTTAGGTAGCAGAGGACATAGGTGATAAGATAAATTCTGAGACCTGGGCAGACCACCAACCCTCTGATTCCCTTAAGGTAGGGTGCCGTAAAAAAACATGACATACACATGATGATGCAATACATAAGGAATTACCTATAGTTTTTAAACCTCACCCTCATAATCCTTCTGACAGGTTTTGAACTTGCACCAAGGCCACCATTAGAACACATAGCTGTCTTCTTGCTGTACCACTATGCCCCCCTAGAGAGGATCGGCTGAAATAATGGGCTTCATTCACCATTGTGCCCTATAGAGACCTGTGTTATACAGTTCTGACATCTGGTATTGCACTATGTTACTGATAAGAGTCCCCAAATCAGCCCCAGGAGGTGCTCTGAAGCTGGCTGGTGGTAAGTTGTTTCATTTTCATTCCAAGTGCATCATTTATCCATTTATTCAACTCTTAATGTCAACCTCCTAAATCAAAAATAGTCCTCGAATATCAGCCATTATGTGCATGGATGGGTGTAACCTATGCTTGTCATGCACTCTATATGCCCTCTCTTGCAGCCCTTTCATGGGTACCACTGGTGCCCACGGTAAATCTATGGAGCACCAATTCTGGAGGACGATCCAGCCCCACTACCATTGTATTGATTAAGATTGTACTAACATGATATGCTACAGAACAAGGGTCTTTACTCTGACATTGCCATGTTATATTTTCTAGCTACTAATCAGATGACACGATGGGCACCTGAGAATGGACACAAACATCCACAGATAATATGCAATATATGTAAATAATGTGCTTGTAATCACCTTTGAACAATGATAATGAACTTTCACGTGCATGCAACTGCATGCATGCATACAAAGTTCATGATTGTGTTTCCTATTATCAAGAAATTAAAGGTAAAGAAATTGTATTCTACAATTATGCTTAGTACATGACATGTATACATTGTATAGAAATGACTGCCCATAGATGATCTCAGCATAAATCACTTTAGAACTATCGTTCACTTTGATCATATAACCCCCTGATTGGTGAATCATTTATTTTGCCATAGAGCGCGCTTCTATGTATTCCACAATTGTCGCTTCATAAATGAACCGCACTTAAGGGTAGGCAGACCCTCTGCAGAGAGTTCCAAATGGCCAATCAGCTGGGTAGTAGGTGGTGGTGAACTCTGAGTGAAGGACTTCAGAGTAAATGTGCCTTTTCTCATTTAGTTAACAGGTTTTAAGCGAAGGCCTTTGAAAAAAAAGGTTCAGTGTAAAACCATGCTCAGTGAGTGTGTAAGTAACACTAACACGTAACTGGCACCTAACATTCTGATTTGTCTCATGATGGTCACTAAAATTTGCTTACGATGCACAAATAATCTCACATGAGAAATATTACAGACTACCAACCTATTTACCACTGCAATGTAAAATGCCTACTCTCCGGTGAAGGGGCATCACTAAGACCCAGGAATTAGTTTTGATGAGGGTGAAAGGAATGCCTCACCCTGACCACCTGGGTCCCATCCTTCTAAACTAGTTTCACCCAAATATCACCTAACTGGCCTCCTCTCCAGGCCGAGGAGAACTCAGACAGGCTGGGCAGGGTCTGTTAAAACAGCTTCTAACTCTAAGGTTGCAAAGATCCTAGGATATGAAATAAATTGTATATGCATAGACATAAAAGAAAACACTTAATTAACATCCATGGTATACATGAATGATATGTACAGCTTTGGACAGCTTTGTAAGCTCCATTCACATACATGTATAGGGTATTGAAAATTATGGACTATATTCTGAAATCTATATTGAAGACATCATGAATGATTGCTTTCTGCAAATTTAATATTGCCAGAAACCTGTTCTAATCCTTTCTAATTTCAATTTTAGATGGACCATGTTGTATCCATGTCCTGATCAAGACCATCTCTGCACTAAGAGATGAAAAGGGTCTAAGTGTGATTGCCGATGGGAACGTTGGGAGCTTGAGCAAGAACTACACCAAAGCCTTACGGTGAAGCATGGTGTCCATTCTAGGTACCTGTGTATAAGGTATGTACTATTAGGTATAAGTTATTAAGTAAGATACAAGACTTTGGAACTGTAGTATTTCCAATTTGTTCTCTAATATCAGTGAGCCACAAAAATGGATAGAAATTAGTGAAAGTATCTGAACTTTGCATCGAATTGAATCTGTTCTTCCAAATATTGGAGCTTTAAAACCAAAATGACTTAACCAAGGAATTCACTAAGAACTAATTTTCCTTTCTATCTTTTCTATCCATTGCCATTGCCTGTGTTTCTGCCCATATAAGATGAAAATTGCTCTCATTCCATGGGTTTTAGCATCTATTTGATCCAAATGTCAGATCCTTAATGGCGAATATTTTATTCCACCCATTAAGGATACATTACACCAGACACATGACTGAGCCCTGGGCAGAGCATCGCCTATCTAAGCCCTTACTTCAAATAAAGTACATGTCATATTAAGATTGTTCCCCGTTTTCTAAATATGTGAGCTGTGAGCAAAACACATTTAAAGGGAGGTAAAGGGGACTTTCCAGATGAACCAACAGTAAAATGTATCACTCTCTTCACAGAATTCAGTCAATGCTTCTAATTTCAACTTAAGATAAACAACACTGCAGCATTAAAACGTGATGCCTTTGCTAACTAATCTTTCGAAGAAAAGGTCTCAAAGCAATCCTTGAACTTTGAGTAACAACTGCCTCATGTTTCATCCGCATACAAGAATATAATTATATTCTCACATACTGCTGTGTGGTACCAAAATTGGCTAAAATGTATAAGTTCTATACAGGATAATAAACGTATATCCTATTTTATGTTATAATTAGCTTTACTCATACACAATATCATTTTAATATATAAGGGGAGAGATTAGCTGCCAATATGACATCTAACATTATCATTTGTTGCTACATGTAATAAACATTAAAGTTAACACACATATAGAGGTCAAAATTCAATCTGTGGAAAAGCATAGCCACCCCATCCCACCTTGTACCTCACTAACATGAGCAGATAACTAGCTAGCTAGTCCAGAATGTAGGTGCTAAATAGTACATGTGTGGGTTATAAGAAGGCAATGTTTATTACCTGTAGAGTGAAATATGGTCATATTGATATATCCATATACATACTTAATTCAATACAGCATGCCCTAACTATAACATCAAATGAACACAATCTATGAAAAGTACTGCATGTTAAAAGCCCTGCATAAATGGCTGGGCCTTCTGCAATAGGCAATTAAAACAAGCCTTCAGATGTATGCAGTAAGCAATCCTATTTTAAAAAGACAATGAATTGGATTAAACCGCTAGATTTCCACACAATTTACAAGTACCAATGCCAAATTAGCTTGTCACTATCAATGTATTCCCTATTGGCAAAGGAAACTGTTTACGGCACTGCACTGTGATATTTTGTGATTTGAAATCCTATCTGATACTTAGCTGTTATCCAAATTTAAGGTACAATACTATTATTCACAGCAATCAGTCTGTATCTAATTGTAAGTAGTCTGTATGTATTCTGTTAGTGACCTTGTGAATCCGCCCGCTTGTCTATACTACTATCCCTCATGATATAATCCCCTAGCACCATCTCAGTGTATATACATAACCAGACCCACCCAGGCCTGCTCGCCGTGTTTCTTGTTAATATGACAGGGTTAAGTATGGTTGCAATAGGTGCCCTGTAGCCCTTCATGGTAAATGGCACGCAGGTTGTTAGGCATTATTTCTACTGATGGAGGAGCCCTAAATTTGGCTGTGGTACAGAAGTCATTCCTTCCGTGAGAACCATTCAGGCCCACATCCATCATCACTCCAGGGCAGCCTCTCTCTCCAGCCATATGGAGTGTACAGGAGTGGACATTGTACAGGGATAGATGGACTGAATGTTTAATGCATGGGTCAGGTGGCTCCCCTTTTACAAACAGGTAAGCTAAATCCTTGCTGCTCACGGATGAAATGCTATTATTTTAGACATATTACTTGGACTACACAACAATGGATTGTGATGATGCATGTTGAAAGTTGAAAATTGTCCACAAGCTATGCTGTGTTGTCTGAATTAAATGACTAAAGAATTTTGTATCAATTTGAGGAAAGAACCAATTGATTTCTTAAGGGCCTGTATAGAAGTCTAGATATAAGGACATAACAAATCTTAAAGGAATTTCCCCATCTCTGTCGCAAAATATACGACGACATTAGATATAAAAAGCCTCTTTGGAGGTTCTTACGTGGGCAAGTAGGTTGTTTTAGTGGGTGTTTTATTTAGACAGATGCTGTGTTTATTGAGGTAGAAAATGGAGAAATCATTTTAGTGAGAGTGAGTATGGAGGGCAATTTCGACTGTGTTCGGTAGTTACAGCACTACTTTATGGTCAGGGAAACGTCAGACTTCATTCATCATATTTAGTATTCTGCTTCATATAGCCCTGCTGTTAGGTTCAGCTGTATGGAATTACAATACCGGCCACTGTAAATATTATTCATAAAATTAAAGCAGCTAATCGAGTTGGCACGCTCAAACCTACATTTTTCTATTATCTAAATTCGATTATTACCTGAGGTAGTCTGGCAGCTTTGGGAATGTTTACATTTTTACTCATTGACAATGATTTTCTAAAGGTCCTGCTAAGAATGTTTTGGTGATAATGTATTATTCTGTCGGGTTCTGTCAGAGCACTTAACACATCAGAAACTGACAGTGGGGAGGGGTGAAAAAGGTCATTTGACACAATAGCTCATGTTGGCTTTCAACCCTTCCTGACGTAAAGCAGTATGATAACAAAATGCATGGTATGGTTGACTCGTTCCAATATGTAAACTGCAATGAAGATAACCCTGGTATGCACATCCAAATTAGAGATAGATATGTAAGTGCTACAACTTGCAATTTATGCTGATGTTCTATTAATGCCGTGGATATTGTTAGAATCAAAAGACCATAGAAAGAATAGGAAACACGTTTGTCTGGGTAATCTCTATGAGAAGTCAAATATAATATCCCAATGCTCTACAATCAATCACATCTCTATAGTGTTGCAGACAATATTATAGATTCATCTTACTCTCATTGTAAGCTCTGTACATTTTGACATCTCTAGAGGTGGCCGGGGACCACTCGATTCAAGCAGACCCACCCCTACCTACCTCCACCCCATCAGCACCCCAAGTGAGTTCATTTCCAAATGTGGCCCTACTTATACACTCTATTGTCTTTACTCCCCAATGAATACATTGCTCCTGTTTCCCTTATATGCTTTATCCTGTTCAGGCTGTTGGTGAGGTAGATCAGAACTCAACTCTCTATTTCATATATCGCTCCCCTCAATCCTGCCTGCTTCTTTCCCCCTAAGCCATCGGTGTGAATGATGATAGAGAGGTCTCAGGGGGTAGAAGGTGGTGCACCATCTATTTGATCTCCGTACCAATGTCACATGATTTCAAGGTAGTTGGCATGGTAACCCGTGGATCATTGGGGTGGTGCTTGTTTAGGTGGCAGAGGCCACAGGTTGGTGAGGTGAACGCTGTGACCTGGCTTAGGCCACTAGCTGCTTGATACCCTTAAGGCCATAGATAACAAGGATGATGACATCTAGTCTCAAAAGAATAGTCAATAGCTGCACAACGTTGTGGCCCAATTCTGATGACTCTCTTCGAGGCAGCTGTGACCTGCACAGAGAGAAGAAACCGAGTCACAAGGGGAGTCCAGGCTATAAAAAGAGAGCCAGGGTCCCTTTGGCTCACTTTTCACACTGTCTGACTCCCCCTTCTAACAGCCTTGACTCCTTTTCAATTCGATCAAACAGAGTGCATGTCAGCTGAGGTGAGTCAATGGTTACCTGGACTCCCTAAGGGAGTCACAGAGGTGAGCATACAAAACGGAAATAGGAAACCCACTAGGTGACACTACTGTACAATGACTGTAATGCCATCTAGCATATATGGTAAGAAGCCATCTGACTCTGTTTCTAATCAGAGTCAAGGGTCCCTACTCCCTTTTCCCCCAAGGGAGTCAAACAGTTGGTTACAGTTAAGCCTGCTAGGTGGTAGCACTATACCTAAAATGGTAATATTCTGCATGTTCAGATATCTAGATCCATGTTATTTGTGACATTGATAATTATGCTGATACGTGTATATCATTGTAGCATCAACATGTAATGTCAGAATTACATTTTATGAAATAATTACAGTTAATTTAAAACTGTAGCATAAGCATGATGTATAAGGTATAGACACCCAATTTGTAGCAACATGAGAACGTTAAATCCCAAAAGCTCATATGCTCATATGTTCCTAATGTGCTCTGAGGGATCTTTCTGAGATCCCTCCTCCTTGTGAGGCATTGCACCAACATAATGTAGAACCATCAGCTAGGGAGACAGCTATTGAAATGGTTATATAGAGGGTTAGGGGGTAGGAATTACCTATAAATTATGACTCTCTATTCCAAAGGAGCCATCCTGTGCCTAGACTCCCTTTCTAAAGGGAGTTACAGCATAGACCTGGACTCTGTCTGTAGCGGGGAGTCATAAAAGGGAGTCATTTTGGAGGCAAAACCTGGGCTCTCTTAAGGGAGTCACATAACTCCCTTTTAAGGGAGTCAGGTTCATCAAGAGAGTCAGAAAGAGAGTCAGAAAAGGGAGTCATTCTGGAGGCAAGCCTGGACTCCCTTTTGACTCGGTTTCTTCTCTCTGTGTGTGTAGTTATAGGGACCTCAGATAAATGGGATAGTATAATATTGGTGATTTAGTCTCACAGTATGTGTTATGCCTTAGAAAAGGTCAACCTATTTATTAACATCACTGTATAAATATACAAATGTAAATGAGTATAATGTTGTTCGCCCAGGAGTAACTGTATACATAAAGGACAAGTAGCACATAAGCATTCATAGAATATCTCATACTCATAAGGCCGTATCATAGGGTGCATGTTCTGTAATAGATTAATAAGAATGTTAGTAGCTTCTGACTGAAAGAATACATTCCAGGGGAGTTGAGTCAATCATAAAATCGTGGAATTACTGATTATATTTTGTAATCCATTCTGCAATCAATCTGAAAATCACTGATGAACATATTATTTGCATCTGATACTTGGTTATGCCCAAATTTCATGAACAACCAAACCAGATTATATGAGGTGAATGACTACTAGTGCTAGAATACCTCCACAAAATACCATAAATGGCCTTTTGAAAATTTTTAAAATTGGAGGATGTTAGGGAAATTGATAGGGATCTAATGTTTATATTCAATATTATGGTGCATTTCAACTTCGGAAACATTTAATTTCTTGTACAATTCGGGACCATCACTCACTTCTTTTCCTTTTAATGTGGAGACTTTATGCATCAGATAATCACATCTTTTCAAATATCACGGAGAATGATATTGACAAATTCGAGGAGACCTGTCAATTTACTGCAGAATAGTCGAATTTGCGAGCAGGGTTTGTGAAACAAATTCCAAATAAATTAACAGCACTTTATCACCATTCACATGCAGTGTAATCAATAGAGAATAGAATTAATAAAATACATTGATCAAATGGCTTGTTCCCCTGAAGTAGTACATTATAAATAATTTAGATTGTGATCTCTAGTTCACCTCTGCTTTGTATAAAAGACACGAATAAAGACACGAAGATTTAGTCTAAGGTTATAGGGTTATGGGAAGGAAGGGATAAGTAAATGCAACTGCAACCTTTCAAGGATGGAAATGACACTAATCATATAGTTCCATATCTTCATCGTGATCTTTAACTCTTACTGATGTTAGCTGCAGTCCAGAGTAATATCTAGGTAGTTGTGCTAGTTGAGAGGTATTTAAATCTGAAGTTCCATACATAACCTTAACTTTATTCCCACGACCGTATCCAAGCCTAAAAAGAAAAGGTAGTAACGATCTGAAGTCCTCAATCAAATAACCTCTTAATTTAGCCCATTACATGATATGGGCTTTGCATGCACTCGTTATGCCTTCTCTCAGAGTCCTGTTCATAATCGGCACAACTTGTAGATCCTATGGAGCACTAATGGGGATGCAGAGGGGTCCCCCCCCCTCAGGTCGGAAAGTCGCCGGAATTAAAGGCCCAAAGTCGCAAAGTCGCTTTTTTAGACCATTTGTACTATAACCTAATTTGTTCAAAAGTCACCAGGTCGCTTAAATTATTGCACCAGGTCAAAAAGTCGCCTGGAAAACAGCCGAGGCTCAGTCTCATGAGTTTGTAACAGTTCAAACGTCTTTGACCGGTGGCGTCTTTGACCGGTGGCGTCTTTGTTCCCATAGAAATACAATGATCATGGCATATGCTTGAAGACTGTAGCCTCATTCTGATACAACCTAGTCATATATATAATATACTAAGGGAGTGCTCATTTTTTAACAACAGGGGGGGGGTGGTGGATTTGGGGGGGGGGGGGTGAAAAATTTGGACCCCTTGACCGGGGGGGGGGGTAAAAAATTCAGACCCCTCTTGGGGGGGGGGCAAAAAAATTCAACCTGTTTTGAGGGGAAAAGCCCGTGCGTTACTATGTATGCTACAAAGGGGCGCGAACGCGCGCGATTTTTCGGCCTGCCGGGGGGGGGGGTAAAAAATTTCGACCCCTCTAGAGGGGGGGGTGAAAAAATTCGCGCGCTCCGCGCGAAATCTCACCGCCCCCCCCCCTGTTGTTAAAAAATGAGCACTCCCTAACCATGAACCAAGACTCACAGCTAGACATAGTGGTCAAGATCCTTGAGAACATGGTATTTCTTGTTTGGACTTCCAGAAGCTGGGTAAGAATCCCATGTTGAGCAGAACTTTTGATATGCCTGACATACATTTTTATTTCTTTGGTTATTCTGATTTCTCAAGAAAAAAGTCCTGAAATAAAAAAGAAAGAAAATGGGGGTGCGGGGCGGAGCCCCCAAATTATATAACAGCAGCACTAACAAAACAGTATTCTTAACTTTGTCTAATGGGACAATTTTTTTTTTTGAACAAAGTTTAGCTTTTATTATCCATAGATATTCGATTTAGGGTTTACAATGTATGACATACAGGTGACTTCATATAGATGACGGTTAGAGGTTTATCAAAATTAAACAATTTCAAGTGCTCGAGTACCGGTATTACCTGTATATTCACACATGTTATTTATACAAAACATAATAATAATAATAATACAAGGTCTGGACAAAAAAGCCATGGTATGACCATATACAATGATAATTTTCAGGTCATACCATTTATGCACGCGTGACATTATCAAGATCGAGTTCAAATGATTAGTTAATGTGACAAGAAGGCAGCAGCTTACATGTTATTACAATATGAATCGATACTATTTAACTTTCCCCTTTAAAAAAAAAAATATATATATAAAAGCAGCAAAATTACAGTTTCTTTGGAATGGATGCATCAAGAGTTGCTCGTGCTTTGGCTTTAAAGATATCCTTGCATTCAATTCCTCTGTCTTCAGGGGTTAAATCATTCCATACTTGTCCGCACGTCACCTGTGGACTGTGCTCATACGATGTAGCATGTATTATGTTATAGAACAATAAAGGTGCCATATTTGCCCTTGTAGGTCTTTCAGCCACCCTTCTGTACCTTGTACCACTGTATGCTCTCTTATGTGCTAACAGTTTAACATGGTATTCTCTTCTTAAATCTAACATGGGTAGTTGAGCAGCTCTATGTACCTCAATAGTCGGAGTTAGTATGTTTAGATGTAAACAGGTCTTTAGACATTTATTTTGGATGCGTTGTAGTGCTTCCAGCAGATCTACATGTGTATTAGTATATAGTGTGTCGGCATAGTCAATCAAGGGAATTACATACGCTTTATAAATGTGTAACAAAACCACAATTGGCATCATTTTCTTTAGCCTGTACAACAGGATTGACTTAAATTTCAGATCTTTTATAAGGCTTTTTACATGTAATGAAAAATTTAATTCTTGATCGACTATGATACCGAGGTACTTATAAGAGATTACTTGCTGTAGTATATTTTCCTTCAACTTAACAGTGGGTTTAGGCAGACGTTTGAGAGTAGGAGCAGCAGCAAATATCATAACCTTTATAATCATTAACAGTTAACTTATTTATAGAAGACCAATGAGCAAACAGACCTAGAGCAGTATTCAAACGTGCCTCAACCACCTTAAAATCATTACCAGATACATACAAGACTGAATCATCAGCGTATAACATTGTTTTGTGATCGTCGTCAACCTGAATGCAGTCATTTACATATAATAAAAAAAACAAAGGACCCAAAATTGAGCCCTGGGGTACACCGCAAGATAAAGAGGCTTCCTCAGATTTAGTATTATTAGCTATTGTGGATTGTTTTCTATTTTTTAGATAATTTTTTACTAAGTCCAAATTTTTGTTTTTTATTCCATAATTTTCTAATTTTTTTTCCAGGATTAAATGTGACGAAACCTGGGAAATTGTAACATTGGGGGGAATAGCCATAAATGCTCTAAACGTGATATTTCAGGAGATATAGCTAAAAATGTGAATACTTAAGAGAAAATGACTTTAGACTAGCTTTTCCCAAGGAATCTTTTAAAGCTATTATCAGAATTCTATTTTCATTCTAAATTGGTCTTATCAGGAATGTAAAAAGAACGTTTTTAGCCTTTTTTAGCCCATTTGTTGACATTTGGTTGCCATGGCAACCACTAATTCATTCTTTTGGAATAAAAATTAATCCTATCCAATTGCCCCATCCATAAGGATTCCAGAACTGAAAATAGAATGCCAATATTCCTACCAGATCCAAATCTATGTACAATAATATGAATGTATTGTTTTAATTTCTAATAAATATGATTTATATGGATTATTTGAAAAAAGATTGATATGTGATCGCATTGCAGTCTATTCTGAATTCCGACATGTCCCTACCATCCCATGTTTGAGATGTCATTTCTCAGCAACTATTTCAAATATTTTGATGCTTGAAGCATCAAATTGTAGCTGGAGACATGAACTTAAATAAAGGTGTTTTCCCCTAATGTCACGTTTTCCCACGTTTTGTCACAAATAATTTACAGAATCGAAAGCTTTTTTGATGTCTATGAAGGCAGCCATTGAGAAGTTTCCTATATTTCTATTTAATAAAATGTCGTCAACAAAATCCGAAATCGTATCTGTGGTAGATTTACCTTTCTGGTAGCCTCCCTGAAAGGGGGACAGAATTTTGTTTTCATCTAGATGTTTGGATATTGCGGTGTGTAATAAGCGTTCAAGAACCTTGCCAGGAACTGGCAACACACTGATGGGTCTATAATTAGAGACATTAGTTTTTTCTCCAGATTTGGGTAGAGGAGTTACGACAGCTATTTTCCAACAATCAGGGATTTTGGAAGTAAGAAAACACAGGAAATAATCTTAATAAACCTGGTTGGGTTTGCAAGAACTGCGTCTTTAAATACACGTGTAGGTATATAATTAAGGGCTGAGGACTTAGTGCTGTCTAGATCCTTTACACATTTCAATACATCTGCATTATTTACAACAAAGTCAGGCATGACATTCTCACAGACCTTCCCCATAAAATACCAGGGGTCAGTGTGCTTTTCGGCTAACTTAGAACCTATATTGGCAAAAAAAGTGTTTATATATTCAGCAGTATCTTTCACATCGATAGAGACACCATTTTCATCAAGTAAATTAATGCAAGTGTTAGATGAACCAGATTTTGAGGGCACCATTTTTCGTATATTTTTCCAAAACCTTTTGCTGTCTTTTACAGAATTAGTACATTCTTCCTTAAACCATTTATCTCTGGCGTCCTCTCTTTCTCTATTAACAGTGTTTCTCAGGTCTCGAGCATTGTGCCAGTCTAGAATGGAGGATGATTTCCTAGCAACATCTAGCAAATCATTTTTATCCCGTGTTCTCTCTAGCAAATAGTTAGACATCCAGGGATCACTGTCTTCCTTAATTTTAAATTCACGAATAGGACAATTCACATTTAGCAGATTAAATAAATGCATTTCGAAAATATTCCAACATAATTCCGGATCTTCAGACGTATCAAACTCAGACCAATCACACTCTTCCATGGCATTTGTGAATGCTGTTACATCATAATTACGATAGGACCTGCCAGTAAAATACCTAAAACCCTTCTTTACATTTTCATGTTTCCTAATCATGTAGACAGGTAGGTGGTCAGATAGGTGTATATTTAGTAGGCCACAGGAAAGAATGTTATGACAATTTGTGAAAATCAAGTCCAGACAAGTATTATAACCAGCAGTAGTGGTGACGCTGTTAATCAATTGCACAAGGTTGAAGTCGGCTAGAGTCTCATACAATAAAATTTTCTCATTGTCATCGGTTAGCGCGTCGACATTATAATCACCAATAGCAACAATATCATATGAGTCAATCTCATGAACCTGCAGCAGTAGGGCTTTGAAAGTATTACAAAAGTTTAATAATACACCACTCGGTGGTCGATACACATTACAAACTATGGTATTTTTACCTTTGCCCTTTTGAACCAATAGCCATTGTATTTCTATATCAGGATTGCTGCGATTTAACAATCGAAATTTATCAGAAGAACATGATAAAGAATCAGATATATGTGCAATTAATCCACCTCCCCTGTGTATGCTTACTCTATCGTGTCTATATATATTGTAGCGTGTCAATTGATAATCAAAGTTGTCATCAGTATGGTTTAAGAAGGTTTCAGAAAATAATAGCACGTCAATCCCATTTCCATCTAGTTCATCCCTTATACCAGCTTTCTTGTTCCTTACACTCCTTGCATTTAAGTGGACAATGGAAAAACCCCTATTGAAAATATCAGCCGCGCCCCGAGAGGCAATGTGACAGATACCTTACAAGCCTATGAGCAAAGAATACATGGGTGCTGCAAAAATAAATAATAACAATAAAAAAAATCAAAATGTCCCTCCTAGGAGAGACAATGCCTCACCACATTAGGCCCTAGTTAACTAGTTGGCTATTCTAATATTTCAACAGAAAAAAAGGGGGGGGGGGAAATGGAAATGGGAGTGCGGAGGCAGAGCCCCGATTTATACAACAGCAGCACCAACTAAACAGCACTCTTAGCTTTGTCTAATGGGACAATGCCTCACCACAATAGGCCTTAGTTAACAGGCTCAACACCCAGTGGATGTGTGGTCCTGCTGCTAGGGTACATGGTACTTCTTTTTGGGATCGGATCAAATGGGGTTCAAACCCCTCAACATTTTTGAATAGCGTGACTCATTGGGCTCAAAAGGCATAAGCAGTACATAATACTATTGGGTGATGAGTATCATTGCATGAGTCCCAATGGAGCATTTGGTTAGCTGGTGGGCTCAATAGTTCTGAGGTTGTGGGTACGGATCCTGCTAGATACCCTGGCTTGCAAAGAGAAAAAAGAGGTCTTAAATATAACCACCTGCTAGGGGTGTATATTATTTTATACTGTAAGGCCAAGTGGGGGAAAATGCCTGGTGGTGAAATTACGAACTAAAGGGCACAAGTCTTGGTCTTTAGCTCAGCATACCTTAGGGAAATCCAGATTACAAGGTTGCAAGGTCGTCACAAAACGATAGTATTTTGAGAGTATCTTGCAATTTTGAGACTACATTGAAAATAATGAATCTCAAATGTTAGTCCAAAGTTAGTAGGTTGTACTAAGATTTTACTAACTTTTATACAATCATTAGCAAAAATTACGTGCCCAAAGTTCCTATCCTATCTTAGCATTTTGCTGCTAACCCTTAGCTAAAAGTTAGCATTGCCCAGGTAACCTGAACTTATGAGGCTACCATAAAATCCTGTGTACACCCGCATCTCACATATAATCCACACCCCGAGAATCCTAAACCTCTATTTAGGGCTTGAAAATTGTGATTTTAGTACTGTACTATACTTTCAAAATCCCTTGTATTACCTGCCCCTAGACCTGAGAATATTGTATAACCTGCACTAGAGGTTTGGCTCTAGTATAACCCACAGATTACACATAGGAATTTACAGTAGTCATTCATTAGTGATTAGTACATCTATTACCAGTCAGTGGCATGGCCCTGGTTAATATGCAACAACCACAGCATGAGTTACCTGTGCAATGGTAACTCCATCCATTTAAGCCAGTTTGTCTATATAACAATTGTTGTCCTGTTGAAGTGGCCATATAGAGACTTGAGGCTGTCTTTGATATATGCATTTTTCAAAAACACAAAAAAGGTGTCCCATTCAGAAAACCTCATTGGAATAGGTTGATCAGTTTGAAAAAAAATCTGGCTAAGTAGATACATACATACATTATGCTACACCCCATATCATATTCAAAATTAGAAAAGGTTAACTCTAAGCATGATAACAGGTACATAGACAAAGGTTCACGAGTTTTAGTCTGTTGAAAGGGTTATTTCACGAGTTGAAGGGGGGCCGTATTTCACGAGGCCGTAGGCCGAGTGAAATACAGCACCCCCTTCAACAAGTGAAATAACCCTTCAACAGACTTAAGCGAGTGTGCCTTTGTGTTTATTTTTTATCTTTTTCAATTCAAATTTTCAAAATTATGGGAGGGGGAAGCCTAAAAAAACATTTTCTAGGTCGTCCAAATGTAAACAAACCGCCATTTTTGATGACGTCATAGGGCTGTGCAATACGACCATGGGTTATTTCACGGGGGATGTGCAATACGGCGTTCTTTGGTTAAGTCAATGGGACTGCTGTATTTCATAAAAAATAAAATTACAATCTTATCATATAGATAAATATCTCATGATTTGCTTGTGCTGTCACCTGGTGTGGAGTTCCTGTGGGTGGCTCATTAGTAAAAAGTTAGTCATAGTTTAGCAAAATTTAGTTCGATTTGATAATGCTGATAAGTTAGTGGTTTTGACCAAGATATATAAGCATTGACCCCCGGAATTTTCAGTGTATCTCGCCTAACAAACCTATTATAACTAATAAACATAATGGATCATGATGGATGATATTATATCCTCTAGAGAATGCTGAAGACCCTGTCCTTGTTGGTGAACAAAAGGTTTTCAACAACTACTAAATGACATATTTCACAAGTGCAATCAGTACTGTTCCTATTTGACCACTTCCCCTAGTACTCACTAGATGGCACCTCTGAGACAGTTTTCCACTGCAGCTGGGCTGACATCCATGGTTTGACAGGCTAGTTCATAATTCTGTCACCACGTGGCAACTACGCGGCGTCCCCCCCCCCCCTTCATAAGGCCAGTCTACCACCTATTAATAGGAATGCATTAAATCTAGCATATGCGTGTTGCATAAAATAATTGTATTATTTATTCCCATAGATAAATGAATTATTTACATCATCTAAATAAAACAATTCAAAACAAAAAATGGACAGAAAAAAACCCATCCCATTTGCCATTGGACGACCGGCTTAAGTAGGTTTTCAACAGTAACTGTGGACAGTCGAGGGAAAAGGGTCCTCCAAGGTAAAAACTCAATAATTAAATTGATGTCATCAGCTTTCCATTGATATCTTTTGTCATCAGGTACCACTTCTAGATTTGAGTACTGGCTCTCTGAATATGTGTGGCCACTGTCCAATCTTAAATGCCAATAAGCTCTATCTTACTTTGTTTTAGAGATATTCCTATCTAATTAGCATTATTATGCTAATTACCAAAATTTAATATCCAAACTATTTTAAACATTTGGTTACAGATTTTGATCTAAAAATGGTATTTACATTCTGTTTTCAGCATAGACATTGTTGTAGGGCCTTCTATCAATCAATTTAAAAAAAAGATCAATTTAGAATGAAAATCATGTTTCCATGGCAACCAACATGTGCAAAAACACCAATTTAGGCCCAAAAACGTTCTTTTCCATTCCAAAATTTGGAATGTTTTGAAGAAAGATGGAATCTTCTAACGTGGCCTATCATATTCTACATAAAAATGTAATATAGATAAGTTTTTACTATATTTTGGTCCTTTTTGGCTCTATGGGGCCCCCTGGTGGCGAAAGTTGGTACTAAAAATCCCGCACGGAGGTCCCTTTTCCCCTGTTGATCCTGTTGTTACCATTGCAAAATTATTTTCATTCCGAAATAGAACTACACTGAAAATCCATAGATTGAAAGGGTTCAAAATTGACTGAGGGGTCAGTCAGTAGTGGCTAACCTAGGTTCATCATTGGTGTGTTGTATTTGTATACCACTAGTTGGGGCCACCTGTCATGACCACTCAGTGGCTCCCCCTGGAAATAAAAAGACTAAGGTGGGTTGGTCAGTCCTGACCAACCTGACAATAATAACTGACCTATGTTGGGCGTATAGGGATCCAAAAAATGACTAACTAGGTTAGGTACTAGTGACTGAGAGGTTGGGCGTATAGGGAGCCTAGGAATATCAGTGTACCCCAGTAAGAAGAATCGAAGCCTTATTAGATTAACCCTGAAAGGATCCGTATACTGTAAACTGCAAGCGAAAGCTGTGTTCTCAAGATGTTATTTGAGGAAATTATGTTTAAGTTAAAATGTACGACAGATCCTGTTTTGCTACACCCTCAGAAAAGTGAGAGTCATTGTTGCTAAAACTACCCTCACCTGAGAGTCAGGCAGTGTCTGACCCTCAGGTGAGGGTAGTTTTAGCGACAATGACTCTCACCTTTCTGTGTGTGTACTTAAGTATGTTTAAAGTTACAGACGTCCCAAGGCAACTGTAATCGGACGGAAATGGAATGGGAGTTTTCCACAATTCAAATCTGCAACTTCTGGTACAATTTGTCTAAAGGACCTCTAATGCAGATATCTCCTTTCATCAACTCAACAGCCTTATTCAATTCATCAGTGTCATCATCCCAAGGATTTGTTCATGTATCCCCCTTATACAGTTTCAGGTGATTCAGAACCTCATTCTAGTCTCACTTTACATCAGTATGCAATGACCTCTCTACTTTATTAATATGAAAACACTACACCTCTGTATGATAAAGTGTGATCTCTTAAATGGTATTCACCTTACCCCTTTATGTGTCGTTACACCATGGGGACAAGTCTCATGTCTCCCGTTGTCCTTCGGGTACATATTCTGTGTATTATGTCAAACTAATGGGGAAATCTGATCAGAAGAGAGTGAATCAGAACGGAGATATCGAAATATGTCATAATCAGGTCGGAACTGGGACCATGGTGTTAGGACGTACTAAATACATAATACACCCTTTCCATTGGGTATGTACCAAGATTATGGTACTGTGTACAATGAGGAATACAATTTTCGTGGGTGATTTTCTTTCTTTTCTTTTTTGAATACGATATTGAACACAACTATAACTGAAACCATTTAGCTTTAATGCTGTATTAAGGTGTGTGTGAAAAGAGTAAATTTATGCGTCTTGTGTAGGTCAGCTATGCTGGTTCAGATGTAGAAATCCTCTAAATTTCCCACATCTAAATCCATACTGATTTAATTGCGACTCATTATTTCAGTCTACTAGTACCATCTTTGGCATTTATTGAAAAACTCCCTTTGTATGTGATAATTTCTGCCAAATAAAAAAATCTAATCTAATCAGCGTGTAGGATAGACGCTGGCCGAGACTGCCATTGAAAGCTGCTATACCAGTAATTGGCACACTCAAACCCACATTTTCTTCATTTGTATCTCAGGTGATTGTGTAACCTTCCCGTCTTATAATCTGCCATTTATTTTGGCAATACGAGACTCCAATTCCAATTTTATTTATGTGCTGGTAGAGTTTGATTATTTAGCGTTGGAAAAGGACATCAGGTGGCAGCACTGAGTGATCTCCTACCTGAAAGCATTTTCATTGCTGATCTTACCAAGAGAGTCTATACTATAACCTGGTGTAACACTACAGATAGCGCTACCTTGTTGATATAATCAAGTGCTGGATAGAATGCTGGAGGCATTCTATTTTTTCTGATCTATATCAATTTAGCACAGGTAAAAGTCACAAATTAGATTCAGATCTTACAAGTGCACTGCATTAAGGAGACCCTTTGTAAATATACAGAAAGTGAACTATCTATATATCTGAGGTGGTATGGTAGCTTCAATACCCCTATAGATAATTCACTGAAAATCTCAGGGTCGTCATTTTGACAATGCCAAAACTGACAACTTTAGGTAGTCAAAGTGACCACCTTAGGTCGTCATTGTGACTACCCATCTGAGCCATTCAGACCAAAGTTGTCATAATGACGACCTTAGGTAGTCACAATAATTGGGTAGTCAGAATGACTACCTTAAGGTTGTTAATTTAGGTATTGTCCATTTGAAGACCTAAAGTCATCAGTAATGACAACTCTCAAGTCCTAGGTTGTCCCAATGACTATCCTATGCCACATAATTCTATTCCTCACTTGCTACCTATGGCACGCTACTGCCACCTGGTTTTAATATCTGCATAACTATATCTGTCATGAGATATACACTGGTGACAGGGAGCAGAGTGGTCTCTATACCTTTGGGGCAATCATTCTCACCCATTGGCAACTTATTTATAACAAGTAATGCTACTTAGTTCAGTCAAGACTAAACCAAATATGTGAAAAGGATGCCTCTCATTGAGAAGTGAACTAATTAGAGACTATATTCATACACCATTCTCCACTCCATCTGCCATTATTCATTATGACTACCTATGTCGTCATAATGACTAGGCTCCTTGCTCTGGGTTTTCAGTGTTATACTCACCCTACCACAATCATGCGGTAGTGCTACAGGACAGCAATCTGCAGCGGTCCTAAGCCATTCCACGCTTCACAAGCAGTACGTTGATGGTTACAGATTGAGATGGATATTGGGGTCTAGTAATGGTTGCTAGTTGGTGTAGAAAGAATGATCACCTCAATATGTTAGTGATAACTTAGTGTAAGAGTGGAGTCCATGACCTCTATATCAGTCTCCCCTTATGATGGGTAAGACCTGCCCATAACCATGATAATTATGATACTCATAAGTATATGAAAGTTGTGAGTTGTTCTGTAATGTGTAGAACAATTCATTCCTTTAATATACAGGAGTTGTATTGTTTTCTAACAATAACCAGAAGAGGTAGAACTTATAATGACAAACATATTTAGATACAGGCCTTGTTTTAACAGATATCTCAAACAACAAAAGCACACAGAGTTTGAAACAGCATAACATGATCACCTAATTATTATGCAAAGATAAATACATATCTTTAATCGGCTAATATTATGGAAATGATACATGCTGACTGAATGTCTCATTTCATAATATAACACCAGCCTTATGTTTCCTTTTCCAGAAGTCATGTTAGTCTTTCCCGCAGTGAGGCTTCGTATTTCTTTCATTACCAGCAATGTGGTGTTCAATTTATAAAGTGCCTGAATGCACATAGCACATGTTATTATTTTCTCTCTTCTCCTTCATATATGAATATTCAATGCTGTGCAGTTGATGTGCATAATATCAAATTCATAATTATGAAGATTTTACTGATAGAATGTGGTAAGTTTGTTAAGGTGCATTATAGTTCTCTCCATACTTAATAGTGCTGCCACCTTTTATGACACAGGGGAGGCATATGCAGAATTCAGGTTGAAGAACTACAACTTCAAAAGCAGATCTATGTAGAATTATTACGTTTATTTACGTTTAAATGAGGTAGAAAAGCGTAAATCATACTTAAACGTTTGTAGAACGCAAATAAACCTTAACTCGAATTTCAGAGCTTTGGTTAGCCTGTACTTGGCCCATAGTTCCGTCGTAGGACTGTTTGAGGCTAACCTTTGGTTGAAAATGTACCTAGGTACCTGGATTTACGTAGGGTGTTGACTGGGATTGGATGCCGTCCATGCATTAAAAGCTCTGAAAGTGGGGCTCTTCATTGTTAAACATTTTCATTTGAGATGACTGTCAATTATCATAAATGCTGTCCCGGGATGCCGTCAACACTGTAAAGAAATCCTACCTTTAGAAAAAAAAAAGGACATGATGATGATCGGAGGAAATGGTGAGCAAGTGCTATATGAGAATGATTGATTGTGATGATTGGTGGAAAACAGGAATGGTACCTTTATGGTAACCTGTAAAAGATGACCAGGGATCCGTATGGGCCCTGTAGACCTGCTGGCCAACCTTCGGCTGTGTTGGTTTTAAAACTATATCATCACCATCATCATACCATAATATAGCCCCACATCCACAATGTATCCGAGTACTGCATGGGCAACGTCAACTCTGAAAACCTTAAACATCACACTTCTATGTTCAATTTGATAATGCCGTTTCCCTGTCTTTGGCCTGAAAAGAAACTGCTAACCAGATCAACTTATGTACTCCCAATAAGACACTCAACCCTTTTTATTACACCTTAACTATTCCCCGGGACTATTCCATTCAAAATGATTATAAGCCAATTAGCAGGCTGAACACTTAAAGCCGCAGTTCTTACTGCACGTGCAGTAACAGTCAGAGCTCAGTCGGGACAGGTACTCAGCCGTATATATATAGGGGCGCTGGGCCTTTAAATACAATCAATGTAACTCAAATCATTGAATCTATCAGAACATGCACATCAATGAGGTATTTATGATTAGCTTGGGTCATGCACCTATATTTAGTATATGAACCAACCTATTTTAATAAGTGGCAGTTTATTAGCAGATGTCACATCGTATCTCATCACCTTAGTGGAGGAGCCTTTGTAGATATTCCTCTTCAACTGACCTCGCAACTGTACCAGGCATTATGACCTGACCAACTGACAGAGTAGCCTATGTTGCCAATGTTATCATGTATGATAAAACATTACAAACTGCAGCAAGCACAAAAAGTTTTTCTGATGTCATTTCTGGTCTGTGTCATCACACCTTTCAGATATCTAGCTGTGAATTATTTCAACATCACTGATATTCCTAGGCTCTCTTTACGACCAGTCTCTCAGACACTAGTATCTAACCTAGTTAGTCATTTTTTGGCTCCCTATACGACCAACCTAGGTAAGTTATTATTGTCAGATTGGTCTGTACTGACCAACCCACCTTAGTCTTTTAATTTCCCGGGGGAGCCACTTAGTCAACTTAGTGGTCTTCATTGTATCTTACAGGTGGCACCAACTAGTGGTACACAAATACAACACACCAATGCTGAACCTAGGTTAGCCACTACTGACTGACCCCTTAGTCATTTTTGAATATAACTTTGCCATGGTGACTAACACACATATGACGAACCTAGGATAGTCTGTACTGACTGACCCTTTCAAGTTATTGATTTTCAGTGATACTATATGCTTAAGTTGGCATAATACCTTCATCGTTAGTTCTCACCACAACCAGCAGATGGCAACTAAAAATCTAGTCACAATGCCAGATATATAGTTCTTCAGAGACACACTAGAGGGGGCTACTGTGTATCAACTGGGTCGCATGGTGACGTTCGTAAAAGACCATAGCGATGGATGCTCCATTGGGTATTCCATGAACTTTAGCAATAATGGACCTTCTCCATTCCAGCATGAAGTCACTCAGACTTCCAAGTGCAACACTTTGTAATCACATGGTTGTGTTTTGCGATTAAGGCCATGGAAGAACTAAGTAAGAGGCCGAGGTCGAGTTTATAGAGTCTATGATGTATGAACGCTGCTGCGACCTATAATATTTTTTTACAATTTGCCCCAGTTCCATATATACTACATGTAGTAGGTCTCAAATAGGGAATTCCCCGAGGTCAGTCGGTGCATCCTTACTGAAAGACTGACTCCGCACAGAATACCAGATGAGTTCTGGGTGGTCAAAATAGTTAGGGGATTTTCTAAAATTCTGTTAAAAATCACAGGTGCCCCTATATAAATTCTAAATCATATGACATGCAATAAAACATGGTTCTTGGAGGTAAAGGCCTTTGTTTTGGGGTGTATCTGAGTTGGGTCTGAAATGAATTTATTCACTGCAGAACTGGCCGGTCATGGAGGTTTGTAGACATTTGGGAGTGGCATTTCAGATTTTCGTGAACAAAGTCTCCTTATACTTTAATAGATTATGTATGAAGGTTCATTGTAGTGACGTATGATAGACTTTTCCTTCAATACCTCCTTATAATACAATTTATTGCATGTCATGCTATATTAAAGTATAGTGGGGGAGTAATTCCCTGTCTGAGACCTGCACCAGATACAGTTATATAAACTACAATGTCTGGGGGATTATTGAAAAGTTAATCATTCAATTGGTTTAGCTTAGTTTTAAATGTTTTGGGACAATTAGGCCTACTGGGGTGTGCAATGTTGGTTGAAAATCATTAAAATCCACCTTTTTGGGGTAATTGACAGCAACAAATTTGAGGATTTATTATGTTTAACCTATAGAATCTATGAAAATGGGCCTAGGTTCATAGGAGGTGCAGTTTCTACTATTGAATAGACCCTATTAGGAGCACAGATTCCATTTCCCCATAATAATCCAGGTTTGGGGCCAGCAGAACAGTTGTCGGTGTGATTTTCTGCGTAAAGCATAGCTCCGACAGGCTCTCTCCGAGCATCAAGAGCTGTCCATTGGCAGTTCATAGCAAGCTACACATTGTTCTGACATGCATATTTTTTTCAATGAACATTGCCCAAATATGTATGCTTAAGAATGAGGTCAGGGATTGATAATATGGTATGCCATTGTGGTCAAAATGACCACTTTTTCATGAATTTGTAGGATTTTGCACCCGATTATTGCCATCCTTAATACATAGTCATGAGAATATTCACACAATTCAATAGAGGGCAATATATTTATTGATTGTAACATCATCAGCAGCCCCTTAGTAACCTGCCTGTGCAATTTTATGGCTCTGTCAGCACTATTTCCTATAGAAATTCATGTTTTAGCCTATAGAAGCTCAGTCCAGAGGTCAAGGGCTGGAAACGCTACTATTTAGGTTGGTAGTTTGACATAAACAAGTCTCTGTATTATAGGAAAGAGTTGCATAGGGCCAATAAAAGTTCATATTCATACTTCAAACACACAAGGGCACATGAAAAAATGATTTTCAGAAAATATGAAAAGCACGCCTCTCCATGCAGGTCTCAAATAGGGAATTCCCCGAGGTCAGTCGGTGCATCCTTACTGAAAGACTGACTCCGCACAGAATACCAGATGAGTTCTGGGTGGTCAAAATAGTTAGGGGATTTTCTAAAATTCTGTTAAAAATCACAGGTGCCCCTATATAAATTCTAAATCATATGACATGCAATAAAACATGGTTCTTGGAGGTAAAGGCCTTTGTTTTGGGGTGTATCTGAGTTGGGTCTGAAATGAATTTATTCACTGCAGAACTGGCCGGTCATGGAGGTTTGTAGACATTTGGGAGTGGCATTTCAGATTTTCGTGAACAAAGTCTCCTTATACTTTAATAGATTATGTATGAAGGTTCATTGTAGTGACGTATGATAGACTTTTCCTTCAATACCTCCTTATAATACAATTTATTGCATGTCATGCTATATTAAAGTATAGTGGGGGAGTAATTCCCTGTCTGAGACCAGTAGGCAGCCTCTTTGTTGGCAAGGATATAAGCACAGAAAACCCCTCCCTCTGCTGTACCGGCCATGTCGTGGGGTTACTTCGAAATCAAAACAGTTCGCATTGCAACTCGTGATAGCACAGTCTCCTGACGCTACTAGTATCTGGTACATTTTCCATCAGCAGGAGATCCGCCAGGGGCGAAATGGTCAGGGTAGGGGTCTGCAGGCGTCAGAAACACACCCAAATGCTGTAAATCTCAACATTACAGGGTCTATTTGTGTGGGCAATGGGAGGATCATGGGTTCGAATCTAGACTACACGTAGATTTTGAAACTTGGACGATAACTAGTTTAGTATTTAGGCTATATTTAAACAGGTCAATAGCCGTATCTCGACTTTTTTTATTCCGACTTTCCATTTTTGTCCTTGTCCTCCACGATAGGATAGCACAGTATACTATATTCGTCGTTAAAAAATGCAGTTCCAATTGTTTAACGTTTTTCCATGTGGCCCGACTATAGCAACAGCCAAACTGAGTATGTTAGATAAGAGGCGCATGTCTAATAGCAACGAATATGGTGGCAAACTACCTGTTATGGGGGGGGGGGGGGACTTTTCAGACTAATAAAAGCCACAATACCTTTAGTAGAAATCTGATCTATATGAATTCATTACTTAAAATATTGCATCCCTAGGGTTAAAATGTCAGCAATAATCTTCTATCAGCTATATGCCAAACAAACAAGATACCATAAGGATTATTTCTAAAAATGTTTATTCATAATAAATTACACAATCGATGAGTGATCTATATGTGTGAAGCACATTGCCATGACAACAGTACAGCAAGTGACGTCCCCAACATGAGACGTAACGTCATGAACATTATACATGATAAAAGTACAAAATGGAGAGGACTATCCTGCAAGTCACTTTGTGATTATATGGTAGTATATAGAATATATTACAACAGGTCTAAGTCTAAGCTATACAGTTAAAAGCAGCCTCACACTTTGGTACACATGTATTCACCGTTTATACAGCCATTTTGTTTTGTCATGTTATATCATTAATTAAAAGGGGCATACTAGTATGCCAAGATTAATTCAATTTTCAAGGTTTGAGTGTATGTTTCTGTGTGTACTGTTGTTTGTATTGGTAGTGGAATGTATGTTGATGAGTATTTTGTATATGTAGTGTAGTCTTGTTTGTATAAGTGGTTGTGTAAATAGTACCAAGAAAGGTGTAGGCAATGGTTATAGGGGTGATAGCATTTGACACTATAATATATACACCTTGAAGTTCACCCTTGCATCAGACACGCCATGCTACGTAATACATCTCATTTGGCCACACATATTTTTACCACCCAAGTGAAACATAGACATAAAACCATTATCGTCAGTTTTCTCACATTTATCCAGAAATATAAGTGGATTTCACTTTTACACATTAATCATTAAGACAGTGTAATTGCTTGCAAATCAGAAATGTGATGTGTACTTAAATGTGATTTATGTTCTTGATGTTACTATCTTTATGATCAAATTTGGGACGATGGCTTTCTTTTAATGAAATTATTTTGTTATAGAAATAAAAATCTTCCTTTTCATATGTATATTAGGAAATCAGCTTAAGACATGGGTGGACACACGCCTCACATTGTTTATTTCTTATAGTACACACCAGAATAGTGTGTTATCTGATAAAATATACATGTACCTAATAGACGAGGGATGCCAATTGAGAATATGGCTCATATTATAGTTAAAAGTAGTAAGATAAGGCAATCAAGTAAGGCAATTAATGACCTTGACATTGGCTTTACTTGCATATCAAAATGACTGATGCTTATTCAACAACACAATACAGTATGCATATTCAGCTCTCTGTATTTAAACATTATATTATTGGTCCCTTAATGCAAGGTTTGTGTAAAATGAATGTATGACGTGCAAGGTCGGTCTGATCAAATAAGCATAATATAAGCATCTGCAGAAGGGTTAGTAAAATTTATTAAAAACTACATTGCTGCATATGTAACCAAAAGTAAGTGGAATAAATATACAGATATAGATCACGTGATATAGTACATATATATAATATATGTAAAATATGTTAACAACAATATTCATCGACTTAGTCATATGAAGCATGAATGGAATGAATTAAAGGAATTTACACTAAAACCGATGAGATTTACAATGCTCAGGAACGATTATGATGAAGTTATTTGAGCAACCTGGAAAATCTGATGTACTATGACGAAAGTATAGGCTTGCTCAGGTTGATATGACTTTGTGCTAATAATGGTGATGTTAAAATTAATTTTATGTTCAATTCTACACTGAACACCTGTCACAAATGAATAAATGGTCTGAATGGAGACTGAATGAAGTGTGCTTGAGGTCTTTTGGATCCTGACAAAAATGTAAGGCCTCATCTGACTGTCTAAACGCTTTCATTCCTGAATACTCACTATAACCCTTCTCACCAACAATACTGCAGTACTACCTGATTGATAAGCAATGTAATAAGCAAGAAATATAACACAGGGTTTAAACAAATCTAGTATTGCAACTGAAAATAACCATTTAACTGTATATCTAGTAACAACAAAATTTACAAAAAGAACATAACCTATGCTACCCAGGCATTATACTTCTTCATGAATAACAAAAACCATATCCTGACCCCTTAACTGAACAACATCTTTCTACATGGCATTTTTAAGTGGATAATAACATATAAGGTAATTATAAAATCTCCCCATAATGATTTGTTTTAACTATGCTGAAACTCTGATGACTAGGGTTTGGTCTGCCCAGTATACAGTATTTTTGTATTTATCGAAGAGGAGGGAAAGGTACCGACAATACATTGAATGCTCGTGAGGTGCTTATGTTGATTGATGTATTTGAGTAATCACAATTAGGGAGTTTACCTAGCCAAATAATAATGGAAATTCTTGGACAGCCATATCTGTTTATTGGCCACATGAGTTGGATTGCTGTAAAACAATTCATTTCACCTGATCACATCATGCCTCAGCTTGAGTTGGTAATTTTCAGTAATAAAACTACAAAGGCAATGTCTCCCAGGTCAACTGATTTCTCATACCAAGATGCAATCTCACTCATGTGGTCCTAAATTTTCACAGGAGATTGGTAACCTAATCATGATCACATTGATGTGATCAGACCCAAACAAAAAACACATGAGCAGTTAAACCAGGGCAGTAACATTCAAGTGGGAAAACATTAGTGGTCAGACTAGGACAGTCACTTGGCTAGGTCACAAAGGTCATGTTTGAGTGGTAATATTCAACCTTTTGACCTAGAGTCACACCAGAGAGGTCACACCTGAGTGCCAATACTGGCCTCAATCTGGGGCCCTAGCCGCACTTTGTTGGTCTTCTTGACGGGTGAGTTTTTGTCAGCACCGAACCTCTCTTCGAGGAGTCGGATCCGCGACTGCATAGCAGTAGACTCTTGTTTTACACGGTCCTCAGTTTTCTTCTCCACTTCCTTCAGCCTCCGCTCATACCACTTCTCCATTTGTGCAGAGACTGTGTCGAAAAAGTGTCTTGTAACATGCAGTGGGTCTCCAGTACTTCCACCAGCATCGCTCGCACCACCGGATGTGCCATCGGTCGTGATCGAGCTATTAGTTGCTATGGACACATCATGTTGGTCACTGCCTTGTAACCGTAGCCCCCCTTGGTTGTAGGCCTTGCCTCCATAACCAGAGTCTGGGTTGCTACCTGAGTCTGTTTTAGCATGGTGCACCTGGGCCAGGATGGTGAAAGGTCTTTGTGAGTCCTGGTGGTGGTGGCCCCCTAGTGGGGAAGGTGGGTGATTGGGGTGGGATGGGGTGATAGGCAGGTAGTCCATACTACTACCATTACCCACCTGACTCTCATTGACCACAGGGGACAGGTGGAGGGCATGCATGTGGGCATTTAGTGCTGGTACACCACCATTGTAGGAAATACCCTCTGCCTCATCGAAATGGCGCGGCGTGCTCACCGCAGGGCTAGGCCGTATCCACTCTGGTAAAGGCCTATCAGGGACCTCCGTAAAGCTGTCATTTTTGGTGGATTGGCCTTCTGGGCTATGTCCTAGTGGTCTACCTTTCATACCCTCAGTCCTTAACTTGCCCTCAGTTGGCCGGTCATCATGCACCTTGAGCCCATTGTGGCGACCGTGTGGGGGTCTACCATGAGTCCGAATAGAGCGGTAATCACCACCTTTAGCATCCTGCTGCATCTTTTTCAGTTCATGCGCAGCACGGGCCTTCCCTTTGGAAGCCTTCCGCTTGGGATGACTCGAAGACACTGATAGCGTCTCATCTGAGCGCGACCGGAACAAGTTTGTCTGATGGAGGCCATCGCGACCAAAGTTGAAATTGGAATTGAGCAGGTAGTCACAACCATCATCATGACTAGTGTACTGTCGCTCAAAGCCTGTGAGGCGTGCGTCCACCCATGCCTTAAGCTCAGTGCGAATACAGTCCTGCTGTACCTCCAGTTGCCGCTCAGTCTCGAGTCGCTCAGCTAGAGCACGACTCTCGAGCTGCTCGGCACGCTCCTTGCGCTCAGCTTCGAGTCGCTCCTTTGTGAGTTTATCAATGGAGTAAACTTGCTGAGCCGTACGTCGGTCCAAGTGCTCCACACGTTCGCCCAGTGTCCGGTGACTGGCATCTATGTGGTCATAGAGGTTGGCCCGGTCTGCCTCGACACGTGTCTCCAGTCGTTTCACTAGTGGTGCACAGGAACACTGCGGGGTGAATCCCACTGGACCCTGCAATGAATAAATGAGACGATTGTGAGAATTAGAAGTCTACATATGATGCTTACTAGGTTTTGTCATTAACATATAAATCGTCACAGATTGAGCACATAGTATAAAACACCCTTTTTTTTTCTTTTTTTTTTAAGTGTTTTATTGGGTTAAAATAATACAATTACAAGAATGCATTATACCTAGCTACCGCGCATTGCGTTTTTTACGCTAGGGCCCTTTCAGTCGCTATTTCATTTTACATGTTTCAATAAAATTTACGGTATGGCTACCATTTATAGTTGTATTTCAATCCGTAAGGTGTATTGATAAAGTTTGGTAATTATCATTGCGTTACATACTTTTCTAACAATAATGAGATGAGATGAATGAGAGTTTGTGATAATCCTTGTACATGAGTAACATGTTATCTCTTCAATAAAATGATGATTCTTACATAAAACAGTCGTTGTAATTTTTCTTAATTGCTAGTTTAAAAGCAGATAAGTCTGCTATTAGTGTATACTCAGGTTTTAATTGATTCCATCGAGATATGGCCCTATAAATAACACTACGTATACACTAAATACTAAATACTCTATGGCTAAATACTCTCTGAATATGCTATATTGAACATGGAATTATGTTAGTTGATAAATCTACAGGAAATATGCCATGAAGCAGTCAAATCTTAACTATTCTACAGACACCTACCTGTTTGATATTGCCAGCTAGATCACGGTAATATTTAATTCCTTGTTTGTTGGCGTACTGATGCATGACCCCCGTCACCGACTCAGCCCCACTCAGCGTGCTCGTGCCCCGCGCCTGCGCAGTGCCCCCGCACGCCCCCTGATGACGGGCTTGTTGATCCCTATAAGCGGCCACCAGGTGGGCTGAGGCAGGCACATTGTCAGTAGTAAACTGGGAGGGGTTGTAGTGGGTGGAGGAGACCTCTGATGCTGCTGTTAGAGCTGGGTTTGACCTCTCTATCTTCTCCTGCGGGTAGGGGATAAATGGATGGAAAATGGATCAATGAGCATTCAGCATTGGGGAATATCTTGGCAACTGGCGTATGTACTTTCTATATATATATTTATTTTAAGATATGACGATAGCTTTTCTTAACAATAGTGATTTTACTTTCATCATTGTTATATCAAAGTTTGAGAAGTGTCAAGGAGTTGATCAAGACTTGAACAAAATATCTACTGTACAATCATTATTTCCTCTATATATAAACTTACCTTGGCCTTTTTTCTCCGGAAGAAAAATCCTCTCTTCTCCTCCTTCTTCTCTCCCTCTGCCGCGGCCCCTTTGCCTGCCTTAGTCGCTTTTGACTTCCCGAAACGCCCTTTCTTGTCCTTGACCTTGGGCTTGGAGGTGACGATGAGGATAATTTCCGGATGTTCCTTTCTGCGTGCCACATCAACTGCCGTCTCGTTCTGCTTGTTCCGGATGTTGACATCTAAAGGAGAGTCACACAACAGTTTGGTGATCTTACGCCGCTTCAGGGCAGCCGCTATGTGTAGCGCAGTGTCACCATTCTGAAATTGAAAAGAATCAATTTTATTTTCTAAGCCTTTTGACAGAAGATGTTAATGTCTTGATGATTCTTTTTGTATATTGGCAGAATTAATTAAAAGAAAGAATTTAAAACTGACTAAGAATAAAAATATATTATTCCTATTCTAGCTGTGAATTAGTTGAATTGGTTATTGCCCATTTTCAGTGCAAGATAGATTCCTCACCTTGTTCTGCTCGTTGACGTTAGCCCTGGCTGAACAGAGAATCCTTGTGACACCAGCATGACCGTACCGTGCCGCGGTGTGTAGCGGCGTGTCTCCGTACTGAAAGGCAACATAACACTTGAAATAAGGACACTGATTGAATAATAGATATTCCACGTGTTTGAAAAAATACCTACTAATACCCTTGTCTCATATCAACTGATGTTCTATTCGTGCACCCATTGTTATCGATATCAGAAACATAGATATATTTTGCATTAGAGTCGATCACTCTCTTCCTCGGTCAAAAATATTCTCTTTTACTAGTGTTAGAATGCTCTAGTATATTTATAGCTATGAGTTAGTCCACTTACATTGTTCTTGTGGTCCGGGTTAGTGTTGGAGTATAGCATAACCCGCGCACTCTGGTTGTGGCCATTCTGTGCCGCCAAATGCAGAGCCGAAAACCCAGCCTGCGAAAAAAGAACAAGTTAATTGGCTGTTAAAAATTTATACACAAATAAATACGATGCATTATTTATTTCTCACATAAAACTGCTCAATGGAAATTGGCATTGCTGATTAGGAAGTATGCATAGTTTATTCAAAAATGCCGAGTTCATTTGAAACTGCCAAAAGTCGGGAAACTATCAAATAGCTTAATCATGGATTAGGCCTTACATTTCATCATATCCTTTTCAAAAAAGTGTAATGTTACATTACTATGTACATACCTTGTTTGTGATGTTGACGTGTGTTCTCTGTTTAACAAGCAGTTCCAACGTCTTACTGTAGCCGTTCCATGCCGCCTCGTGTATAGCAGCGTTCCCATGCTGAAACAACATAGTACACTGTAACAACCCACCTCAAACCATATTAAATACATGGGTCTATCATATAGGATTAATTATTTCTTTCAGTATGATTCCAATGTTTAGGCTACAACTAAACACTTTTTCTTTAAATGATCTCTTATTGCAACGTAGAAATATGTACATCTGTATGCATGTTCACTATACACCGTTGAAATTAACTTATTTATAAATAGCCTGCCTCGGCATCCACTCAGACCTATAGGAATAGGATATATTATGGGCACAGAATGGGCCGTCTTTTTATAATTATGCACTAATAAGCAAAATTATTTGAAGAAAATGAACAACTCCCAGAATTAAACTAATTTTGAAAATGTGAAATACCGTCCCAGATATATATAGTGGTGGGAGGAGGAACGAACTAGTGGCCAGTTTAGTCAGAATGGCCTATAGAAACAGGAGGGGTGACTGATACGTAAGGAAAAGAAGTTCCCATGAAGACCTTCACAATTCTTTTCTTAATTTAGAGGAGACGTGGAATTCAGAAAGGTACTTTTGCTTAGTTTGGTTTCTTATATAATATAGTTTCTGACTTTTTGATGACATGCTGATTAGATATATATCTGTAAGTAAACAGTAAAATGATTTGATAAAAATAATTTAGTTTTTAACTACTGGTAGTCTAGGTGTTGGTTTACAACTACTTCCTATAATGTTTACTAGCAATAACCTTCTTTTTAACCATTGATTTTTAGCCAAATAACTGGCATTGTTCTTTCACCAACAGGGACCCAGGACACTGTTACCAGGGTAACTTTGCATTCTATGTTATTTATAATTATTTAAAACATGTTTTTACATTCTACAAGCAACTACAATATACATACAGCACTGGTGCCTTAGAACCCCCACATTCCAACACATTGGGACACACATGCAGGCAATAGCTAGGGAGGTTTGTTGCAGAGAGCGCACACATTAAGTTATCATATCATTTGTTACTTGTATAATTTGCATAACTGTATGGTTTGCATTGTTCAATTCTAAATTTCAATTTCACCCTTGAATGTAAGTTGTGATGACACAACTCGAAAACCACTGTTTCTATGTTGATCTTATCCCCAAAGAATCTGTCATCCTTGACAGAACAAAAGAATTTTTTTATAGTTTCTTCTCTAAGATTGATTTCTCAGTATTTACAAATAACAGCAAGCAAATGATCAATTATAAAAATCATTTTTAGCCCCATTTGCCTTCATCTTGTGAAAGAAAAGGTCTGGATAATTTCCTCCCAGGGGTTCTTTCCGTTATGTGCCTATCAAAGCCCCTACACACAATCCACCCTGAGCAGCCACCCACTCAGTCAGCAACTCAACTGACTGAGTGGGGAGCAGGTGTGAGTAGTTGGGTGGCAGGGTGAGTAGCTCATGGTAAGTAGTAGCAGGTGTCAGCAGCAGAGAGCTGGGAGCCTTACCACCTCATCCTGACGGTCCACCAGGCAGCCCTCAGCTAGCAGGGCCCGCACCACCTCCAGGTGACCCTGCGCCGCCGCACGGTGTAGGGCCGTGTACCCCAGCTGTTAAAGAGACAAGAAAATGTAGAACATTAACTATGGAATTTAATGGATTTTTTTTATTATCATTTTTTTTAAACCATCTTTTTATTGATCGCTCATAACACGTGAATACAAAATGTTATGATGTTACTTGCCTATCATGGTAAACTTATTTATGAAAGTGTGATTAGAAATTTAGGTTATTTGTTTCACAATACGTATAAGGTCTACACATTATTTAGATTTATATCAATTCACAATTCCTACTTTGCTGGCAATAATAATTATAACTGAATTGAGAAAATGAGCAGTTTGAAACGTCTGGTGATTGGAAAATGAAATGTCTGGGTTTGATGTAGTGAATCAATCTATCACATAGGGGGCATCTCCATTTAATAGGCCCCTGGCTACATTCTCTCAAATATAAAGGTATGGGTATGGGCAATAGCTATTATGATTACAGTGGACCATGCCTGTGCTATATGATATTTGGTACGAGCAATGACATCCATGTAAGTCTATGGTACTGGTAGTTGGTGACCAGTGAGTCCCATATCAATACACCCCCTGGTGGTCAAGGCTTGTACACTGCCCAGGGGCCAGATGTTGAGGGTGTTGTCCCACTTAACTGACCACACCCCCACCACACCCACGTGCTGACCACGTGACCTAAGGTCAACTGACAGGTCTAAGGCCATGTGACCTGACATTATACTATTTATAGTGTTTACCAGCATGAATGAACAGCCATAAATGTGTAAACAATTGACCAGAATGTAAATAAAATGTGTACAAGAAATACAATGGTCTGGCCTGTTAGTTTGCCACAAGATAGCTAAAAGGATCAAGGCAGGTCAAAAGTGTATTGGGTCTTGCAGATTCGCTATAGGCTCCTTCATAATTATAATTAGTGATAACAGTATAATATATTCTATATTATAGACACAGGCTATTTTTTTAGCCACCCCCTCCCCCCCCCCCCCCCAGAAATCATTGAACGTCCTCCATGGTACTCTCTGAAGTAAGTCGGGTATCGACAGCATCACTGAAAATGTACCCGATAACACTGAAAACCCCTACTTCTAATGTCTTCTATTATAGAGGGGCAACCTTTGAAATCCCTATTTTCAGGGGTCAGGTGGTCAGACAATGGCCGCATGGGGGACGCTGACCATGCACCATGACAACACTGGTGGCGCCACCTAGCAGTAAAACCCGTCCCCTCTGGGGGTCACGGTCTCACGCCCACTGCCCCCAAGGGGTAACTCCAATAGCCCCAGTAAATACTCTATATACTGTTAACCTACTTTCATAAAACCACCACCCCCCTTTTTATATAGCCACTCACCCTTTCAGATTATAAATAAATTTGATTCTGGGACCCCATTTGATCAATTCCTCCTATTTTTGTTTGTCTCCATGCAGTACAATGGACATAATTATTTCATTATTCATTCCGTTTTATATTTACCTTTATCCCTCTATTAATTTATTTCATATTTCATATTGCAAGCTTCAACCCATAAGTCCTATCGATATTTACGATGCTTACATACATGTAATATGAAATCGTGCGCTGCAGATTATAAAATTTGTCCAGCCTATTAGTATCAGTAAACACATCACTTAGTATGTTGACGCACGCAACCACAAAACCACAACCCCACAAACACCCCCATCACCCTGCCTTCCTCATCACTACTGTCCTCTAGATGGGGTCACACACTACCCTTAACACCACCCTTAAACATTTAAGAACACACCCCCACCCCCGCCCTTAAAGGGTTAAAATACACAAAGGTTAATGAATCCAATCCCTGCACTCATTTGTCTCCCGTTAATCACACAGTTAATTACAGGATCCGATCCCTGATTGATGAGGCGGCAAAGAGGCCGGGTGCCGCGCTGGTCACCAACCAAACATTAATTGTGTCTTTGTTTCTGCAGGTATAATAAATCATGCAATCAGTCACCCCATAGGCAGCGCACGGGTGGGGATGAGGGCTATGTGGGACTGATTTTTTTTTTTTTCTGATACTGTTTATTTTGTTTCTGATTTTTAACGCAACCCTAGGGATGCGTCATCCCGTTTTAACTAACAGATAAAGGTAAAATTAAGAGCCATACTAAGATTCTAGTATTTAGATATACATGTAGTTACTTTCTGAGAACATCTTGTATTTACCACAAAAGAAATGCCCTATCTTGTTTATTGTTGTAGTAAAATCTGACTTTGTTTTCTTTGTGACATTTTCATATTCTATATACCGTTAACTCATTATATCAATCATGTTCTAGCCCAGGTCAGGGGAAGTATAAAGAACTACTACCCCGTGATTGCTGGTCCTCAAAATGAACAGTAAGGCTTTACAAACCACTCAGCCCTTGGCAGCTGGTTATATTAGCAGTAATTATTTGCTGGCTTTGGTTACTATGAAGGTCTCTCTAGAGTGCTTTGTCCTACACAGACAGAGTAGAGGGTGTAGGGCAGGGCTGGAGGGGCACTCAGGAACACAACATGTTAGCATTAATGAGAAACACACGGCATCTGGCCCTTGCCAAATCTCATAAATCATAGACTTGTGTGTTCATAATATTGTTCTCTTACATAGATAACCTTTAGGATATGGTTCATCGAGGGGGTCTAAATATCATGAGGGCCTACAAAAACTTACTCAAGCACATCTAGGTTATCCCTAAATATCAAACTAACCTAAAATACACTTCAAATAAAATCTGCCACTCTCTATTACTATGCGGGAAGTGTCTAAAACCATCGATAGCAGAATAGCATCAAGCAATCAATCATCATTTATCTGAGGAATAAAAGTAGTCCCGGCTGCCAGGCACCGCCCTTTTTTATGAGTAATAGCGATGGGTGTGGCTTATGGATAATGAGATTCATAGGAGAGGGTAGACCCACCGCCCACGAGTGTGGAACAACCACACCCTTAGTTTGAGCAGAACGTGGTTAATACTAAAATCGCCAGGTGGCAGCGCTGAGCACGTTTTACACTTTTACACTTGGACGCCACTTGGCCCAGTGACTTCCATGGAAGTGAATGCTTGGATCGATAACATGGTATAAATGGGGATGCTGATACCGAAGCTTTCCCGTTGATATGATAAGGGAAAGGTAATAAGAATGACATTGCAGCCAGAGCAGGGAAGGTGAATGGGGATGCGGCCATTATTATACAAGTCTGGTGAAAGTGAAGAAGTTGGGAGTTACTTTAGTAAACTGTGGGATGGGGCTGCAGATGGTGGATGTCCATAGTGATGGGAATAGGTGTTAAAAAGTGGGGATACAGGAGATGGATTACCCCGGTAAGCTTTGAGGGGATAATAGATAACAGAATGTAAGTCTTCGTGATGGATTCTTAGCAGTAGAGTAGCCTAAGCAGCTATGATATGTAAATGATTTGTTGGTAACGGAAGCCAGTGAGAGACAGTGAAGCATGCTTAGTCTATCATATAACTTCATCCAGAATACTCACATGTATAGCAGCCAGAAGATGCTGAGTAGAGCTACTAAGCATGGGAATGGCCCTATGGGAAACTGGCTGATATTGTCAAATTCCACCTGTAGCCGTATATACCTGTATCTAGTACCTAATGAGATGTATGTCAGCTGGGGACCAGCACTCAGGTTACCATAGAAACCGTGCTCATAGGCAACCAGCCAAGCATGCAGAGTCGTGTGTACAGGCCTGGGGTATAGGCGGGAGAATCAAGGGTGAAGTGCAACTTAAAAGGGGTAGAAACTAGAGGGGCTTTGGGGTATTTGGGAGGTGTGGGCGTAGTGAATTTAGGTGGGGCTACATTATAGTATCACTATCAGGTGGGATGAGGCTGAGGGCATCGTTAATATTGGTATGATCAGGGATTTCTGTTAATGGCCACACTACTAGATTCAATATAAAAATTAATGAATTATCATAAAATGATTATTTCCTTCAATCTCAATACTTTAGTGTCAATTGAAGTTCTATATGCACACTGACCAGCACAATCTGAAGTAGCATTTTATCAATCAAATTCTGGCCAACAGCATTCCTCAATCCCTATCCCCACGGGTGCAATAAATACCTGTAAATATCTACCTTCATGCCTTTAGGCCTTAATGACATAACCTCCAGCACTGTACCATTAGTACCCCTAATCAGTCCACCTCCACCCATCGACTTGACATCTACCTATCTCCCCACATACCCAACCCCTATGGCTTACATAATAAATCACTTTTCCCCCCACCTTAACCATCCTCCCAATAATACCAGTCCTACAAGGGATGGGGGCAGGCTTATACAAGACCTACTTTGAAATTCAATTCTGCCTGGAGCTTCAATGGTGAATAAGATCTACTCTGAGTGAGGGATGGTGGTGGGAGATGGTGGCTTGAGTGGGGGATTCATCGTAAGGCTAATAATGGATGGATGAAGAGAGTGGCAAGGGTGTGAGAAGTGGGGGATGGGATTTAGATCCCCTCCCCCCTTTACACAAACACTATATCGGTCATCTCACTAGGACGTCCTCTCAATATATGTCCATTGATGATCAGATAGGTGTCAGACATGAGCTAAGGAAGATGGATTAAAACATGGCATAAAAGATCTAAGAAGACGTGCATCGTGGGGATCGCTTTAATGATTTTTGCTTTTTATATCTTATAGTTTTACACTCCCACTTTTTGAACAGGACATCTTTGTCACCTGGGATGGACAGATGATTCCACCAAGGACTTCCACAAAGGATGTCAAGCACTCTGCACTTACGACCTTGTAAGGAGTAAATTACCATTGAGCATCAGGTCGGTGTAGTCTAGACTCCATGAGCTAATGTGTATTGAACCACAATACTATCAACCACCATATAGACCTTGTCTATTATGTCTAGGTTGTAGCTATTTAAAATCATAGCCATTATAGGTGCATAGTGTTTAGGCAGAATGAGCATTACTATATGCATATATCTATACTGGACTAGCATATCCTGGTACTTCAGGAAGTCGGGGGCCACAGCAGGGGCCACACACCCATCTAATTCCCAGGTTAATCCCCTCCTTAGTGTACACACCTGGAACAAAGGGACTGGTAAGAAAATCACCCAGAATGCACTGCTCTGGAGTCGGGGGCCTAATCACAATGCATCAATAGATCAAGATGGTGGCCCCCATAGCCAAGTGCGCTAGTGCCCTATATACATTATGCTGACATTGGTCGTGTTCTCACCTCCCACTATGTGCCTATACAAAGGGCCTCTATAGTAAATATAATATTGATAAACTTCCCAGAAATGTCCTCCCGTCACTGGTTCTAAGTACGACCAGTATGTGTCACCATCAGTGTTCCCACCTACGGACATACTCGCGGGTCATCTGAGGTCATAGGGACGCATGAACAAGGCATTATGACATTACTCGTGTAGACATACCCCCATTGGCTTACACCTTTTTATATGTCTGAAGACATTGGATTGCTCTCTACCGATATCCTAACCATACAAATAACGCTACCTCTCTATGCCCCCCTAAAAACAAGAGATTAAGAAAGAAAAGATTTAAAGAAGTACACCCTCTCCCCGCACAAAAAGGAAGAAAACAAAAAAAAAACAAAAAAAAAACACGCAAGAGAGTATCTAAGAATTTCCAGCATCAAAATTTAGTTTAAAATGTTCAGAATTAGTTTGTACTTACTGTGTCCTGAAAGTCTATTTCGCATCCTTCTGCCGCCAGGAGGCTCACCACGTTAGCATAGCCGTTTAGCGCCGCGTAGTGGAGCGCTGTGCGTCCCTCCTGGTAAAGGAAATAAGAAATGCAATATTTAGTGGTCTCCTCTCTTCTTCTCTCTGCAGATTGAAGTTTTATAAAGGTATCTGATTATACTTCAACATTTTGTTGTATGTACGTATCATTTTATAGGAATTGTGCAGTGGGATACACATATAGTCCAGCACACCTTTAATAGTTTAATGATTACTATAAAAGGTTGAAAAATGTAACTATTCTCAGTTGGCATTTTACTATATTTTAAGGACTCTTAGATCCAACCGTTATCTCCGTTATCTCCATATATACGTGCAGAAATCAGGGATGAAAGTGACCAATCTCAAAAGAAACTTGAAACGTTCAAATTGAGGCCCTTCAATAAAAGTCCTCTATAGTTACAAACAGGTCTTTGGAACATTAAAAAAACTTGAAATCAGGGAAAAACTTAAAGACTGTCATCCATGAGAAGTACTCTGTACATGGCTACCCTAAGTAGTGTACTTACTCTGTCTGGACTGAAGTTGGCCCCGGCAGCTATCAGTTCTTTCACCTTGTCTATCTGACCCTTGCTGGCCGCCAGGCGCAGCTTGTCAGCCAATGAGACGCCCGGAATGTAGCTAGCAGTGGTGGCCATGGAAACTGTAAAATACAAAGAGATTTATGCCATGAGAAACTGGTAGAATTTCACAGAGGATAATATATGATACCATATGATATCAGTGGTATATAGATGCATGTGTATAGCAAGGCAAAGGAATATGGATGATGTGGGTGAATTGGCATAAAAGTGGGACAACCCAATCTCAAAGGTTTTTTTCCTTCAAAGATCTAAGATCTGATATTGGTATATAGAGTTGGGAATGTTGTACATAACACTCTAGAACCTTGTGGTAGCATTATCACTGGGCATTATCAAAAATGATAGCCGACACTCTGATGTAAAGATTGACTTGAATTTAATAGGTATCAAAGTCAGGAGGTTTCTTAGGACATTTGCATTTCCCCCCTTCATATTCAGGCAATGGTACATCCCTGATGGGAAGGATGGGCTATTTGTTGTTGTTGCTGTCTTTTTTCACCTGCCACTAGATACCTGTGAGGCTATATGGTGTTGTGCCCAGGTGAGGACCTTCCATGTACCTCCAGTAGGGGTACAGCACACCTGTGGTGATTGTGATTGATGTGTGGCTTTGATGTGCTCACACCTGTCTAGGTAGACCTGCCGGTCCCTACCTGTATCCACAAGGATCCAAGCTATATAAAGTCATGATCCAAGACTAGCTCTCCATGTTAGACCTGCATAGGGCTATGACCCATTTATACAGTTTGTTTTCTGGATTTTCTGGATTTTGTCCATGAACTAGACCCTTGAACCCCCTCGTATATTTCTCTTTCCAATGTGTCTTATTTTGAATTATATACACCCTAAGAAAGGTGAGAGTCATTGTCGCTAAAACTACCCTCACCTGAGAGTCAGGCAGTGCCTGACCCTCAGGTGAGGGTAGTTTTAGCGACAATGACTCACTTTTCTGTGTGTGTACTCTAAGGCAGATATCTGCTATGAAATTCTACACAGACGCAGACAACAGTCTTTGACCATCTTTAATGGTATTCACGTTATATCCTTACAAAGCAATGTGAGAGAGGGAGAAAGATAGAACTGTATAGAAATGGCCTCAGGGGACAGTACATCGTTCAACACTATCAATATGTACATGTCCAGGCAGCTCCCGCAGGAGATGATCCATGATAGTAGACTCAGAAACATCAAAGGTCGTGATATGTAGGTGGGCCCACTGGTAGTAAACCTCTGCTGTCAGGATCCCAATTGATCTGTCTGGTCCCAGCCACTGACTCATAGCACGCCCAAAGTCCTTCAGATAACACGTTAGGATAACCCCTCTCACATATTTCACAGAACCACAGGCAGCTCAACAATTTTGTTAAGTCAGTTCCTGTGAATTATACCTGGAGAAAATACATCTGTATTTATCATATACTTCTTCTATGTTGCTAGCCCTTGAAAGTGCATGCATCGTCGCAATCATTTTGATAAATCATCATGGACAATCAACATTATTACATCAAAGGCAAGGGGTAATTTTCATGAAAGAAGTATTGCCTGACAAGTAAAACTTATATTGAGTATCAGTGTGTAGTTACAAATTACAGGATGTGGTAGCTTTACATCTTAATAATAAATAACTCTTTTTTCTTGAGAGCCAAATTATCTACACCTATCCATATTCATATCCCCTGCTATCTGATTTAACCTCACACTCTTTGACCCAACTCCCAAAAGCGTTTGGCAGGTAGGACTTTCATGCAAAAGGGCAACAGAAAAGGAGCCTGGTATGTGTATAGCATTTAATAGAAACACGCCACAGGAATGAATTCAGTGTCCAAATCTTGTGAAGGGGATTGGTGTTCCGTGGGAACAATCTCTGTATGGGGCACTTCACCCACACACAGTGTCCTAGGGAGGTGACAAAGTCCTTTAACCACACACAGCTTTAAACTTGGATCCACTTGGGTGACTGAGGATTCCTTTGTATGGTATCCCCAGGGTGGGTTAACACCTCACTCTAGCACTATGTGTGATCCTGTTTATGACACTATGTGTAGTATTGTAGAGCTCTAGACTATAGGAGTACTCTCAACCACACCCTCCAACGTTGATACTATTCCCTCTAGTCCTAAGCTCTCCTCTCTAGTTTTCCTCTGACATCCTGTTCTAGCATAGTGTGGCACAATACAGCCATCTATAATCCACTGGCATGTGATATGTAATTGAAATATACCAATCATCAAAAGTAATTTCTAATTTATTTGTGAGTTCTATCTGCACCCCAATAGAACTCGCTACCTGGTTAATATAAAGCCTATGAATACTACATGAAATAATATTATTTTCTAAGCGTACAGTAATACATAGCAGTAGAGCTTCCCAGGTGTAAGTCCACAAAGATATCACAAAATGTCACATAAGCTATCCATCCCTCCACAGACTCTGGTACACATATAACTGTTATCCCTCTTTTCAACCATTACTAACACACCAATCCCACCTGCCGTCAAACCATCACTCTCACCCCCTCCGCAACAACCCCATATCCAGTACACCTTGGGCCATAACTGTCACACCCCCTGCAGTCCTGACCACAATAGGATCATCGAAGTCAGCCTCAGTATAGGGTGGTAGTAAACCCATCCCACCAACTATGTTACTGGCCACCGACTAGCCATTTGTGGATTTGTTCTAAAATAATTGTTTTCTCCCTATAAACTGATACAGGCCGGCTAGTAATCATGAAGAATATATTTGAAAGCATCCATTGAACCTTTGCTGTAAAGAATGTAGGGGAGCTAGGGATGCATACTACAGATGTCCTCTGACCATGTATACATGGCTTCAATATACCTGTTCAATATACCTATTCCGACATGAATCTAATGGTCTTAACCTGAGTCCTGAGGCGACCATGGTTCCATGTCTTGACCAGGAATGGTCAGTTCCTCAGGATTGTATCTATACACTGCAGGACTGCACTTGAGGCAGTGTATGACCTAGTAGAGTCAGATAAGTACAGTCTAGAGGACCTTTTAAGCCTACAGCTGTCTAGTAAGCATCATTGTTAATGACCATCCTGTGACATGCCGCCCCCAAGCAAAGGTATTGGGAACTAATCAGTATGTGCATAAAAGATAGTGCCCTGATAGTCTTTTCCGAGACTTTTTATCACTGTGGCCTCACTGGAGAGGCATTAGGCCTACTTTAATATACAAAGGAAATATCACTGAAAGGTACAAATCTATATCAAATAGCCATTATGTTACTTCTATGTATAGCTGAGTATTCATAGCAAACCTTAACCACCAAAGTTAGATTTATACTAATTACTGTACATGACAGCATCTGGCTTTGATGATGGCCGTTATTGTAGAGTCGGGGCAGGTACCTGGGGAGTTGATGTCCACCTGCCGGCCCCTCCTGGGGTGCTCAGGGTACACCTGGACAGGGGGTAGGCTCCATAGGGGCGGGGCAGGTCCACTGGTCAATACTGGCTATACAGACTGACCAATGTGGTGTACAAGGGAAACTGTTATTTTACTGACGGCTTCGTCTTTTAAAAACTTTATTTAAGGTTTTTTACCCTCACTCTAATGGTATCGGGTACCATTAACTAGCCTTAAAATGCATCACATGAGAGATTATTCCTTTCTTTTTAATTAATTTTGAAATGAAAAATTAGCTTTTAATTTGGCTACTTCTTTTTTATTTTAAACCTTATTCGTCTTTTATTGCTTTACTATGGACCTGTATGCAAGTCTAGCTGAAGAGCCATACACAGCCAAAAATAATTTTCTCATTTTCAGAAAATATTTCTTGTTTTAAGTAAAATAAACTTAAAACAAGTTTGTCCGTAGGATAACAAAATTTTACTTGAAAGCATGGTTGAGTTTAATAAACTGAGGGTAAGAAAAACAAACAAGAAAAACAAACAAGAAAGAAATTCTTAAATCAAGTATTTTATACTGAAATCAAGATCATATTTCCTGACATATTTCTCAAAATAAGATAATCTTTCTTACAGAATGGACCTTTTTTCTAGAAAACATTTTTCTTAAGTAAGTTTTAATTTCTTATTCAAGTAAATAAACAAGATTGATGTTCTTGCCTGGGAAAGGGGTATGATTATATTTAATTTTAGTCTTAGAGAGAAAGGATTGATGCCAGAGCATCAGAAAGAGGTTCATCAGATTAAATGCAGCTTTTTGTAGCTACAATAGAAGTTTAAGCAAACAGACCTTTATTCAAAGTCATTTCACTTCATCTAATGGGACAGGTAATCCTTCCCTTTATTTAAATGATATTACCAAGCAAATGGTGTCTCTTATCATTTCTCCCTAATAGTTATTATAAGTCATTCACTGGAACAAGGGTTCTTACATCAAATTAATCCCTAACAAATTCCCCCTTTTCCCACATATTTTTACCCTCTTCTGTTTCTTTGGGACTTATTTTGAGCCAGAAATGTATACCCTGTTTGATAAGAAAGTTGTTGTATTGCATAGTGGTGGCCTCTTGTGGCACAACATGTAACTAATGTTCTTAATTTAAGTAAAAAATTCTTATTTAGTAGTATGTATACTTGATCCCTATAGAACCTAACTGAACTCACATTCCACACTAAAATTCCCAAATAATGGAAGGAATTTAATGAAGACATTAAGCATGGTCATAACCATCACCTAGTAGAGTATATTTGCATATTTTTTCGCCCTAATTGACACTTTGGATTCATGGTTTTAGGTTTTCAAGACATAGCAATCTCAAATCTAGAAATAGAACTTTCTTATTTCAGGAATACAAGATATAATCTTGTTGGGTGCACAAATTGCCAGTTTTAAGAAAATTTCTAAAGAAAAATAATCTTGAATACTTGTTTCTAGAAAAATACTAGAAAAATATAAGATATTTTTTTTAGCTTCCCCTTTCTGAAAACAAGATAAACATAAAAACTCAGAATGAGTTTATTCCTTGAATCGAGAAAATTTTATCTTGATTCTAGTATTTTCTTGGGATAAGAAAATTATTTTTGGCTGTGTATACATAAGGAGCTTGACAAGGAAGACTGCACTAACAATAACATGACGTCTTGGACGTTGAACCGTTTGTGGCAAATGAATACACGTGGAGTACCAGTCTGAACATGTGTCCACCCACTCCCTGACTCCCACACATAAAAAGAGATAAAAAATAACAATGGTCTCTGCTAGATCCACACACGTTAACAATCTGATCCATAATGACTTTGCGTGTATGACGGTAGGTGCCAGAAAGAAGTGTATAAATGTGAAGATACTGGAGTTGGCCTACGTCCCAAAGCCTGGCATATACTGGATACCGGTATATCAGGGGTATATCTTTATAACAAGCAGCGTAAGGGGGAGGCGTAAGGAAAACAGTGACAATGTGAAGTAGTGGGTTGTTGGGACAATCAGAAAACCAAAAATAAAAAGAAGAAAAGAATGAGTCATCCAAAAAGGGCCTCTCTGATTTAGGTATGGTATGCATCCATTGGCATTGCTCTGGATCAGGCTGAACTCCCCCCACCTCTCGTCGATGAAGTGTACCATACTTCATCCATCTAAATTCCCTGCCATGTTTCTAGTTTTAACACCAATCTGCCATTCTTCTCACTCTGCTACATAAAAACATTCACAGTCATGTAATTCGGCCTGGCACTTTCTGATAAAACATGCAGAATCCAGTGTAGGGTGGTTTTAATATGGGATTGGAGAGGAAGTGGTCGGAGTTGAGACAAAGATATGTTGACCTAGTCCAACAGTGCCTCCTTCTCCAGTTTTACAATTGGCCTTGGGCGAATACAACTGATACCACTGCACTCGCTGTTTATAGAGCAAATTCTGAGTGGGTCTTGGATGGTGGAGAGATGTGAATAGAGGTTGAGAGATGCTGTCCCACCCGTGTACCACCAACTAAATAGAATATTGTTTCGTGTGAAGTAAGATATGCCTTGGGTTATCGAGGCCATTATTCAGGAATCTCCTTGAATATAAATTCAAAAGCTGTTCTAGTTTCTCAAGCCTAGTAAGTCCATAGTGAGAAACACTTGAAGTTTGCCTATGGATTCAAATGATGCTAGGTTTAGTATTATTTTATTCATGTTTGCTCATGCTTAATCGCATTTGAATTTGCTATTTACATGCTCTTCAAAGTGCTTCTTCAGATACTGCTTCATAAAATAAGCTGGCTTAAAGTCTCCATTTTAACAACTCTTGGAGGGAATTCGCTTGGTGATGCCCTTAGGGGACAGAAGGACCCCCTGTCGATACCTCACACTGCCTCTGTGTTAGGGTCAGTGGAGACTGACAGGGATGGCCACAGAGTCAGACTCACAGTCCTTAGAGACAGGCCAGGGACCACCTCCTAATTCCAACCTTTAACCGAGTTAACACCTTGCAGCATGGAGGAATGTTCATATTTAGGACCTGTCAGTGCTGTGATGGATGGTCCAAGCTGGTGACCCAAACTATTCACACGTCAGCGTCCAAAGCTGAGGTGGTTGGTGGAAAAGTCTGGAAGGGTATTTTGAATGTCAAAATACTGGAACACAGAGCCACAGGAGATACAATACCAAGTATGTAAAATACCCCGAACTGAAACTTGATAATCAAATGTACTAGTCACCAGACACTTCATGATAGAATTAGGTCTGTTATTATCTATACATTAAGGCCTGTTCTCCAACAATTTAAGGCCTAAATGATATATTCAGCCCTAATGGGTGACCCTTTAAATGACATGCATGTCAATTCTGAGTCATTGACTAGATGTGGCCAGGGGTGACGTGCAGAGGTCCGATTTCAAAGGTACATTATTCTATCAGGTTTCTGTCTATACCCTGTGGCTATTACTACAGGAATGTGGCTGTCTAAGATCTCTGTGTCAGCGATGGACAGTCCTGGTTCTGTAGTGCTGCCTCCAGTGTCTAGTCTCTCCTGGGGCTAAAGGACATGACTTCAATTTCCCAGGGCTATCTAAAGCTGATTGAAATGCATTAAACAATTAATTTATGAAAATAGCCCCTAACATATCGACCAAAGACTCAATTTCGTTTCAAAGTATTCCCACCACATCAATGATCAAAACACTTTTACCTGAAATAATATCATATTGATTATTCCCTTTTTAAATGAAATCCATTTTTCATGATATCATGTTTCCCTTTTAACTTAATATCAAGTGCTCCTTTTCATTTGTGATGCTAAATAGTTTTTCCTCAATAAAACTTGCGAGGATCAGATCTTAGCGAGATAAGGCATGCAATTTACCCATTAGAGCTTAAAACTCGCTAGTGTCTATTCATCACCAATACACTTTATTACCTTTATATCTGTATTTATGGGATCTTTTTTCTGTCATAAATAAGTCATGGGCGGAAGCAGTGGTGCCAATAAAATAGTTTCCTGACAGTAAAAGTAAAGGCATCTAGCCTCCATGTAATAAACCCAGGTAAACATGGAACACGTGCAGTGACCAGGTCATGTGACCTGTCACAAGGTCACAGGTCAATCTAACATGTGGTCAGACGCCATGTTGTTCACACTTTGTTCTGAGTGTGAATGTATGGAAAAGTGTTTGAATGGAACTACAATCATGCAGATCTACAACACATCAGGAAACTATTTGGCACCCTTTGCTAAAATATTAGTTTGAAAATTGAGATCTCTCTGTCCATAGCCTCCTTTGCTTTTATGTTTGATTCAGCATTATAATCATTATAAGGCTAGGCATATAAAGAGCCGCTAGTTTTGAAGTATACGTTTGTTTGGGTCGCTAGTAGTAATTCCCAACCCTGCGTGACAATATAGTATTAATACCAAATGCAACCATACTATAAAGCAGAAAGTCCTCTCTCTTCCCTCACCCATGACACAACGTGTGCATGGCTAGCTCCGCCCTCGTGACCCGTCTATGTGAATTCTGTTTGGTCAAACATAAAACCATAACCCTGAGAAAGGCATGGGCAAATACAGCCTGGCCTAGTTGAAATACCAGCCCCCCACCTCTTTTACTACCTTTCACCCACACCCACTCCCACACACTGGTGTGTGTATGCATTCATCTTAGAGACCTTTATGTATTAACAAATACCATCAGGCATTCTATTCAGAGTGTGAGGAACTTACATACAGGCTGAGGGTTCAGCAGGGTTTATGCAATCATCACCTTTCTATAGAATGTCTTATTTGTAACACTATGAAGCTACGGAGAGGGATACAGTCTGTTTGCCCATGAATTCAATTTGACAGTGAATGTACGTATTCACATTGCAAGGTTGTCGAATCATCTGTACATTATATAAACTGCTATCTTTGAAGATATAATACTCAAAGATGACACCCCCCCCCCGCCATTTATACAAATGTAGTATTGATTGAGGTGAGTAGTGAACAGATATACTTGGCTGTACCTGATATAAGCATAGAGCAGTGTACCACACATCCATAACTTATTATACTTTCTATAGTTTGTAATTTACTGTAAAATACCCCACTGCTATTAAACATGGGATATCTCTTCATTTTCTCACCGCAGTACTATTGATAATATTTACAGATCTCTGGTTTTCTAAGAAGCATGAGGGATGTGACATTTTCTGTGGTGTCCCCTGTAGAACCCCATGCACCAGGACATGGGACGTGAGGTTCACAAACCCAGCTCAGTGTGTCCACAGGGACAAAGGGCAATGCACCTTGTACAGGTGATCACGTCCATGTGGGTGATAATCGGGCAGATTATATTTGGAGAGAGCCGCAGGACTGGGATGAGGAGAAAGGCATGCAGATATCCTGTGAATCAAGGGGCAGGGGCGGATCCAGGGGGGGGCTCCTGGGGGTCCGGAACCACCCTCCTTTTGAAAAAGATTCAGATTTTTCTCTTGCTATTTTGATCCTCCGCAAAGCTTTTTTGTTGGGTACTTTGGTGTTTGGTGGATCCCCCCCCCCTTTTTTTTCATATTCCTCTAAGTTCGCATTTAGGGCAAGGGTGTGGGGAGTGGGTAGGGACAGATCTCAAAGGTAAATCTCAAAGAGTGGTGGTAATTTGTTTCTCACCTGGGATTGAGTCATTGCTGTGATCACCTCCCTCCTCTCACTATACTCCCCCAGTCCATCAACCACCTGTTATAAGCACGTCACCATCTCCCACTATCCTTGGCACAAAGCTAGGCTGCACCCAGAGGCCGACATGTGGCTGCTGTCACTGCTCCAGTACCCAGCAGCCAAAGTCCTCCAGGGCGCCACAAAATGGACGACAAAACAGGGGTGATGTGGTCCATTTGGACTAGAGAGACTTTTTGAGTAGTTGGATCCAGTCCTCGTTGTTTTTGTTATCAGTACAATGGCGTGTGTTTACATCATTACATACTGTAAATAGTTAGTGTAGATACACAGTAGATCTACTGTAGATCTACAGTAGAATGTGCTGTAGAATGGATTTACAGTAGAGTCTACTGTTCATTTACAGCATATCATACTGTTTAACCTACAATAAACTGTACACCTACAGCAGAGTCTACTGTACAAAAATGGCAACAAACTTTTTACAGTGCATTTATAAACAAACTCAGATCACCTCAGCGCTCCCTTCCTCTATTTAGACCTTCTAGATTATCATATATTATCAACCCCCTCCCTAGGATGAATGATCTTCAAAGCTCATGGGATAGTTGGTTCACCCCTATATCAAAACGGGCCATTCAGTCTGACTCTACCATTTGCAACATGCAGGTATGCTACGTTTGTCATCTAGAAGACTTGGGACAAGTCTATGTTAGTATATAGCTCCCAGTGTAGATTGGCAGGGGCTGCCATACAAGGTATACAACAATGGGAATACTGGGTGATGTACGGTCGTGAGTATCCTCTGTATGAAGGGACAGTGCCAACAGTGCCCTGGTATATAGAGATTTGTGCCCAATCTATGGTCATGATATGAGAGATTAAATGAACATCATGTAGATTATCGCCATAAGCCAAAATCAAATGGATCAGGATATTCGCTATCTATTGGAATTTGGATAAAGCTGTAGGTTATTCTGCAATAATTTGTAAGGCAGTGTCTAGCACATTCTATCAAATAAAAATCAGTTTTTTTACTACATCTTTCCAAGCAAGGTATTCGTTCCAAGTAAAATTTGTATGTATTATCATGTGCACCCCCCCCCCCCAGTTCATTTACCATAGCCTGCAGAGACATGTGAATGACAGACCTCGAGGGGCGGCCCTTTTACACCTCTCCCCTCTCTACTCTCCCCTCCTGTCAATATAGTGACAATAGCATTCTGGGAACGGACGCACATGTATACCATACCCCCCATCCCACTGAATCATACAATACAATACATCCTGTGCTATTCCACCTTGTTAAATTTTCCCGCGCAAAGGTTCAAAACTATTCACATCCGCCAATAACAATGATGACAGACCATTTATGGTCACCCGGCCTAAAATTAACATAATTATCTTTCTTGTTGTGGTTGACCCTGCATACAATCAATTATGCACATTAACCTTCTGGGCCCTCCAATTGATGTCCCCATGCCTGTGTGAGCAGTAAAAACGCACACTTTCCTACCTATTTATCATGGGCACTGTAGAGTATAGCTCCCACTTAAATGTGGGGGTCAGTTTCATTGGTATTTGGACAGCGAGTGGACAGTGCCAGTGAGGAAAGCTGTGAAAACGGCAAAACTAGTCCATAATGCATTCTAATATACCCGCATGTTTCTCACGAGTCTATGAGTCTTTGCAAACAAACATCACAGAGATCAGAGGTGTCACAAATACAACCCCATGAATGAGCAATGTGGTCATTTTAGGGATTAAAGGTGGGTTAAATGTAAATGCTAAAATACACAAAGTGATGCTGGTATGTGGCCAGGTCAAAGAGTGTTATTATGCACAAGGAACTTTATGTCAGGGAGTATAGATCTACATTTAAAGTGAGGGTCGGCGTTGCATATTGCATCCATTAAATTATACAAAACAATATTTCAACTGAGATTCTACTAAATTACTAAGTAAAGGACGTACAATCCTCTTTGAAGATGCATTTCATACATTGATAAATTACTCACATTGTTGATATTAATTATACACCTACCTGGTACGGGCTTATCTTAAAGGCCCCCAGTATAACACTTTCTGGTCGCTTTAATATTTGGCCGTTTGAATACTGATTGTCTTAATTCAATAATGTACATGTATTATCATGCATTGTGCACGTCTCTACAACCTAAAGTATGAATTTAGTATAATTCTGCATGGTCCCTAGGCATTGACCCCTGGTCAGGGGTGTGTCAAGATGGGGGTAGGGGGTGATGGGCGGGGTCATGCGGGTAGAGGTTGACTCCCAACAGAAACCTGAGGCGGGTTGATGACAGAAACTGTCTCACACTGTGGGTACATCCATCAAGGCGTTTACATTGAGATGTGGGCATAAAAGCTTCTCCAAGAATTTCAAAATAAAAAGAATATACAGAAATTCACTTTTTTTTTTGCATCTAATATTAAACAGCCTTCCATAGAACTAGAAATTCACCTTCACATGTCACGTGCAGAGGTGAGCCGTTTAATTTGTAGCACATGCGTCCATCCTATTAATTACTCATCATATATTATCATTGACTTGAAACGCTGGCAATAAACATACAGCTGCCGTGCACTTCCCAGATATTCCCCAACTCAGAAAATGCACATCCCACATTCCTTGTGATACTCTATCACTTACTATCAGTCCGTTCCCTAGGTGATATCAGAACATCAAAGCTCTGCTACCAATCAAGTCCAGGCACCATATAGGGGTACATGCACCTTCAGTATGGGTGGGGGTCAGTCTGAACATAAGGGGGTCTGCTGGTCAATGTAGGGGGCAGACAGGGGCGGTGTGATGAGAGAGGTTCTTATCTAGTCTGGTCAGCCATGGACATTGACCACCTATAGGCAGATGAACCCGATCATGATAATTATATTGATGCTTATCTTTCCCAAGGCTTTCTGATGGGGTATCTACTAGTACTACCAGTGGGCGAGGTATGCATCTATAAAATAAATTGTATATGCTTACTATGCCGTTAGATCTCATGGCTTAATATGGGTTAGTCTAGCACTCTAACACTCTACACGCCTCCAAACATAAATACAAGAGGGATCTAGATACTTCACATGTCTCAAATTACGTAAGGCGTCCACATGGCTAGTTTATTTATACCTAAACCTCTGGGTTTAGCCATCCCTCCCTAATCTAAGCCATGCTCTCTGGTGCAGACATCTAAATCATGTCACACTTCCCTGCTTCGGATCATGGTACATCGTCTCCTTTCTGGCACTTTTCTCCTTGCTTAGTCTATTCAATTCTATAGGCGCAGATAAAACATCTATGGAAATCCATGATTTTATCTCTAATAGACATCATAATGTGTAACGCCCATTGCTGATTCTCCATATTAACATACCGGTACGAGCATGGACCTTGTTCAGGGGTAAATCTGTGATCCATTATTTCAGATTTATAACAAAATACTACAGCAATGCAGAGCTGCTGAGAAAAACACTACTTAAGATCTTGTTGTGGATACGAATGCGTGCCAAAGGACTCCACTCTTTTTCTGTGAATCCATTCTAGTAAAGGGACGTGCCTAAAATATTTAGTTGACTGTTTGTTTAAGTTCTAACCCCTCCTTCTGTTTCCAGTGTATGCTATTCTGATGGAGTTAAGAGGGGCTTATTTCAAAAACTAGACTGAACCAAGGGAGTGAATAAAACCGGTTCTACATCTTAGTAGGACACTAATGTGTTTTTTCTGCTAGAAGATCGAGTGAGTACTTAATTAGTAAATAGAAATTACTATGAGTCTCATTACATTATTAAAGTACCAACTTCTACTATGTTGATCATTTTGGATGCATTGAGTACCGGTCCAGGCATTCTGCTTACTATTTTGATATTGTATGACCTTTGTGATAGCCTTCCTTTTTTGTAACGGTTTCACACCTTTGTATGTGTTTGTCCCATCTAATCTGCACAGTAATATAATTCAATTCCGTGGTAAGCAAGGACAGTAAGGTTGTTCACACTAATAGTACCTTACAGTACAGATTTGTACCCACAGTGACCACAGACCAACAGTTGTTCTCTTATAATGTCTAAAGTTACTAGGCAACAGGCTTTAGTTGCCCTCCAGACATTCCCTGTTACCATGGCAACACTCCAACCTACCCATGTCTGTGAATACACGGTGAATGGAAGGCTATTGAGGGGGTGAATTGTGGTGCACCAAGTGTGAATTTCTCCAATGCCAATCCACAACTACACCTCTCCCTCTCAGCCAAGTTGGTGGAGGTCCAAATGTGTGGCTTCACTTCTCATTTCAGCTACTCATTCATTGAATGGCGTTGACACTGATCTTAGGTGCATATCTATAAAGGACTAGAATTTAGAAGATGGTATCTCCAAATTGCATTATGAGTTTAGGCATGTTGCATACTGAAGGGTATCTATATTTTTTATTTTCTATTTAGGACATCTAAAAACAATGTTCCCTTTCTTTGCCTACAGTGAAGAAGAAGAAGAAGAAGTATAATGTAATCTAATTTTGGTGTGTTAATGATCTGAAATAGGATTGGGAATAAATGTCTGGAATGCAGATATGTGTTTGGCATATATTATGACCAAGCAAACTGTTTTATGTGGTCATGAGCATACAAAGCATGGTCCAGAAGGTACCCGTTAACAGTACTTAATGACATTGTGATACAACTGATCTTCATGTTACTTTAAAAAAAAGCCATAACGACCGTTGGTGATGAACATAATGCTAATTCCCATTTGAAGACTCCATGTATCACATACTCAAGCATATGCATGCGCCATTATCTGTCGTTCCTTTGTTATGTATAGGATTGTCTAACCCATGATTAGAGACCTCATGTATTTAAGATGTTATCTATTCATGTGATAACAATGCCATTGTGTGTGGGGGCATAAGCGTGTAACACCTGAGTGATGTATCTGTGTGTATCTTATAGCATGACAGGGCATGTCAGTGTAGCTTGCACTAACATGAAAGAACTGGTATCTTCATTATTGTCATGCAATGTCATCTATACTACAGTGTTGTATAGGAGCATTGCAACTATTTGTACTAAGCTTCACTACCACTTCTATTCCTTCATCGAATTCGGTTCAGAATTATTGATAATATATTTATATTGTAGTTCTCTATAGATATCCTCATAATAAATATAGTGGAATATATTGTACAATATATCCATGGCAATGTATTATGACATAACATGTACATACATTGACACGAGTCGTATAATCCCTGTATGTATATGACATCTAAATAGTCGATGTATGTATGGCCATGGTGTTTATTCAAACATGCCATTTGACATGCACGTGTTAGAAAGATGCCCTAGTATAGATTATACTATCCCAGATGATGATAATAACACAGCTTAAGACCCGACCCACACAGGTATGTCATACAAAATGTACCATCTGTCCCACTGCCTATGCCCACACACATGACAGGTGTCATGTCCCATTAACACCTGTGGAGTCACACCCACCTGACAGTGCTCCTTCTGGTGGGTCCACACCTGTAGCCGGGGGTATGGGGAGGGTCCCACAGGGGGTGATGACCAGGTGAGGGGCAGCTCCAGAACCACCACACCCTCCTTCAATACCCTCCTCCTGTACCTGACCAGCTCCTCCAGGGCCTCCACCCCATCCTCCTCCTGTTGCAGGTGGTGGTATTCCATTGTCACCTGTTGCTGCTGGGGTGGTTTTGAGATGAGTTGTAGCAGAGGTGGTAGCCTGGGCCATTGTGCCTACTCAATGCTAAATGCTACTTGTCCAAGAGCAATGTTTTAACTTTTATAATAAAGATATGGTATCATTGATGGTGCCCAGAGTCACCATCGCGACTATGAAAGTTGGTGTGTATCCTGTATGTCACTATGTGTATTGGATCCGAAGGTTTTAACAGGGTGTCACTTGATCAGTGTAGTGACATGTTCCTATGAAGTTGGTATCCCATTCCATTGTAAATGCGAATATTGGCATGCATGCATCATGTAGATAGTTGCAATGTCATCGCCCTGTGAGACCCACCATGTCTCATGTAAATGGTGTTGCTGTAGGCAGCTGCCCTATGTAAAAGATGGCAATGTAATGGCCCTGGCCCCTATTCTGCACACCTATGATCACTTGCCTGTACTACCAGTACTAGTTGCCCAGGACCAGTTGACAGCGTATTCAGTCAAATCCCGCCAAAAACTCCAGGACTATAAACTATCCTGATGACTGGTGTCACGTCCCCGGCGGCGCACCCATGTCAGGGCAGGGGAGGTGCTGGTGGAGGCAGAGGTATGGCTGCTCCTGGTCCTGTGGTGAGAGCTGTGGCATAATGCTAATCACAGCTTTACCAATACTCATGTAACATCCAGGTGAAGGGCTATGGTGATACTCCTGTATCCATCCCCTACACTGTGGTAGCTCCTATGGTAAGGGGGTAGACCTCCAGGGTCCTAACAGGTAGGGGTGATATTAAGACACCTATATGGTAGGTGTGTAGTAGTGATGGTGGCAGGGGGCTGGGGACTGACTGGTGTAAAGGTATGGAGGGGAATGACAGAAGGGGCTGAGGTCCCACCATGCACCACCGCCCCACTGACTGACTGGCTGCTGTGCTTTGTCGGCGTCCCGCCTGGTGTCGCCACTGTCGGCGGCCACCGCTGGTACCTGTTTGTATGTATGGTTTGTATGTTTTCTATAGCGAATAAGGAGGCACCAGCCGCGTCCACAGCGTCCCAGTCTAGACGCTAGACACCCCCCCCCCCCCCCTCTTCACATATGTATAATGTATACCTCACCCACGCACCTACATTTGGCTCAAGATGATTTTATTCCTTTGAGAGGATCACACGTTTTGACATGTCTAATTAGAAGATGCATACCTGAATTAAATTATTTTTATCACATATTTATGTATATCAGTCATTTAGATTATGCGGTAAGTGTCAATTTGGCAAATTCTATATTACAATGCATCAGATTTAATAATAATTATTCGGCGACGGTAAGAACCGCACAATTCTGCTTAATTGCCTAATGAAGGATGACAATCAATGTGACACGTGAAAGTCGTCTACCAGTAAACCTGGGAGGCACTAAGACTAACCCATAAATACAAATCAGAGACAATTCACACACTGCCAACCAGTGTCCCAAACCAGACGACAATTTGCCAAACTCGCGATTAATTTGGGCGGGAATCCATAGAAATGGCAGCGAAGTTAATTATTTCCATTTCGGGGTAAGGCCTGAAGGATTGCCCTCTTAATCTCCCTTCTGTTCCATGGTCCGACGACGCCAAATGGAGAAAGGCGGGCGCACAATACATCTAATTTGTTCGCCCCAAATTGATTGCCATTGGAAGGAAGAGGAGGAGGCCCAAGTGGACTAAGCCCCTTAAGTGGGGCATTGGACTATAAGTATTTATAAGCCCTGGGGTGAAGGAGAAAGAGGGGAACTATGTACCTTTGAAGGTGGACGCTCGGAGTTTGGAGCCTGTTCTGGTTCATATGGAAACAATAGCTGGGCCCAGAGGGGAGGGATGGCGGAATGCCGTCTCATATGAAACATAAACGTCAACACTACTGAAGTTCCCACCGGGCCTTGTATTCAGCCCCAAGGGAAGAACCAAGAGGCAATGTATAATATGGTGTGCCAAATGTAATGAAAACACCAGTCCCGAGGTGGAAAATCACCAAATCACGCAGAGAATGCCCCTGAGAGAATTTACCGAAATTCAATAGGGGGATGGGATTTATAATTTAAGCGAGAAGGATATATAAAGAACAGTCTTTTATCAAGTCATTAAGTTTCCCACGGGACTGAGACTGAGTGAGTAGCGATGTTGCTTTTGTAGATACTTTTGTGAGCTGGACTGTGTGGTGAAATTAATAGTGAGAATTGACCTGAGTTGAAATGGACCCTTTGACCGATGTGTGTACACCTATTTTACCTGTAAGGGCGGCACGTCCTTTGATGTTACCTTAGGCTAAGGGTCAGGTTATCCTATTGTGTCATTTCCAGCCCTACCTGTGAGGAGGTGGCTTAAAGTGGGTGGGGCTCTCAGAGGGGGGTGGGGACTAGTGGTGATGAGATTGGCACCTGATAAGGTATGTGGTATTGTAGCTGTAGAAACAGGGTGTCCAGATTACGTCAATGCTAATCCCATCCCACCTTCTCCCCTCTAGTGTACATATTCCCTCCAAGAATACTGCTACAGTAAAATCTCGTTGTAAGGAGGGCCTTTACTACATGTATAGGACCGGCCAAATTTGCTCCTTATAAGCAAAGTTCCTTACAACCAATATTAAATATATAGGGATTATCCTATTGGGACCATGGGAATTTTCACCTTAATATGACAGGACGTTCCCTATTAATTTCACTCCTCTTTATAACGAGATTTAACTGTATTTATACAAAACAGAAAGACGCCAGACAGACAGAAACTGAGACATGTACGATTATCAGAACCCACATTCCTATTGTGTGATCAGTATTTTTCCACATAGACAATGCATCAGTTTAATTTGGATTAGGATTTAAGTTAAGTCGTTCTGTAAGTACACGCTAACGGTGGGTGGTAACACCAATTATGGTCTGAAGGCCGCTGCATTGTCTTTGTATGGGTGGTGTGAAGGGGGCTTATGTCTTATATAGAGGACAGAACAGAGGCGCACTCGATTGCTAATGAGTTATACCTGACAAACATAAAGGTGGGAGGTGTCATAGGGGTTGGGGGAGGGGGGTAACAACTCGCGTGGGATTTAAGTTTTTTTTGTGGAGAGAGGGGTGTGTGGCAGAGGATGGGATACGGAAGGGGGATGGGTTGTTTTCTTTTTTGAAAGATGCATATAAAATTATGCATAGATATAATGAAGGGATGGCTCCTAAATAATCTTGGCTCTGGGTGAGAAGTATGGAGGATATGAGAGCATGATGTTAGAATACCGAAGGTTTGGGATAATTATTTTGGCCATATGAACTTAAGAAGGTACCCACTCTATTCAATCCGACAGTCTCTGTCAATATTGAACACATGAGGTGTTAAAATACTGTCAGCTGCGGCCTAAAACTGTCACATTAAATCACTGCCATCTAATGCTGTTTTTGTCTATCTGGTGTGTGTCCCTGCATGGTCTTGTTTAAAAAGTACCATTTTAAGAGTTTATGCCACATTGGCAGGAAGGGTATTTTCTACACATGCACGATACCATTACCTCTACCTAAGCTTAGGAATTAATCCAAATATGAGGTCTCTCTCAGGATTTAGGGCAATTTAGAGATTTCTTGGTATTTCCTCTCACAATTTCCCCCTCTCCTCAAAGTGTTTGTGGTCTAAGGATTTGTAATAAACGCCCACTTGAACTTTCATTTGCAATGCATCCACTCCCAGGCTTACACTCCTTGGCAGCATACAATTTTGACCCCTGGTATAAATCTGCGCCCTATGATATTAAATTACCCGAATTGAGGCAATGAAACACCAGGGTCAGTATATGCCGGCTCTTCTCCTGGATCCCTATAGGGGTTCCTCCACCAAAGACCGTCCATCCGTCCGTCCATGAAATCCGTCCAAAAAAGCACTTTTTTACCAAAAACTGGACGGATTTGATGGACGGACGGACCAAAACCACTTCCACCAAGGTCCGTCCGTCCATCCGTCCATCAAATCCGTCCAGTTTGTGGTCTAAAAATGGACGGATTGGTGGACGGATTGATGGACGGAATCCGTCCGGCCATTCCGTCCATCAATCCGTCCAGTTTTTTACCAATCCGTCCAGTTTTTTACCTCAAACTGGACGGATTGATGGACGGATTGATGGACAGAATGGACGGACGGAAATATCAAAATTTTTTGATATTTCCGTCCGTCCATTTTTCTACAGAATCCGTCCATTTTTTGGTCATTTTGGGTCATCTGTGATGGACGGAATGGACGGATTGATGGACGGATTGATGGACGGAATCCGTCCGGCCATTCCGTCCATCAATCCGTCCAGTTTTTGACCAAAAACTGGACGGATTTGATGGACGGATGGACGGACGGACCTTGGTGGAAGTGGTTTTGCTCCGTCCGTCCATCAAATCCGTCCAGTTTTTGGTAAAAAAGTGCTTTTTTGGACGGATTTCATGGACGGACGGATGGACGGTCTTTGGTGGAGGCACCCCTTATATGATATAATTGTGATGAATATAAATACTAGGCCCTTCTGATAGTACTGATAAGGCCTATACCTCAGGTACACTATAAGGACTGCAATATCCTGTGTGGGATAAGGCATTAACCCTTTGATCCACATAGAGGAGATAGAACATGTACCAGGGACCAATAATCCCAACCTCCCACGTCGTAATACCTGATAATGTACCCTCAGTAAAGTGGCCAAACTACCACTGAACATCTTACTATAAGTACAACCTGACCACCCCTAAGCCTCAACTTGAGCACAACATTCTACTTAAACCCTCTCTATAAGTTCCTTTATCCCCTGGATAGGCTCTACTATCAGACTAGAATCAGTCTATGTAGCACCACCTCTGCTTTGAATCAAGGACATACTATGGTATTTGTAGGATTCAAATGAAAGAAATCCTTGGTCTAGAGATCTGATATTTTCACAATAAACAAGATACAAAGCCGGAGTGACAGACAGGAGGGATATAGGACTGTGTGACACGTTTAGATGAGTGTGAACCAGTTAGACTACTACTCACATAATGTGAAACACATTTAGACACACTATTATACTTCTTTTTGTTCTAATAAACTTGACCTATTTCATACATCTAACATCTTAGTAATCTCTATAATATGGAGATGGATGTGAATCTTACAGCAACAAATTCGAGTTCCTTTATAGTAGATCTTTAATCTTTCTACATCTATGTATCGAATGTTCTGATATAATACATGTGTACATAGTGTCATAGCACAATTATATCTACCTTTATAAAGTTTTGTTAATCATGATGATAATCGAATGATCTTTTCTTCTTTATGTACGTTGTATGACTGTGTAGTTTATGTCTATGACGATCTGTATTCAGCCATTGGGCCATTTGCCAGCATATAATGCGTGTTATCACTGAATGTCATTTGCTCTAATTGCACCCCAATTAATACTGTCTATACAGATGGAAGCACAGGTGTTCGCAATGTTACGACTTCCATGGTTCCCAATTGGAGTCTGGCCAATGCCTCTGCCAGGTATGGGGTCAGGTATATATGGTTTACCATTATGTGTCAAAGGTCTTAGTGTTACAATAATAGGCTGATGCTAGGTGTTGTTGGCAGGTACTCGGAACTATACCGTTATGATCACCCTGGTCATCAAATTACTGTCATAATGATATCTCCTCCAAGGAATCTTAATTCGTTTTGCTTCAACCTCAATGAGGTCTTCTTGATATCCATCCAGGAGGCGTTGCAAGATGGTGTATGTCAAAATAATATAAGGCATACACAATTGACTACCTCTCTTGTTCCTATACTTTTCAGTTCAAATTGTCACTCTCTCGCTGTAAATATGGGAAATATACAAGCTTCCAGCTCAGGGATGTGCCAAAGGTGTACATACATGTATGTATACATACCATATTCCATGTATTGTACTATTTGCATGAAATTCCGGCCTCGCGCTCGGCCATTATGCCCGAGGCTGTGGGATCTAAAAACGAGAACGCTGATTGATTCATGGTCTCAAATACCGTCACACAGGCAATGTCAGAGTCGTGGGATCCCATGACAGAAATAAATTGAATTAAATCCCTTGAAATAAGGTTTGGGCTATTGTTATTTAGATATTCTCGAGGCAGATGCCAACTCCAGGTCACCATTTTGACTGACGTCTATATTGCATTGTTAAATTCATATGGCACACCGGAAAAAATGGGAAATCGGGGGAGTCTCCCGCAGATGCCATTTACTTTGAACATGTTTCTGTTTATAATATATAGCTTCTCATCCACCCAAGCGTTAGATGTATTTGTAACCTTTGTATCAATATCAAAGTAGCGTTGCCTTAATAACGATCAGCAGCTTGAACAATACTTGAACTTGAACAATAACGTATGTTAAAAGAAAACTGACTTCATATATACAGTATGTTATTGTGGCATAGAAAAGGGCACAGGGTAGTGCGATACGACACAGGAATGGACAGTGACATGATATCATATCTGTGCATTCAGTTACTGCTATGGAGATTATCTACAAATCCCAATCAACAAACTATCAGTGGGTCATATCTGAACATTGAGACATCTCAATAGGAAGTATAAAATCACAAGTTCATTTGCATGTGAGTAGCTGTGAAATGGAAAATAGACACGTTTTCTTTTCTTCTCTTTTGCTTCTGAGTTCTGAGTGTAGAATATTTTAGGTAAGGGGTGCCGTCTTCAATACCGTGTGCAGAGAGAATCGCTATGGTCCTATGAACCATAATGCTTTTGAACACAGCACACTTTTCAGTATGCCAATTCACTGGTCAGTTTCAGATCATGTCTATCAAAAATATCAGAAATAGACGTGTTTGAATGCAAGTAAATGAGACAACCTACCGTTAAAACAGGTCTTGTATAGTATTCTAGTCAATTATATGCAACCGTTGCCCTCAGGGGCGCGCCAAACTGTGGGGATGTGCTGGTCTATCTGAGATTGGTCTCCCCAACCCCAACCCAGAACACAACCACACAGAGGTACACTATCCCTGCCCTCCACCACCAACTAATCCCTGCACACTCCTCACCTGGCCCCAGGGATGAACCCATCAATTTACCTTATCAGTCTTATGGGCCAGGTGGGCTGGAGCCGACCGACCTATCTTTCCCCCTCCCTCTCAACTCTCAAAGCCTACCTGTAAAATCGACATGGCTTATCGGTGAGTACTAATCATCACCCCCCCTCCAACCATGGGTATTAAATCTAGAAATCTTTGCTTTTATAAATTTGGATATGTGATCACAATCTGCTAGTTTGCATACTACCGGGGTAATGATCATGCATGAATTAATATTTGCTAGAATTCCGTTTGGAACATCAGCTAAAAGGGATTGCATGTATTATACAATAATTAACACATGTATATTTCTGAGTGCATATATTTTCGTGAATCCAAAGGTGAACAGTTGTTCCTTATCTGTCTCTTTATGGAAGGCACCCGACACTCTGTAAACACAAGACCAGGTGATGGTCATCTCTCCTACACTTAGTGATAGTCTTATCTTCCTTGTTATCTGGTCTCTAAACACAAAGGAATTCATATAGAGCAGGTCAAAGCAAGTTGGGGGTCGCTGTCTAGAGACAGTGCTATCCAGAAGGCGCAGAGGGAAAAATCATAATGATTATGATTACTACAGGTATGCAACCTGACCCATCATTTATATTTTTGATCCCATTGTCAGAAATAATTTCCAACCATGTACAATGTAATTAAATATCACCCTCAGTTCCACCCGATTCACTGTTATATGCTTGAATATGGAATAGACGACGACTATGCCAAAGGCCTGTGTAAAACGGAAGGGCATATCCATATGGGAACGCCAGGTGTGCCTCGAGATGTAACCCCCTCCCCACCCTCCTCACTTTCCGACTGACCCCCTCCCTCCCAGCCCCTCCCCACTAACATCCCACCCTACCTTTACCGTTAAGGGCCCGGGTGGACATGCATTCAATATGGGATGTTTACCTTGGGATTTGTTGAGCAAGATATTTTACATTAACGTGGCTTCAGATTATGAAAATCGTTTTATACAAATAAAGGCATGGTCTCCAGAGGGCAATTTCTACTAGTATGGCAACAGTTTGTGAGTATACATGTATGTCGTGTAGGGTATAAAGTCAGTGTGATATCGTCTGACATCTCCCTGGTCCCCTGCCAGGTCGTCTATCCGCTTAGATTAGTAATTGTTTACGGAAAGGCCATTTATTTCTCATGCAGTCACATTTTTCTCTACCTCTCAAGGCTAGATCGTCTACATGTTTTTTTTTCATTACTTGGATGGGAGAGGACATTAATAAAAACATCTTATAGCTCTTCGGTATGACTGCAATTATGCACATGGTTAGTATGCCTAGGAAGGGTCATTTAGTAATTGAGGATCTAATATTAAGCTTTATGTAACAAGTAGGTTATACATAATATGTATTATGCAGGTATGCAGGTCAATGCATAATCTTTCCAATGATTTACCTAATACCATTTACCTCCTCTACCATGTCTTAAAGAAAAAAGACGTCTATGGTCAAAGTCATTGCCAAGAGAAGTCCAGTTTGGAAGGAAGGCAGAATAACATTGTACTTCATAAATGATGATACCATGTCAACCTCTATACATGTACCACCATCATAACTAATGTGATAAACCTATGGTAATTCTACCCTTTTATCCTTCTTGATAAAACATACATAGCATATCATACTACACAGTGTATATGTACTGTATCTTACCTGGTTTGTCTTGCTCACTATGGGATACTGATGAAGTCACACATGTCCGAAATCAGCAACAACAGTGTACTACATGTATGTAGTAGTAATCTGCCTAGATATAGTTGTGACCTTGCACTCTCACACTCACAGCATCATCAACACAATACTGTCCTCTGCCCGTACTATCCATGGCGTCACTGTCGAAAACCCAAACTTCTCCAGGGCATTAATTCTAGTAGTAGTCACAGCCTGCTGGATCTGTGCGTGTGCCAAGTACATGTGTGTTGTGGTGTTGTTATCTGACAACAGTCAGTGTGAGACAACACCAGGTACAACAGGTGGTGTGGCCTCCCACCTCCACCACTCCCTGACACTGCCTGATTGATAGGGCCTACTCACACCTTGGGATAAGGATATGGATGCCTCTTAATCGCTATAAGTCACAGGTGTAGGTTTAAAGCTTATATCCTCCTCACAGTTCCCTCACAGAGCCTTCCCCTTTCTTCAGGGTAGCTATTAAAAGTGGGTGTACCAAATCCATGTCTGTACGAATATTACAACCCTGGAGATAAAGATGCTCTGTGTAGAGATGGCAAATGGTGTATCCCACAGGCAGTTGGTGAGGTATGTTGTTGGAGGTAGTAAAGCCTTTTGGTAATTCCCAGCTTTAAAGAAAGAGCTTGTGTGTGACTAGAAGGTATGGTCCTTATCCATCCAGGACCTCTTCACTTTAGGTTGTACTACATGCAGTATACAATAGCATAGTAGTGTGCTGCTGCCTGCCTGGAGGCACCCAGTAGAGGCTGTGTGGGTCGCTTGGCTGGTTCTAGGTGCGCTCCAATGGCCTCCAGTCTGCCCACCTTCATCTTACATTTACTGAAGGCAGTACAGCACACCTGGGCACAGTAATAGACCGGAACCACACGCATGCGCCCCTCCAGTCTGCCCCCACACCTTCTGTGGCGCCCTCTGTGGGAACCCCGCCGCCTTACCTGCCGCTAGGTAGCGCCACCAAGCCTCCTTCCGGTCACTGCAGCGCCCCCAAACGGGACGCATGGTGAACTAGCTTTTGGAGGGCTTTTGAAACTAGGTCGGGTCAAAGTTCACGGCGCGTGCGCAGGGCGCCGTCACTCAGGTGGGTAATGTACGTCCCATGCAGATGGGTGGGTGGGAGGGGGTGGAGTTTACTCACCTGGCCACCTTTTTATCTGACATCAAAGCTCCTCCCTTGCCCCCACTAAGGTATAGTGTTCCCGATAGTAAGGGGTACCCCAGGGTTGTCCTTTAGTGTAGGCTGCAGGCACACCTGGCTGCTGTGTAGGTCAACACAAAGTATACTAAACCTGCCCTCCTCTAAAGATAAACAAATTCCCAGGTATAAAAAGACATGCACAGTGAATTCATGCCACTGTGGTATGTATGTCTAATAGAAATTACCAACAGGTAGGGAGAAGAGGGCTGTAAAGCTGGAATGGTATTAACAAGGATGTATAGGTCTGTGATAGAGCAATTGCCTCGAATGTGCACATCATCAATTCTAATTGGTTTTACTTTACCTTTCTTGTTTGTATCACCATAGTGACCTTCTAGTTCACTCCCCTATTGTGAGATCATTCAATACCAACTACCTAATACATTGTATAACAGCAGTGAGCATTTCTTCCCCCTCCCTCTGTCAGAGCCCCAATCCATAACTATCCATACCATTCATAAAAATAGAGGTGTGTGCCCTCTCTGTTGGCCTTTTTGCAAGGGCTTTCTGTTTCTGTATCTCTGGAAGAGCTCTTCCTGTCCCCATTCCTCTATCTCCCAGTGTGTTGTTACACCCCCTGCAGCTTACAGGCTAAGAAAACAAAGCACTGGCCCTGGGGCCATGCAAGCCTTGACTGATTATTCACAGGGCTTCACTGTAAGTCATTGTTACAGATGTCTACATCCTCCTGCCCTGACCTACCCAGCCTGTGAGAAACTTAACCCTTTAAGGAACCTAGCTTGTGAGAAAGTTAATCCTTTAAGGAACACAGCCTGTGAGAAACTTAACCCTTTCAGGAACCTAGCTTGTGAGAGACTTAATCCTTTAAGAAACCCAGGTGAGAAACTTAACGCTTTAAGGAACCCATCCTGTGAGAAACTGAACTCTTTAAGGAACCCAGCCTGTGAGAAACTTAACGCTTTCAGGAACCTAGCTTCTGAGAAAATTAATCCGTTAAGGAACCCAGGCTGTGAGATACCTAACCCTTTAAAGAACCCATCGTTCATTTGTCATCATGATGTACTAATGCAGCACCAGCGAGTAACTCACCTGCACTGCATATAGGTGTATCATGCCAAACATTTGGGAATATATCAACCCTGCAATTCAACAGAATGCATGAATGCAGTTACTTGCCAGCTAGGGCTGCATTAATGCATGGTGCTAACAAAAGGGCCTTAAAAAGCACCATGCTGTCATTAAAGGGTTAACAGGATGTATGCAGAGGGTAGTGTGTAAAGGGTTGGAGGTGATCCCCAAATGAGAGGGTGGGGCAGGGTTTAAGAGTGGTAGGCACAGGCAGATGATGACAACAGGAGGGCACAGACAAACAGGTATGTGGCCTCGGTGGGGTAGGGGTGCGGCAGGGTGCTAGATAGCCAGGTGAGATGGTCAGGGTGTATGGAGGTGCTGATGGTGGGTAGGGCAACCCTAGATGTGGGCAGGAGATACACACCTGACAAGGTAACTACACCCCTCTACACCACAAAACCCATTCAGGTGTGTGGGCTCAAGTCCCCCTGTCCCTCATCACCCATCCTACACAGTGGACTAACGACCAGAGGACAGTATGTCTTCATTATAAAAGATTTTGCTGAAACTTCCTATATAGAGATGTAGGTGAAGCAATGTATTATCATTATCATACTGTAGTCAATGCATTGAAATATCATTGATATATTACCGGTAGGTCTACTATTACCACTGATAAGATTATAGTATGATTATGATTCTGATTACCTTTCTAGTGTGATTATATACAAGAATGCCATACCTGGATTTAAAAAAAAAGAGTAGGGATGACATAGCAATTGCACAACTATGCAGGGCAGATCCCAAGTTAGGAAAAGGGATAAAGAAACTGTGTGTATTGCCAAATATGTATAGATCCATAAAAACACCTGTCTGTGTAGATTTAACCTTATTTTGCACGGTATATATTCGGCAGCCTACGCTACTAAGCTGCAAGGGTCGTATCATATATAAATAGAAGGGGTAAGTAGATCAGAGTACGTGACGTATACAATGACATAGGGTGAGGATCTGCTGAAGTAGTGTGGCGGATCTAAGTACCCTCATCTGATGATCACCTTGGTATCTCACCCTGCCTTATACTTATAGTATACAGAGGGGTAGGTGAAAGGGCAGGGGGAAGGTCCGCAGGGGAAGGGGAAGAGGGGACAGGAGAAGTAGGGGATGGCATGAGGATGGCAGAGGTGGGGTGGGTACATATATCGACCTTTGTGTTGTCTCTGTCAAGTGCCAAATATCCAATTATTTTGATTTTCTGGCACCACTTTCTACGACCCTAACCATTAAATCCTGGTGCAAATTGCCAGGTTCATTGTATATCATTACCTATATAATTATACACGCTATGAATACCATACTATGACATGAATTCCCTAAATGTATATCACTACGTGCACCAAAGCATCATTCTGTGGTTATACTAAACATAACATTTGTGAACTTGGTTTCTGACTTCACCATTTTAGCCACATACTAGTCGGCGGTATTGTAATAGGTCAACATCAGAATCAATGCTCAAATGGTACATTTCTGTAACATAATATCTACGGTTTGGAAGTAGAGTGTACTAAACTATTAGTTAAAGAGCATACCTGTCATGGGCATGGCCCTTTGGTAGGCACTTGGATAAATTTTTTAAAACGGTTACAATATATTCTGACTGTGATCATGTGATAGAGCACATTGACCCCCTCTCAGAACATTTGGAATTACATGTGTATCCTAAGTAGAAGTGAAGAAATCAACCAGAACATGCATAGGCTGCAGAAGCAAGCTGGTGCTATACAAATGTACACAGCCTGGTGTGGCAAATTGGCACCAACTACTAGAGACACTCTGTTCTCTCTTTAATTGCAAGGTAACATGACATATCAGGCTTGCACAATGTTACAATGTTACTTGTGTATATATATCTCACTGATTAAACCCGAATCCTACAATATGTGACTTGTATAGCACATTCTTTTATTGATTAAAGTGAACAGTGATACCAGACAAAGGTGGTGAGACCACAGATTAGGTCTCAACCATGACTCACCGGTGACATCTGGTGTTAGGATCTAACATCTTACATATAGGCTTATATAGGCATACCCAGACTGCTTAACACTGGTATATCAAGACAGAACATGACTAATTTAGGGGAATGCAGGAAACCTCTTGGGATTCCACGCAGGAGGCTGGAAACGGACATGTAGCATACTATTGATATGTAGAAAGAGGGCTGCATGTTAATACAAAGGGGCCATGAATATTTCAATGAAATTCGCTTAGATAAAGTTGACCTTTACATTTGGATAATTGCCATATTAGGACTTAGAATTAAATATATTCCCAATGATAAGCGGTGGATAGCCGGCTAAAAGAGCTTTCCAATAAGCTAGTGCATGCTCTGTTATCTCTAATAGGGGCTGAACAGGAGCAAAAACGGATAGGGTCATTTCAAACAGGCACTCATAAGGGTGCCAATTTTAGTGTGCCACCTGTGACTGCTGGTTTGAGCCCTGCAGTGCGGTTCTTCCAAGTGCCTACCTTTGGGAAAGCGGTTTGGTAAAGGTTGCTCAGTGGCTCCACCTGGTCCCAGTCAGGAGAACTAACCTGCACATGGCACCCAGGTGGCGGTAGTGTCGTTGGTGTGCTGCTGTGTCCACAGTCCACAGCCTGAATAACGTGCATCGTGCATTAATTTAATGCATTACTTAGCACTATCTACACTCCGTAGCAGTATGGATTCTTATTTTCATTTATGATTGGACCTCATTAGTAACAGGACCCCCTTCCCCCTTTGGAAAGGTACACTGCTGTACATACTGGTTTAGGAGACCAACCGTACTGGTTTTCTTAAGTCTCCTTTTGAATTATTAAAGGAATAAAGTACGATTTACCTTAGGCACCTAGTTATAATTCCTAGATTGTCCAGGTCATTATCCCATAGACATGATATCCAGGCACAACGTATCCATAGATCTACACATCAAAGTGAAGCCCTCTGGGAGATGGGAAGACGCCTCCGGTGAATGGCACCTTTAGCCTTAGGGCGCAGGTCTTTACTTTATATCAGATCATATAGACACAGACAGGTACCTTTAATTTTCAGTCACAGTCAACTGACTTGGGGGTATGCCTTATCCAAACCTAACATTTTGAAAATAGTGGCTGAGTGATATTTCTGACTAAACATCCTGGCTATTCCTGCATATAGAAGACACATACTGTACCGTACTGCCCAATAGTTATTATATTTTAACTTATTTAATCTCTAGCTCCTGTCTCTTCCCTATGACCTCTCCATTGCTCTGTTTTCCTACTACTGCATATAACTCCCAAGCCCAGCTGTGGACGAGGTATAGTATACATGTACACCATTCCTTCCAGGCCGCCCAGGGAGCATTGGAGTTTACATGGTTGGAGGAGTCTAATAATGAGTTCCCTCTTTTCCCTGGGGCATGGGAAACTGCCCCAGGGCCCTCGGTCCCCAGCATTCTATGTTGGAACATGACTGATACTATATTATAGTGGGGAGGGGGACTTTTACACAAGACCTGGCAGACACAAGTGTCAGCGTTAATGTATTTAATGTGACACGGTTGGAGGGGCGTGCATCATTTTGATATTAAGGTACATGTGATGTTGATATGGTGTGTCTGCCATTAATTCGTGGCCAACTAAGCGTTTCACCCTTTGACTTGAGAGGGTTTACAAACAACCATAAAAGAAGGATTGCCTCGCAATAACTCCAGGTGGCGTTGCCGTCATCTGAATCATGCTTCTTTCATAGACTTGCAAATTCATTATTGGTGTTTGCAAGTATTATTATAGTTTAAAAAACTGAACTCCTGAAGCTGTAGCCAGGGTACACTCAACTCCTCCAGGGCATTCGGCTCCAGGGGCTATTCAGATTAGCCTCATACCCCAAAGTGACACATCCAAGTACTTATATGTACTAAACTATGATTTTTATATCACCTGAACCTTTAGTATAATGCCCATTTATGACCATTAAATGGTGATAAATAGAGTACTTGAATCAACTCTATAGGCACGTATGCCAACCCCTGCGGTGTTCAAAGGCCTACAGCAGGATTATATATTTGACAAGCTGAAGGGGCGGGAGATGTGGATAGAGTGATGGTGTCATATTTCCTGCTCCCCTCCTGCTCCTCATAATAGAAAATAAACTATTTTGTTTGATTGAGGAGAGTAAGAATCTTTTTTCCTAAAGGTGATCTTGAAATTATAAAATTCTCATTATCATAGGACACCGTTTTCCAGCTGTTAATTTATAAACGAGGGTCACAAGGGAAAGGTTCACCATGAGTGACACTTTAGGTTATTCATGTACATTTTGTACAATGTGATTTCTGGTGTTTGGCTTTTTTCTTTTTTTTTAAGAATAACACTAAAACCATGCTATTATTCACAAATAAAGAGCTTAAACACTTGAATAACCATAAAATCATGTGCCCGTCTCAAGGTATGTGTCCAACTCCAGGTGAATCTACCCTAGGTTATTTTTACCCGAGAGTATGCCATTTAATTCGATAAGAAACAGCGAGAGATGCTATTATTAATTTACTTGAAAGGTGTTCACATCTTGCCAAAGTCGATTCAATTAATCACACTTTCACCCAATACCTTTAATTCTTTCGGCAAAAATAAACAAACAAACACACCGTGTGAATTCCACAAGAAGCTCAAACACGCAAACAACCAGGAGGAAAAAACACCAAGATCACGTGAACACAATTAGCATTACCACCTAAAGGAACTACCATGTTGGTTCTATGCTAAAAAGTAAACAGCACCTCAGGCAAAGGCAAATTATACATGTGTTTCGGGTTACTCGACTTAACCTAGCAGAACAGTGTTGATTTTATGTCATTTCTAAGAACAATATCCCATCTAGGTTGTTTTATTTCTAAGGCCAAGAAACAATTTTGCTTGGATGAAGTGTTAGTTTTTTCGTACATTCTAAAGATAGAACCTTTGCTATTTGTGACCATAAAAGTTGTTTTTCTCAAAAGTGCCCCAAAAACGTTAGGGTGGGAATTCAACCTTTTTAGACCTGACAGGTCTGAATTACATAAATCTACTAGTTTACTAGTATCTGACCATATATCGTGAAACATATTTCATTGGCCTCATTGGGGATTATTGATTATACTGGCGTTAAATGTTTCTAGAAGTATCACCCCCCTGTTGCTACCCCTGTCAACACTTCAATAGGGCTAGTACCGGGTAGGCTGGATGGGGGTAGCAGGGGACCAACAGAGAGACAGTACATATTTGATGAGTTACCTATGGTTCATTACTCCTGGTGGTCTGGGAGCAGGACCAAGCATACAGGTAACCATGCCAACGCTGGGACAGGTCAGGATTAAGAGTGGAAGGATTCAAAGGGGAGGGGGGTACTGTGGGTCATGAGTGGGGGATTCAGTGTAGAAGCAGGGGAGGGGGAGGGATAAGCTTGTTCACCTATCCATATCGTGTAATGTATCAGAATAATATGGTTTAATGCACCCTTCTCAACGCAAAACATCCAACCTATATTTTCTTTTTGGCAAATCGATCCCTAAATCTCAATCTCTTGTTGAAACAATATTCCCCAATAGTTGGTACCCATATTTACCGACCATCTGATCACACTCAGCAATAAACTATTATATACGGAGGAGAGCCTACATGGCATGGAGGCCGCCATTTTCCAACTGTCCCCTGACTCCAGAGCAGTGGATTGGGGGTAAATTTGTTGTTATCAGCCACTGTTCACACCTGTGAACAATGGCCACAGATAAGACTGATAAGGCTGATAGGTGGCATCCTACCCTTATCTTGATAACCTCAATCACCTCCCCATTGTCTCAGGTGTGAGGTGAGGGTCTTAGCCTGATTACCTGATTGGGAGACAATGCATTGAACACACTTTGACTGACTGACACATAATCACCCACAGGGATGTAAATGCTCTATATCTCTAAGAGTCAAGATATTCTCCATTTTCTTTAAGCTTATGAAATTGAAGGCTATTTCTTGAAGACTCTATGCATTTATTTCTAAAGAAGATAAACAGATAGTAAATGAGAGAGAACCCTCCAAAGTAAACTACACAAAGAGGCAAAGTGGAGGCTTGACACACGACTACCTGAGCCTCCTGGTGTATGTCTCTAGAACCAGCATAGGCTCTGTCCCGTATACGAGTATGTATGTTTACACGAAGCATCAATCATCCAGAAAATGCATTGAATCTGAATCTATAGCATCAGAGACCTACTGTTCCATGGCTGCATGGGGGAGCAGGTAGCTAGAATAGGATCTTATAATAGTCCTATTGATGTTGACCTTCGATCTGAGGGATGTGTATTGGATGGGATAAGGGGGGGGGGTAGCTATTATCAAATAAACCATCGATCGCTGAGAGGTACATCAGCAGCCCTTGACTCTGGGTAAGTGGGTCTCTGAACACCTGTTACTGAGCTATGACAAGACACATTTATTGGTATATACGGTTCTCATTGTTCACCCCCTTGTCTAATAGTTAGAGGTGATACTGTGCCAGATCCCCCCCCCCCACCCCCATTCTCCAGTGATAGTATCTGCATGTAGACTCCACTCATATAAGATGGTTTCATAGGAAACCAAAGCATATTTAGCGTCCAGGAACCAGCTATCTTATAGCATGTCTTGTAATGTGGCTAAGGTTCATAAATGGGAATTGGTATAAGATATCATTATTTTTCCGAGAATCTCCTAATTCGAATATTATATCAACTGATTTGTGCAATTCTTGTGTACTTAAAATAAATCGCTCTGTAATTCCAATGCAATTAGGTGCCCACGGTGTACACCCACATAAGTGGGTTTATTAACAAAATGACTGCTTTATATCAAACTAGTCTACCATGTGTAGCCGAGTGCTGTATTTCTAACAATGCAACTATTCTCCTGTGATGCGGAGGTAATGCAAAGGGAACTCTGTTGATGCTGTTCAGTGGACTGTGCACTCAGTATCTCGTGTTAATTAATGCGCAGAAGGGATATAGTCCCCAGACAATGGTACAAGTGGTGTGTCTGGCAGGGGACGGACTATTTTCTTGGAAGAGTGCCTAAATTACTCCCCAACACGGAGGCGACGTGGCAGGAGTATTATTCAGGTACAGGTCTAATTTGAGACGTGTTTGACTCAGTGGCGACTATAATATTCCATCTTGTAATAGTCAAATTCTTTCGCATAAATAGGCTAATTTCTTTTCTTTTTTCGGGGAGGGGGGGTGGTAAATATTAGAATTATCTCAATTACAATATAGCTATAGGATGGGTCTTAGATTATGATAAACGCCTTTAAGGTGAACGGGAATATTTCACCTGAATATATCACAATGCACTGGAGAAATTTTAATACAAAATGTCCAAAATGTGTATCGTTTATTCTTCTATAATGAGCAATATTTTGTCGAGATCCCAACCTTGCAGTCTTTCCACGAGGTGTGTGTACAGATCTAGGCACTGCGAAGTGCTACAGTAAAATACTATTTGCATGAGGGTTTATCCGACTCCGTACAACTAACATTGGTATCCACCAATGATCGTTTTAGTGATATGCCTATATTGGCTACTTTGAAATCCTATTAGCGCCGCCCAATCAGAAACCAACTAAGCGGCCATGTGACTGACTGCTTCAATGCAGGGGGCAGTGCATATCCGGCATTATAGACATAGGCCTGCTAAAAGGTGTTTGAAATCCCTACGTTAACGGATCAAAGGGTATTTGCTAATCCCCACTGGTACTACAGAACTGGAGCATGTGGTTCCCGGATCTATACAGGCATCACATTTTAGCGTTGTTATATGACATCATAGGCGTTAGATCTGAACAGTCCAAGACTTATCTTTCATATACATTTGTCGTTTTCTTTTTGTGTGTGTTTAAACATAAAATTATATATTCTAATCTAACATTTTATCTTATTTCTTTATTCGTTCCTCTCACTTTAGTGACCCTGCTCCCTAAGATATTTACAGTAATGTTTCATCTAATGTATTTATATACATGGGGACGGCTTTTTTTAAATTTTCAATTTACTCGCATTATGTCTCATACATTAATATGCAGTCATGTATATATAGGTGAGTAAACTTCACGGCCAAGGCCATTTCCACAGCAGAGATCAAAGGAAATCCCCTTAACGAGTGAACATCAAATACTGCCGCACCAGCGGGTGGCGAGAATAGTCTCACGCCAGTATGAATAATTTAGTAGAAAACCCTTTAAAATGGTGCATGCACCTCCTTGTGCAAGGTGATAAATCTAGTAGAACACCTGTGAATACTGGCATCAAAGGATATGTTGTGTCAATTGAAGGTGTTATACTGGCATATAAAACAGGTGAGTCCCTGGATGTCTATAGAGTGTCTATTATTATAATTAAATATCAACTATATTTATAATACTGTTTACGGTTTATTATACGGTTTATATCTAGCGACCATATTATTCTACTTAACGTTCACAGATTGTTAATCATCATCAATACAATGTTTTATGTAGTGTATAAAATCTACGGCTGTCAAAGCCGCAGCTGGGGTGTAAACAGCCTCGAGCTCTCCAGGCCCATTACAGCCGTCAGGCTGTAATGGGCCTGGACAATTTTGTATCTAATAACTGTAACCTACTTACAAAAATGATCCAGGATCCTGGATCATTTCTTAATGAGATAGGTAGCTCACTGATTGGTCAGCTATGATCACATGATCATGCAGGAGGTTGTGTATGGCCTCATGGGTTCGAATCCCACCCTAGGCAAAACATAGGTTCGTTTTTTTGCATTATTTATTTAGCCCATTTAAAGCATAAATCCACCTTAATTGACATAGTTAAATTAGCTATTAGATATGTGACTAGGTACATTACTTCAATTTAGGTGCAATATGCAGATATCAGCAGTACTAGTAATTAAGCCAGAGTGGGGTTCGAACCCACACTCTCCTGGTTGCTGATGTCAATATGCCTATACAGTATAGCAGGGTATGTGGACCAGTGTAGGTACATAGATCTAAGTAATCTCCCAGACTGTACACGTACAGTCAGGGCCCGAGACTGGGGTGTAAACGGTTCGAGTACCTGTCCCCACTCCAATCCTTCTCTTACTGGATCCCGTTTTTAACAATTGTCAACTTTATAACTTGCATATAGTATAGTTATGCCTCATCATGCTACTTAATATCATAGGGTTATTTCAATGGTGTTGGTGTTCTCATTTCTGGAGCTATAGCCATTATAGCCCGAGAGCTAACAATGAGTATCATGGTACATTAAATTTTGTGGTTGGTTAAAACAAACCATGGTTAAATGTCAAGAGCATTCCCCTGGCATACTTCTAGGTATGGCTTCTGTTCTCATCTGGGAAGAAGTCCAAGCCAAAACATTAAAGTAGGCTTCACAGGACTAATCTGATCATAAACTGGAATCAATCTAGTACCAGGATGCCAAAACGATTCCTCCGTTATAAACCTTTGTGTGACTACCTGATTAGCTTAGAGGTGTAATTGAGTAACCCCGAGTTAGCGCTACTAGCAGAAGTGTTAATCTTCTCATATTAGCCATTGGCTGCATTTATGGTGAGTGGATTTTATATTCCTAAAGGGTATTTAGTAATGGGGGCGGACGTTTTAACAGTTCATTTAGGTATTAACATGCCCTGCGGGGATAAGAGCACTGTGCTGGGTTTCTTTTGTGATTGCATGTGAAAACTGCCACTGCAAGGTGGCTACTTGCCACATGAACAAAACCTAAACAGCATAAACGTCTTAACTGAATGAACCAAGTTTATTATACTGCCCAATGGTATCGATTCAGCCTTACTTCTTAAAGGTATTATCTTATTAAGGGTTGATACTAAGGTGTGTGTTTTTTGCTGCCATGATAATATTGCTTCTCACCATGCTAGGGCCAAACACTTGAGGTGGTTCAGTGGAGAATTGTTAAAGCCATATACATGGCTCTGTTCAAATTCATTGAACATCTGGACTATATAACTCTAACATCACATGGTTGAATATTGTATTTATCCTGAAGGTATGGGTCCTGAGTTATTAAAGTAAACAGTGTTGGTTTATACACACATGATTATTTTACCACTGATTACAGAATGCTGTGCCAATATACAAAAATTTAGAGAATCTCAAAGTCTCCAGCAGTCTGGTATATATACAGGGTATCTTCAGGTATAAAGAAGGTAAAGACGTTGGTTATTGGACTGCACATTAACTCAGTAGGGGTGGTCTGAGATCTGAGAGGGTGTCCCGGGGAGAGTAACAGTGCAGCTTTACCTGAATCTCTGTGCTTCAGTGGGGGGACATTTCAAAAGCAGAACATTGGGTGGCACCTGGGACGGAGTTGTCGCCATCATTTGGAATATTGTCAAACATGAGGGGTAGGCTCAAGCTCAAAGAACTAATTTGCATAATTACAGACACAGGTGAATATGCAAATTTTGCAGCACAGCCCATAATAGCTGGCCCAAGGTAGGAATTTAAAATAGGGGTTAATGTTCATGGAATTCACCCTCACGATCTGTGAAAAGGGAGCTTAGTGTAGGGTGCACTGAATTCCCTTCTCTCAGGTCACAATTATAAATGAATCCTTTTTTGAGCTCTTTCTCGTCGTGCTTGAGCATATAACTTGAGCATACAACTTGTCCTAGAATTGACATTTCTAAGATACAGGCAATATCCCATATTGATACACACACTGATGATAAGCATCTAAAAAGATTCCAAACGTGTTGACTTAAATAAATGCATTATTTTGTAGATTGCTGACTTTCAATTCTGAGGTAAAGCAACTTTGCTGGACATGCATCCATTAAGGCTCAGCAGTATGGATTACAGCGCCTTTGCATTGATTAATCCATGTTTCCCACGCCCTGAACTTACAGGTAACACAATCCAGGTAACAGGGGACTCATAACCCCCTCCATCCTCCCAGGTGGGAGCAGGGGCCAATCAGGTGCCAGATGCAGGGTCAAGGTGGGGGGCAGATCCCTACCCCAATGTGCTTACAAATCATCCAACCCAAAATGTGACCTCAAAAGCAATCTATGATATTTTTGGGGGGTTTGGGGAGAAATAATTACACAAGGGTTAGCACCCAATGTTTGGTATGATGTAAAGATCATACATTTATATGTTTAGGTTTAGGGTATAATATATCGAAAAGCCAAATATCATTCAATGTCGATGGTGTCTTTAAGTATCAGTTGTGTTCATCAAATGATTAAATAGGTGTAACTGTGTGTTGATGATTAACGATCTATTTACTCTTAGGACATATCACCATTCTAACCTTGATAGAATTGCACCACATTGGCATTGTGACATCTCTGTAATGGGATTGTTCCACCAGGAAATCGATGGGTAATAAATCAATGTGATGTACCCAGTCTATACATAAAATATAAAGTTGACACTAAAAGTTGCAGGCACGCTACGGTGATTATGTTAAATGTGGGTTAGGTGCACATCGTGTGTCATCACCAATAACAATATAGCTCTGCAGAGTGTGCTGGAGGGGATGGGGGTGGGGTGGAAGGCTAATAGTCCAGTGTGTTGTCACTTTTATGACACCCCACCCCTGGGAGATATACAGGCATTATTTATTTGTATTTTTAAACAGGAAAAACTTTAAATGGCATTTTATGCTGAGCATTGTTCAACTGTCATAGTAACAGGTATGGGTTGGACGAGATGTTGCATAATGCAGTTGGCACTGGTAACACGTGTGTGTTAAATGTTGCATTAAAATGTACAATGGGGTTGATTTGAACAGTAAAAACAGGAACTTCTGGCACCATTGGTAGCAATGATTGAGACAGCTTTAAGAGGAATAAAATGCGACCCTGTCTGACTCATATAATATTTATCTAATTGTAGGGGAACTGTGTTAGGGAACAGTTAAACACTAAGAACCTCATAAAAGAACTTATCATCTTAACATGGACAAATATTACGCAATGTACCAGATACATGTACCCATTAATTCTCCCATAAGGTGATAATGCCTTGAACTAATAGGAATTCCTCAATTGTTTGTATAGATCTATAGCCTGACGTTGCCCACAAACCCTGTATAGATGGAGTATTGAATCAGTTGGATTAGCCATTTGCAAATACATTGTAATAGTATACAGTATGTTTGAGAAGTACTTGTATAGTGGGAGGGGTCTGTGTCAAGTACCACACCTGGATGAGTAGTATTGTCTGGTGTAGGGTAGATATTGCAAAAATGAAAAAGAAATTGGGTTGGTAAATAAGGATCCATAGTCAGTAGGTAAAGCTGGGGTTATGGGGGAGAGGCCTTAGAACCACTGGAGCAGAATGAAGTGGTGGAGAGGCAGGGATGGGGTGGGTGTGTTGTCAGGCTGGCTGCTATATTATTCATGGTTTTCGGCATCCCCATTGCCTCCATCCCCCTACCCAACAGAACCCAGTGCCAACTCCCCATGTAGCCACCCTCTATGATCCCTCCCTCACACTTGTCCCAATCTGATGCCCCCCACCCCCACGTGTAGGGATGAGAGAGGGGAGGGGCCCTCCTGTGCCCTTTGCCATGGTTACCTGGGTACTGGATGGATTCTACAGTCTGTCAGCATGACTACAACACTAGTTTAAAATGAACACTCTCTCCATCACTCTGCCTTTATCATTGTTGTCACGCACATTGCTGTATATACTGTAGCCTATATTTTAATTTTTCATCCATATGTATTACCCATAGGGTGCAGTCATTGTAGAGTAGTCTTGGCAATAGTTGCAGATTAGAGTCAGCCGAGTGGAAAATAGTATTATTATGTGTCTCTTTCTTTTTGTATATCTCTGTGATACATCTATCACCCTTGATCTACAGGATATTAGAGGGAAATCACAATAAATATTGCCAACTGGAACAAATGGTGCATTAGTGTCAGCTAGCTAGTCGTAGTACAAAATGTATCCATATAGGGATTCAAACAGAGTGTGTAGCTTTAGTTTACATCCATACCCACATCCTTCCGGATAATCAAAGCCATGTTTCAACGGGTTTAAATGCTATTTGTATGGATATTGGCCATCACTGAATACCCTTAACATGATAAATCTTGAGAACAGTCATTAATAACACATGTATAATATCAGCACTAGGTGTCATAAAGGTGTACATCTACCTGTTGTGTGGTATAGACCTCACAGATTACAGGTGTGGTGTTACAAGTGTGTACATGTATCAGTGACTATCTGACCAGGTAAAGTAGGAGATTAACACCTGCTTAACATCAGATGCCAGCATGTATAACCCGAGAGGTGACCATTAGAGGGATGACCAGTTTGTGTGACATCATAAATATATACATCGTATACATTATAATATTTACAACATATATAAATTTGTGCACCAAATAATATATTGTAAATGTCTAAGCATGATCATATTGGACACTTTGTTATTACTTACGTTCTCGTCTCATGATAATATGTAATCATGGAACATTCCGACAGGTCGCTAGACTAAATTAAGACACCTACATTTATATGTCCCCTAAACAATTAACCATATGTCAACATACCCTCTTGGTCTGACAGGTCGCTGCGGGAGGACCCTGCGGAAGACGACGATGAATAGAACCCACTCCGACCCCTTGCCGGATCCTTGCCGTCCCGTAACACGGCTGTAGGGATGTCGTCCAACGTCGCCCACCAACGTCGCAACATGTAGCTCGACTCGGCGCGACGTTCCAGGGTCGGCCACGCCATACTAGCGTCATTCTGACCGCGCGACCGGAAGTGGTCTTCGTCAACGTCGCGCACGTCGCGTATATTGTTGTACGACGCCGAGCGACGCTTAGGCCGCCGCCGACGTTGTTTCCGCTTCCGGTTCCGATGCGGTGATGACTTCCGGTTGTGTGAGCGATTCCTGAGCTGGTCTGAGTCGTCGCTGGCCTCTGAGGAGCTGAGCGAGTTGGAGTCCGAGTCGGAAGTAGTATGGGAGAGTGGTTTGAACGCCAGGCTCTCCCGACTCTGAATTCCCGGCCCGCCGAAGTCTGGCTGTGAGCGGTAGCGCTGCATGGGCGCATTTCCGCTTCCGCCCCGCCGAGACGACGACGGCAGCCTGGGACTTCCGGTTTCTAGACTTGCGCCCAGTGGGGCTGAGGTTCTGAAGGCTAGGAAGTCGTGGTGGGATTTTGAGCGACGCTTCAAGGTTGATGTTTCCTGAGGGTATCTGTCTTTAGTTCGGGGTGGCGGAGGTCTAGGGGGTGAACCGTTGAGTCTCCCCTGGGACCTAGACTTCCACCTTGCACCACCAAGGGCACCATCAGTATCCCCAGCACCACCAGCACCACCATCAGCCTCCTCCAGGAACTGGTCTATGGTGGACCAGTCCTCAGTAATCATGGTTAAGTCACACGCCGACCTCACATGGTCCAGCTGGGAGAAGGCCGGGTGCCTGTTCTTACTGGACCTCCCCCTGTTGGTCATATCATCCAGGACAGGCTGAGAGGAAGCCCTCTTTAATAAGCCAGGAGGACCATGGCTGTAGGACTCCTCCAGGAGGGCCTGTGACCTTCTACCATAACTGGGGGCATTCACTCCTGTGTCAGGCCTCTCCAGTATCTCAGCAGAGTTCGACCTGGAGCGTAGAGGCACCGTGGGTGGACTCCACGGTGCTCCAGGGCTGTGGGTAGTGTGTGCGTTAAGTGGGTTTGGATTGACCACATTGGCATCATTTATTTGGTGGTAGACACTCTCAGAGGCAGTGGTGGTGCTGGCCACTGTACTAGCTAGACTGTGGCGTTTTGGGGGTAAAGGTGGCAGTTCTCTGCTCGCCCTTCTTACCCCTACCGAGGAAACAACGGAGCTAGCCAGACTCAGAGAGGGGACTGGTGAGTCTAAGGCCCTCTGCATGCAACCCTGGGGACCTATAAGAACAAAAGCAGTGGATTTCTCAGAGCTGGAGTGGCCTGGAGAAGGGCCTCGTCCAGGAGGGCTAGTGGGGTCATTGTTGGACACTGGAGGTGTAGGGGCCATACCAGAAGGGCACTCCGAGCTGCGACTAGCACTCCGCGAGTTGTTGTTACTACTTCGACTCCCACTGTCTGGAGTTTTGGACCTTTTAGCTGCCCTTCCACTACTAGCTGCCCTTTCACCACTAGCTGCCCTTCCAGCACTAGCTGCCCTTCCTCCAGTAGCTGCCATCGCAGACCTGTCTCGCCTGGCAACACGACTATTTCCTCCTGTGCTAACATCCTTAGAAGCATTATCATGGGACACTCCCCACTGGCTTTGATTAGAAATTATGCTCCTTTCTGTACTGTGGGCCCTGGAGGAGGTCACCACCTCAGAGGTCCTGGATTTGAGGGGCAGTGGTGGTGGCTGCTCACCAGAGTGCCTACTGAGGTACTGAGCATTCCCTTCTTGGACAGTTCTACTGGGAGTTGATGCCGGTCTCCCACTGCGGCTATGGGAGGATGTCCTTCTTACACCTACCACATCATGAGCTGCTCCCTCCTCATGTGAACCTGCACTGCGTGTTCTACCCCTCTGGGCAGGGCGGCTTGGGGTTTGATTTACTATAGGGCTTGTTGGTGACCTAGCTTGAGCTGCTCCTGAAGAGGGAGTCCCCCATGTTCCCTGAGCTGCTCCCTGAGTTGCCCCCACACCAGGGGATGGCAGAGGCCGCCTCTGGTAGGGCACAGGTCCTGATGCGCTGCCATCTGAATGATGGGGGTCTGTTTGTCTATGGAGGCCTAATCCCTGTCTGCTAATCCCTTGGACACCACTGTTATTATTACTAGTAGCTCTCATCACCCCGATTGAGCTGCTCATTGGTTGTGGCTCCTGCTCATACTGCTGACTAGGCGTGAGGGGCAATGAGGAGTGTTTGAGTGCCTGTGGTGGAAGAATATACGACCTGGGTGAAACAGGCAATGTACTACTATTATGACTAGGGCCCTGCCCCCCGAGAGCCCTCACTGGAGAGGTGTGCATAACGCGGATTGGTACTTGAGGCAAAGGAGGCTGTGAGAGGGGTGAGGTTGAGCTGCTCGGGTATACTCTCCCAAGCCCAGGGTTAAGTCCAGTGGAGACCAAATTGCTCAGACTGCTACTGTGTGAGCTATTCACCATGCTGGTGCTGACTGACCTGGTCAGTTTACTGTTCCTGTTCCATCTTGTAGTTCCACTCACACCCCCTATGTATTCCTCCGCGTCCAGGGCATCTTGCACCTCTCGGCGGTTGTCCCTGATCGTAGCCACATCGTTCTTCGACTTAGACCTCTTCAGGGAGCGCCTCAACCAGGCACCTAAACCCTTACCCCCAGATTTCTTTGAGCTGCTCTGAGCTGCTCCCTCTGCCTGTTCCCTCTTCTCCTTCTTGCTCTTCCTTGGTGAACCGGCCACGTTTGGCTGGCTCCTGCTCCTCTGGAGGCAAGTGACAGGGACGGCCGAGTCTGAGTTGCTCACAGTGGAAACATTATGGACGCTATCATGCCTACTGGAGTTCCTTATATTAGCCATTGAGTTGCTCATGGAGTCTCTAGGGGAGCCACTCCCACCATTGACAAACTGAGGCACGTCGTACCTGTGATGTACCGGCCTGTCAGGCTGGTGCTGGGGGAGGTAGCCTGTGGGATGAGGCTGGAGGTAGGCTGGGACTCGGCTCCCATTCTCATCCAGGCTACTTTGTGAGTAGAACCCTGGGTGGTGGTGCTGGACAAGATGGTGGTTATTGTTATTCACACCTGTAGATGTCCCACAAGACACAGCGGCAGTGTTGTTATTACCACCACTTCCTGCTGCGTCCCCCTCCTTGATGTTGTCCTTCTTTTTCTTCTTCTTGGAACGCCTGAAAAAGTTCCATCGTCGTGACTGTGATTCCATTGTTAACTTGTTCCTGTGGTCTCAATCTTTTGTTGTTGTTATTATAGCTTCCTTTCTGCTATGGCACAACTTTCACCGGATGTCCTCGTCATTTGATAATCCTATTTTTTTCAGTGTATTGCTATAGTCCATGCTGTACCTGGAATGCTCACAGTGGTATTAATGATAGGTAGCATCAGGGTATAGCACCAGCACCACCAGTAACTCCTGTGTGAAAAGTACCCAGTTTTGTCCCACTTCAACCCAGACTGTGATCGTGATTGGCAATACCCCTGTGGTACATACCATAAAGAGAACAACACGCTATCCATGGACATCCATCAATGGAAGCACGTCCTCTTTGACTGGGCCCGGATGACTAGTACTAGCAGTGAGATGGATGGGTAGTCATGCATCTATAGCACCTCTACCTGCTGCATCACCTGGCCTCTCCTCTCCAACCTTGCAGCAGCCACTGCCTCCTCCCCATCCCGTGCAGGGTGCATGGTCGTCATAGCAGCTGCCACCACCCCTCCTGGAGGCACAAAGCATGAACGGCCTGCAGGGTGAGCTGCTGCTGCCAGGGGTGGGTAGTTACAGAAGGAGCAAGGGTAACAGCCCTGGTGGTGCTATAGTGGTGGTGGTGGTCCTCCAACCTTCTGGCACCACCACTTCCCAGTTGAGTGGGACCAACTCGCTTGGAGCTCCAGCTACCTCTGATTATTTCTGTCTGGTGTTAAAATTGTTGGCATGCTTCTCAGGATCAGAAGGAGCATGTGTAGTTTGCTATAGGGGTATTTAATATGATTACAGGTGTTACTTCAAACCCCTTATGAACGTATGCACCACATCATGTTAAGTTGGATATATTGACTAACTGAGTAGCCTACTCCTATTCATATAGTGTCCTTAAGCAGCAATTAAATGCCTCCACCTCTCCCTTTGAATATGGCTCTTTTCTCTGTCAAATTGCCTCTGCTCCTCTCTACTCTTCCACATTCATTGCCGGCTACTCCAATTAATACCAGACACAAGGTAAATCCAGGGATGTATACAGGTGAGTGGAGGCAGAGGCAGAGGTGGTGTAATCAGGGGGGAGGCCTGATTAGATGCACTGCCGATGCCTATCGCCAGCACAACCAGGCCACCCTCAATTCAACTGCTACACTCCTAGATGTGTGGTCGGGCCAGGTAGGCACGCCCCTTGTGATCCTTATCAGCAGGTGTATTGACATCCCCTTAAGGCCATTGGCACAATCCTTATGGGTATCCTAGGTCCAGTCCTACTGCATTATACTATAGGGGGGGGGGTTGTGTAGTCAGCAAGGTGTTTGCCCCCTTCAGGTTGTGTAGTCTCCTTTACTGATTATACAGCAGGTACACACTGCTCACCTGTTCAGGTAGATGTAGGTGGGAACGGGAGGGGTAATGCTGGATACCTGAGGCATAATATAAGCCCATAAGTGGAGCCTATGGAGGAGACCTACACCTTTATAACACGATCCCAGTGGCGGTATAATAATAGGGTGTAGACTGGTTTAGTCCCTTACCAAATATAACCTTACTTGTTGTGGAGTTCACAGCATAATAACACTTATCAGAGCAGCCTTTGAAACCATGATACTCCTAGTTATAGCACAATAAATGGCTTTGGCAAGTCTTGTGGTGGTATGCTATGGTAGTAAGAACACTCGAGTTCACTTCACCTGTCCTAGCAGTAAACACTGATAAGCTGGTTATACTACAGATGTATTACACATAGCCATGGCTTATGTACATGCTTGTAAGTTGTAGCAGTAATAGCACCACTTTATAGCGGCATGGTTAAGGCGCCTTTGTGACCGACTGCCAATCATGTCAAAGCCTGTTCCTGATTGTAAGACATCCCTGGTATTATTAAAACCACAATGTTATAGCCATTTATCATGGAGCCTATACAATGCACATCCATCTCTTTCAACAGTTTTGCATGATGTATATCACTTATTAACATAACAGTTCACAAGATTCCTGTTCAGTGACCCTTATCTAAAAGGTACTTGATCCCAGAATATTCACATGGTGTATAACTATCCTCCCAGAGAGTGCATAGGGGGTTGCTCTGGTTGTTGATGTAGTTGATGTGATTGATGGTGTCAGAAATGAAATTGGATGGATGGTCTGTGCATGGCTATTGTTGATGATACCAATGGAATGGCAATAATAGTCCAACCTTGCTGCACCTACACGATGTATCCCACCTGTCACACCTGTGAACTATAGTACACAACAGTCAAGCCCATGCTGCCCAGAGCTCCAGTATAGTCCTGCTGCTATTGTGAATGGTAACAGAGGGACACACTGGCTATAGATGTATACATGTATACATAGAGCACTGCAGGGCATACATCTCCAATATATTGATAACAGCCACTGCTGCTGGAGGCACCATCATATATAATCCTCCACAGTACAAGTTTACACTGGCACCATGCAGCTATAATACCACTGCCACCTCTCCTCTCTTTACATCCAGAATGTAGTGTAGATATGTGGATAATGAATCTAGGTGGCCTGTGAACTTGGTGCTGCTGCTGGGTGGTACTGTAGTTGGGGTGTAGTTGTGGTGGCCTGCTTGGCTGCTGTCCCTCCTCCCTCCTCCTCCTCCTGCATGGGCCCTGGAGTAGGTTAATGCTGCAGCAGTCACTGAGTGCTCCTGTGCACAGGGTGTGCAATTGTCACTCTGCTGCCAGTCTGCTGGCAGTGGGTGGCAGGTGGGCAGGTGTCTAGGTTACTGTAGGCTGCCCACCACCTGAGGAAGGAGCCAGGGGTCGACACACCTGGCAGATCTCCTCCATACACCTCTCTACTTGGATCAAGCTCCTGCTCCTGCTGCTGCTAGGCATGCTGCTGCTTATACAACATGATGGTGATTACCTTATCTCAGGTGTGCCTTCGCAGGTATGGGGAGTAATTCAACACTGGAGTCAGACAACGGGGGCTTTAATACAGGTGTGGTGGTAGTATCATGGTCAGCTAGAGGTATGTCATTCCTGTGTCAGTCACTCCTCCTGGGACACTGCCAGTGTATTGTATACATTGGTGTCGGTGCAAATGTGGGCCAGTGTATTATTATGATAATTGTCTGCTAGCACCTTAACTGTCCCATATTGGCACCTCTTGGAGCACAGCAATGACCCCCTCAGCTCCACACCTGCTGGTGAGTTGTGAAGAGGGGTGAGTAGTGCAGGAGTAGTGGAGGGTGCTGAGTCAGTGATTCATCACACACAGTCACACACGCCCCCGGGGGGTAAAGACTGGTTATAATGAGCAGGGTGGTGGCTGATGACAGTTATTGTGGTGGCACCATACCTCAGTCCACACAGTGCACGCAACAAGACAGACACCAGCCATAGGAGACCACAGCAAGGGTCTCATGTGTGAAAGAAGGCAATGTGGATGGTAGGAATTGCTGCAGGCTTTAAACCCGCAGATCTTGCTGCCCCTCCAGTAACAGTCAGAGTGCAGTCGGGATATGTATTCGGCCCTATATATAGGGGCGCTGGGGGTTTAAAAGCAAGATATTGTTGACAGGAATGGTATCACTCTGAGTTCCCCACTCAGATATCTGGGGGTCCTAATGTGATGAGACACTGCTTCGAGTGACCTGACTGTATGGTTGACCTTGAGAAATGCTCAAAATCTGGGTATATAAAGATTATTCTACTATATACCAAGCATCCCAGTGGTCATCTTCCTAACTTCAGTCAGTGTGTGAAGGGGAGGTAGAAATGAGTGCTGTCACCTAGTGCCCTGTAGCTGATGGTTAAGGCCTCTAACTTGCTGACCATCCAAATACAAGCTGTTCACTATCCACTTATCACCTTTGGAATTGGTCAGCAATGACCCCCTTTTTATACCTTATCCAGCCACAAGGTGAGGTGAAGGCATATACAATGGTATCACATGCCCATTAAAGTGGATCTACAGAATGCCTATACATACATGTGAGCAGTCCCCTTTGATGCTGTAGATTCATTTGAGATTGAATGGGGTTTCTACCAATACTGACAACAAAGTGGGCTTATTTTCATTAAGCTGTCAAAAAATGTTCTTATCATTGGGAGACAGTTTGGTCACATCTGACAATGTCCCATGGTTCAGACCCAGCATGAGTGCATCCTTCCACAACCTTGAATTTAGACAGGATCTATTTTAGGTGTTTTTTATCAGACACCTGAGTATTGTGTCTCTCCACACGTGTGTGCACCTCCTTGTGCTGGAGCCTGGTGTCCAGCAGGCCTGGGAGCTGAGGGAACTGTCAAAAGGTAGGATGAAGCACAACACCTTGACAATGGCCATACAAGGTATACAATACTTCAACACAATACTCTAATGGAGACTCCAGCCTGTTTCCCCCTTCTCCTGGGTGATTTGTGAGGTGTGAGGGGCTAAGCCGGCCTTATAACAGGCTTTATAAGTCAAGAATTAGGATTAAGGCCTGTGCCTGGAGGTATACCAAGGCTGTGGGGCTGGTACAGGAGGAAACTCACACCTAAGACTGTGGAGTCAGTTGGCAAGTGTATTAGTCCAACACCTTAAGCTTGAACCAGTTTAATCCTTTCTGTATCCTTGTCAATAAGGTATAGACATCCATGGTGCATTGCTGTACATGGGGCATAATATTGCAGTGAATTCCTAAGCATAGTTCACTATAGTGCTGGTGAGTCAGGGATTACACTTGACATATCCTAAGCCAAGCGCTAAATCCACCTTATCCTTGGAAGTATTAAGTCCACTTCTTATAATTTCGCCGTATCCTCTATGTCTAAATAGTACATGTATCTGAGTTCCATTCACAAGGTTTCAGTCGTTCAACTTTTATATATGATAGCAAGTCGTTAGAAGAGCATGTATATGATGTAGTCTAGTGGAAATATGTTATGAACTCTTGAAGCTTGGCCGCTGTCCCACACGGATATGACGTGGTCTGATGACTATAGCCATGGCCAGCCAAAAATGGATGAGATGTGAAAGGTGTAGATGGGGTGGGAAGGGGGTAGGACTTATATATGGGTGGAGAGGGGGGTAGAGGGGTTTGCATAATAATACCTACGTCTGCCACCACTACGAGCCACACACCGCATAATAACGGTCACGAAATGAGGAGTTTCTACGCATGCCAAGGCTTGCCTGCCAGATTCCCACCTGGTCCACAAAACCACACTCCCGCCCCCAAATTACCCCTTTATTCTCCTAGGAGTCTCCTGACACCTCAACCACTGTCTACCCCTACCTGGTACCACAAACAAACTTGGACTTGCTCAGGCATCGGGTATTACATTGAATATCTCAACAAAGGTAATTCATATATAACTACTGACCACTCCCTCGACAAAACCCAAGATTCCCCAGCCCATTAAACTCACTGTAGTTTTTCAAACCAGCAATAGCCCATGCCACTTGCTATTTGCCCTCAAGAGCTCCTTTTGATTTTATGGCTGGGTACAGGTTGAATTCATGGAATGGCTTTCACGAAATGGCATAGCTAGAGAGTTGGTCCAACTCTACTACTGTGTTTTCCTCTCCTGTCAATAATAATGAGAGAAAGTGTAGGTAAATGTAGCAATGTAGATGTAGCCTTCCTAATTAGTTTGTATCACCACCACAAAGAGCCTATTGTAATTATGTGACTAATTGCCCATATCAACATCATATGCTGTCAGACCATTAATCGACTTCTATCCCATCCATTTTTCACTTTTCTAGACTTTCTAGGATCTTTGTGTGTGATCAACTCACCATGTTATAGAATCACTTCTGTCTAGTACAGTTTTTGTTTTCGTTGAAGAGAAAATACATTCTGATTCTTTTTAGAACTACCTGGACAGACCTCATAGTAAGCAGGTTTTTATGTAACCCTGTGGTAAATTGGAGAGAGGGTAATTAGTTCAGTATGCACCCACACACCAATGGAAGCACAACACAACCACAATTAAAGCTGGATTACAGGCACTGCTTGCATATCTCACCTATCAATACGTCCTTGTTTCTATTTCAGCTTTGGCTTTGTGCCATTAGTCACACGTTCTGGAGGTCTCAGGCCTCAGGTGAGGTTGTTCAGTATAGGGTAGATACACCATGAGTCGGACCTGTGACGGACACTGATATGTCTAATTAAGTCTTTAAAAATATGAACAGACTGGTATTTGTGATTTATTGGGGAAAGATGACACTTAAACTTTACCATATATATTCTCAGGAATATACTCTATGGACCTGCAGCTAAAGTGGGCTCAATATTATGATCACTGTGCTTAAAATTGCCGGTGATTTTATTTGTGCCTCCGCCTGAAATATGCCATGAGTAAAACATTGACATTTTAGTGTGTGGCTCTGATATCTATCGGGTGAAGTCCGAAGTCAAGATATTCTTTTGTAATGCCGTCCTAGAGTATTTAAAATGCATTAGTCAATAATTTCCAAATAAGGCCACTCAAAAAAAAAATTGTTTCTCATCACCGCGCCCATCATAAAAATCGTGATATGGGGAAACTTTTTTTTTTCAGATGTTTAATGAAAAATCCATTGAAACGTGGACAAATATAGACATATTTGGTATCAAATTAAAGCTTATATTGTCAGTGATGCATACAGCTAGGAATAACTTGCATTATAACAACTTTTGCGGATCAATTAACTCTTAACTACCAAAATGTGAAAATTGCATGAAAAAAACTCTTAATTTCAGCTCCCAGTAAAAGAAAAACGACCTCGTCACATTTTTCACCGCCTGGTGATGAGTGGCCTAAACAAAGCCAGTATCATGTCACAAATATATATATGCCTCTGCATGAGTAAGGTGTAACAGGGTGACAGCTTGTTACCTCGTGAGAATGACGTTACGGTGTTACCCTCGAGGCTTGAAATGTATGTACACGTTGTAGGCCTATGTATACTGACGCAGCGAAAGTTTTACTGCACAAAACAATAAGTAATTATTGTAGACAAACTTGTACATTGATAAACTGCCAATGACACTGCAAGTGTATATTTTATACCGGGAACTGTATAGTATCAAACGCACATGGAACAAGTGGCATCTTAATGCGACGCCTACTGAATGATTTTCCTAATTGAGGGAGCGCTTGACATGGTTGACAATAGTATGGTAAATAAGTGCTCATTTCTTCTGACTACCAGCACCAGATATGTCATTCTACTAGTCCTGTAAACCGTGTTATGTCTGTCTGGCACAGACTCAGGCATTCTTTCCAAATACCCAGGATATAAATACAGTGTAACCCAGATACATGTAGCAGTCTTCTATGAGAATAATCTGACAGGTGTTAGGTAAAATCAAACTTCTTCTTCTGTAAGATGTCTTCCTTTAGAACCTTATGGGTTCGCATATACGCACACCATCCCTCTCTATGACCCAGAATTAAAGGTATCGTTACATCCCAAATTAAAGAGGGTGAGACCCATGTGACAGGTTACTGTTACAAAATCTATATACTAGTAGTAACAGGGAGTATGGAGGAGGGGAGGGTCTGGAGGGAGAAGTGACCTCTCCTCCCACCCCTCAGCCTACACCCTCAGCCTTTACTACCCACCTGCCGTGACGACATGTCAAATGCAGCATGTAAGTAGCATGTCCATGTAGCATGCTGCCAACGTGCATATATATATATATATATATATATATATATATATATATATATATATATATATATATATATATGGCAATCTCCTGGATTAAGTCGTTATTCAGAGGCCAGAATGATTAAGTCGCTATAGCCAAACAACTAAGTATGGAATAGTGCAAGTTAGAAGGAAAAAATGACATATGAAGGAGGGAAACGAAATAAGACTAAATGGTTCTCTTTAACTGAATAAGGGTCAACTTCTTGACCCTTATTCAGTTAAAGACAACCATTAAGTCTTTGCATCCTCCCCTTGAATTATGGCCATATAGCGACTTAATCCTACAGGGTATTCCACCCCCATATAGCGACTTAATCCTACAGGGTATTCCAATCCCATATAGCGACTTAATCCTACAGGGTATTCCACTCCCACATAGCGACTTAATCCTACAGGGTATTCCAATCCCATATAGCGACTTAATCTTACAGGGTATTCCAATCCCATATAGCGACTAAATCCTACAGGGTATTCCAATCCCATATAGCGACTTAATCCTACAGGGAATACTTTCCCTTTATACATACCACTGTTTTTAGCAAACAATAGTACATCATCCCCTATATATTACTCCTGCTTTAAGTCGCTCCTAATTAAGTCGCTAGATAGAAATCCCTCCTATAGAATAGAAGCTTTAAAATGATTTTTTATTCCCATTTTTTAGGACGTTTTATACAAGGTCTAAAATGATTTTTTTTCACTGCCCTCCCTCCTTATATTACTCCTGCTTTAAGTCGCTCCTAATTAAGTCGCTAGATAGAAATCCCTCCTATAGAATAGAAGCTTTAAAATGATTTTTTATTCCCATTTTTTAGGACGTTTTATACAAGGTCTAAAATGATTTTTTTTCACTGCCCTCTCTCCTTATATTACTCCTGCTTTAAGTCGCTCCTAATTAAGTCGCTATACCAAAGCACAATTAAGTCGCTATATGAGAAATGGAACTAATGGAGCTAAGATATAGAATGTGCTCTGTAGGATTAAGTCGCTAGAATATTTAAAAGTCCAGATAAAACATATCAAATCCACTTTTTTTCATTTTCTTACTAGCGACTTAAAGTGTGAAATGGCCTATATATATATATATATATATACATATATATATATATATATATATATATATACATATATATACATATATATATATGTAGTCGTTTGTAAGAATATTATCATTAATTTTCTCCTTTCCTTCTAAAATCTTTCCCTTGGCACGGTCACATCATTATCATGTACCACTTTTCCAGCTTCCCCTCACAAACCCACCAGTTATCATACATTATAGTGTCTCCCATACGTATTTGAATACATTACTTCGTGATGTTCTACGCCCCCCCCCCCCCCACCCCATGCACCCCCTCCTCCAGTTCAATATGTATTGATACACTGTACCCATTCAGTTGAACATCGCGAGCAGCTAATCGCCTAGAAGTTGTTGGCTGAGCTTCGAACTGGCCCATTTTAGAACCCCACCCAAAAATACCTTCCTCTTTTCACCCCAATCGATATGAAAGGACTTTTCCCAACCGCAGCGGGCTTCCACCCTATCTGCATCCGGGACGCTACTGCTTATGACGTCACAAGTCACTTGTGACGTCACAGATGAGTGGGCTGAGGTGCGCTCGTCGCTTTGCACCTGGCGCCTAATGTATAAAGGTGAGAGTATGATTGCCTGGAGCATTAGAAGGACCGAGGGACACCTGACGTACTTATTACTAACTACCCTGCTCCTGACTCGACACCCACCCTCCGCCACTAACTCTTTGGCTTGGACCTGCAGTTCGATTTATCCTTTTGGCTATAAGGCTGTGCTTTAATAAAGGCAATAGCTTAATCCCGAGCAGATTAATTCACCCATTTCCAATTCTCCCCAAGAGCCGTGAAATACTGTTCTTGTCAACATATAATAATGTGAGCAGCCAAGCAGAAAGGATAGTCCCCGCGGGATTAGTTCCGATTTTAGCCACCAGGGGGCGCACTATGGCCTAAACTGAAAGAATTAGGCTAAAAATAGCTCTTGGGTACTTTTTTCTGGAGAATCCAATAGGATTACATAAAACATTCCATTTTTGGTAAAAAGCTTCTATATTTGGAAGGTAAAAGGAACGTTTTAAAGCCTAAATGGGTGTGCTTGTTGATATGTGTTGCCATGGAAACATGATTTTTATTCCAAATAGAGGAAATTAAGACATAAATTGATAGAATGATCACTGAGGATTGGGATGGTGAAAACAAAATAAAATTACCATTCCTAGATCGAATTTTATGACTTAAAGAATGGAAATGTTTCATAAATTTCTAATTATCATAGATAATGCTCATTAAATAGGGATATCTTGGAAAATATGAGACATAGAGCTTATTGGGTTTTTGGAAAGGGTGATGCCCACACATATTCATGAAGCCATTTCTCAAAAACTAGAAATAATATATTCTAGTGTAATATATCACTGGAAAGCTTATGACATCAATTTCAAAGTTGGCTTTTTCCTTGGACTACCCTTTTCCCTTGCCTGTACACAATTATTACTTAAAATGCACCATCCCGTCGTTTTTTCCCCCTAATTTTCTTGCAATTATTCTTTCATTTGGCTCAGAAGAAAATAAAGCTCTCATTTTGCACATTATTGTGTAGATTATTGCAGAGAACTAAAGGACTTACAATAAAAGAAGTCGGGATGCATTTTGATTTCGTGATATATAACAAAAAGAAGAGTACGGTAGATATGATTCTACGGGAGTGACCATTTTTTAACAACAGGGGGGGCCAAAAAGATTTGGACCCCTTGACCAGGGGGGGCAAGAAAATTTAACCTGTTTTGAGCCAAAAAGCCCGCGCGTTACTATGCTTCAAAGGGCCCGCGCGTGAGCCGATTTCCGAACAAATTTTGACCCCTTGACCGGGGGGGGTGTAAAAAATTTTGCACGCTCCGCGCGGAAACCCACCCCCTCTGCCCCGTTGTTAAAAAATGATCACTCCCTAAATACTTCCATTGGTGGAATGGTTGTAAATAGAGGCTGTATATAGAGGCCTTCACTCTACTTCAGCTGGGAGAAAATCTTCATTTAGTACATGCAGCCACGAGGAATTTGGCCAGAGAAAAAATACACAAATAAAACTAGTTATCATGTGTAAACTCCAGCTGTTTAAGGACCAAGGGAGACTCCATGTAGTGCCTTTATACATCCTCCACATACAAAACACCTATTTACCACAAGGAGATTGGGTTACATTCCCCCATTCAGACAACCTACACACACTGGCCGTTCACATTGTTAACGGCCAAGGCAGGAATTCAGGACTTCAGAAAGCGAAGCCGTGGGTGTCTTCCTGTGTCTGCTGTGTCCAGTGGGGGAGGACTAAAGGAGAGAAGGTCTGACATGAAAGAAAACACCCAGGTTTTCCTGAGGCACTGTAACCCCCCTCAGGCTACAGCCTCTGTCATGTGGTGCCCGAGCTGAGAAAAGGTGCTGGGAAAATTATAACATTCCCAGGTAAGTACTCCAGAGGTGTGTGTTCCATGCAGCCAGTCCCACTGACTCAGGTGTCTTTATTTTTTTCTGTGGGTCAGGTGAATTTGTAGGATATGTCCCAAAATAACTATCAGAAAAGAAGCTTATCAGGAATCTATCAGGTGCTATTTTTCACTATCAGGAATTGATAAAAGGTTGTTTCGTTATGCGGCATCGAGGGTGGTAATAAAGAATAAAATGAGGCATTGGCCCATTTTTAGATGCTTCAGAAATGCTAACTTTCCCTAATCTTCTACATTGATATTTGACCTCTCTGGGTATCAACTAAGTAGTTACAATAAATCTTGATTAGGTTAATTGGACATTTTGGATGCTGTTACTGAACTACCTGAGTTAAAAGGGTGAAATAAACCAAAAGATCACAAGGAAAGCTGTTCTACAATGGCACAGGTAAAATGACCTTCTGTGTCAGTCCATGTGACCTCTGAGGCTGAAATGCCCTGTGGAGGACAGGGTCATCTTTATAGGCCAGACAGGTCACGTTCCTTTCACCTTTTGTTAGAAGATTGCCTTTGGTCAGTTGGCCATTAAGAGACTTCTTTCACACTTGGGCACGAGCCTCTCACGGCCCAGTGGTTGAATTGTTAACTTTGTAACCCTTTCCAAATACACAAGAAACTAGACAATCATTCCAATGGACATAGGCATAGATCAGCACACATATTTAATATAATGTAATTACATGTGCTGTCAAATCTAATTTTAGACGATGCTGGATACTAATATCTTCTCTTCAAGTGATTAAGTAATTAATAATTCTTTATTGAGAGTATTGTGGAATAAAGAGAGTGGGGCGCAGGAGCTAGGAGCGTTTCCTCCACCATACACCAGGTGGCGGCAGTGTGGTGCCAGCGCGTCAACCGATACAGGCTGCGTCCAATTTTTTCCAGGTACGTCTTCACAATGAAGGCTATGCACGAGAATCTATCCATTTTTCCATATAGGATAAAGAGTATGTTCATTAAGATTTTACTTTCACTCGACACAGTATCTATAAATGCCATTTGATCATTTGATCTGTCTCAGAGCTTCTTCAAACCACAAAACCCTGTTTATAGTTTTAAAGTCTGACTCTGCAACGTATCTTGGTATATATACAGCAGTGATTACGAGGCATTCCTGGACACATCGTTAGGTGAACGGTATTTATTTGCATTACTCAGTTCATCAACTTATAGTATTTCTATTCCGCCACTTACCTGGTTGTTGTAAAGCACAGATATCCCTACAACTATCACGTCACAAGTAGGTGTAGCTTCAGTACCAACTAGATATCCATATGAAGGTAATCCTAGTCCAAAAACTATGCTCCTTCTGTGGTATCTTCCTCAGCAAACTGAATCCTTTTCCCACATGAGATCAGGTGTGTTTCCACCTGTTGGTAGAGGCCCAATACTATAGACACCACCTGAGACCCTTGTCTGTATCAAACAGCCTATGATAATGCTACCCCCTCCCATATCTACCCCACCTACCACACACCCCATCATATAAACCCTTTAATGACTCAAGTTCTATTATAAAGTTTGTTGTCGTGATGCACCAATGCAGCCTTGGTGGGTATTTCACCAGCACAGCGGTATCATATTCATCAGGCCTTTTGGGAATGTATCAAGCTCGTAGGGTCGGCACGATAGAGGTACATAGAAGAATACGACCTTGGCGAGTGACTCGTCAGGGTTGTATTCATACATCATGCCCACACAAGGGACGCAATACATTAAAGCATCATGTTACCCATAAAGGTTTAACAAACCTATAGTTAACATGCACTTCTCCCCTCCATACAAACAGACACTAAAGGCAGGGATGGCCCTTTGTGGTTTAGTCCACAGCATGCAACTTTGTCACGGTCACTTTATTTTCCCACAATTTTCAGATTGCTGGAACTAAGGACTCCTACCCCCCCCCCCCCCAACCTTGTATCCCCCCCCCCGCCCACCACCACCACCATTCTCTCTCCCACCCTTAATAGTGGGAGGCACCATGGAGGTGACTTTGATAAGGGTCACCCCATGTGGTCTTTGTGTTACATCCGTACGTCATGTATAGAATGGGGAGAGCTAATGTTGGGGGCTAATGTAAGACATGACAACGAGGATAGAAAGGTTCTTTCAGTCCCTGGACGTTCATTCTCCACACGCCCAACAGGTGGCAGTGCTGAATGGGGACGCTCTCTATGCGGTCATGATTGTCTCACCTGGACGCCCCCTGGTGAGAGGATGGTGTAACTGTGAATCGTATTGTAATGTAGGGTAAGTTAATGACAGAGCGACCCCTAACACCATTAACATGTTCACCCACTTCACAGTTTTTCAAATGGATTTTTGGTTAAGACAAGAACACTTTTTTTTTTTTACAGCGCATACACTTTTTAAATATTGCTTAGTTATCATTGACAATTTGGGTAGAACATCATTATTCGTCATGAGATGTGTCAATAGAACTAAATCTTATTACATGTAAGGAATTGGTTGGTACATGTAAGGGCCCACTGTTATAGCAAAATATGTAAGGACTTGCAGCTATCTCCGCTCATAGGTGTTCAATTCCTGGCTTGCAGATGCAAACACTGCCACAAGCATTGAACGCACATAATATTATTATGTTGAAGAAGTGAGAATTTCATCGCCACTTGCTTCGTGAAGGCGGTCTAGATACCCTATCCAATTAATGGGTGCTGAAAATGTACTTATGTGTTTTATGCATAGTTTTATGTATAGTGTACATGTATATGGTGAATTGTTCCCTTCTGATGTTGTAGCTGCTGACCTATTCCTCTTTTATTACCAGACAACAATGAGTTTGTAACAGTGCTGCAGGCACACTTCGGGGCTGGCTTTCATGTTATAGGAGTGAGGGACACAATAGACACAGGGGTCGTGAAACATTGCCTACATGCCTTGACAAAATAAAATAAAATGTCATTGGATTTTTTAAAATATCAATTGACCTGGGGCCCTATTAGCAATGCAAGTTATGCTGTCGGTACCTTCGTACTCTATGGGTGATGTATTGTACACTGAAAAAGTAAACTTGTCTCCAGACTCGTTGAAGTAGTATCATAAAATAAACGAGTCAATAGTTGTCTAACTTATCAGGCTACCATCCCACAAATAGAATCTGGAGCTGGCAAATGTCGGGTTTTTGGCTGGCACATGCCAAGTGGGTCGTCTATCTCCAGCTAGAAGACCTGCTTCCTTGTCACTTAGACGAGTCTTTGACTCGTTTACTTAATGACCGTCATTTGGAAGAGTCTAGAGCTTACTTTTTGAGCGTAGTGTCGTTGAGAATGCATGAATGTAGAGTTAGAAAACCACATCAAATCGTAGGTACCTTATATAATGGCTTATACATGTATATTAAAAAACAAAACATGTGTCCATCTGTATTACATTTTCTGAGAGGTTGTGCCAGATACAAATTATTAACATGGGATAATGTCGATATCTTGCAAGATGCATGGGTATATTCAAGATGTATGCAGAAATGGTCACCGGGGCCGTGTTTCCCCTATAACGGTGATTTCCTTCACAAAATTAAGTCTCTGGATATAACCTAATATGTGTACCTACACCTGCACGTCAACTGCCCTGCCCTCACTTGTACATTAATCACTAACGGTTGACCATTGATACACCCCCGTTGTAGAGGGTATATTATAGGTCTCCCCAGGCGCAGCCCTAGGGGCTTTCTAGGGGGGAGGCAGGTGCCCTTTTATATGATTCCCTGAGGGCTCACTAGAGGTCTCTGCTGCAGGTGCCAGTCAGATGATGCCCTCACAGAGGCGCCACTACTGGCCACTTTAGGAATTAGAGTAGAATTGAGAAGTCAGTTTGAGAAACGACACCCGGTATAATCATATGGAGGGGGGCAATGGGTAAATATATTGTTGGTGCAGCTTGCATCATTTAAAAATTATTAATGGATTGAAGACAAAATATATAATCAATGGACACCCAACTCATAATCAATTCATGAAATTAAAAGTATCGGTTCTCCATGTAGTGTTTTGATTTAGCCCCGATTCCCCTCTACCTCTCTTGGTATTCTCCTCCCATATTTATACCCCCCCATTGCAGCCAGGTAGAAGGTTCTCCTGATTTTTGTTTTGATGTCCATGAAAGAATCCCCTTCCTCTCAATTAAGCAACCGGGACCAGAGTTGTCCAGTCAGCCAGAAATAGCCTGAAGGACACCTAAAAAGAAAGGTGATGCAACCCTCAAAGGCAGTGGGAGGAGAGGGTGAAGAGGGCACGTTATGGTCCGGTGACCACGAGGCAAAGAAGTAATCTAGGTGCTAAAAAGGCGTTGTCAGCGACTTGTGAAGAGTCGCTTCACAGATTCAAATAGTCAAAGGAGGAATTCCATAGAAGGCCATTTGCCCAAGGCTAGCGAAAATTGCAAATGGCTGCGGAACCCTTGGTAAAAGGGGTTTGGTAATGGTAAGTTAGTTAACCTATATCTAGATAACGTTCTTCCCTTTTTCTCGTATGCATAGTCGTTATAATGAGTTTTTCTAGATACCGACATATATCTACATACAGTGGTATTTGTGTCTAGGCCGTGAGTATTCTAAATTCCAACTGACAATAACAGAATACGATTATTTAATTGACAGTTAAAACTATCATTACCAGAATGCCCCTCGTGACAGTCTGAACCAGCGTTAATAGAGTTTAAATAGGAATAGCATGCACGGAATATTGTGCATCTAAAAACGAAAAGTCACCACGACAGACCACCGGCAGATATAAAAACGAGCGCCCATTCCAATAGACTGGCTCAGGGTCTAGACTAGACTTGGACTTTATATAATTATTATTCTACGTCCCACAGTGTGAGACTAATGTGTGGACCTGCCGGTGGGGGCGCGGCAGACGCTCTCTAATCGTCGATGGCTATCTCAGAGCTGGTCCAGCAAAGGGCGGACAGGGGGGACTGCAGCCATTACATTAATGTCCAATTAACTAGACATCTGTCCACAGCTGGGAGAGACTACAGAAGTCTGCATGGGGGTCTATCCCATAGAAGCGGCCCCTCTATCGATATCTGGCTGGAGCGAGGCTCTAGCTCACAGCCCCGAGCAGTGGACTGTACAATGGTCTACATGGGGGTCTTTGATGTGCTATTGTTCACCCCCAGCCTATATCATGGGGTTTTAGTGGAGTCTGTCACATTAGGCCAAAAAAAAAAAAAGGTTTGTTTCCAGTCACCCGACCGGGTCTACCAAGGCAGAAATGGTGATAATTTTTTTTTTTTTTTTTTTTTTTTGGGGCCATATTAAGTTCGTAAATCAGACAATTATTAACGATTTTAGAGTGAAAATTGTAAAAGAATCAATTTTCCCCCAAAAATAGATAACCAGAATATCAGACAATGGTTGACACACACGGGAAATCTTGGGGGACTGAACCCCACCCCTGCTTTTTTTCTGCTTTAGAAAAAAAAATAGTATTTTTTCTTTTCTTTTTTCTCCTCTGCCCGCCCAAAATATTCACTCTAAAAGCCCGTAACCCCTTTATCAAAAAAAGGTAACGTAATGAGAGGAGGGCCGTATTTAGTATGTAGTCCCTTTTTAGCAAAAAAGCCTGCGCGTTACTATAGTTCAAAGGGGGTGGGCGAAAAATTTTCACCGCCTATGGCGAGGGGGGGGCGCGAAACATTCCACGCCCTCTTGAGGGGGGGAAGGCGTAAAAAATTTCGCCCCTCCACTCAAAATCTCAGCCTCCCCCTGTAATTAATAAATGAACACTCCCTAATATACACAAACCAAACCTCCAGTGTGCATTATGCAATATTCTCAGTGTAGGTGGGGTCAGGTGTGGGTTATACTCAGTAATTTACGGTAATCACAGGCCTTCAGGGAAGGAAGCCAAAAAAAAAAAAAATAAAAAAAAAAAAAAAAAATCCGACCGGCCGGGTCATGCCCCCAGGAGCATGTTACTGGAAACACACCTTTTTTTTTTTTTGGCCAGATAGATATCATTTTGAATCTCTCTTTGCATTTGAAACCCCTGGATTGTCTCCCGATAGAACCGTCTGTGTAGACACTGTAGTTGGTCTCTTACTACGTATGTGACACTTGAGTACAAAAACCAGACAAGGTAAATTAGACTTTAATATACGGCGACTTTATTGTAAAGGTAACTCTGGTGTATTATAGTACAAGTATAACCAGCGGATATACCAGATCAGAACAGATATATAATACAGTGGGGCAACCCTATAGCATAGAGTTAAGCCCGTGAGCACAGGGTGGTCATGTCACGACAGTCCCAAACCTGACTGACTTCCAATGGGGAAGCAGCCGTCTTATATACAGCGCTGCGTAGCCACGTGACCGTACTAGCAGCGCCACCTGTTAGGTTTAGTTATGTAAAAATGATTATGTAACAACTACCGACGGTAACCGAAGGTGGTACCGGTACACTACCGTATAGATAACCGAACTAGAGGAGTCGGTGTATGTAACGAACCGACGACACTAGTTAGATGAATAAAACAGTTATTAAACACAATAGAACAGTGTTGTCTTACATCATACAACATACAATAGATATACAACAATAACAGTTAGACATTATAGTCAACCCGTTACACTACCCCCCTTTAGAATGTAGGAAGGGTTGGTTTTATAATAATAATACCTCTTGGATACATTATATACCACGTATATCTATTTATCAACAAGTAACATTTCTACTCATAGTAACAACAGGCATACATACATGAACATACAAGTTAACATGCACATAACAGTTTATATCAACAATATAGTCTTTGTAAAACCATAGTCCCGTAGGCACATGATATAGAAACTGTCCAACTGATAGTCCTTGACTAGTATCAGTTACTAAAATAAGGCACCAATAACCACTTTCGAAACTCAACACATCACCTACTACGTTCAGCAATGGTGCGAATCCGTGTGGAGTTAGTGTCCTTATATATAAATAATAGAACTATAATAGCTCTCACTTCCTTTGGCGAAGAAAAGTTTTATAATTGGAACTATAGCAGCTCCCACTTCCTTTGGCATAGAAAAGTTTATATATAAAAATCCATATTAGCGTATCCTAAATAAGGTGGGATAGATCGTCATCCTTATTAGGGGCGGTACTCCAGTACCTAGCAGTTTATGGTGGTAGAGATGGATAGAGTCCAGTACCGGTATAGTACTTCCATCTCTTGTGAAATATAAATATAAAAAGGTAGGTCCGTGCCTCCCTATAAATAATTATCACAGGAGGATGATCCATATAATAGTTCATAGGTCACAATAGTAGAATGTGACCACAGGATCAGGAGCCCTGGACAGTAGTAGAGCACCGACGGTTGTGGCTTAGTAGTAAACCACGGTTGAAGACATCAGGCTGCTTCCAGTGTGGTGGCAGTAGAGACTCAGTTAAGTCACGACAGCACCGTCGGTCTGCTTTTGGTTGTCCAGGGGCGTGTAGCTGCGTCGATGGTTTAGTTTTACCTCCGAGGGGCGGAACAGTGCACCCCAGAGGGCCTGACGGGGGACCAACCTTAGGTGTCCATAGGGACACCGCCGGATGGCTTTCCTTCCCCATCAGGACTTCCTCCAGGAGGGGCCTCCGTGGTGTAAACCACAGCAGCCTCCACCTGGAGAGGAAGGGCTCCACCTGGGGCTACCGAGAGGGTACTCGGCGCCGCAGTAGGCTCCCCGCCACTGACCACCCGGGTAGATTGTGCCATGAAAGAAAATGGCATCTCATACCTAGGTGGGTGTACTGACAGTACCGGGGTCACAGGAGGAGCAGGCCTTGCGGCAAGCCCCAACCTGGACTGGAGATCTGGAAAACCAGTTCTCTCCCACTCTGTCAGCTTTAGCCCGAACTGCCGGAAGAACTTGGCGTCACAAGTTGTCAACCTTGATTCGAGCTGTTCGATCGTAGCCCTCCAGAGGGCATGATCTTGCTCCAGACTCGCCTCACGCTCGGCAAGGACTCTGGTGCGTTCAGCAACCCAAGCTTTCCCTTCCCGGATAGCCTGTTCTCTGAGCAACTTGTACTGCTCAAAGTAGGACTTCTCCAAGAAAGAAACCTGAAACTGGAGTAGCTTACTTGCGTTTTCAGCCATCTTAGCTCTGTAGCACTCAAATCCGGGGACCAGAGTGTCAGAGAATCCAGAGTCATAAGCAGGACCATCTCCAGGCAACACAGGTAACCCTGCTAGCCCTTCGTCAACAGCCCTGTGCTCAGGTACTGGAGTCACCTCGTCATCCCTTACGGGGTTAGAGGTTGCTCCGTGCTGGGTTGGAGCAGTCGGCTGGGCTGACGCCCCATCCGGCTGTTGCACCTCTACCTGTTCAGCGTCACTGACAGGTGAGACACTCTCCTGTGGGGCTGAAGCTTTCTTTTGCTTCTGACTCCACTTGTACTGCTTGACATAGTCAGCAGCGACTTGACCCGCCTGCTCGTCACCCAAAGAGTTCTGAACAATAGCCAGTGCATTACCCAGTCTCTGTCTCTCCTGCCTGGGCAGTTGATCAGCAACCGGGGGCAATGCAACCGAAGATACCGTGACGGTACCGACGGTTTGGCTACGGTCGACCTCAGATGTTACCGTGGCGGTGGCGACACGTTTCTTCGCAGGTTCACTGCGGGAACGGTCACGTCCACCTTTGGTATCATCTTTGGATGACTGGCGGCCCCTTTTTAGATCTTTCTTCTTCTTAGGAGGGGTATCCTTCTTGACAGTGGGCATCGGAGCTTCTGTATCTGGTCCGAGGTCGGTTTGTTCGCACTTGGCGCCCTTACACAACCTCTCCCAGTCAGCCTCCGTGAGGTAGTTCCACTGTTTAAGTTTGTTGGTTCGCCACTTAAACTGTAGATTCCCTACACGTTTGTGGCACCCCCAAACCTTCAGTGCAGCCTCAACTCCACGACTAATAGTGCGCTTGTGCACGCCCTTATTGTCGCAAAGATGCCTTACCAAACCAGACCTCCGTTGGCTACGGAATAGTTCCCCGTCACTGTACTCAGGGCAGGAAGTACTAGTACTCCCACTCACACAGTACAAGTAGGGACGCACATTCATGTGCTTCTCTACCAAATGACGGGCAAACTTGAACAGGTTTGGCCACCGTTTTGCTGCTGTCGCAGTCCCTTTCAGGCGCTGACAGCGAACGTACGGGCAGGGATCCCCTGGCACGTAGTTCTTCCAAGCATATTTCAGCTTGGGGCGGCATGACCTATGGATGTTAGGTTTATTCCCGTCCAACACTGCCCTGAGGTACACGAGGTACCAGTCAATGGGATGGGAATCACCTGTCAACCAGTCTTCGTCGTCTGAACCCTCGGTCGTGTGAGGTGCAGGAAGAGCCATTTTGCCATTTTCCTGAAGTAAATCAGAAAGGCTCAGGTTCTTCCGGTCATCATCACGGAGACACAGGTTTAGACGGACATGCGCTGCCTTGGCGCGGAGGCGTCGATTGGCTCTGCTCTCTGCGACAGACCATCCCTCGGCTTCCGCCTTGGACAGTCTATCAGCAACAGCTTTGAGTCTATCTGCCTCAGTCGGTGCGACCTCTTCGGTAGCAGGAGTCTCAGGGGAAGATGCAATCCTCCTCTTACGCTTCCGCTTCCGTTTGGTCTTAGCACGAACCGTGGACCCGTCTGATGAATCACCATCCGGGACCGTCGGTTCTTGTGCCAATACACCGGCGGGTTTCGGAGAAGATCCCCCTGCAGGGTTCTCCTCCTGGTTGGTATTACTACCACCCAGACCAGGTTCTGTCTTCGGAACAACATCACCCGACCCCTCAGGGTTAGGTTCAGTTGGTACCGAAGCCGAGCCTTGACCGACGGTTGGAGCACCGGTAGTGTCCATTTCCGTGTCAGACTCGAGAACTCGGTCTTCCCCATCGGAGGCCTCAGCCTTCTCCGGGGCCGTGCATTTGCCATCTACACGGGCTGCCATACTGCTAGCTCAGGCGTAGGTGAACCTCACGGTTCACTCACCCGAGCATTTAGTAGCACAGCTAGTAAACAATAGTGTAGGTACTGCCGGGCAGACCTAGGCACCACTGATCAACACGCTACCCTACGGGCAAACGTGTTGATCTGAAGAAGCCTGGCCGCCTGTGGGGCTTATATACCCCACCCGTCCCCCGTGACCCCGCCCCTTGACCGGCTTCTCAGCCAATCAGGGGTCGCGCCCCGAAGACGCGCCGAGGTGACCCAATTTCTCACGGCTCATTTGGCGGGAGAAATCGATCAGGTGACGCGGGCAGCGCCCTTCCCACGTCTGGCATATCCGACGGTGGGAACTCTCACTGTTGTTTACAATTTTCGTGGCGGAGCCACCGGATAACCCGGGAATGATATACCGGCATTAGAGGATATACACAGCAGCGTGTTGCTAAGCAATATGTGGTCAAAACTAATCCCATACTTAGAACTAATCGGCAAAGCCAGCCACCCGCCCTGAACACGTGCTTTTCTACCTCCAACGGATAACCACACCGGATAACCCGTCTCTTCTCGTTGTGTTTTGGTGATCGAGTACCGGGCCAATGACCACCGGCCCAGTACGGAACTGTCCATGGAAATTTAATCAAGCCAGCAGCTAAATGTCGTCAACAAGGTAAGAAAAAAATGTTTACACAATTTTATCTCGCTCTCTGACACGTGTGCTCCTCCGTAGACCTTGTACCGGTATGTCCAGCAATGATGACACCGGAGGTATCACCTTGCTTTGTTTACCGGTGCCTACGGTTAGTCCTTTACGCACAGCTGACCCTTTTTTACGAGGCCTACCGCGCTTGGGCTTGGTAACACACGACTGTGGTTCGATCGGTAATTTCCTAGGACGACCCCTTCGGCGCGCTACCGTCGGTACCGACGGTATGACCGTTGGTCCTGCCTTCGGTATCTTTGGTAGCGCAGGGTCGGTTGGTGCTGGTACTCGACCAGCACCGAGGGAATCTTCACCGTCATCTATATATGGAACTCCATACCAAGGTCGGAGTCTAGCCACATGTGATTTAGTGAGAGTCCCTTTTTGCAACCGTATTACGACAGTAGTTTCACTAACCACCATAGTAACCGTATGCGGACCATCCCAGGAGTACAGGGTCTTGACTTTGGAATTTGGTGTGCTAAATCTCGCGACCTTATCCCCCACCTTGAATTGGCGGAGTTTAAGGCCCGTGTCATAGCCCACCTTCTGCAAACTAGCAGATTTTTCCAAGTTGTCCCTTACTACTCCATAGGACTCGCGTAATGATTGTCGAAGTGACTCAACAAACATCACTGTGCAGGGTTGCTCGAGCTGGTGTCCCTGCACTCCATAGACCATGTCACTAGGCATGACTATGTCTTCACCCATTACGAGCATATTAGGCGTACAGCCCGTCGACGCATGTTCGGTAGCATTGTAAGCATGGGAGATATAGCGAGCGTGCTCATCCCAATCATCCCGGTGCTCATTAACCATTGTCGTGAGACATTGGATCAACGTCCGATTGAAACGTTCCACCATACCATCCGATTGAGGTCGGTAGGGGTTCGTATGCGTCTTGCAGATGTGTATTTTACTACACAGTTCTGCCCACAGTCGAGATTCAAACTCACGACCCTGGTCGGAGTGAAGCATTAAAGGACCTCCCCACGTGAGGATCCAATTCTCGAAAAGTGCTTCTGCGCAGGTAACAGCTGTATGATTTACCAACGGATATACTTGGACATACTTGGTATAGTAGTCCTGTACCACCATCATACAGGTATTCCCACGGGGGGTCGTGTTGAAACCACTAATGATATCAACAGCGATCCGGGCAAATCGAACACCGAATAGCTCTTGACTTAGAGGTAGCTTACCAATACCAGGTCCAGGCTTTGATAAACAGCATTGGGGACATTGTTTCACCCAACGCCGTATGTCCAAAGTCATACCAGGCCAGTAATATCTACTCTTAATCTTTGCCTCAGTTCGTTGTCTGCCAAAGTGTGCTGAAGTTCGGTGGCCATGACAGTAATTGAGCAACTGTAGTCTGAGTGACAAAGGCACTACAGACTGAGCTGCTCTCTTCCTGCCAGGTTGCACTCTCCAGCGGCACAATACACTGTTCCGTATAAAAAGATTATCCCACTGAGCTAACAGTTGTCTAACTTCTTTACATTCCAGCGAAAGTGCGGGGCGAACAGGCTTGGACAGGCCCAACAACTTCAAGGAGTACACCCTCGAAATAGCCGGATCCGCAAGCTGCTCATCCTTCAAGTGATTTAACGTCCAGTTAGGAACTTTCGCACCCACAGACGCAATCACTGCATTGTGAGACCCACAGTCTCGGCAGTCTACACGGTGACAGTTCCGGATAGGATAGCGGGACAAGCTGTCCGCATTCACATGATCTACTCCACTCCTGTGTATGATATGCTCATTCGTCATGCCAAACTCAGAGAGGTGGTTCAACCATCTACCCATCATCCCCTCAGCGTCCTTGAAGTTAAGGAGCCACTGCAGAGATGAATGATCCGTCCGTACGAGATAATTCCCACCATATAGGAAATGTCTGTACTTTTTTGTGTAAACCACCACTGCCAAGAGTTCACGCTTGGTTGTGCAGTAGTTACGTTGTGTTTTGCTTAGACTGTTGGACGAAAATGCCAGCGGCACTTCTCGCCCATCCTGGATCTGCGACAAGGCAGCACCAATACTTGTATTAGAAGCATCAGTGTCCAAGATGAACTTACCAACAGGTGCAGGGTAGTGCAAAACAGGTGTTTCTAAGAAGAGTCTCTTTAACTCACTGAAAGACTGTTCTGCGGCTGGAGACCAGACTATTTTAGCCTTAGCCTTCTTCTCTCCAATCATCAGCTCTTGTAAGGGAGCTGCGACTCTCGAGAATCCAGGTATAAAATCTCTGTAGTATGAACAAAACCCGATGAAAGAGCGTATCTCCTTCGTGTCCATCGGACGAGGCCAGTTCTGTACCACTTCGATCTTATGAGGATCAGCCATGATGCCATGTTCAGAAACAATTCTACCTAGGTATTCAACTGACTTCCTAAAAAGCTTGCACTTTGAAGGTTTCAATTTCAGACCATATGATAAGATGCGTTTCAGCACAGCTTGGAGGTTCTGTAGAGTTTCCTCCACAGAACCACCGAAGACGATGATGTCGTCCAAGTATACTAGGCACTTTTTCCAAAGTAAACCCCGTAACATGGTTTCCATCATTGCCTCGAAGGTTGCCGGGGCATTGCATAGCCCAAATGGCATGACGTTGAACTCAAATAGTCCCATATGGGTAGAAAATGCGGTTTTCTCTCGGTCCCGGGGGTCCATGCCGATCTGCCAATAACCAGATTGTAAATCTAGTGTACAGAACCATTTCGCCCCACCCAGAGATTCCACACATTCATCTATCCGAGGTAGAGGATATGCATTCTTCCTAGTGAGTCCGTTCAACTTCCTATAGTCGATGCAAAATCGACAGGAACCATCCTTCTTGGTGACCATCACCACAGGACTTGACCATGGACTCTCACTAGGTTGAATCACATCTTCATCCAACATCTTTTCTACCTCAGCCTCCATAGCACTTTTTTTAGCCATGGGTAACCGACGGTAGGGGATTCTACTGGGAAGCGCCTCCCCAGTGTCAACCCGGTGCTGTACCGTATCGGTACGCCCTAGAGGATCTCCTGGTTGCGCAAAGGCGTCAGATAACTCCGACAGCTCATTTGCTACCATTTCGCTCTCTAGGGTTGTGAGGTGTGACTCGCACAACAGGGACCTTAAATGTTTCGGTAGGTTGGATTTAGCTAGAGCCTCTTCGTGGAAAGAGTCTCCCGCCACCACACCTACTTCCACAAAGTCCGTAGTTAGTGAGTCTACCCCATATGCTCGCGTGGTGTTACCAATAGGCGTCCCCTTTCGTAGAGTGATTTCTCTACTACTCGAGTTACAAATCGGTATCACCCCCCAACGAGCGTTGGCCAGATAAGTATGATAGCCAGCAAGGCCTAACTCAGAGAGCTTTTGATCTTCTGGTTCAAACATTCCCGGCCGTTTGGCCTGCACTCCCACGCAGCTGACTAGGACATCGGATACATGTCCTGCCGCCAACTTTGTGTCTTGTGCCACTGACGCCACAGAAGAACCATTCCTCAAAACGCACTGTACAGATTGTTTATAAGGATGTTTAATCTGAAGTCGGCCCGTTGCGGTGTTCATTGTTACCCCGTAAAGAGCAGCAAAGTCCATCCCCAGTATGCCATCATCAGTGATGTCGGTGATGGTTGGACATATCCAGTATGTCTTGCCATCAACCAACATAGGTTTTACAGTTCTGCCATAAGTCTGCATACTATCTCCCGTAGCAGTCCGAGCCTTTACTCCTAGTAGCGGAGCTTCGGGCTGGTTGCAAAGACGGGCCATGAATCTACGATCGACCAAGGTGTGGGATGCACCCGTGTCGACCAAAAATTCACCACGCGTCCCGGAAATAACCAGACTCAGGTACCAACGCTGTCCCCGTAAAGGGACACACTCAGAGGTCAGCATCGGGCTTCCCCCTCCATCCATAGCAACCCCTTTTGTCAGGAGGTAATCCCAACACGGGTCGCTCGGGGAGTCTTGAATCACACTGCTCTGGGCAATTGATTCTAACCAAGACTCCTCTAAGCCAGCGACTACAGAATCCTCCGGATTCCGTTCGTCCTTGCCAGCCCCGCCTTGCCAGACGCTTACAGGTTGTACAGACCCTTCTGCCTCTGCGCGGCCTTGGTTCATGGAAGAGTTAACACCGTCTACTAATCCCTTACAGGCATGGCTAACTGTGGGGGCGCCATCCTTGCCAAGAGGATGGGCCCCATTCAGTTTTCCGTCTCCTTTTCAGTTTTAGCAGCGACGGGTGCAGGGGCTTTGCATTCGCTAGCCCAATGACCCATCTTTTGACAGCGTCTACATGGCTGAGGTTTCGTGTCCTTTTTCTTCTTTTTCCTTCTCTTTCCAGATCCAGAATCAGAAGTGGACGCAGAGCTCTTTTCCAAGTGCTTCCGCAACAAACCCTCAATCATCTTTTCCATGTCCCTGTCAGGCATTACTGCCGCCACCTCCTCGGAGGCGGGCTGTTTTTTCTTAGGTGGTTTTGTGGCGGCCTCTCCCACCTGAGCTCCTTTCGGGGCTACAGATGGAGCTGCTGACACTCCTCCACTAGGAAAAACAGCCTGTTTGGTGTCATACACATCTGCATGGTCGAAAAGGTCAGCTAGAGATAAATCCGGCTGCCATTTCTCCCGCAGATATGCTTGGAGATTGGTGTCTCTGACTCCATTGACAAACCTGGAGGTTAACTCCTGGATGACAGTGGGGGTGTCAGGTCTACATCCCTGATAACACTCGGATATCAGTTCCTGTAGAGCAAATCCGTAGGATCTCAGATGCTCGTCCTTGCGTTGGACACGTTTGAGTAGCTGAGTCCTTGGGTCATGCTCACCAATTTTCCCAATCGCCCATTCAGCTGTTTCTTCAAGTGAGCTCAATGTCTTGATCTTCACTCTCTCGAACGCCAAAAGGGCTGGTTCACCTGGCCCGTTGCAGAGTGCCTGCTTCAGAGCAACCAGCGCTTGCTGATTGTTCCAGCGATTGCTCTCCACAATAGCCTTGAACCGAACTTTGTACTTTCTCCAGGGTGGCGACCCTGTGAAAGGCGGAATATCGATGGCCTTTTGACGGGCTGCATCAGGATGTTTGATCTCCCCAAAGTTGAAAGGAGCATACCGTTCATCCAGTTCATCGATGTCCCGCGGGACGATGTCTGTCCCCAGCTTCTCAATAGCCGGGTTCCGATCATACTTAGCCCGCTGGACAGGAGTTAAGCCCTGTCTAGCTCTGGGTTTCGGTACTGGAACTGAGACCATGGTCTGCTGTTGGTTCAACATCGTTGAACCAGTAGATGGGTGGGTATACCCTGGAGGTGTTGCCGTGCCTCCAAAGGCGCCACCACAGACCGGAGTCTGTAGATAGCTAGCCCCCATCTGAGGTGTCATACCTGTTACCGTGGTGTGTACTAGCGGCGGGACACTTGAAGGTGTCACGGTCGTGTACACACTGGGTGCGGGTATGGCTGGAGGTACCCCCGTGGTAGGTGGTGGTACTTGCTCCGACTTCGTCTTCAGGTCCTGATTGACTTGCCTTAGACTTGCGAGGTCTTGTCTGGCTAAGTGGAGCTGCGTGCTCAAATCCTTTCCCAAGGAAGTTAAGCTTGCAACCTCACATTCGCCCGACACCCTCTGGTGCAAAAGTTTGTCAACCTCCACCTTGTGGGAAGCCATCTCGTTCTGGAGTTCCAGTAGGAACTTTTTCTTCTCATCAACCTCCCTTAGGAATAACTTCCTAGTTTGATTGATGGAAGCAAGTTCCCTCCGGGCTTCAGCGAGCTCATGCAACTCAGTTTTCTTGGTGGGGATCCCCATGGCAGCTAGTAGGTCCCCATCCAGTGGTAAACTGGATGGCTCATCTACTGCTGGCGGGTACCCCTTACCAGGAGCTTCTGTTGCCACGTTAGTTTTCTTTGATAGCCCGCCACCCCCTATACCGTTCGGTGTAGGAGTGGCACCATCAGTGAAAACCGACGTGTCTGGATCCAATGAAGGATCTGCTACCGTCGGTGTAGAACCGAAGGCAGCTGGGCCGAGAGTTTTAGGCTCTCTACCCGGTATTTTCTGACCCTCAGGACAGAAAAGATTCGTGGAAAGGGAGTCCAACGATCTCCTGGAGCTTATATCAAAGGGTCCCGGGATTGGAGATTGCTCCCCATCCTCTCCTTTGGTAAAGGCTTCCACAATAGGATCACCTATTGCTTCTTGGGAGAGGTCGTCCCCGGGCACCTCCAAGGCTGCCCGGCTCTCCCGCCTATTGGATTTGCCTGTGAAGAAGCGTACATTCTGTACGGCTTCCTCACGTTCCTCAGCAGGGGTTTTAGTCCTGCCGCTGAACGAGCTGACAAAATCGTATAGGTAATCCATATACTGTAAGTCTATTTAATACCCTATCAATGGTCGGTTCGATCAAGTGGTCACGGCACCAATGTAGTTGGTCTCTTACTACGTATGTGACACTTGAGTACAAAAACCAGACAAGGTAAATTAGACTTTAATATACGGCGACTTTATTGTAAAGGTAACTCTGGTGTATTATAGTACAAGTATAACCAGCGGATATACCAGATCAGAACAGATATATAATACAGTGGGGCAACCCTATAGCATAGAGTTAAGCCCGTGAGCACAGGGTGGTCATGTCACGACAGTCCCAAACCTGACTGACTTCCAATGGGGAAGCAGCCGTCTTATATACAGCGCTGCGTAGCCACGTGACCGTACTAGCAGCGCCACCTGTTAGGTTTAGTTATGTAAAAATGATTATGTAACAACTACCGACGGTAACCGAAGGTGGTACCGGTACACTACCGTATAGATAACCGAACTAGAGGAGTCGGTGTATGTAACGAACCGACGACACTAGTTAGATGAATAAAACAGTTATTAAACACAATAGAACCGTGTTGTCTTACATCATACAACATACAATAGATATACAACAATAACAGTTAGACATTATAGTCAACCCGTTACACTACCCAGAGAACGTTGACATGCCAAGTTATAGATATCAGTCACAATGGGTTACCATTAGATTGGTATAATATGCATCACCCAATCCTAGACAGTGACTTTCCTCTTCCATGCTCATATTAGATGAGACCGTACTGTGTAGCACTGACGCGCCACCTGTAGTGCCTCGGGGACAACACTACCAGATGGCGCCACTGTATAATGATACAGAGACTGCCGTGTGAGCACAATTTAGCATTAGACCTACGAGAGTAGTGCCTGAGGGCAAATGTGATTATTCCAGGAGTACTTATTAACATGAGTTGAATCTGATTATCGTTATCCAATGATTAGTACCGGTATTATTGCTTCTGTCTAATAGGCGTGTGTGTGGCAATGTCATCGCAGTCAGGAGTAACATTTTAATTCCAAGCCAACAATGGGACAACCAGGGAGGTACAGGGAAGACACCCTGTTAGGCTAGATAGTCTCAAAACTGCGAGATAGTCTCAAAATACTATAGTTTTGTTAGTATCTCGCTACCCTCAGGCTAGATAGTCTCAAAATTGAGAGATAGTCTCAAAAGGCTGCAAGATAGTCTCAAAATTGCGAGATAGTCTCAAAATATTATAGTTTTGTTAGTATCTTGCAACCCTCAGGCTAGATAGTCTCAAAACTGTGAGATAGTCTCAAAAACCTATCGTTTTGTTAGTATCTTGCAACCCTGAGGGTTGCAAGGTTGTCACAAAACCATAGTATTTTGAGACTATCTTGCAATTTTGAGACTATCTAGCCTAACACACCCTCCTTAATCAGGGAGTCAAAGTTGTGAAGGTGTGATGAGCCAGGAGCTCATTTGATATCTGTGACCCATTGTATGCATAGAATACAAAATGTGCGGATGTTAATTGTATGTACAATACAAGTCAGAAGGTATAGCAGACTATGGAATAAAATAGAGTGAGAGATATGAATGATGAGCAGAGATATGGGAGAGAATACGGGGACCCCACCAGCCACTTATGTACACTTATTCGTACGTTCAAATGGAACCGTGACTGAATATATTCCAAGGTACCCCCCCCCCCTCCCCTCTCCCCCAAGGTTAATATATGCAGGTCGCACGTGTCTCGGTCTAGCTAAAAGATGGTTTCTTCAGTTGGGGTCAGGGGAGGCAGGTGAAGTATACGTTAGGGGTCACAGAACAAGGGCTTGGGGTCTGTGGGATGAGGTCTTGTCAGGAGGGTGAGTCAGGGAGTGACAGGGTATATAGGGAGGCCACCACCTGCCTCTAAACTGTTACAGGTATTGTATTTACCTGAGTGTAGGGTAGATTCACCTTGAATCGGACACATAGCTTGAGGCGGACACTCAAATTTGTATTTATTTAAGCATTCTAATCTCTTATTTTAACAATGGTAAGATCCAAATGCCATTTCGACAAACAAACTTATAAAGAACAATTCGATGACTTATCGTATATGAACAACTAGGAATCATGGTGACCGTCTCAGGGTATACGATTCATAGTGAATCTACCCTATGAAGGACCTCAGCATACCTCCTGTTACTACTCAACTGTAGGTACAGGAGGAACGTTTACCTGGTACACGGCCCTGGTATGTGCAGGTGTTGGATCCTAGCATGGATCAGAATGTCTTACCTGGGGCATACATCACCCCCCCCCCCACCCCCGACTTTCCCCACGTCACACAAACACACATTGTGACGGGACAGGTGGTATACATCGGGCACGTGCCATCTCAAAAGGTCTTCCTTTCCATCTCAAGATGTGCTCCTTCCTCGATATTAGCTCCTGCTACACAACTAGTTTGGGTTGTGGGGGTGTCATTTTTTTTCCTTTTTGAGACGGCTCGTGTATGTACAAAAGAGCTCCAAACACTTTGCAAACAAATCTCGACTTGATGAAATGTGATATATGACGACATGGGCCCTTTTGGGGCTTAGTTACAGGGGACAGGGGAAATGAATAGCTAGTGGCATAGAATATGAGTTTGAGTTTCAGGGGTGAGTTTTGAAAATCGACATGGCAACATGGGCATTTCTTGAAAATCGACATGGTGTTATGAGTATTAAAATCGACAGGCGACATGGGAACCTCTCTCCCTCATCAATGGTAGGCTACACAAGTGTACTGAGTGTTAAATTACGGTTACAACTATAATCTAAATGGAAGATTAAAAATGCACTTTACACATAGCCTCTACACAAACCCAGTTGCTGCCATCTATACCTCGTATAAACACCCGAAATGGGTGTCTTTCACAAAGCATTCATCATTAAATGCTCCATCCCACCAGCAACCCCTTAACCAATGAAGCGGCACAAAGCAGCCATTGTAACACAACATGAGACAAAAGATGACAAATAATGCATGGAGCCGTGAAGGGTGCGGGTCCGTTGGTTTTGTCTTTTACACCCCAGGTGTTAAAGACCGTGTTAAACACGCTTATATAACACTCACGGGTCACACCCACACCTCTGATCCAACAGCCACAGGTGTTACTTTGAAGTGGTGCCGACACATACGATCCATTCACACCCGGTGCATTCTCAGGTACGCCCCATATTGTTCTAAACTATAGGTCAGATTACCTACTTCCTCCCCTTTTGCCTTTTTATGAAATGAATCCATCGAAGCTTGAGCTATGGGATTAGGGGGTTGATTATGAATGGGAGGGGGGCTGAATTGGCAGCTTTGCTGTTTCATGTGGTGGTGGAGGGTTGGGGCATCGGGGTACTCTCATCTGAGTCATTCTGACCCGACACCGGCGGGTGGATGTGTTGAAGATTGGAGGATTTCGCTCAAACATACTGACGGGGTAGTGTCATCCCCGTGTTAATGCGAGAAGTATGATACTGTGGCTAGGGAAAACCCTTCCACATCAATGAGGGCGTAAAGATGAGGTGAGACGTCAGTTTCAATACTTGGTATCTTTTATTAATAGTAATATTAATATCAGAGTACCAGTCACTAGGGCTCAGTATATAAGTTACTGATGGTTGCAAGATGATAAGTGATTTCCTCCTCCATCTGACCGGGGTATAAGTACAGGTGCCCGGCAGGTGGAGGGGGTGCCCATGTGACCGGAAGTAGATGTAACAGTGGTTTTCATTGGATAATATACATTTGACATTTGATTGGATAATTATATATTCATGGCTTTAACATGTGGTGTGCGCTGGACCGCGGGTGGGGAGCCTGGGTCCAGTGCATTATGGGTAATGGATTACATAATAAGTAGCATGCACACATGGGGGCTTTGTCGCCCACCTTCCAGGTGGCCTCCAGCCGGCTCAAGTGGCTTTGGCGGTGCCACACTGATTAAGGGTGTCCAGCTTTATAGCATTGTTTATGTGTAGACAGTTAATCCTTGGGGTCAACATATTGTGTATAGGTGACCGGTCAGTGCCTTGTCGTCTGGAGGGGCTGACCGTTACCTATTGTCCCTGGGATAAGGGTCTGCTTGTGATCTATGGATTAGTTATGCATGGGGGTTAGTTTGGCTTGGCTTAGTGAGAAATAGGTATGTCTGACGTCTAGGTGTACTTTGATGGACATGTGGATTGAAAATATGTATAAAGTATTGTGCGTATTACAAATAATAATAAATATGCATATTAATAATCATAAATCATAATTATGACGTAATATGACGTAATATGACGTAATACAATTGATGAAGGTATAATAAGGGGTTTTGTGGCGTGACAGCACCCCCCAATACAACTCCTGCACGCCCTCGTGCAGGCCGAGAAGTAGTAGAGGAAGAGTTATGTCACGCTTCAAAAGTATTTTGTATGAACTTTTTTTTTTGTATTTTATGGTTTTTGATATATCTATCTTATGCTATGACTATGACTAAGTTCTTAATCACATTTTCTAGTTTTATACGGTGTTTTGTACATACATGTTATGCAGTGGTAATAATGATAATATTTCAATGGTAACGTACTGGTACTATATGTCTCGCTTCCGTTCTATTTATATGATTATACCTTTTTGGAAGTTTTTAACCTTAACCAATTATTTACATAATACAGGTCGTGGTACAGTGGTAAATGTAATGTGACGTACTGTTTCTATATGTCGCGCTTCCGTCCTAGATTATAATACAATCAATTTATACGATAGGAAGCTGTAAGAAATTCATTTCAATAATAATATAAATGTACTAAGCGTTTACATAGGCCATGTGTAATACTTAGTATGGTATGATAGTACGTGTATAGCAATAGGTTGAGCAGTGTATTTTGTTTATGCAATGATCTTTGGCAATACTTGATCTTTGATATTCATTCTCAATGTCGAGGGGCAATGGAGGAAGTTCGTTCTGAGTTATCACCTTCTATATTAAATTTTTATGTTTCATTTCCTGTCTCACTCTTTTTCATAACAATGGCTGTCAATAGTTCGGTAGTGGTCATGTCTTTTGGGTTTTTGATAAGTGACGTAGTGTTGTCACCATCGGGGTCAATGTCAATGTTGTCTTGAGTTTCAGTTGGATGTAGGGATGTAGTCATATCAATAGTCTTAAGGGTTAATCCTGTGGTGGTGGTGTCGTCTTTCAGGGCCGGTATGATAGAAAACCGTGCCGCTAGGGGTAGTATGACGTGGTTGGGTAGATAGTATGATTTCTGCTTTCCGTTGATGTTGAATGATATGGGGCCGTTCCATGTCATGTTTATGCGTGGGTATGGGCATGACAGGGCTGAGATGGCCGTCAGGGTTGGTATGAAATCATTGACAATAGAGTCACGTTCGTAGGGTAGGGATAGTAGTGGGATGGTGTGATTGATGTGTCCTTGGTAAATTTTGAGCGTAATAGTAGGATTGGTTTTGTGTCCCGAGTTTGTCATTCCAAAGTGACGTGTAATCTTGTTTTTACACTTGAATATGGTTTTGATAACAGCGTATACGATTAACGCTACAAATATTAGGGTAAAAATGTTATGGGCATCAACGTATTGATCTAGATTGATAGTGTGATTTTCTTTGGTTTCACTCTGGGGGATGGGGTTAATAAATTTCCAAGAGATGTTGTTGGGTCGAGCACTAACGGTTGGGATGGTTGCGAATAGTGCTTTTCCTTTGGATACATATAATAAGTAGAAGAATCCTACGGTGTTTAGAATGCAAGTGACTGGTACTATATAGTTCCATACAGGGCTAGCGAAGAAGCTAGCTATGTTCTCTCGTATGGGTGTGTCCTGGATGGGTCGGTCTAAGATGTCTGCTGCGTTGGTGGCTTCTATTAAGATATTCCTAGTGAAGGGTTCCAGGTCCAATGTAATGTCTGATGATAACTTGCTGATGTTTGTCATAGATTTTATGATGGCTTGTGTATGTAGATGTGGTATGTGTATTGGGTCGTGGTGTAGTGATGATGCTGTGATGTTGAGATTGTTTGTGAGTGCGAGTAGTATGGGTGTATTGGCCGCGTGCATTAGAAAATGTGTTGAAGAAGATTCATTACAAGGAATTTTGGTGTTTGGGAGGTACAGTGAGTCAAACTGTAAGTGGCACATACATGGGACACCAATAACTGCGTAGGCCGAAGCTTTCTTAGTAGTTGGTGTCATGTGCTGACAGATGACGTGGTAGTACTCCCTGTTAGTAGTTACTAAATATTTGTCTTTACCAATAGCTATAGCACGGGTTTGTATGGGTCTCAGAGGGTGTACTTGAAATGTGCAGAGTCTGGCTATGTCTGCCTGGTCACCTTTAAAGGCCGCCATGAGGCAGGTTGGCTGGTCACTGCGTATTCTAGGCATGGTCCTAGCGCATACTTTCAGTATCGAGCCTTGGCACGTAAGCAGGTCTGCGTTTGTCATCTCTAAGTACAATGTCTCTGCCTCGTTGACAGCGAGGAAAGTTTTGTCGGTGTGTAATAGGGTAGATCCAGAACTTGTCGTATTTTCGGTGTTAATGGGGACATGAGTTGTAATTACTTGATATAAGTTAAATGCTGCGTCTGTGGCAGAAATGATAACGTTAATATGAATATATAGGTGAGTTTTGGAATAGGTGTATAGTGCAACTGGTTGTGAGTAGTAATATGCGGTGTCAATAATGGTTACCTCGGATCCTGGGTTCCTAATTTTGAGTTGTGTGTCTAATGTGGCTAGCTTTAGTGCCAGTTCTGTGGGTTGAATCATATCCGGTGCTAATATTCCAGTAGATAGTAATCTGAGAGAATTTTCCACCTTGTATAACCCTTGTTGGTACGCGATCCTGGTCATTAGGACAATTACCTGAGCCGATATGATGGCTGACTGGGTAATCCTACGATCCTGGTCGGCTTGGATGGAGGTTAGGGTTGTGGAGAAATCATCAGACCACGAGTCTATGGATTCGGTAATATTGAGTAGGGATTCCTGTACAACGTCCTGTTGTTTTATATAAGTGTCTAGAAACTGCTGGTGTTGCTGGGTGACATCATGTAATCCTTGTGCAGTTTTAACATTGACGTCGGCCAGTGTACCAATTCTAGCATCTAGGTGATGTATGACGTTGATAATAGAATCCATGTCTCTAGTAGTTGCCAGGCCAAAGATGGATTTAAAGAGCTCCCCTAAGAATCCTAGGATAGCTCTCTTTGGCCTGTTAGTAATAGGATCCGAGAGGAAGTGTGCAATGTTCTTTAAAGTCTTAATAATGTTAATATCTACGTTTTGTAGTAGTCGGTCGAGGTCAGCAGCTTGTTGTAACATCTTGGCGTCATGGCTGTCATGGGGTCCTAGTGAAGTCAGTTGAAGAGTCCTGATGGTGTTGTAAATGAGTGGCTTCGGACGAGGAGCCATTGGGATGTTGTAGGGGATGGCCAGTATGACCTCGTGTAGGTCATGACCGGTGATGATTTGTCCCGGCAGCTGTTCATAGATGAGGCCGATATTTTGCCTCACTATCGGTTGTGCTGCCGTGTAAATGATGTGTGTGATGATTAATAGGAGGTAGAGTGTATACCTCATGATTCCCGAGTTGTTGGGATTTGATAGTAATAATAGTAGTAGTCGATCGTTTGTAGTAGTAATAGTTGATAGTTGATAGTTGGTGAAGGATGAGTGTAAGTGCGCAGTACTGGCGGGGATCTACCAAATTAACTGTGGGCTGCTCCTGACTGAATCGATGTGTGTAGGGGTGTGGTCACTGGGTGACTGTGGAAAGATGGGGGGATGTGTGGGAACTTATACCCTTTGGTCTGGGTACAGGGTGGTGGCTATGTCACCCTGCCATGTTGGTCGTTATCACACTCCCATAAGTGGAGCTTTTGTTTGCGCGCTCCAGTGGTGGCGCCATCCAGGGCTCAGATTGCGGTCATCCTCCTGGTGTTGTTGACACCTGCGATGCATGCGGGCGGCCGCCTGCATACACCGCTTTTCCACTGGTCTATGGGGGGGGGGGTTAATAAGAGTGCGCAAACTGTCCTTTCATGTCGGATTTTGACATGTTGATAATAGTTCTATTTGAAGTGTCAGTTTGTTAAAGGAGCAGCAATAATATGGAGTCGCCCTGCCACTTACTTGTGTGGTGAAATGGGTATAGATGGATAATAATAATAATAGTAATAATTGATGAAGCTTGTGCGCTTTATGGTGATAAATACTGTATTTCCAGTATATATATATTTTTTTTTTTGATGATCAGTGTGTCAGTCGTGATTCTTTGTGAATCATTATAATAGTAATAGTGATAATAGTAGTCGTTGTAATAGTCAGTGTTGATCCTTTTGATAGTAATGTTTGTAATATATGACGGTTGGTGTTTCTTTGTAATAGTAGCGATAATATAGTGAGCTTTTTGTTGTTCATGTAATATAGGTGATAACTCTTTTCCTCTTATATATTCTATAGTTTATATTATGGTTTTAGTCCTACCGGTGTCCTCCTCTTGACCTTGGAGTGGGCCGGCTTTGCTTTATATATATTTTTGGTTTGTAGAAGCGCTGGTCTCGCTTTATATGAATCTCCGTCTTTCTTCCATAGTTTGGTGATGAGGTCGTCGTTCGGGTCAATGAGTCTGTGTATGAAGTCATTGTTTCTCACGTGACGTACGAGTTTCAGTCTGTCTACATGGACTGGGTTTTTCATTGTTTTCATTGTGATGACAGATTTGAGGAGGACAGATGTTTTTGAGACGAATTTGCACACTATGTATGGACCGGAGTACACCTTCTGAAGTTTCAAACATTTTGTTCTATCCATCAGTCGGGGTACCTTGACATACACTAGTGATTCTTTCTGCACCTTTGTAGGTTTTGCCTTTTTGTCGTGTTGTTGTCTCATTTGTTCTGTCCTCTTTTCGATGTTTTCAATGACCTGGTTGTATGTGTAGTCTATTTTCTTTAATTTGTCGATGATGTGGAGATTTAGACTTTTCTCTTCTTCCTGATTGAGTTTGTTGTCTATTATGGTGTTTGGATTCCTTCCCTTCATAATGAAGAACGGTGTGAAGGCAGTGGTGGCGGACTCTGTGTTGTTGATGGAGAACACGAGGTGTGGTAGGAATACATCCCATGTGTCCTGGTGTTCCTCACAGTAGGCCCGTATGCCTTCAGACAGCGTCTTCACATATCTTTCAGCCTGGCCGTTCGATTTTGGTCTATAGGCCGAGCTGAAGACATGTTTTATGTTGAGGGAAGATGTCATGTTTCTGAATTTTGAATTTTTATATGACGTTCCATTGTCTGACTGGAGGTATGTTGGTATACCCTCGGCCAGAACAACCTTCTCTATGAATTCTGCGGTAGTTGTTTCCGCGTCCAATGATGTAGTAGGGTAGGCTATGCAGAATTTAGAGAACCTGTCGACCACTACCTGAATGTATACATTCTTTCCTGGTGTTGGTGGTAGTGGGCCTATGGCATCTATGTGGACAAACTGGAATGGGTAAGAAGGGGTACTATGGGCCGTCATTGGCAGGTTGTTGGTTAGGTTCATCTTTTTGGCTTTCAAACAGACGTGGCAGGTCGCTGTGAATTTCTGGACGTCGGCCGCCATGCTCTTCCAATATACTTTGGGAAGCATGGTCGACAGCATTCTTTGTGCGCCAGCGTGTCCTGCCATTGGGAGGTCGTGAAAAAGCTTCAAGATGGGAAGTCTCATGTCATCTGGGATGACAGGTTGGAATGAGAATTCCTTGTGTTTCTTCCATAGTACCGTGTTGATATGGACCAAAATATCATTCAGCATGATGTGGTCATCAGCTATTTTGATAAATTGCTCCGTTTCCTTCTTGTTTTTGTCGTTGGGTACCTGTCCATTCTCTAAATACGTGATAATAGCTTTCGTATGTAAATTGTATCTTTGTTCTCTTTTGAGGTTGAGGATGGAGATCTGTGGGTCGGAGAGGCTTTCTATCATTTCAATCAGATGATTAGTCTGATTGGCCAAGTGTTTTGCCATGTCTGTGGCGTCTCTTCTAGGCTTCTCATTTTTCTTCTTCGTTTTTGGTTTATCTGTGGTTTTCTTAGGTTGCGGTGCCGGGGTGTGGCCTGGGACCGGTCGGGTCGCCGCAACCTGCTCTATTTGTTCTGTTTGAGTTTCTTCTATGAATGTTGATAGGGCTTCTAGGGATGTAGAGGGTACTGTCAGCTGCTGTGGGGCGTGGCCTGGGACCGGTCGTGCAGCTGAATCCACTTCCTGTTGTACTGAGGCCACTATGGCTGCTAACAGTCCCTTGTATTCTGTTTGTGGAAGCCCAAAATGATGTAATTTGGTACTTGGGATGTCAGGATTTGCTCTGAGGTTGGGGGTTAATCGTTTTACTTCTTCTATGTCTTCTGTGCTTTCGTCCATACACTCACAATAGGAGTGATGGGTGGAGTTTCTCTTCAGGATTGATTTGGGTAGTCGTTTTGGTAGTTTCAATGGTGGTTCGTCTTCTTTGAATTTCTGTGTGTGTATGTCATCCTCAAACATAATTCTATGTTGCACCCTTATGGCTTTGGGTTTTGGTGGAGGATCTGTCATTGGTGTCTTGTCTAGTGGGTAGTCTCGTCTTGACATAACGTCTGATGGTATATTTAATTTGCCTCTTATGTGTCTGATATTAAATTGAAATTGTTGAATTTTGAGTGCCCACCTTGCCCACATGTTTTTGTTATCTGATTTTGTCAACATGTGGATAAGGGCTTGGTGGTCAGTATATAACTCGAATGGTCTTCCTTCTAGGTAGTGTCTGAAGTACTCTATTGCAAATACTACTCCCAATAGTTCTCTTTGGGTGGCACCATAATTCCTTTCATGGTCATGGAGTGCTCTGCCCGCAAAGGCTACTGGTCGTAGAACGCCGTCCTTCTCCTGGGAAAGGGTAGCTCCCAGGGCTGTACCAGATGCATCTGTTGTAAGATGGAACTGTTTGTTGTAGTCTGGGTACAGCAAGATGACGTCATTGCATATAGAGTCCTTCAGGGTCTGAAATGCAGTCTCACATTCTTTTGTCCAAACAAATTTGTTCCCATTTTTGAGTAGGTTGAATAGAGGTCGACCAATTTCACTGAACCCTTTGATGAATTTTCTATAGAATTGGGCGAGTCCAGTGAATGACCGCACCTCTTTTGTGGTCTTCGGTGTGGGGAATGTCTGGATCTTGTGGACTTTGTCTGGAGATGGTTTGATACCGTTGGTGGTGACTTTCATTCCTAGGAAGTCTAGTTCCTCTAGGAAGAATTCGCACTTGGTTTTCTTCAACTTTAGTTTGCCATTTCTGAGTGCTTCGAATATGTTTCTTAAATCGATAAAATGCTGATCTATGGTAGGTGATAAACACAAGATGTCGTCTAGGTATGGGATTGCACATTTGTACTGCAGGTTCTGTAGGATCAAGTTGACTACAGCTTGGAAAGCCTGAGCACTGCTGGCGAGTCCCATGGGCATGGTCTTGTACCTATACTTTTTAGTCCTAGTGAGAAAGGCTGTGATGTCCCTGTCGTCCTCTCTAATTGGTATCTGGAAGTACCCTTGTTGGGCATCCATTTTAGAGAACACGGCAGGTCGCATCTCACCAATCATTTCTAGGCTGTCGTCTGCTCGTGGTGATGTAAGTGCTTGGTTGATGGATTGGGAATTCACATATCTTAGATCTGTCACTAATCTGTAACCCTGCCCGTTCTTTTTCTCAACAAGAAAACTTCTGGATGACCAGGGACCCGTTTTGGTTTCCTCCAGAATGTCCTGCTTTACCAGCTTCTGACATTCAATTTCAAGTCGTTCAGCTTTGTGCGGGGCCATTCTGAATGGGTAGAACTGTAAGGGTTTGGCGTCTGGGATCAGGTTGATTTTATGGGTGTACAGATGGGTTCTTCCAATCATATTGTCTTCTCCCACGAATATGTCGTCGTATTCTTCAATTAATTGGCAAAATGTTGTGAATTGATCTTCTGTGAGGCAGTCTGGTTTTTGGAAGACATGTGATTTTTCTTTTTCTGGTTCTATGTCTATGTCCTTCCCTATGTACATGTCTTTGTCTATGTCTTGTTCGTCGTGACCTGTTGTCTCTTGCACCATATTTATATGATCTTCGTCGTCTGACATGGATTGATCCATGTCAGAGTCAGAATACTCTGAGTATGTTGGTGTTGGTACATAGAATGTTTTGTCTGACCCTGTTGATGATGCACTGTCACTGATAGTAGAGTTGTTGTCTATGTCTATGTCTATGTCTCTGTCTGTCTCCTCGGGTTGTGTCTCGTCGTAGCCTGTCGATAATATATGATTTTCTTTGTCTATGTCTGTTTTTGTATATAAGGCTACGATTTCACCCTTCTGGATTTTGCAGATTCTAGATGTGATATTCAATAATATCAGTGGGTGTCTGTCTCTTTGGTCAGGTGTCACGACTGAACGTTGTACGATGTAATTTGGAAGTTTGTCTGATCTGTCAAAATTGTCTGTTATACCATTGATTTGACTGACTGAGTGGTAGCATGTCACTTGGCCTGTTATGGCCATTTCGGAAAATGGAGGTATCGAAATGGCTCTCACTGCCCTGATTGGTTGAGATTTTGGAGTTGGGTCAGTGGAGTAATTGATTTTGCTTTTAGTCTTTGATAGAAAATCTGTTCCCAATATGATTGGTGATGAACAATTTGGAAGAATTGCAAATTGATGACTGAATGTTTTGCCTTGAATTTTGAATTTGATTTTGATAGCTCTTTTGATGTGACACAATGCTCCATCGGCAAGATAAACTTTGGACCTGATTCGTGAAAACTCATGAGGAACTAGTTTCGATAGAGTGGAGGCTAGACCCTCTCTCATGCAAGAGACGGTGGCTCCTGTGTCTACTAGACTGGGGATGTTGGTATCTTTGAATTGTAGATCTATATTGCCATTGACCATGTTGATAAACAAAACACTCTGCTCACCTTCTTCCATGTGTAGGTCGGGGAGTGGTGGGGGGACGACTTCCAGAGTAGCTTGGACGTCGGCAGGTTTCCCGCGCACTGGTGCAGCGTTGTGGATTGTCTGTGGGTCATGTGGCGTGATGTCGATGGGCGATGCTGTGTCTTCGGTGTTGGGGACTGTTTTGTCATCCTGATGAGGCCTATCCATAGGATGACAATCTAGTTTCCCGTCGTCTTGGTGAGGTCGTTCATCATGCTGACGAGCTGTGTCATGGTGTACTGTGGAGTGGGGTTTTGTGGCGTTGGTTGAATTTGTAGTTGTTGTTGTTGTTGTGGCCATTGTTGTTGTTGTTGTTGTGGCCATTGTTGTTGTTGTTGTGGTGGCTGCCATGATTGCTGTTGTGGCTGCCACCTTTGTTGTTGTTGTTGATTCTGGATGAGTTTGAAGTGATGTGGGGGTAGGGAACCCGTTTGAAGAAGGGTTATAATGTCTTTGGGTCCCCCTTTAAATCGGTGGGTGGGAGGGATGAGGCCCATCGAGCGTGCCTTCCTGATGTTGTCGACGTAGTTGATGTCGAAGTCCTCTCTCCTCCCCCTATAGTTAGGTGGTAACGCGAAGTCAGTTGGTGGAGACTGATGTGTAGGTGCAGCTGCTTGTTTGTGGTAGGTGGGTTTTGGTTTACCACCCCCCATAGCAGCCACGGTATGTTCCGTCTCCATAACTTCCTGTTGTTTCTGAAGAAGGTCTCTTAGTTTCTCGTTCTCCCTGTCCTTCTCCCTTAACTGAGCAGCTATGACTGGATCTAGGGTGTTGTTGGACAGGGATGATACCTTGTGTGTGGAGGTCTTCTTGTAGAGGTATGCACACCTGAGTGCTCTACAGAGGGAGGCCCATGTAGTAGGACTTTCCGCTCTGATCGCCTCTCGGTAGTCCTCATTTAGTACAGTGGCTACCTGGATAATGGCAGCTTCTATGTCCACCCCCTTGTTTTGGAAGTGGGTGTTGGCGTCCTTAAGCCATTCTTCCATGGTTTGTAGGGTAGGGTCAAATGGGGACAGTGTTAATAGTTTGATGTCGTTTTCGACATCCTTGAAGTGGTGGATAAGCCCCTTCTTTATAAGGTCGTAATCGTCCTGTATACTAGTGGGCTGAATACTGTACCACTCGTACGCTGGTCCAGCTAGATATACTGCACAAGTGACGTGGATGGGATGATCTTCTTGAGGGTATTTAAGCCTTACAAAACGTTCTAGGTCGGTGAACCACTTTCTGGTGCTCATCTTAATGTCTGGTTTGGAGAATTTGATTGGTTCACGGATGGTGTATTTGCTTGCTTTTGATATGGCGCTAGCCAGGTCGCTAATGGACTTGTTGTTTCTATATTCTGCGATATCAGATTTCAGTCTTTCTAGCTCTGCCTTATGGGCCGCTAGTTGCTCATCTAATTTTCTTGATATCCTATCGTCTAGCTCTCGTTGTCTTTCTACCTCTACCTGATCGTCTCCGGCCATGTTGACAGTGGGTTCAACACGAATGGGAGAGGTGGGTGGGGTAGCTATGTCTATAGGTATAATAGGTACAGTGTCTATAAGTGTTGGTTTAGGATGTCTTACTGTGTCCTTGTAGATGCAGGAGGTGGACTTGGTGATGTGCTTGTTGTTGCTTGGTCCCCTCCTGGTGGGTTGTAGACCTGATGTTGGTGCTGGTCCCTGGCTCCTAGTGTGCCTCCGTGATGATAGGTCACTGAGGGACTGGTGTCTCTGCATTAAAAAATTTCTTCATGGTCGCAGGTAGCTGAAGGTTGCCCGGTTCTCTACCACTCTGTGGCTAGGGAAAACCCTTCCACATCAATGAGGGCGTAAAGATGAGGTGAGACGTCAGTTTCAATACTTGGTATCTTTTATTAATAGTAATATTAATATCAGAGTACCAGTCACTAGGGCTCAGTATATAAGTTACTGATGGTTGCAAGATGATAAGTGATTTCCTCCTCCATCTGACCGGGGTATAAGTACAGGTGCCCGGCAGGTGGAGGGGGTGCCCATGTGACCGGAAGTAGATGTAACAGTGGTTTTCATTGGATAATATACATTTGACATTTGATTGGATAATTATATATTCATGGCTTTAACATGTGGTGTGCGCTGGACCGCGGGTGGGGAGCCTGGGTCCAGTGCATTATGGGTAATGGATTACATAATAAGTAGCATGCACACATGGGGGCTTTGTCGCCCACCTTCCAGGTGGCCTCCAGCCGGCTCAAGTGGCTTTGGCGGTGCCACACTGATTAAGGGTGTCCAGCTTTATAGCATTGTTTATGTGTAGACAGTTAATCCTTGGGGTCAACATATTGTGTATAGGTGACCGGTCAGTGCCTTGTCGTCTGGAGGGGCTGACCGTTACCTATTGTCCCTGGGATAAGGGTCTGCTTGTGATCTATGGATTAGTTATGCATGGGGGTTAGTTTGGCTTGGCTTAGTGAGAAATAGGTATGTCTGACGTCTAGGTGTACTTTGATGGACATGTGGATTGAAAATATGTATAAAGTATTGTGCGTATTACAAATAATAATAAATATGCATATTAATAATCATAAATCATAATTATGACGTAATATGACGTAATACAATTGATGAAGGTATAATAAGGGGTTTTGTGGCGTGACAATACTTTCCATTTGCCATCTCTCCTCTCCCCATCTCCCACGGTAGCTATACGACATGTGATGTCCTGCTTAGGTACCGGGCTTAGGTATTATGAGGTATCAATTTTTGTCTTAGAAAAAAACATAACAGTTTATTTTAGTTTCGGCTACTCTTAAGAAGTAGACCTGTTCTGGTTCCTAACATGGGACACGTGAGTAATTATTGTCAAACCAGTACATGTATGGATCCAACATGTGTTTCTACGCAACCAGGGGGTGACTGGGTGTATAGCTTGTGACAGGTTCAGAACAATGTACAACAATGTTCTAGCTCAACGGTTCACTCAAAATACATTGGACCATTCATATTGACCTGGGCATATCATATCTGTATCCACCAATTTGTCCATTTTAAAGAAGTGCACACGCTGTCAGTAGTATACAAATTACTCTCCACCAGTCATAAGCAAATTATTAGACCCATTTTGTATAGAGCTGGATAATATCTATCACTAGTTCCATCAGTATACCTTTTAATTGTTGTCTAGATCACTTTTTGAATTACCTTTTCATAGGCTGCAGCTACAACAGCAGAACTAGCAGTAAATCAACCTCTGATGGTGCCCTTCCCTATTTATAGGCCTAATTCCATGACCAGAACCTGGGCTGTGAGGTTCCCTTTACCAGGTGTTTACCTGTTCCCTGTATATGGAGCTGTAATAACAACATGGCCCACCTGCACCACACCCACCACGTTTAGGAAACGGTTACTTTCACGCCTTTGGTGGCCACTCGAGTTAAAGTTATCCCCAGTGAAAACACTGTGGCTTCGTGCTAACAGCCTCGAAGGATGTATGCGCAGGGGCAGGGTAGACTTGTGTGGGCCTTCAGGTGAAATATTATGCATTTATGTAAATTATTTCATTTAATTCTGAAGACATAATTATAGGCATATGTTGTTGTCTGTAATTATTCTGTATCCACTCAATGGCATACATATTTCACCTGTAAAGGCTGTATATGAACAGCTGTCAATAGGCTTACTTAATTCTGTATAGGGCCTAGCTATAGCCCAGTTCAGAATGTTTATAAATGTGGCAATGGTAGTCCTGAATCACAGTTTTATACACCTCTCATTGCAAATGTCTGAACTCTCTGGGATTGTTTGAATTTCGCCGTATTAACAATCTGCAAATCGTCTACCATTTTGGCCATTTTAGATCATCTTAGTCAAATCGTCTTTTGTCCAAATAGTCTAGATATCCTTCTGCAGTATGATATTAAACGACTGGAAGTATCTATTTTAATAGTACAGTTAAGCAGTGAATTCGTTCATCATGTACATACGTCCTTGGGTAGACTACAAGGAGAAGAAGAACATCATGTTCACGAGGGTTTACGCTAGTCTATGCAGGGTGGGAGTTAGGCCAGAGTAAGGAGAGCCCTTGAGGTGTTTTAGACAAATATTGGTAAGGAAACGCAGTCGGGGAGGGTGGTGGCTTTGCACGGGCTAAATATATGTTTCTTTAGCCCTTAATGTACCGAACAATAGGCAAGTGAAACACATACTTGTTTGTGCTGTGGTTTCTGAAGGCCCTGGATTTCTAACCTTGAATTGGGATGTAAGTTTGTCTATGATGTAACACTCCTGCTACATGCTGCATGGATACAATACCAAGAGGGGAAATGCATAATGTGACAAGTGCAGCAAAGTATACATAGGGGACCTATATAATATATAGTTATATAGAAACAAATACTACACATATTCTTTCCTATGTAACCTTCAAACCCCTTATGTCAATAGTTGTTGTCAGCTAATGTATCCACATCTGAAGATGGAAAGGCACATTTTAACATGTGTACAGACATGATGACTTGACATTGTTGGTCGACACTTTTTCCTTTTCAAAAGGAATCATGATGTATCAAAGAATCAACATGTATTATTGATCAGTATAACCTATGGTATGAACACCTACACCCTATATCAGGCTGATATTGGCGTCACCAGTATGCCTATGCCCCAGCCCCTATGTCAGCTTAATTGGACAGTTTCCCCCTAGGATTAGGAGGGATTTATAGGGTTTACTAAACAAAGGCCCAGTTTCCTGTCTCCCCTCTGAAGTCCCATAATGCCAAGTCTGTACCGGATATGTAACGCTATGTTAACTGTATGCATTGTTATTAAATATCCGGGTGATATGCACCCTGTATTGAGTGTATACCTTCATTGCTTACGATATTGGCCAAGTTGAAAAGCTATAGTACTTCTTAGTATTTAGATACGTCTCATCAGTATCTTGAAATGCATGTACATCAGTCAATTTTACTTCATTACAAGTGATGGTGACTTTTGAACGTGGCCCTTTTGCATTTCCAACTTTAAAAGGTGGTACCACCCTAAATCCGCCACTTCCGGGTAGAATGGCCAAATAGTCCCTCAGAAAATTAATTATTTTTGGGAATTCGGACCTCAGGGTGGGGGTAAAAGTATTAAATGTATGCTTATTTGGGATCATAGTAATCTGGAGGTGTTTGTTTATAGTCCAGGCTAAATATTTTATTGGTACCATGTAAACAGTGGAGGGTTATGGGGGTGAAACGGCCATATATAGTATTCATACACTGCTTAGGTCTCACGGCACAAAATCAATGTCCTGGTTTCCATGGCGATTTATACTAAATCTAGGCTGACTTTTTTATTGTGGGCCTATTGTGTAATTTTCTCCATTTCAATAGCTAAAATATGGTATATTTGGCTTAGCTCTCAGGGAATTTTAAGTATTTCAAATATTAGACCCAAGGTGTGTGACGTTGATTTTTACGAGGCCCGACTAGGCATTTAGGGTGGTACCACCTTAACAGTAGAGAAATTCTGACAAAAGTAGGCGAAAGAAGCTCGAATTTTAACCCCTTTCCCCCTTTTTCTGTCAACAATTGTTAATTGTTGGTGCAGTACACTGCTCATATTTGAATATAAACATCTAAAATTACATATTTTCATGGATTTGACCAAGGAATGTTCCAATTTTCTCAAAAAATTGACCTCAAAAGCAGGAGTCTGCTTCGATCGCCATCAATGGCGCCCGGAAAATATTTCCACGTCCTCATAAAATTTGACAAAAAATGGGATTTTTTAGAGTCCACATAGCAGTTTTAGTATCAAATGTCGGGGTATTGTATTATGCAACAGGTTAAGCATCAAATATATGACAATTCCATTGGTTGTTATGGGTTGCCATGGCAACCAAACAACATATTATCTTACTTTAGGGCCTATTTTGGGCCCAAAACAGCGATTTTGGCCCCAAAATGACCATTTTTGGGCATTCTCATGGGCTTTGGTTGTTTCCCTAACTTCCTGAGAGCTTAGTGGGCCTAGCAAGCTTAATATAGATGTCATTTGCTGCAGTTAGAGGTATGTTGGACATATTAAAGTCAGGCCCGATTTTTGTCCACGACCGATTGAAAAATTGTGTCTGAAACCCGGACATTTTGAGCAGATTTTTGTCGCTGCATGCGCGACCATGGCCTAGTTTAGCCCAAATTACTAAGAAAGTAGGGTTATTAGGCATATTTTGGGGTTTATTTATGACTTAGGGTATCAAATAGCTTCTATTTATGAAGGAATTATCTGGTAACCATGGCAACCAAAAAATCACTTTTACTGTTAACAGTAGAGAAATTCTGACAAAAGTAGGCGAAAGAAGCTCGAATTTTAACCCGTTTCCCCCTTTTTCTGTCAACAATTGTTAATTGTTGGTGCAGTACACTGCTCATATTTGAATATAAACATCTAAAATTACATATTTTCATGGATTTGACCAAGGAATGTTCCAATTTTCTCAAAAAATTGACCTCAAAAGCAGGAGTCTGCTTCGATCGCCATCAATGGCGCCCGGAAAATATTTCCACGTCCTCATAAAATTTGACAAAAAATGGGATTTTTTAGAGTCCACATAGCAGTTTTAGTATCAAATGTCGGGGTATTGTATTATGCAACAGGTTAAGCATCAAATATATGACAATTCCATTGGTTGTTATGGGTTGCCATGGCAACCAAACAACATATTATCTTACTTTAGGGCCTATTTTGGGCCCAAAACAGCGATTTTGGCCCCAAAATGACCATTTTTGGGCATTCTCATGGGCTTTGGTTGTTTCCCTAACTTCCTGAGAGCTTAGTGGGCCTAGCAAGCTTAATATAGATGTCATTTGCTGCAGTTAGAGGTATGTTGGACATATTAAAGTCAGGCCCGATTTTTGTCCACGACCGATTGAAAAATTGTGTCTGAAACCCGGACATTTTGAGCAGATTTTTGTCGCTGCTTGCGCGACCATGGCCTAGTTTAGCCCAAATTACTAAGAAAGTAGGGTTATTAGGCATATTTTGGGGTTTATTTATGACTTAGGGTATCAAATAGCTTCTATTTATGAAGGAATTATCTGGTAACCATGGCAACCAAAAAATCACTTTTACTGTTAAGGTGGTACCACCCTAAATCCGCCACTTCCGGATAGAATGGCCAAATAGTCCCTCAGAAAATTAATTATTTTTGGGAATTCGGACCTCAGGGTGGGGGTAAAAGTATTAAATGTATGCTTATTTGGGATCATAGTAATCTGGAGGTGTTTGTTTATAGTCCAGGCTAAATATTTTATTGGTACCATGTAAACAGTGGAGGGTTATGGGGGTGAAACGGCCATATATAGTATTCATACACTGCTTAGGTCTCACGGCACAAAATCAATGTCCTGGTTTCCATGGCGATTTATACTAAATCTAGGCTGACTTTTTTATTGTGGGCCTATTGTGTAATTTTCTCCATTTCAATAGCTAAAATATGGTATATTTGGCTTAGCTCTCAGGGAATTTTAAGTATTTCAAATATTAGACCCAAGGTGTGTGACGTTGATTTTTACGAGGCCCGACTAGGCATTTAGGGTGGTACCACCACAATACATGTACTAAATTTTACATGGCAATGCACTATTTCTTATCCACTGTAACCGTTACAACGTCTCAGCTCATTTTAGTTCTGAATAGACTATAAGCATCATGCCCAGGACTGAAGTGGTCGGTGGGGGTGGCTGTGGTCAGTGGTGGTTACCTTGGTTATGTCACCCACCCCCCCCTCACAATACACCCCCTCCATTCAGGGCTGACTTCAAGGGTGACCGGATCTGGTTTTAGGGGATTTGAGGTGGTCTAATTAGTTTCTCAAGTGAAAGTTTGTAGCCCCTGAAAATAGAATCGTCATGGGATAATAATGCCTGAAATTCAATTACTTGAGTGGCTAAGTGTTGGGCCTGATGAGAGAGGGTGCATTCAGGGAAAGATGATGGAGGGTGGGGTATTTTATCGAATACTTCTTCTTCTAGCTATATTATAGACTATAATTAATATATTTTGTCATTGGATTGTGTATTCCTTACAGCACTTCTCTACTGGTTAGATCAGAAATTAATATCAAAAACAATAAAACTAATACTGACAATTTAGTTGTCATAAGTTATGGCCATATTTCGCACCATTTTTATCCTATAACTATATATATACCCCCAAACACGCGTATAACATCAGGATGGTCAAATTTACGTAAGTAACAATTTCCAAATCTAACTGATTTATTAGGACACTCATGGCTATAGCCTGAAGGCAATAAACCCACATTTGAGTGATGAACGTCAAAGTTTGAATTATGGACCTCATTTATCAAATTCACAATACCCTATAAAATGGATTTGTATGGCAGAAACCACGAGCAACATTCCCTGACACAGGCCTCCCTATACCTCATTCTCTCACCCCCCCCCCCCCCCTGCTGCCTCCATGGGAAATTACCTGGTGGGAGGTACAATTCACACCTGTGTGTAGAGTCATACCTGTCAGGTGACTGTATATGGTTTAATAGTTTGGGGATTGTATGTGAGTTTTGAGGAATGACTCTTCTATGTATTGTACATTGTACATGGGTAAGGAAGAGTCGTAGAGAGTTGATACCTTGGTAAGGGATCCCGTAGGATATCTATCTGACCCCACCCCAACCCCCATGAAAAGACAGTCCAGCTGGGGACTAGCAATTTTTCCAGCGGTTGTGTCCATGAAACTCGACCTACCCTTTCTTGGCCATACCCTCAAGGTTTTATTTTAGGCTCAACAATAATCACCGGTGAATAATGACTTATCTCTGAAATGTACTAAACCGGCAACCTAACGTATTTCTGTTGGCCAAGTTTAATACCTGAACGCAACTTTTTTTCTTGGCAGTAACTGAGTCATAATTCGTAGTCACTGGAACTCAACATGAATTACTAGTAATCTTTAAGTGTTTCGGTTTGATGTAATATTCAAAAAGAATTTTATGATTGTGGGTTATTAGTTCATGCTCCTAACATACTCCCATTGGTGATTTATGGACCATTATGACTTTTATTATTACTTTAATGACATTAATGTTAAATTGTAGAAGGTCCTTACTGTACTCCCTAATAATTGAGATAGGCATAGTAGAGGGTCATTAGTAGTGATATATTATACCTTGTCCTACTTTTATGTTGGGAATGACATGGTACATGTAACTACACTTTGCCCTGCAGGGCCAGACACATCTAACTCATGCCAAGCTGCTTTATTATATCCCAGTCACCCCACAATTACACCTCTGACATGTGTAGGTGTACATGTATGTACATGTACTATTGTGTCTGTGCTATAAATCATATCTGGCCATGAAAGAAAAAATTGTTCTAAATTGAACAATGTAGCCATAATTATGAAAGTACATGTACCAGAATTGTTAATACCAGATGATAAATACCCATACCAACGCATTCAACTTCATTATCAATGGAATGCCTCTGATTTAAAAGTGGACCAGCATTCCTCTCCATAAGATAAACCTGGGTATAAGCACCTAGCAGTTTCCTAGTATACACTGATGCTGAATTAATCAGTTTGCTCTAGTATTACCAGGACACCATCATTATCCAAATGTATACACTGATAATACTTCAAAAGGATGGAGGCATGCACGCACACATTGACCCAGTGGCTGAGATACCCCTCGAACAAGATAACATTAATTGGGTGTACACAAGATAGTTACTGATATCTTGTAAACCAACGATAACCCTAAGGCAAACCTAGACTTCATCTCAACATGATATATAGACCCAGAGATTATGCTATTTTGAGGAGTCACAGCATGGGATCATCCGTGGATGTGGGGAAGAGTCTGCTAAGATATGATTCCTCTATATCTCTTTATTTTGCCTGGAGAGCCTAATAAATCATTGTCTAATATCGATGCTGTCATTCTGGTCTAGACAGAGTAGACAGAGGCTGTTGCCATAGGCATGGTCTATATTCGAGGTCCCTATCACGAGTTGTGTACTAGTATTACGTGAAAACTGTGAATAGCGTGTGGGGGTGGGACCAGGGGGTGTGGTCAGGGGGGTTGATTAATTGTTATGAAATGAGTAGAGACATGCAACCTCGTGACGGTTAGTGAAGGCCCCAGGCAGACTACATACCAAGTATTATTACACTATTCTGTAAGGTATCCAGACAACTCGTCCACTCTCCAACTCGTCCACTACCAACTCGCCCACCAATTCTTCTGGTCAACTCGGCCACTCTCCAACTAGTCCACTCTCCAACTCGCCCACTCTCTAACTATAGTCCATCCAGTCCATGTTGTTCTATATATGGGGCAAGTATGTGCATTTAGAACTGACTCCAACAGTCTTGGTCCTATAATGAATTAACAGTAAGACAGTAATAACATGGTTGGGTTCACACCCTTCTGAAAGATGGGGCTAATCCAATTAGGCTGACATTCGAATGCACCAATTACCTTGATTGCATGGTATGCAAGACCCTATCCCGGTGTACAACTTACAGGGTTTGCCAACGCCTTCGAGCACAATATAGGGACCACAGCATACGTCGAAATTGGATATTACATACTTTAGAATAATGTTACATGTATATTATACTGTAGGCACACTTCCATCTGTAATTCTAGACCTCAACAGAAAACAACCCCCCTGCTAGCTGCCCTCTAGGCTATGACATAATCTGATAACCCTGATAACGATCTCCCCCCATTTGTTTATTTTCTTGCCATCCCCCATACCCCTACCATCCTGGAGATTTCCATACTAGTACATCTAGATAGGGGTTAGGTGTTTATGGAAGGGGTGCATACGAGGATTGTAGAGCTAGATGTATATATTTTCTTTCTGGGTGACACCTATTAAATCACACTTCTACTAACGGGGATATAGTAGAGGACAAGGCTACTGAATGACAGTTAATAGTATAGTGACCTGTGGTCTGGATGTAATTATATATGGCCATGTGAGGCAAAGGAGACAAATCGGTTACCACTGGTTACTAAGGTCTAATTATCATAACCAGGGGTGCTGAAAATTGAACTTGTCATGGTATAACACAGGAGACACGCGTCAGAGATGTATTCTAGATTACAGTTATAGTGATGTATCATCATCTTTCTATGACAAGGACAGTCTTGAATGACATGCCTGTAAGTTTAACTGAAGCGTATACATCAACATCTGTTACTTTTCCAGGAGGCCAGCCCTAATTATCAGATTCAAAACAAACTTGAATTCATGAATGCATTAATATGTATCACTGTTGTTTCCCCTAGTGGTGTCTATATTTTAGCAATACGTCACGTGGATTTGCTGAGACTCGAAGCATATTTATATATCAATAAACATAAATGGCAAATGGCATGCCATTTGAAGCCCTATAATTTCAATCAACGTTTATGACATTCATACTTGACAACTGCAACAATGGATTCCATTGTATTTCGCTACGTGCTTGACTGGGTACATAAACCTCACAGTCAAAGTTAAACATGAACTTGACGCGTGCCAGTAGAGAAGTCATTCCCCCCAGCACCAGCCTTCACCCAAAAGGCACAGAGCTCGTCACCCTTGGGGGCTTGACTGTACTCTACAAAAAACAAACAGCACCAACCTTGGCTCTCTGACTCAAAATCATCATCTGACAGCTCACTCTCTGAGGACAGTCCATCATCTTGGTAATCCTCAGTTTGCAGTCTTAAAAACTCCCTATTAGTGTGGCGTATCCTGCCCGCTGTTGCTGGATCATACCACATATTTGCAGGTTTATTTGCATTAAAAAAATCCAAGGGTTGGTTCCTTTGGTTGCAGTGTATATTGCAGCCTGTGTGTGTCTGTGTGGAGGTCTCTGCTCCCCCGTCGGTCCCCTGACCGAGTGTGTGGGGACAGAGTCGGCTGAGCACACTTAGGTCCCGGCCGCGCCACGCTTGGCAAGTTCAAAAACGGCTCCACTTCTAGCGCTGGCCAATCAGAGTGCGGCTAACTGCTACGCTGTCACATGACCCTCTCCCCCCCCCCCCTCCGCTACAACCCCCCACCACCACCATGCACTCCTTCTCCCATACCTCGTCCACACGCCTTGTGTGGGGGTGAGTGTGAAAGGGGGGGGGGAGCTTTGTCAGCAATCAATTAGAACCTGTCTAAAGTGGTCGGTGAGGAATGTCCGAAACCTGCCCTGCCCCCTTTTCACCTTGCTTATACCATCCACCTATAAACACGATTCTGCACATTGCCAATCAATATACCAATGGACTTAGGTTTGAAGAGAGCAAGGATTTGTACTTGGATGTGCATGAGGCACATTCTCATGCATGTAATACAAATCAAATCTATAACGGCCCTCTTCATAATGTCCCAAAATTATAATAAAGGCAACATTTCATGTTAAGACTCACTTCAATGTTTCCAAAGCTCCCTACTTGTTTTCCCTACTAGAAAAAAAGAGAAGTTAAACACACAGATTGATAATAAATGTATTGTACTACAAAATTAAATGTTTTGGTGGCAACTGACACATACTATTGGTTTAGACCCATCCACTTGATTTTAACTGTACAATGATTTCGCCACTATTCCACAAATAGCCATGATGAGATCAACCTGGGGATCGACCGTTGGTCCTCCATTGTAGTAGGCATACTTGAGTATGTTTGCTCTCTCGTCATACAAGTTAATGAGAGAAGGGATCACACATCGGTATGTGCTATCGTGAGAGTTACACATGTATTACATTCTTGACCTAACTTACTAACTTTGAAGATAATGCACTTATGAGGGATAGTCCTTGTGCTATCTCCATCTGTCGGAGATACCACAGCTAATAGCACTTCAAAGTAAAAGACGACTTATCAAGTCTCCAATAGCCATTGATAGCATTATTATATATCACCCTGATACTGATTATCCCATCAAGAATATTACACAGCTGATTACTCAGAGCACTCGCCATTGTATTTGTATACAGGCACTGGGGCATGCACTAGGATGGTAGATTATAGACATTACAGTATAAATAATAGAATGGGAACTCATTTTAAAATTTTAAAGAGCTTTTCCTTTGTCCCGCCATGTTCAGTTATGATAACTATTAACTGACTATACTTGTTTGGAGCTGCTCTTGTGAGATGAGTTGCTCTGAGTGATACCATTCTCTATGTGGCCCAGTGTCAGATAAAAATCACTCAGGATTGTAACGGTCGTGATGTCACCTGTGCCCCGGGCCTGTGCCATGAACCTCTCATCCCCCCCCCCCCACTTCCCTACCCCTACCCCTCCCGGCCTGCAGACCGTCACAGGAAGTGGCAGGTGACCCCACCAGGAGGGGCAAAAGGGGTGGGAGAAGAGGGATGGGTGTGAATAGACTTTCTGGAGTCCTTGCTTTTAATGCAGGAACGATAGTGCATATATATATATATATATATATATATATATATATATATATATATATATATATATATATATATATATATATATACACATAAATATGTCATACATTTTTAAACCTCATATACATTAATTCCCATCCGAGCAGTGGCGGATTCAGAGGGGGCAAATTTGAATATTTTACTAAAGTTTGATCGGAAGGGGTGGACGATTTTTTCATCAACGCCCGCCCCCCCCCCCCCCCCTTCAATATCCTGGATCCGTCAAGTGCTGAGCCGTGTTTGACACAGGAGATGGATACCACTAAAGGGAGAAGAGGGTGGGATGGATAACGGTAGTGAGGGACTATAGGGTCACCCAGGAGGATCCCATAGCATAAAGGATCACACTGGGGATCACCGACCCGGACAAAGGCCTTCCACTTCCAGGGGGCAGACTGCGCTGCGTCTAGAAATGTATCGGTAAGTGCGGGATCCCCCAAGGTTGCATGGTGGGCCTGGGGTAAATAGTATCCACCCCCACCCCCGCACCCCACCCCGGGGTCCCCAAACCTCAACGGTCGGCGGATGAGTAGCTCGGTTTGTCACGTGTCAAACAGGAACTGCTCACTCAAAGAGCGAGGCACTCACACTCAAACAACATGTTGGAGGATCATCGGTGATGCATTGATGCATCATGCCGATGCCTTCGGGAGTGTATCATGCCAGTAATGACTATTGTCAACATGGTGCATGCATGCAGCACTAGCGAGTTAGCAACCGGTGCTGCATTCATGCATCATGACGACAGGGGGCTATGCCGGGGCTGTGTAGGTGTGCTATAGAGCAGTCTCAGTTCTCATTTCTATATATTGATATTTTAGTTTAAAAAAAGTGATGTCCAGACCCTAATGCTCCCAACACCACGTCACTATTAGTCAGTAAACCCCAAAGGCTCACTTGCCCAAAGCAGGTGACATCATTTGTGAACCTTCCCTTATACCACTGTGCAAATAACACTGATCTCTCCTGACCACAACCCCTTCAGGCTGACCACACCCGATCTGCCTCATCTGATGACCCCATTTAAAGTATAGTGATAATGACAAGCTGACCACACCGACCACTGGCATGCACATACCCCTCCCTGGCATCACACCTCGCCGTCTCCATCTATGGTTGGTGGGTCGTATATATGTGTCATGTGGTAAGGCCCACTCGGACAAATGGAGATGAATCTTCTCGGAATATTTCAAGATATCTAGTAGGCTAGCTACTTCGTATTTCATAATTTTGCAATAAAATGTAAACCACTACTCACTACAACGGCACTACAACTACACCTAAATAATGTAGTCCCTTGGGATAACTTATAACTTCTGCAACCATGATCCTAACAAGATATTGAGTAAATTTAATATTGTGGCCAGATTTGGTTTCTACATTTTCCTGCCGATCTTCATTGAATACATGTACACCAACCCCTCCGCCGACCCACCCTCGCTGACCTCACCAAGATTATACCCTATAGTAGGCCTACTCCCTGCTGTGTGTACGTGGCTGACCACTGTCCACCCTCTGGATACAACATGTCACCATGGTTACTTACAGCACATCACTTAGTGTGGCAGGAAAAGAGAATAGATGGATGGTATGGAACTATGCTGCTATCTACCATCTCCTGGCCATCGAGGATCTCCCAATGTAAATTAGTTGTCTATTAGCTGATATGTAACACATGGGGTAATTTGCTCTGTATACACCATACAACAGTAAGAGTGTAAATTTGAAATAACACAAACATGGGAATATGATACAAAAATACACGATAGGCGATTAAAAGTTTTTTTTACGATAAAAACAGTAGGCCTATGTTATATGCCATATGTTACTTATTTTGCCAGGATATATATCTGTCCTTGATTTATAAAGTCTGTGGGTATTTGTGGCACCTGTTGTGGTTCTTCACACTAAGGTGTCTATCACGTTTGTTATCTGAACTGGTAGTGAAAGGGGTGGTGACCCATCTGCTAAATCAAACTGACCCATCCTTCAATACTAATCCCATTGCAGCGTATCTGCCCTAAGGCTCCTACGCCTACCCCCTGAGGCAGGAGGTTAATCCTCTCCAGACCCACATTCCGATACACCCTCATTCAAGATGAATATCAACAGCTTTCCTTACCTGTGACCTATGAAGAGCCAGTGGAACTCATTATAAGTTGTTTCATGGTAGCTTCCATCCCTTGGTCTGAAAATCTTTGTATCTGATAGTGGTTTTCCCACGTCCATGTATTTCAGTAATCACAGATAGTGGCCAATGCTCATGGACTACAAACTGGCCAGATTCTGAGGCCAATTTCTGTTTTTAATAAGCCACCTGTCAGTGAGCCAACTCGAAGTATCCTACTCTCTACTCATAATGTCATCACCCGAGTCATGCTATTCTATTGGCATTATTTTGAGCATGATATGCCTATTTCTAAATTTGCTCTAGTCACGCAAAGTGATTATAATAGTGTACAATCCCTCTATGTGAAAAGAAATATCAAAGAAATTGATACAATAATGCAATAAAAACTGACAAATAAGCAGGGGGCTTATTATATGTCAGAGTGAATAAATTATCATAATATTGTTTGGTAATTCATATATTTGTTGGAAAGGGGTGGTTATACAGAAGTCAATTTCTGAATTGTGATAAACAATGTTGGGGGGGGGGGCAACAACATATATCTCACGCTTCATTTAACATTATATGATAATGTGAACAATATCTTAAAATCTCATTCTAAAAGTCATGCAAATTTACATTGCCTAAATAGCATGATGGTTTCACTTAAGGAAATTACCTTTTCCTCTTAGAATTAATCTCTCAGACCAGCTGTCAATGGGTGACCCCAGCAGACGCCGCACGTGAGGTTTAATAGGTGAGAATTTGGTTGGTCAGACATGAATCCTTCCTTGAGAGGCATTTCATGACTCGTAAAGCATATTGTTACTCATGCCCATAACTTTTATATAACTGTGAAGGTGGGTATCCCATTTCTGTACATTTCTGGTTTCGCCACATAACCCTGAGGATCACTGTTCCAACTGTCCACATTTAATTCCTAAAGATGCACACATAGTCATACAGTCTTTAAGAGTATTGCATTACACATCATGATTGTAGCATGAATACACGCTGACCTTCCCTATCTTTTTATTCATATGAACCCTTTATCTATGATAGCATCACCTCAACTCACCATCCCCATCCAGAGCACAGCACAGCAGCAGCTTATCTTTCCCACCTCTCACGTCAGCCTGTTATGTAACCTACACTGATATTCCTAGGCTCCCTATACGCCCAACCTCTCAGTCACTAGTGCCTAACCTAGTTAGTCATTTTTTGGATCCCTATACGCCCAACCTAGATTAGTTATTATTGTCAGGTTGGTCACTACTTTGTCAGGTTGGTCACTACTGACCGACCCACCTTAGTCTTTTTAGTTCCAGGGGGAGCCACTGAGTGGTCATCACAGGTGGCTCCAACTAGCGGTATACAAATACAACACACCAATGATGGACCTAGGTTAGCCACTACTGACTGACCCCTTGGTCATTTTTGAATATAACTTTGCCATTGTGACTAACACTCATAATGACCAACCTGGGTTAGTCTGTACTGACTAACCCTTTCAACCTATGGATTTTCAGTGTACACTGGGGCCCTGTACCTCTCCTTTTCTCAGTGTCCCGGTCACCACAGGCGCTCTGGCTGTCACAATACACATCCCAGCCTGGGACACTCTGAGACTGCTGTGCCGCTCACTGCATCCATGACCCCCCCCCCCCCCCTTCCCCATGCCCAAAGACATTAATTACCCCCGAAGGTCTTTTTGACTCAGGTAGACTTCTGTCCCCATTCCCACCACCTCAACCCACTATGGCCACTATGGCAGGTAAAAGGCTACAGGAGGTAGCCTCACAGATGTCCCTCTGCCTTTGATGTGTGCCGCCAATTAATGACAGGTGAACTGAGCCGACACTGTTTAGACTACATCACAAAGGGGGTGCTCTTTGCAGACAATGGCTAAAGGGTTCAGCGGTTCTGGGCTTGTGCATCTTAATAGCTACTCAGTATACATTGAGATGAGGGCCGCCGCCCACATGCTTTAGGTTAGGGCCTATACAATGTGAATTTGGAGCTTCTGCTTTGGTATTTTGCCCAGATCAGGCCCCTACAACATCGATTCATATGATCACAATATATCTTTTAGAATTTACTATTCTTTATATATAGTAATGACTTTATTATGAATAATATATACCAGTAATCTAATTTTTCACTGTTTTGAAGAAACCTACATCTATCAATATAATTATAGGCTTGTCTTGTCTTGGTCATTTTCATACTATATAGACTTGGACCAGCAATATTACCGTCCCATAATGAATGACCCAACCATCTTTGTACATCTTTGTGGGTCATCACATGCATCAGTCTGAAAGTGCGTGCAGACCATTGGACCAGGTGCACGTAATGTCAATTATAGCCCTCTAAATGTGCTATAAGTCATGAATTATGTACGCAGTCAATACCATGTGAACCTTTCATGTATACACCTTACCACTCACGAGCAATACATGCACACGATGCATGAGATCACCAGGACTATAAACAGACCACCGGAGGAGGCAGGAATGCATAGAGGAGACACATTGGGATGCAATGTTATTACGTTATATTCATCTGTAAACATTTCTACTATGGTCATACAGCATCTAATTTAGAGTGTACTTTCTAATGAGAGGACAGAGGCGAATATGAATATATAACTATATATACGATTAACTATACAATATCAGAATATTAAACACTATTAAAAGGGTATTGCACCTTATGGATATACTGTACCAGTTTATATTTATAGAACAGAGGTCCAGGCTTGCCTGCATGCTGGGCCCGACTTCAGGACCACACCAACCATATCTAAATTAGCCAAACCCTTTTCTTGTCAACTTCCTGTCTTCAAACTAGCCATGGCTAATATGAAAATGATGCCAATTATAAATGACAGTTGGGGAGGGGGCAAGGTTGATTATAACGACCCCCCTCCCCATCCCAAGTTATATTATGTCGGTTATACATTGTATGTATAAATCCAATCGATAAAAAGCAGAAAAAAACTGGGTGCGCGATGCATTTTTTGCTCTTGGCAACGACTATTATTCCTTGACTAGACTCTAAAATTTGTCAGAATAATGTGTAGAAAAATGGTAATAGTATCCATGATAACAAAAATAACACAATGCGTTTCTCTGTGTAGGTATAATGCTACCTGAGAATGACATTTTGGTACTATTAATCTGCAATGTCTTGTGATCGGTTGAGCGAGTACATTTACATTCAGACATTGCATTGATTTCTCACATTTTACTTTAGACTACAATAAATCTTAGTGACTAGAAACTGGTTTTCTGACAAAGGGTCACACCCAGACTCTATGGTGTGATGTGAGTGAGGGGCGTGCTGCTGTCACTGATGACCCCCGGCCCCTCCCAGTGATGATGGTCAGTTAGTGATATACTTCATTCAGAAATACACGTATACAGAAATATCCGAGCTAACAAAAATACTTGATTTTACGTCAAAATATCTTTTAACGTTATATGACGTTTCGCCACAATATGGCGTCATAGAGAAACGTTATGTAATATTGTATAACGTTTTTTTGTTTACTTGGATTCCCATTAGATCTTACTCAAAACTGTTGCTTCTATGTATAAGAGTCGAACACAATATGTAGCCTATGTCCAATAGATCTGGTATCCATGCATCATTGACGATTTTTGACACATTTAAGGGACCATCCATGATATAGGTCCCGCAACTAGGGACCATTTTTAATGCCCACCCACCCCCTTATCACGTTTTCCCCATATCTATATCATTGTCCGTAACACTCAGACCAACTTTCCCCCACCCCCTCGCTGATTGCCATGTTCACCTGGACAGAGTATAATATTTAATCGCCCATGCATGCAAACTGACCAGTGGGTAAATACATTATAGGAGGGGCAAGGAAATGGACAGGTGAGGTGATAATGGTAGGGTGGGGACCAACTGACCATGGGCTCTATTATTCTGTTCAGGCCAAATTCTGGACAGAAACTTTGACATCCAAACGATTGTGAGAGAGTCTACCTGCTAAACCTCTGAGGGCAATGGAACACTGTGACACTATGGACAACAGGTACACAGAAAAAATCCAGAGTCTGCAAACCTGGCACTGCCTTGTCAATTTGACAAGGAGAGGGGCTGGCAAGCAAAACCCTTCAGTAAGAAGACCCATCTAGAGCTACCTGGCATATGCCAGCCCTAAACTTGTCTAGAAGTGATTCACCATTCTCCCTGCAGGTGGCCATTACCTAGCATAAATATGTACCCTTGGGAACAAATTGATTAATTCCTATGTTGATATAATAGTGAGTATTACAATACATATATGTTAATATGGAGGATTATGTGAAGTATCTAGGGAAAAAGTAAGATAATGTAAAGAATGCATACTTTTGACAACATTTAAAAAATAGAGCACATGTGTAGAAGGAAGACACCTCTTTTGTGTCTTTCACCAGGGCACAAGTAGGTGCATGCACCTTATATTGGTATTATACACACACAAGCCTACAGTCCATTGCTGGAGAGTAGCCTATTCTCAGTAAAGACTAATACATTTTGTGAATCCTTGGTGGCACTAGTGTATTAAATTTCACTTCTATATGTGGTTATGTATTTAAACAAATTGATAAAATAATCTTGTCATCTGGAACCAGACCAAACTCATACATCTGAAACCCTAGACCTACCACCATTATGCAATGATGAGCCCCAGCTGTGGCTATTCTAGGCCTGCATCAACTACCCTAGTTTGACAACCTTGACAAGTCTAGGGTCGTCTTGTGGGATGGTAACCTGGCAGGTTGTCAATTTGACGAGTTGAAGCTAGTTGATTCTATGCTGTTCACTTAGAAGACCCTAGGGTCGTCCTGTAAGACGACCTTACAGACTCCAGAGCTGTCCAGAGTTTTTCAGTGTAGAGAGGGAGGGGGGGGCCTACGTTGCAACCCTTTATTCTATATATTATGGTAGAGGTTGTCTATAGGAGAGACAGTATGGGCATGCCCGGTGTGCATGTACTAGGAATTACATTAGAATTAGATTGAATTAAGTTACGGATTCATAAGCATACACAAGTAGATTGGGAAAGCTATAATGTTTGAAATTTACTTTAAAAAACAGGATAGCAAGTGTTCCAGGAATAGCGACATTTTGTCATTATATTAAAACACTAATAGACCTAATAAGAAACTGTCCTATACCTGATGTGAAAAAAGAAGGGGAAAAAATAGACATTTGACCTTGTGTCCTTGTAATATGGCAATGATGGAGCAACATGGAAATCGATGCATCTCTATTAATAGTGTTTTCTGACTTTTGTAGAACGGAGTCTGGGCTGAGTTGTCACCCGCACCTGTGCAGTGAGAACTGATCATGCTGAGCAGACGACATTTGAACCCCATGCTCAACTGAAGGAAATGCGTGAAACAGGTCCATTTTTAAAGTGCTTTCTCCACATCAATCATTCATTTAATATAGACAACAGATACATCACGGTCTTAGGGACTTATTTTGCGGGGTCCTCCTCCAATACACATAATTATGTGCATAATTATATAGTCTCACATTTGCGTTACAATATTGGAATCGTCTCAGTCGGTATCTCATATAGGAGTCATCAGTGGAAGGTATCATGCATCATTTTACATGCCACAGATGCACATATTATGGATCCATATTAAAACATATAATCCATTAACACCATGTTTGTGTATATATATATATATATATATATATATATATATATATATATATATATATATATATATATATATATATATATATATATGAACGACCCCATGTATAAGTATCCCTCTTGTCAATCATATAATTTTATAATAACCCATTTTGTAACATATAAGAAGTGGAAAGCTGTACATGACCAACGTTAACATTCATGTTTAAATAATAGAATAAAATAGTTTACATCGCAGAATTAGTTTTATGTTTTTGGTATCTTTTTTATTTATTTCAAAAGCGACAGGTCTATGCAGCCTTAACCGACACCCGTATCTTGAATGTATTTATAGGTAGATGATTGGTAATTATGTTCTTAAGAGCTTTAAAGGGGAGGGGTACATGGGCCTGAGGATTGGTCAGCAGTTGACTGAAATTGGATGTTGTCAGTCTCAAGGGATTACACTTTCCAGATCACTTTAATGGTGGGAATTCCAAAACCTAGATGTCCGCCCATGCAGTACAAAACGGTAGGCCTATCAGCTGACCATTTCGGATGTACAATTGCATGTGTATATTTAGATCTCGGAAGCCAATATATGAATACTTGACATATGAAATACTAGTGGCCTTTCCCTGCTGGGTATAGCTTGTGAATGCTAATAGATATAACACAGGTTCACAAGTAGGTTACTTTATGGGGGGGGGGGGGTGAAATGCAGCATTCTTTGGCTAAATCAATGGCACTACCGTATTTCATTAAGAAAAATAAAGTAACTCATAATTATACCTATACAATCATGTATAGTCAAACTGTAGCTTAACCTGCAGGAGTGTTGCCTTGGTACCCATGCATCACTAAACAGGTTTGTCACCAGTGGTCACCAGGCCCCCTTCTGTACCCTTCTACCTGCATACATAAATCTCTGAGTAAGATATCATCAAATAATCTCTGAAGGTACAACACCTATTAGGTATACATTAAGGGCACTCAGAATGATTTACATATAGACATACATTACGATAAATACCAGGTAGGAAACGCCAGGTTTCTCCATAAATAAGACAAGCTAATAGAGGTGTCCAACGGCCAATATATACTATATACTGATACGTGCAGTTAAAAATAGGAACTATACTATCACTTGACAGTTGTGAGGCCTAAAGGCACATCTCGTCCTATCCAACACCTATCCCACTCTCACATAGGGGTGTCTTACATAACCTAAGATATATTTTCAATGTACCGTGGTTAGTAGGTGTGATGAAGTTGTGGTGGAGATAGGTCGGATGGCTATAGAAATGGGTGTTGGTGATCCTATCTCTGCCCTTACATAAAACACTTTGGTTTACAATAATGTGCGATCGGAGCTTTTGTAGGTACTGCCAACTATTAATTAAGTATTCATAATTAAACGTTACCAGGAGACAAAGGTAGCCGTTTTTTTATATAATGCATACCGGGGTACTAGGATTTTCAGAGCCAACCATCTGCGGCAGATTAAGTGCACCTGTACTTGTGGATTACTCCAAGGTATTCAATGATACACATTTAATACATTTTATTTCTTATTACCTACAGGCCTTATTATAACAGTTACGACTGCCAGATTTCAATATCCCTTACTCCCATGTAAAATATGTCAATTGGCGCTAAAAACAAAGATAAGAAGAAAACAGGCCCACCTATGTATATTGTAGAATCGGGGTTGCAGGTGAAACAACATGGTTCTGGGGGTACATGCACTAGCATATACAGACGTATACGTATACATATACTGGGAAAGGGGACCTTAGGGCACCTTGCATTAAGGTCCCTTTTCGCAGATCATGCCACTAATATCTTCGTTGGAGAGCACATGCTGAGCATTTCGACATAGGTCGACTGGGACAGGACATATTTGCACACCCCCTCCCTGTACATTTATCATCATCACCTGCATGGGGTTAGGAGTGTGCATGGCAGCGTCTATGACCAGTGGGAAAATGAATCACAGTTAATAAAAGGAGGTCTCACATGTCAACAATATCACATGCGGTGTGTCTCCTCTGTAGTGTGGGGCTTATACTGTATCGGGTGGGGCTTCTAATTCAAACTTCCCGCCCTTTATGCTGTGCAGGTAGAGGGGTGGGGTGGTGATGGGGTGGGATGGGGCTTAGAGACAGGTGTGTGTTCCGCTCACCTGGGCACCCAACACCTGCCGCAGGTGACAGGGGATACCCGGCTCCCGTCACCACCCCAACCTGTATACTCCGAGTTAGGATTAGGGCCTCCACTTGTCCTATATCTATAGCTATATGTGTTACAATACGTTACCTGCATGCAATTCAAATTTCAAAAAGGATATTTCACCTCTTACTCTGTAAACATATCGGAGCACCTAGGCGCCTTCATCCACCTGCATCCCCTACCTTTCTACTCTCTCTCCCCTCTGCCTCTCTCCCTCCCCCCTCTCTTTCAGTTTTTCTCCCTCTCTCCCTCTCTCTCTCTCTCCCCCCCTCTCTCTCTCTCTCTCTCTCTCTCTCTCTCTCTCTCTCTCTCTCTCTCTCTCTCTCTCTATATATATATATATATATATATATATATATATATATATATATATATATATATATATATTGTGTGTGTGTGTGTGTGTGTATATTATATATATATAGTATAATCTTATACATAATTATACATTATACATCAATCATAATTTATGCATGCCTATTAAGGTCAGATCTTTTTTTTAAAGATCCAAAAGAGATGATCAGTTTCGGTTCATGAGCAGACCGTTTTGTGTCACGGATAACAGACTGACACTTGACGGTAACATCTGCCAAGCTGAACGGAATTTAACGGGTGTCTATAACCGTTTATGAACAGGTCAAGTAGATCTAACCGTATATTAAACTCTGTTCTGTAGATTTGATAATGAATAAATGGCTTCCCACCATCCCCACCCCCACCCCCACCCCACAAATTGTAAAACATATATGATCACTTCCTAACGGGCCGCTCCATTGTATGAAGAAATAAATCACAACCTGTAGTAGACCAATGCAGACACCGATACCTATACTCTTACCTGTAGGTTTCTTAAAGAAAAAAAACTAAACAGATCTCCCCTAACCATGTCTTACATGCATGTCTACATGATGGGACCAGTGACATGTCGACGACTGGTGATCCATCACCTCTATACATGATCAGAGCCGACCCCCAGATGGTCCCTGTCCAGCCGCGACCCTGGATGTCACCTTACCGCCACCTGGGAGTGGAGTCGTGAACTAGCCTGCAGTAATGATGTCTTTAGGTCCCACTAGGTGTCGCGCGTGTGACTCACGCCTGGTCGAAAACCAACAGATGGTGGGGGAGGGGAGCATTTTTCGGCCAGGAGTCAAGATGTGATGGTGGTGGGTAGGGGCACAAGAATGTGTTAAGTGAATTGATCACATATTATGAGCACTTTGCATGCATGTGAGGATACTGCATGTGTGTATAGAAGAAGGCCAATCAGTAAGCCGTAAAGTTATAATTTCAATATGTGCACTCCCTTGAAGAAAGTACAAAATGGATTTGAAATTGTAGATACAATCGCCTTTGTATCACAATCGCCTTTGTATCACAAATAATAGTGTGGTATATAACATTGAAATTACACATATAATTCACTCACTCTTTCACCCGGTCCCCACGCCCTGTGTATATATGTTCTGTTAATATATGAAAGCCTCACAGCTAAGAGTGAAAATGAGTATATTGCTTACATAGTTCAGATGTCAAAGTCGTAGTAGCAACAAGTAGCCTATATGTATTGTGTAATCTAGATTACACATCTGTACCTACAATCGAGAGGTAGTCTCCCAGTGGGCACAGAACATTGAATCAACATTGGAAAGTGGTTCCCATTGTTAAATCATTGTTGATTCAACGCTGATTCAACGTTGAACAGGATTTTCTGACTACTGGGCTAAGGATGATCACAACCCATTTACAACCCACCTTGGTCGGTTTTTCAATATAGCACTCGAATATAGAGCATACATTCTGTGCTATCATGATGATGAATCGGTCATAAACATGAGATAAACGTGGCTCCTGTCTCAACACGAAAAGTGCATTAACATTACCAGCTGTCCTTATGTCCACATTTTGCTTGATGACCATGCATGAGTGGTAATTAAATATGGTTTATTGCTTGTATGGGCACACAAGTATATAGCATCTCAAGGTCTCAGTATGAATCTACATACATTGTGTGCTATGGATAACGTGTATTGGTGGAAAGGGTCAGGCATGCCCATATATTGTAGTGCAATGATCATATGCTATACTCCATTAACACAAAACAGGTGTTTATATCTATACAACAAAACTTTCCTTTGGTGAATATAAAACATGACACTGCCACCTACACTAGTGTATGAGTAAAGGCAGCATTTTGCGTTGATTAGGGGGTTAGTCGCTACTAACTTCTAAGTTAAGTTAGCCTTTACTAACCCTAATTTATTTTGTCATATTTAGGCACACAGGCGGATACATTAATTTGAAAAAAGGGAGGGGCGGGCCATTATTTAAAAATTCCCCCAAGATTTCATATTGAGAAACTCAAATTTCGGCTCAAAAAGGGGGAGCGCATGCACGCTGGATCCGCCCCCTAAATCCGCCCCTGTATTAAAAGACGTTTTCTGGCGGGGGGTATAATTATAGGCTGCTTAATACAAGTGCTCACATCGTATATGTACGTGTATCGTATCGTGTTTATCGCTCACTGTGCATTTATTTCACCATTACCGGTAAAGTTACTGTCTTCTAAGACACTTTAGTCCTAAATAGGGGTCATATCGCACCATCTTTGTCGCCTCCCGCATGACCTTGCTGACCTGTGACCTGACCCCAACTGTGAAGGTCATGTCGAAGGTCAAAAGTCCTGATGAGTGTAGGTCAGCCATGCATGTCGGATAAGAAGATTTGATTGTTTATTAATAGTGGACACTGCATGGGGTGGATAGGACCTATATGGGAGCCTTTAGATTTTACTTCGGTACTGTAAAAGCTCGATTTTAAAGACACGAGGGGCAAATTACTTTTCTGCGAGGGAGTGTCAAAACTAAGTTTACTCCACGTCTCGATCCTTTGGCGTTCAAATTGAAACTATATAGTCATGTAGTAGTGCAGATCGAACTCTGATAGCTATATCCCATACCAACATACGGGGGCACAGAATAATGAGCATTAGAATAATGCACATTGTGTAGGTCCTATATATTTATTTAACAGGGATTACTCATATTGAACCTGATACATGACATTGTGACTGCAGAGGGGTTTTCGGCGACCTGGCGACTTGGGCCGTTTTCCAGGCGACTTTTTGACCTGGGGCAATAATTTAAGCGACCTAGCGACTTTTGAACAAAATTGATTATAAAAAACCTTACGACCTGGGGGCCTTAATTTCGGCGACTTTCCGACCTATGCACCCCCATACATGTATCACATTCGAGAGTAATATTACTTTTTTTTTTGCACATGTGAGACCAATACGTTGAAAAAATGGTCCAATGTTAGAACATTCACTTCACGATTAGACCGGTCATTGGATGGCAGACGGCCTTCCTCTGTATAACATTGCTGTAACCAAAGAAATGATAAAAACAATTCATTCCCAAACAAAACTAGTTAATATTGTATATGCACACAATATTGCTCATTGGGACTACTTCTGTCATATGGCTAAGATGATGATATAGTTTTAAAACCAACACAGCCGAAGGCTGGTCAGCAGGTCCACAGGGCCCATACGGACCGAACCTGAAATATGGCTAAGCTGTAGCTTAGATAATTATATCATAAACATTGAGGAGTAACCCAAAGCAAGGGTAGACTTAGGCCCATTACATTGACCAATGTTTTTTTTTTCTGATAAAATCCAGATAGCATTATTGATCTCTCAGCGAACGGGGAGCTAGCTCAGATGGTAGAGCGCTCGCTTAGCATGTGAGAGGTACCGGGATCGATGCCCGGGTTCTCCAACGCTACATTTTCAAAAACTGGATTCTGATGTCACAGTACATGCATCTCAAAGGTACACATCCTCATCCTTTGCCTTCAACGGCAGTTATGCACATAAAATTAATTGATATGGTCTGCTGCCGGTTTCTAGAGTCGACTACGAATCGTCGACCAAGTAGGCCCACAGGTAGCTAGTGGGAGAGTGGTATAGCCTAGCTATAGGTTAAGCCTGCGTCTAGGTCTAACCTATTGTTAGAGGCTGGGTTTTGGCGGGAAGTTGCACGTGACCGCTAACCTAGGTCAACCCAATCCATCTGAAGGCAGAGGATGCAATAGACAAGTAGGTCAAGGACCCACCTGCCCATTTTCCGTCTAATTCTTTTTTCTTTTTTTCCCGCAAATTTGTAAAACAGAAAACAAAGGCAAAATAAAAGGGTGAGAATTGAAAAAGGAGGAAAGTATGGGTATTGTGATATTACTACTAAAATGTGGTGGCCATAATCATTAAGTTTCCTACACAGGGATTCAGGAGGGAACGAAGGAAGGGAGAATTACATGCATACAAAATGGAAGATCGGCTATGATATGGGATGTATATATATATATATATATATATATATATATATATATATATATATATATATATATATATATATATATATATATATATATGTCTGTACAAAGATTCAAACACTTACATTGTTTGTAGTATTCAACAGAGTTCATCGTGGCGATGTTGTTTCGACCTAGCCAGACTGCAGTGTCACAGGAAATCGTATATTCCACTTAAAGTCTTCAGCTATAGTAAGGTCATCTTCTGTGTAAATAATCCAAAGCAGATCAAAATTGATTTTAGCTGATTTTTGTGTGAAAAATAATTGACATGAAAAAGAAAGTTCTATAGGTCTTTGGGGGCGATAATGGCTAAAGAAAACAGCTTAACTCTGTTTGGTGTACCCTAAAGAGAAGTGCATGATATTATTATAGAGTCAGTCACAGAAATAAAAGCAAGGATTAGAGGAATGTTCCAGCACCACATATACCTACAGTAAGGGGGAGGGGTTAAGTGCAGGATTATGGTGGACGAGTATAGCATTGGTGTGGTTAGATGCCTTTATCTATACGAATTTAAGCTTTACAAGGGTGACTTGAGTATTGACCATTGCATGGGGATCAGTAGGCATATGGAATCTATTTTAGTTGTTTACCTTAGTACTTTGCATGTGATCAATCCGCAACTGCATTTTCATGTACATGTAGGCCTATACTTATAATACTAAGGCCAAATAAAGCATTAAAAAAAAGTTTATTGCAGGCAAACCAGCTCTTCCAAAAAGGGCCGACCCTATCATTTTTTCTCAAAAATGTAAATTCTTATATTTCTCTATTTTCAGCAGTTTTTGGGTAAAGAATAACAAGTTCCCACGGACCTCAGTGGCCTGAATAATAGTCTTATTTCAGAACACTTTTTAAGAGTAATATCCAACAATAATTATTTCTGATATCTATTTTTACCTAAGAAATTTGGATGAGTCGCGATTCAATGTGGCAATTTGCGACTCATTAATTGTACTCTCCATATTTAAGATTTTTTAAAAAATCTGATCTACCTGTAGACCCTAAAATGTCGGACCATGTTGCCTGAAGCACACCTTTTTGGCCTTATACATTCAAATGAATACTCGTATGTTTCGCTACTGTGCAATACTTCATGTGAAATATGTTCGATGATTCCCCCCGGTGATTTCTAGACCTGAATTACATATAGCCTAAAACCTGAAAGCCAAGGAGGAGCCTAGTATACCGACGTCATCAAAAATAAATAACCCTAGTTATGCCTAGAGGCATCCCTAAATTTCTAATGGAATAGAGGTCCGACTAGCAAAAGACGCATCACTATAGTGCGTGATTTCAGTGCGTTTCAATTGTTGCATTGCTTTGAGGTAATGATAAAACATATTGAAAAAAATGGCAAGATGCCTCATTGTAGTGATCTGAGTTGAGGCCCAGTGTTCCTTATAGCCATGCATAGCATGCCCCATTGTGGTCCTATATTGCACGTGATTTCCACATCCCCATGGGGCAGGGGGTTACAGGTACCATGTCAGGTATTTGGAAGGTAATGTGACCCAGGCATGAACCATCCATAGTGAACCTGTTCTCAAAGCATCACAACACATCATCTAGCCCTGAATATACTCTATACTAGTCTTGATTAAAGGTGTATCACATGTCTTTATGTGACATATATACATAATATGTATATAATTATTAGTTATCTAAGTGGCATCCAATGTATGATACATGTACATAACATTATCACCTGATTATATTGATTGAAGATCTTTGAGAAAAAATGACAGGTTGTGACTGCGCAGTATCCTTAAAGCTTAACTGAAGAATATTATATGTTATCAACATTAATAAGTGCAACTGCACACACAGGCATCATTGCCTTAGTTGCTAATAACGTTGTACATGCAAAACAGTGCTACACAACCTCATACTGCAACCTACATGTATATGATACAGTACTAGCAACGTAGTCTATCTATAATGTACCCAGTGTAAACATAAATTCAATGTTTAATCAACAATAGCATCTGGGAACATGAATCTATTCAATGTTGAATCAACGATAGCAACTGTTCAATCAACATTGATCAATAACTAGCCAAAGTGGATTCAACACTGGACTGATTTCTGCTCTCGCAAAATGCTCCCCCACTCTCCCATTTTTTATGTACACTGATATCAAGTCAGTCTTTAATATACCCTTACCTTCAGTAGATGTGTGGGGGTCCTTAGAACTGCTGCCCATAGTAAAGTCTATGTTGGTATGTTGGTAAATCTCCTCTGCAGGACGTACCCTGTTGGATCCTCCACAGGGGTGGCTCCTTGACGTCCGACCCCCTGGAGGTACCAGGATTCACTTGATCCCCGCAGGAGCACCGAGGTTAGACCCTCTCCCGTCACGCCTCACTGACTTCTACTGCTCCTCCTGTGTTCCATGAGCAGCGCCAGGGTTGTTGTTGGGAGGGAGGGGGTGAGTGGTGACGAGGTGGGAAGGGTGAAGGGTGGAGGGGGGGTGGATAAGAAAATACACTCTAAGAACAGTGTGTTACGTTTACACACTTTTCAACACGCTTTTCTGCAGCCACTTTTAACACACATTTTGGTGTAACACACTAGACACTACACAGCCTTTGCCACATGTGTGTTGATCTCAAAAGTGTGTTGCAAATTTGTGTGTGTAACACCTTATGCATGTTCCCGCAACACACTGTTCTTAATGTGTATACATTGTTAAACGTAAATGTAGCAGAGCAGTAGAATCTATTGTAGTTTTACAGTAAATGCTACGGGTATTAGTGTAAATGGGCAGTAGTAGATACTGTTTGTTTACAGCATTTTTTATTTACATGTATTCAGTGTAGGGTTTGGGGCAGGAAAGGAGGTGGGAGAGTTATGGACTGGTCATTATTTACCAATTTGGTGGATTGGGGGGGGGGGGGGGGTTCTACCCCTTTAGGAGGCAAATCATTTCCAACCCTTCTATTGGAAGGGGGGGGCTGTTTCCCCCATTTCTAGCGCTCGCGCAAAAATCTACACAAAGAGAAGAAACCGAGTCACAAGGGGAGTCCAGGCTATAAAAAGAGAGCCAGGGTCCCTTTGGCTCACTTTTCACACTGTCTGACTCCCCCTTCTAACAGCCTTGGCTCCTTTTCAATTAGATCAAACAGAGTCCATGTCAGCTGAGGTGAGTCAATGGCTACCTGGACTCCCTAAGGGAGTCACAGAGGTGAGCATACAAAACGGAAATAGGAAACCCACTAGGTGCTGTACAATGACTGTAATGCCATCTAGCATATAATGTAAAGAAGCCATCTGACTCTGTTTCTAATCAGAGTCAGGGGTCCTTACTCCCTTTCCCCCCAAGGGAGTCAAACAGTTGGTTACAGTTAAGCCTGCTAGGTGGTAGCACTATACCTAAAATGGTAATATTCTGCATGCTCAGATCTCTATATCCATGTTATTTGTGACATTAATGATTATGCTGATACGTGTATATCATTGTAGCATCAACATGTAATGTCAGAATTACATTTTATGAAATAATTACAGTTAATTTAAAACTGTAGCATAAGCATGATGTATAAGGTATAGACACCCAATTTGTAGCAAAATGAGAAAGTTAAATCCCAAAAGCTCATTATGTTCCTTTGTATATTAACTAATGTGCTCTGAGGGATCTTTCTGAGATCCCTCCTCTGAGGCATTGCACCAACATAATGTAGAAACATCAGCTAGGGAGACAGCTATTGAAATGGTTATATAGAGGGTTAGGGGGTAGGAATTACCTATAAATTATGACTCTCTATTCCAAAGGAGCCATCCTGTGCCTAGACTCCCTTTCTAAAGGGAGTTGCAGCATAGACCTGGACTCTGTCTGTAGCGGGGAGTCATAAAAGGGAGTCATTTTGGAGGCAAAACCTAGGCTCTCTTAAGGGAGTCACATAACTCCCTTTTAAGGGAGTCAGGTTCATCAAGAGAGTCAAAAAGAGAGTCAGAAAAGGGAGTGATTCTGGAGGCAAGCCTGGACTCCCTTTTGACTCGGTTTCTTCTCTCTGTGATAGCAACCCACCCCCCTGTTGTTAAATAATGACCACTTCCTAAGGGAGTTATGGAAGGGTATGCATGCACAGATGGAGGGGGAGGGCAAGGGGGCAGGAAGCAATGAGTTGATGGAGGAAGGAGTCATAGCTGGGGAGGGTGTGTGTTGAAGGCGACCAGCAGTGAGTGTGTAGATTAATATCAGAATCTGAAATATTAATGCACTTAAAACGTTCTTGTGGTAGCACCGGAGCGGTATTCGGCATGAAGGTGTGACGTACTGGAGGGTTCAAGGACTGGTGAGCTGAACGAGTTGATCGGGTGCTTACACTGGATCAGAAATGAAAAAAAGGTGGATGCATTGGTCTGTATTCATAACTCATTAAGCTTAGGTCGGCACATATGGTCTTGTATGAGGTTACACCTCTGCATCATAATGCATCATAATCATGAATGTGATTATTCGGATCTAATGAAATGAACTGTTTTATAGGCAGTTATAAAATGTAGGCCTATCCCACTCCCCACCTTCCCACACCCTTTACTCTGTCCCTGTCCCTCCCTATTTGTTTCTTTCGCCATATAATATGCAGGTAACCGATCCAGGATTTGGAAAGGGAGGGGGCGCTATTGGAAAAATCCACCACTCTAAGTCTGCCGACTCTGTCTCTGCATCGCTGTTTTCCTCTTTAGGGCTGATTTATGGTTGAAGAAGTGGTCAGTCCATGACTAAAACTCTCCTGGTCAGTCTGGAGGTAAAGGATGATGGACAGGTGAGGGTAATCCCCTTGTATATAGCCTCTGGTGGCAAGGGGTCAGGGAGGAGGGTCAGCACACTGAGGGTGTGGGTGGGAGCAGTGACTGAGTCAGTAGGAAAGTGGTAAAAGATTAATTAGTTGGTAACCATGGTAACTCACAACAAGATCACACATGTCACGTCACGTATAGGTTAGAGCACCCATGTAGTCATGGTATAAGGCTTATAAGGCATTCATTTTGATAAGTAATTTCCTGAGGCTTTTACCTTTTTACATCTTTGAATATTTGGATATCAGCTTGACATTATCACAGAATAAAAATATTTATGTTTTCTATAAGGAACCTAACAAATAATATCTCTTTGTTAATGTTCGCATGGTGCATGAATTCTGTCGTTCACAAATTATTCTTATAAGTTATGAAGCTCTACATGTTGACATTCAACTTATAATCAGAACAATTAAAAATGGGTGAAACTGAGAAAAAGAAGGAAACCATATCCCGTTAGACACATGACCGTTTATCATATGCATGTCTCTAATCGAAGACGGAGGAAGGGAGAGAGAGAAGATAGAGCATGGTCCCATTATGATTATAGCATGTAAAAGTCACATCAATGCCCTCCTGCCAGACCTAATATATTTCTCATCTTCATACTATGTTAGATTGTGTTTAATGCTAGGGCTGTGTATAGCCTTATAATGTCAGGCCTGTATAGCATCCTGGGCATGGGAAGTCTCTACATGATATACGTCCACATGTGACGTCATGTGACAGGTTGTGGACGTAGGCTGTGTAAATACAGGAGAGCTCCACACAATCCGCAGGTGACAGCACAAGCCATGGACAATGTATATCGTAATTGGAGATATATATCATGTACCATACATGTCCCATGACATGACGCATAAGTAGACCTAGGCCTAGAGTATACACGTTACAAGCACATACATATGTATGTACACAATGTACATGCATGGTTGTCCATGTACATCCCTCATGCTAATAATAATTCTGATATGCAAAGTGTATATGCTTCCTTATATTTTTGACCCCAATATGAAGTTTCAAGAATGATTTGGCCCGGAATGGGTTGGCTCGGCAATTTGATTAATTTTTTAATATATTTTTTAAACATACAAATTGATTCAGGAATGGGAACATTTTCTATATTTCCTAAATGATGAGTTGTGTCTGGAATAACCCGACCACAGGCAACATTCATCTAATTAGGTGGTAGGAATAGTACTTAGCTGCTGAAAAGAGGTATACATTGTGTGTCCACTTGTTGGGGTGTCACTCTATATAGCTGGGTATGTAGTTATCAAATACGTTCCATTCCTTCATTATGTATCGCATAAAAATAACATCTAATAGGTTAATGAACTCTTTTTTTTTTAAATCAGATAGTCTCATATAATATGTTTATCACAATGATTTTTATTGCTTGTGGCTCCCCCTGTTAACAACATTGTTGGTTGTGACGTCCTTGTGACGCCCCCTGGTTTTGCTTCTTGAACAGTGATATGAATCCACTTGAGTTGACTCTTCTGTAAGGCCAAAAAAAAAAAAGGTGTGTTTCAGGCAATAATGGTCAGAATTTCCAGGGTAGGTAGGTAGGTCGGATTTATTTTATTTTTATTTTTATTTTTTTTTAAACATAGAGAGAACCAGGAATGAGTCGCGAATCGACAAATCGACTCGCGACTCACCAGAATGATTCAATAATTCCCCTATTGACTAGGAATATCAAGAAGTTATTGCATATTCCTCTTAAAAAGCCATTTTCCGAAGTTAATCAATTATTCAGGCCTCTGAGGTCACTGGGAGCTTGTTTTTCTTGAAAGAATTTGTAAAAATTGAGAAAAATAACAATAAAAAAAAAAAAAAAAAATCTCCAAAATTGGGAAAGAAATGCTAGGGTCGGCCCTTTTTTGAATCTAGGGTCGGGTTCCCTGAAACACACCTTCTTTTTTTTTGGCCTAACAGTTAATACTGTCTATGGCTCATGACTCAGCTGACGTGTTGACTCTGCTATGCAGTTGTAAAAACATATACATTATAAAGTCAACTGTAGATTGAGCCATCTCCACATATATAATAAGGGTCGAGTATTTCTCTGCTACAAGTTATGTGATGGGTATGGATTACTAAAGAGGAGGAATAAACATAATAGTGACATGCGACATTTCTTAAAATCATCAAGGTGACATGGCCTTTCTTAAATTGACAGGACGACAGTGACAGTACCGAGAGGAGACATGTGCCCCCCCTCCACACACACACACACAACTTAGACTCTTCGCATTTCTTTTTATGTCCAATGTCAAATTCATCACTGAGTGACACTAGTGTCTCAGTGGGCACAGAACAGTGAATCAACATTGATAAATGGTTGTTAATGTTGATTAAATGTTGATGCAATATTGATTCAACATAAAACGAATTTTGCGCCCACTGCAATAGGTCCAGCCTGAAAATGAAAGACGAGAGAGGGGAAATTAGGAATTCAATGCATGAAGTATAGATATAGAAAGTTATCACACAGATTCAATGATTGTGTGATAATAATCAATTATTTTCTCGTTTATGTAGATAGTAATAAAAGTGCATTATGATAGTGATAAAAGTGGATTAAGTCTACATCATGCCTGATGTTGAGTGAGTGTCCGTGATAATGCCCCAGATCCTGCCCATTACTGTGTCAGGTTAGGGGGTGACCTACAGACACGTGCCACTGAGCGGCTCATCTTACACGTGGAGGACAGAGCTGCTCTCATATTACACACTGCACCGAGATACTCCACATAGTGTTTTAGTGCATTATTTTATCGTAATGATGCATTAATGCATTAATACAGCCATGGCCGACTGACAGGTAACTCGCCAGTGCTGCACTCACGCATAAAGCTTCTCCTGTGGGGTTGATACACTCATGTGGAGCCGACATGTTGCATGATGCATGAATGTATGACTGCATCATGGCGACAAACTTTATGTAGCACACATATGTACCCTTTTAAAGGGTTAACATATTTTCTATAACAAACTGACACAGCCGTATATTTATTAGCTTTGTATATTGTATTTGTAGGTCGGGCATTTTTTCTAATATTCTTTACGTTTTCGTAAGCAGGAAAGGAGGCTACTAGGACATGTTATTCTATTATACATGTATGTTTGGGTTAACCCAAAGATTCCAGAATTTGCCTGAAATAAAATATGCAAACTTTTTTCTTTTTTTTTTGATGGAGGGAGATTGTCTGAACGTTACATGTTTCAAAGGTTGACCATTTTGGCCAGAGACCTTGTTAAGAGATGCCCTCTCGGTCAACCACCTGGGTATTGGATACCACGATTTCCTGTTATTGTTGACACCATTTGTGACCACTGAAGAGGCCAAAACACTAAGGTGTGTTTCAGGTAACATGGCCCAAAAACTTAGGTAGGTCGATTTTTTTTATTTTGAATGAAGAAAGGACCAGGAATGAGTCACAATTCGAAACATTGACTCACGGGTCATCCGGCTGACTCACTGATTTCTCCAGTAACAAGGAACATCACAAAATCCTGTGTTTCAGGCAACATGGTCAAGAAAATGAGAGTAGGGAGTTCAAATTTTTTGATTGGAAAAGAAATAGGGTCGGCCCTTTTTGGAAACTAGGGTCGGGTTGCTTGAAACACACTTTTGATTATTTGGCCTGAATTCTGCCTGAAATTCTGAGAAACAGATAGATCCATCCATATTGTAATTCAATGGTTAAACCCTCACCTTTTTCTGGTGGTGATAATTATTATGATTATTGCTACCCTATCATGGTCAAGGGCTGGTCTAAAGCATACTATATAAGCCCACTCACAAACCTGTACACTCACCACTCTTTTGGTACCGTTATGAACCAACACCCGCGTCTACTGTAAACGTACTAATTTTCGCTCAGTACATATTTTCGCGAAAATATGATGTGCGCGAAAATTTTGCACAAAGAAATAGCTTTCCAATGATGTCTGGCACTCTATATGCACTCTATAATATTACTCAATCTAATATGCTGGAAAAATCACATCCTGAAAACCTTTATACTAAAGAAACTTTTATACTAAAGAACTATTGATATGACGATACAAGGCTATATTAAATTTCCAAGATAGAAGAATTTTAGACCCCCCCTATTATTTGGACCATCATTTGGGCTGTAAAATCCTTAATAATTGTCCGATTGAAAAACCGTAAAAACTGACATATAGCTACAGATCACCTCATTGCAGATGCGCGAAAATATGATTGCGCGAAAATGCCTTTATGTGCTAGGTGCGCGAAAATTTAGCTGCGCGAAAATATCTACGTTTACAGTATATGCTTTATGTCACGTGGGTTGTGTCGTCACGGGCGTCTGGTCTCGGAGAATTGCCCGGATGTGGCAGTGACTTACTGCCCCCTGGCGGAGACGCCGTAAACCAGTAAACCACCAGCAGGAGGCGTCCCAGGACCCCCACAGACGGGAGGAGCCCCCTCCACGTGCTACAAGCTCACAGCCAACATCTTCCCCCTGCACACTGGGCCCTCTTCACTCACTCTGACCTGTCCCCCATCTTCACTCCAGGAAACAACCTGACTGCAACTGGAGGCACATCATCTTTGTGGTCTACTCTTGTGGTGGAATAGAGAAGTTACTTTATTTCATAATCATCACACACTCTGGATTAGGCCAATGGACTGTCTTCACTTCTAAAACATATACATATTCTGCAGGATTTACATTTCAAGGTTCCAACGTGTGAATGATTTTAAAAAGAAAAAAAAGAGAGGTGTCAGGATTTTGTTTGGACTATCGGACCGATGGAATCCAGTCGTCTATAAACAAGATGGGCATTTATAGGGCACATTTGGATCTGGATGACAAAAGAAAAACTTCCATAGACCAGTGAATGGTCGCCTATATATATTAACATCTCATCTTATTCGATTTTTAGCTGACAAACGCAGGTGAGGACCAAAACGCCTTGTGACTGTGCAGAAAGGAAAAACGGTAAAACATTATTCAGCAAATACTTCAAAGGAGGCAAAACGGTAAAACATTATTCAGCAAATACTTCAAAGGAGCTGACAGTATGGCGGTAGGGGTGTGGAGACTACTGTGCTACCTTTGTTGTGCCCTCATGGTTACCTGTACCGGGGGTGAAGTCAGCACCAGTGGTGTGGAACATGATGGGCCCGCTGATGACCGTCAACCACAAACAACGGTGAGAAGTCGTACATATATGACATTTATTAGGGTAGATTCACCATGAGCCGGACACATACCATGAAACGGACACTGGTATTTCTATCCATTCATGTATGATAAGAGTTCTAATGCCTCTTTGATGGAAATAAATGTAACTGAAGCCTTGGCATTATTCACAAATAGAGAAATTAGAATGATTGAATCAACACAAATCCAAGTGTCCCTCTCAGGGTATGTGTCCGACTTAAAGAGAATGTACCCTATAATTATTATAGCATACTACATTTCATATGAGCATGTCCGAGTATGATAATGATGGCATTTGAAGTTGAAGTCGCATACAATATGTACCCCTGTTTTTAGATATCAACTCTGGGTCAGAAGCATTTTGCTGCCCCTGTTATTGAATGACTTCTGTTAATGAATGACCTCGATTGGCCGGTCTTCAATTATCCGGCCCCCTTATAAGCATATAAATATGCCTTGATAATCCAGCTGATTCAACATCTGGCCATGTTTTGCCTGGAAAGGCGGTGGTCGGTTTATCGAGGTCTGACTTTCTGCCTTTTGATCTCATAAAGGGAGAAGCGCGACTATCTTTCTCGCATTCACCCTCTCTCCTTACAATGCTTAGTTGCGTTTGAGTTTTGAGTTTTGAATACTTTATTTGTTAAAGGATTTACTATAAAATAGCGAACAAGAGTCACCCCTCCCACTTCTCCCTTCTCAGTGGCGTAGGAAAAGGGGGGGGGGCAGGGGTGCCCGGGCCCCCCAATCACTGAGGAGGGGGGCCTGAATATGTTTGGGCCCCCCCCCCAAAAAAATTTGTCAAGACCTATAATGTAATACACACAATTTTCAATCCTTAACTCTCCCGTATAGGGAAAAGTGGGGGCAGAGGGGACCGGGCCCCCAAATCAGACCTAAAGGGGGCACAAATACTATGTTTCCATACAATCTAATACAAGGATGTATATGACACATCATGCATAAAAACCAATACTTTAAGTTGGTTGGAGTGGGCCCCCCCTTGCCCCCCCCCCCAATGAAGATTAGCTTCCTACGCCTCTGCCTTCTCTTCCCTCAGGGATTCATTTCAACTAAATTATGCTCTCTCATTACAGGGAGGGTCAGGAGACATGCTACCCTTGATATTGAAGGTTAATACCTCCACACCTATAAAGGCCCCTGAGGTGGTGCTGCTGGAGGAGGTGATGGGGCGCCTGGAGCAGCTCACGGTGCAGGTACACAAGGTGGAGCAGCTCATCCACAACCAGACGGTGGACCTCCAGGCCACCATCAAACACGACATAGAGAAGATGTATGGTAGGTGTAACTTTTTATAACGATTTTATGCATCATGAACTGAATAGTCATGATGCATGAATTAAGTCATATGGGATTAATTACTCGCCACGTAGGCTACACAGAATAGAAACAGCGTCAAAAGGGTGTCCAGGTTGTCTCCAGAATGACTCCCCTCTCCAGAGGAACCCTGATCCTTATGAGACTCCCTTAGGTGAGTCCGTAAGCTATAAGACTCCCCCATGTGACTCCCTTAGGTAAGTCAGGGAGTCACCTATAGGCTCCCTTAGGCAGTCTGGGCTCTCCTAAAGAGGGGAGTCATTCTGGAGGCACCTTCGACTCCCTTTTGAATTTGATGCTGTTTCTTTTCTCTGTGTATGGTATGGCATGTCTATGATGAATGCATCATGCCCTGTGTAGTCATGATCCATGCATTAAGTCATAGGGGATTACTCTCTAGGTTTGTATTCGCCAAGGCTGCATTCATGCATCATGACGACACATGGACATACTGCATGCATTAAATACTTAAATCAATCAGAGTATTGTGCGGCCCTTAACGGGTTAGTGTTCTGTATGGAAAATAATAGGTGGGTGTGTGATATGACTATAATACTATATAAGTATAGTTAAATTTACTGAACGGGATAATGTTCATGTGATGTATGGTATAAAGGAATTGTATGGGAGTGATGAGGCAATAGGAGTTGTGAGAGGGGTGAATTGCTGTGATGTAAAATAATAATGTTGTATAGTACATGTGCATACGTACATTTTTATCATTGTATGCTGGATAAAACAATATCTAGGTCTTTTAGATTCCATATATCATGATGTAAGCATACTGTCGTCCCATATAGATCCAAATACATCCCATGGTGAGGATCCTGCAGTGGTTTAAGTTACGTTATAGGAAGATCAAGGAGTGGGGAGTGGGGAGTGGGAGGGGGTGTCAGAGGAAAGGATGGTGGGGGGGGGGGGGGGGGTGACCACAGGAACAGGTCACCCACATTGTGGTGATAAACACGACAGAATATACGGTTACAAACACCTCTTTGTATTCATAACACATGTAAATGCAGCTCCTACCCACACCCAAGAACTTTTTATTATCCCAGCTGGGAAACAATATCAAAAGCCCTATAATATTACCATTGTCAGTCCCTCACTGTACTCTGCATGTCTATAATTTGAATCCCCCTATTCTTCCCAATAATTGCTTCCTTTGTATTTATATACTTTTCCTCTAACATTTTCTATGATAAATACGTATTCATGACTTCATGCTGGTATATGCTATATGTACTTTGTAGCTAGATCAGGATCTGGAATGAGTTTGTCAGAATTGCTATTGTATTCATTAACACCTCGTGCTGTATTTAGGTCCGCCTTAAGGGAAATAAAAAACCCAAAACGAGGTAATACATACATAGATATTTGGACAGCTGATGGGTGGAGATAGAAGTACGCCATTCCATATTATTAATGTATACACGTTATTGTTATCACCCACATCTGCATACATTAATTGGATCATGAGAATCAGTTTATTATTATTTTGCACTTCCCTTTGTTTTAAGGTGACGGCCCGCAGAACTATGAAAAGGAGGTTAAATTTGAAAAGGTTACTGATAACAAGGTGAGTACCTAAATTACCGGTTTTTTTTAGAATGTTATGATATATAATATAATGTTATGCAAGTGTATTTATCATGTTCCATTCGTGGAACATTCGCAGATGGTTGGCTCCATTGATATTTGATGTTACTTATATTTACAAATTCAATAAGTGAATTCCTGGACTTATTCAGCACTTGCCTTATACCTAGACAGGTATTTATCACCTTAAGGTTAGTAGCACTTTCTGGAGTTGAATAAATACCCTGATAACTACAAATGCGCCAGACCATAGATCTTTGACATTAATGTGCATTGATATCAACTATATCACCTTTCATTCTAGACAACTAGCCTGTCTACATATATCATAATGGTCAATGTGTACCAAAGCCATAATGACTATAATCATATCTACACCAGTATACATATGCTAACCATTACCTATATTCACTGTACACGGTGAGGTAAACGACTCCACGGGGGTATAATCTAACCAGTCTGATGTCATCATTTGGATACATGCGCCTCGTGTGTGTGACTGACAGTTTTAGTGCTGTAGAAAATGATGAAAAATGACAACAACTAAAATCTACTAAAGGATAATCCCGGGGGGATAATCCAAGAGATATGGGGGGTGGGTATAGGCACCAACAAGATTGTCCTTACAAGGCAAATGTGTTCCTGTACTTCCTTGTTTGAATCACTGGTCTCATTCCCATCCTTTCCCACAGCTTTGCTGAATTAATTGAACTGTGATTGAATGAGTCATATTCTTTTGGACATGTCACATACCGTTCTTCTCTGTCTTATCTCTGAGCAGCTCTCCAAGACTAAAGAGCCGTTCGTGTTCTACTCAGATGAGGCATCCAATTTCCGGTTTTATGGCGACAACAGCTCCCTCCTACAGGAATTTGAAGGTACTAAATCTAAATCTATAAAAGAATGGTTTGTTCAACAGTATAGCCGAGGTTCTGCTGATCCTCTCAGAACTTGATTTTGGAAAATCTATTTTGTATCCATCCACACCATAACAGTATGGAGCCTGTGGTTGTACTTTCAAAGAATACGCAACTTTATCATGTACATCAATCAATGCTTGCTTTTCTCTATGTCATCAAAGCATTACATGGTCTTCAGACTGTTGATTAGACATGCGTAAGTCTCTTACTTCATACATGGAAACTTTTATATCATTTCCACAAAGGGAAACTGATGTACCACCCACCAAACAGTTGAATCATAGCATTCGCAGCATTGGGATACATTTTATTTGTTGCACAGGTTGGATAATGTTACATTCAAAATTCCAAAAGTAGACTGAGAAGTTGGCCATAGGTGAAGGGCCACATGCACGTCTAGACTGGAGTTAACCCTGGCCAAATTATGCCTCAGGGGATGGAAGCCAACACGGTTTATTTTATTTTTTCTAAAAGGTGCTATATTGACTAACTGTTTTATGTCACAAACAAGTTAAACCACTGCAGTCAACCCCCATAAAGGTCCGATTGTGAGTGAGTTAGGCTTGAGACATAAATCTTGAAGTGATAGTAAAACAGGGTGCCTGGAATGTTCAACTTAAAGAGACATGAACTCCGTGTACAGTGTCAGACAAGTGCTCCACTCACCAAGTGCCCCTTCCCCTTTTTTAAATTATGGTAGAGAGATTCCTTGTTGTTCTCAACTATTGTTTTAAATTATTTGTTTACATAGTTGAGAACTTCAATGTATACAATGTACAAATGAGATCATGTCAAGAAATGGCTAAGCAAATGAAGATAATGTAAGCCCAACAGCATGGTATAAATAATTTTGATGAGCACACCAGAGTATTTATATTTTAGTAGCAATTGAGAAATAGCCAGTCTGGAGTTAAATACGGACATCTATAGGCTCCTCGCGACTTTTCTTATAGAATACCTTTGTAAAGCTAGAATTAATCAGGAAGAAATAAAAACACTTCACACACGACCCAAGTCTATCCCATGCTCCAGTTTCATCTGTGACTTGATTTTTCTCCTCCAAAGCAAGTCACTCAATGGGGTGACCTACCTAAACAGACTGAGCTACTGTGTGGTCACGCGAGCATTTTACACTAGCTCAATGATTGGGAACTTGCATGTCACGCCTTAATCGGGTACAGTTGGTGGGCGAGTCGGAAATGCTACAGAAAATAAGGAGATTATGAAGAATCATTTCTGCCCACTCAGTAACCAGTGTCGCCAGTGTTTCGTGCTTGCTGGCAATTTCCTCTGTTTTGTAGGCTATATACTATGGATGTTATTGACATGATATATGTACATGTATACTAGTATATACAATGTACTATGTACACGTGTCTGACCTGTGAGCTCCTATTGCAGGATGACCCATGCCCACCTTAGGCAGTGGTCACTGTTTTTAACAACAGGGGAGGGGGTTGGATTTTCACGCGAGCCCTCCCCCTCCCCCAGGCAGGTTGAAATTGAGCGTGGCCGACTCCTGTGAGCTATAGTAATGCGCAGGCTTTTCTACTAAAAGATAAAGGTGTGCCTTTTTTTGGTCTCCCCGTCAGCAGGGATCCAATGTTTTTTGGTCCCCTCCCCCCTCAATGGTTCCAATTTGTTTTGATCTCTCTAAATCCACCACCCCTCCCCCTGTTGTTAAAAAATGACTTCTCCCTTAATCTATTCGGCACGCTGTGTGAGCAGGATTTAGGGTAGATTCACCATGAGTCGGACACATACCCTGAAACGGACAATGAACTTTGAGGTTATCCATGGACAATAACTTCGGAGAAGATAACTCTTAATCTTTACCATTATTCACAGCTAAAGAGCTTAAAATGCTTGAAGAACTACAAAATGAAGTGTCCATCTCAAGGCATGTGTCCTATAGTGCAGGTGAATCTACCCAAAACACAAACATATGATATCATATAGAGCCCCAAGACGAGAGGTGTGTTTCAGGCAACCCGACCCTAGCGCCAAAACAGGGCCGACCCTAAACACCTTTTCCTATTCAGGGGATCTTTCTGGAGCAAAGAATTGGCCAAGAAAAATTGAATTTACATATTATCAAAGTCTCTCACCGTCATTAATGACTTCTGATAATGTATGCAGGTATATACATGTTAGATTATTATACAGATACAGCTGCATGCATAGTCAGCAATAATCCTATGGCCCATGGCCCAGTAATGGCGTTACTAATTGAACTATATACAGTGTTGTGACATTAGTGGATAAATTACAGCCCAAAAAAATTGTTCTCATCCCAAGAAAACAAGATTTTAAAAAATCGTTTTTAAGAAAATGGCTTGAAAATTATTTTCTTAAAACTGTAGTCATTTGTCCGCCAGGCGAGTTTATTTATCTTATTTTCTTGAAAAGAGCCAATTAATTTTGGCTGATCAGTCTCATATAATCGTTTTAAATGTCATTTCATTTCCTCTCTCTCTTCCTTCCGACGATACAGGTTGGTGCACCGACCACACGGTGGTCGGCTACGGTCCGCCCAAGACACACGCCTGGGTGTACGAGTCGGGTGCCGACCTGGGTGCCTGGATCAAGGACCCACTCCCCTCCCACCTCGCCGACCGGAACCACATCTGGACGCAGCGACGCGCCTCCCACGTCGACGACCGCTACGTCTTCCGTCGCTATGACGGCTACGTCAACTTCCGCTCCGGGCGCGAGGCGGCGCGGCGGCGGCAGCGGGCGTGGTGGATACACGGGGTGGGGTCGGTGCTGTACAGGGGGGTGCTCTATTTCCACTACCAGAATCACCTCTACAGCTACAACCCGGAAACAGACCAGCGGCGCACGCAGCTCCTCATGACCTCCGACTACACCAGGGGGAAGCACACGTACGTCCGCCATCACGCCGACGAGCACGGCCTCTTTGTGACGTACCCGCAGCGGAACCACTTCCGGCTGATGCTGAGCAGGCTACATCCGGGTACCCTGCAGCTCTCTGAGACGGTCACCCTGGAGGAGGACATCTCCAGGGTGAAGGGAGTCTGGATGATCTGTGGTAAGGTGTACCTGCTCTCATCCAGTGGGAACAGCACCACCAGTGGTGGCCACGTGGCAAGGGCTGTTTATGACGTCATGACGAGGGGGGTGATACGTCACGCGCAGAACCATGACGTAGGGCTGTTGTATGGGTACATCAGTCAGATGACGTATAATCCCAGAGAGAAGGTGCTCTTCGGCTGGGATAACTACCACTTGCTCACATGGCCTGTGGTGTGGAAGAAGAACGGCTAATATAGATACATAGAGCCGATAATAACTTAATCATGCCTATACCTATACATTGTATAGGGGTACTATCTATGTGACAGACAGAGGGGGTAGAATCGTATAGGTATAGCGATGTTTCTGTTTTCTCCGTATGCGCGGCCATGTTAGTTCTGAGCTCGGAATTTCTGGTGAAATTTAGGCAGTGACCAGACACCAACACACCATCGCTTTTCGGGAACAAGCTGCAATACGAGAGCAGAACCAAGGCCTCACGAGAGTTCTGGTGTCAGTGTACACACAGTGATCACGGGAACAAGACTTAGTCCACAACAGTTAGAAGGCTATACAGGGAGATCCTCCAGATGCAGCAATGGCAAACAAAGCATTATCACCGGATGGTGAAACAAAATATTATATTGGTGATGGATGGATATAATATGCCCATCACCCTGATCAGAATCCAGATAAATTGACGACAGAAAGGGTGAGACTTACTTGCACAGGCTTAAACTGAGTAGCATGTAGATGACTCTATATAAGACAAGGTATGACATAGCTAGACGCCCATCATCTTCATACCCTAGATGGCCCTACTGCACCATGTATTTGGACATAGAAGGTAGTGCCATCTAGTTGGTAATATACAAACTGGTTAGTCCACCATCATCTTAATACTTCAGGTGGAGCCACATGTCTATTGCTCAATACATGCTACTGTAGGGCCATCTTGGGTATAAAGATCATGGGCGTCTAGCTGTGTCATACCTTGTGGTATATACAGTCATCTACTCCCAGTATAGCCAGGCTGTTCAGTTTAAGCCTGTGCTTACTTGTGACCAAGCAGGCGAAAAGGGCTATCCGAGGGGAATCTGTTAAAGGTTGTGTCAGGAGCTTTAAAATGAGATCATCGTGAGCTAAATTATTCCTCGAACATGAGTTGATAGATGTAAATTTAAATGGTAAATAAGCTCTAAAGGCGTTGTATCATATGATGAGTAGGGTACTAATAATCAGAAAAGGTTGGTTTTATTGATACATGTATAACCGATTAAAAGGTCTTTTTAGTATATATTATCGGTTCTAGGAGGGATGCTCAAGGTATGTTTTGTGTTTTGAGGTACAAGAGGTTAGGACCAATATACCTCATTTTGAATAGTCGAATGGCTATCCCTTTTATAATAGTCTAGACCAGCAGCAGCTCAGTAGCGCTATCTGTATATTTAGAACTGAGTATATAGGCCTAGATAAGATAAGGGTCTTAGCAATTGCTTTTACATTCCCAATACACGGAGGAGAAGCTCATTTCTAAAGCTACAGATGGTCCTGCTGGGCTATTGCTGGTCCACATGAATAGAATATAATTATATGTCTATTGTCCCATGTCAATTTCTTTGGATTTAGCATGGGTTACACAGACAACATAGCTTGAGACGTTACTAGTACACTCCAACAGGGGGATTGATTATAGATATGTAGAATATCTATATAAGGTAGTATGGCAGCTTTAAGCCAAAGCCTAAATAATAATTATGTACAAATAATTATTGCTTCTTGATTCAAAATGAGTGCATTGTCTATTAGTCACTACGACAGCTACATTTTGGTACTGAAGTATTTTAATCTCTGTGACCTATACAATTATTGGAAGAACCTATATCCAGACATATAATGATGTGCTGTAAATGACAAGGGATGTGGAAATAACTGACCAGGAGATAGTATCACAGGTTGGTTTCCAAGCACCCTGTCGGACATAACAAAATAGGGTCAACGTCCTGTTTCTTTTAATCAATTTAAGCGAAAACGAGATAATTTTACCATTTTAGCCTGCAACAAAGGATGCTGCACAGTTCCGGAACTGCGCATAGTTAGAGCTGCGCAGTTTCATAATCTCTACATTGCGCAACACTTTCGGAATTACACAGTGTCTCTATAATACTCTCCCCTGCTCTCCCCATACTATACCCCATACTATACCAGTGTTAGGACCAGTACTAACTCCTTATCAGGACATGGCACTGGTATTAAATCAAATGACACGGCTGACAAGGAATGAAAACAGGGCTGACAATGGATGGCAGACAAGGAATCATATGACGAACAGTGGATGATGAATACGGTGGAATTTCTTTGAAGAAACCACACCGGTAGGGCACCCAATCAGAGGAACCTCCCGACCGGGGGAATACTGTGCCCTACTATTTAAACTAATAATATTTGGACAACACCCTACTATGCAGATCAGTAAAGGCACTCATGCTGTTACCTTGCGTTTTTTGATGTACTGCAACCTAAAGAAAGCGGTTGTGTGCTCTGTGAATCATGAACATGCCATAAAAGTCTTCACAGGTTTTGTATACGTAGCGTTTTTACACGAATCTCATACTTTGACGACCTTACGACTTCTCAATTCTCTCTCAGAATTAATTTCCTGAGCGGTCGTCATTCTCCTTTTGTCCAATAATGTTTGAGCAGCGCTTGACTATATAATAGAACTGCACAGGGGCGGCAGAAGGTGGATAAAGCTGGGGGGGGGGGGGGGCAGCTCCCAAAACCTGAAGGAATTTAGTTGGAGGTAGTAAGAAAAGGGGGGTCTTCGGGCTGCAGGCCCTAGGCAAATTTTGAATTTGATGTTTTTATTAATGCATTCAGAGTGGTTAGAATATTTAGGAATCTTGCATCAACATTTTATTAGTTCTGGGGGAGTTTGAGCTTGTCTTTCAAGAACATTTAAGGAATTTAAACTTGAGATTGGGGTTTTGGGCCAAAACATACTTGGGCCCCCCAACTTTTAAGTTAATGGGGCCTGGACCCCCAGCCCCCCCCCCCCCCCTGTTGTAGGGTTATCCCGCAGTTCAAAGCAGAAATACCACCCGAGGCAAATAGTTTAATTCCTATATGTCCCTAATAAGAAAACAAATAGGTAAAACATTTCTACGAAAACGAGGTGAGGATGGGGGGGGGGGGTCAAGATCACTTATAGCTTATCAGTGGATAGAATGGGAAAGAATGGCAAGATTCTCCTCCAGCTAGTAATACATTTGTACCTGATGCGTCTATGATTACAATCAATTCAATGTCAACTTTTAATTGATAGTTTCCCGTATTGTTTATTTAGTAAACTACTGCCCTGTAGTTTACTAAATAAACAATACGGGAAACTATCAATTAAAAGTTGATACGAGTCAAAACCAGAAACTGCACTTTCTTGAATCAGTGGACCCCGGCCTAATGTAGGCCAAACTCCTATCTATAAATTGGAAATAACCTACTGACCACAAAGTCACCAGGTCAATAAAATGTGACAAATTGTATTTGTGAAACAAATACAAGTATGAGATTGAAATATAATCACTTACTCTGCATACACCTGATGAAGCTGGGAACAGCTGAAACTCAATACAGAACTCACTCACTGGACAGTGGGACTCAAACATTGGTATTAAATATTCCTAGTGAATATTTAAAAATTTACTGTTTTTCCTAAACCATTAGGAACAGAGACTTCTTATAGAAGGTCCAACTAATAAATTTCATTTTTGAAGATTATTAGTCACAATTTCGAAATTGTTCTCTGCAGTAAAACCCAAACATAGGGACTAAATAAATTGTTGTTTGGCCTGAATAACAATTTCAACCAATGAGAGAGAGTCAAGTTATGTCACAGCTGAGGTCAGTATCCAATAAGATTGGAGGTCGGTCCTACCTGATTCAGTTCTGATTGAGTAGTGGCAGGGTTCACATGTCTTCGTCCAAAACCCACTTCATCAATTCAATGTCAAGCCAAAATGGTGAACTTCAGCATAGTTATCAGGTTTCTTGCTGCTTTAACTTCTCACAAAACGTACCCAATATAGTGTAGGCCTACTACAGTATATAAATGGCATGCTTATCATGACTTTTCTTCAGAAATGTATCTTTATTGTGGTTAATAAAGCGCTGATTCGTGAAATAAAAATGTTATGAAATAAAGCAATTGCATAATTATGATTGGACATCTGACTTCATTGATTTTCAATTACAGACAATTATCTCTATATTATTTCAGTTATAGGTTAGAACATGGATGGCAGTACTGTATCATAAATACATTATACATAATTATGTTATCATATTTGCATCATCATGAAGTCACCATATAAATGGATTGTCTAGTGAATGTTGGTGTCAATTAAGACTGAATATTCAAAGGAATATTGATATAATTATCCATTATTAGAATAGTGGGCGGACATAAAATCAGCTGTTTTCAGTTCACTCCAGAAATAGATATCATCAATTCTACCAGTAAATGAAAATGTATCCGTTTCATCAGAGCACCCAAGCATAAACTCATGAACATTATCATTTGGTATATTGTTATCTAACCAGTTATCATTATTTGTAAGTATTAGTACACCATTTAGGTACATGTCTAGCTGGCCTGAATCCTGAGACTCAAAAAAAAAAGTTATTCCCACGTGCACCCATACATCTATGTGTTTGGTTAAATCTTTGACTTTTAATCTCCTATTGCCCACTGTCATCTCATATATAACTTTATATAAAGAAGGTGTGTACCTTGCCTCCATGCGGATCGGTACTTGGTTGTACTTTCCACGCAAGGTGAATACATATGCCTTAAGTGCTTGTTGTTCTGTACCTGCTGTACTGTTACTCATTTTCATCCAGTATGCCATGGTAAAGTTGATAAATTCAGGTAGATTGTCTGTGTATCCATATGCACAGTCTTTGTCTGCACCATTGTACTGCAACACAGTTCCCCTGTGCGCATCTGTCTGAAGCCAAGGACCCTGTGCAACGGTATTACTATTAGTCAGGCCTGGCAGCAAGTCCTGGCCCCGTTCCATTGGAAAATGTAGATCTGCATTTGCTGAAAAAGAAATAAACTGTCAAGTTTTGTTCGGTCCCAATAACGGAACTCTTTCATCGATGCAGTTGTATCTGTATGGTATTGACATCTTAGTGATTCTCACCCTCTATAATACTACTAATAGTACTTTGGGGGTTCTCATTCTAACCTAATCGCATCTGTAGGATCTGTAGGATCAAATCTGTTTCCAAGGGAGGATTAATGCTCATGAAAATATTAAGATATTGTAGGGTGTCAATTATAATAGGGACAAGTTCGTATGGGCCGTGTGTGTGGGGGAAGATTTTCCAAGGGTCTGTTATCAGATTTCCATATCATGAAGCTGAGACTTGTTTACGGGAGTATACCATCGAATTGGAGATATTCTTACCAATTTTCTCAAAGAAAGGCTGTGATGAAATGGGACTGCACACGTTTACTAGTATGAGACGGATAACTCTGGTGACCTATGTCCCCAGGGGGGGGTGTTTCTATATGTAGATTTGCGAATGCCATCCTAATTTATGTTTATAAAGAAAGTATAGAATATCTGTACTTGGATTGGTATTCTTTAATCCCGTCCTCGCAAATCCAATCATTTTATACATTTAGCAAAATGCAGTTGTGTTTCTAAAGAGTATGCAAGTGAATCGATACTCTATTTGTGAATGCCAAAACTCTGTTTCTAAACTGATAGTGCCACCCACCTGAAGGGGTAGACATGGCTCATGAAAAACAAGGAAAAAGTGCAAAATAGTACAAGTAAATTGTGTAAAATAGTTTTGTCATTATTTTTGTCAAATATGTATATAATAGTTAGGCTATTTAGAGTTATTTATGACGTTTTTTAAATTTGGCCTTTGTATTCGCACATCGCTAACCTTGACACATCCATCATGACAACATTATGGATACATATACAGAAGTGTGACAACATGCCAAACACATGCATGAGAGCGTGATTGATACAATGTATAATACACTGAAACCCCAGAAGAAGGAGCCTAGTCATTATGACGACCTTGGTTGTCATAATGAATAATGGTAAGTACTCTGGAGAAAAGTGTGTGAATATAGTCTCTAATTAGTTCACTTCTTATCAAAAAACATCCATCTCAGATAATTGGTGTACTCTTGATTGAACTAAGTAGCATTACTTGTTATAAATAAGTTGACAATGGGTGGGAATGATGACCCAAAGGTATAGAGACCATTTTGCTTCTTATCACCAGTTTATAGAGTGTATCACCCCGGTGATACATGTATAATCAAGAGGTGGGCGTGGCAGTTTTCCCCGGTCGTTCGCAAAGCCGTGGTTCCCCGTTATCCCGAGAGGTGGCGCATTGTACGCCTCTGGCCATAGTACGGCCGCGCGCCGTAAGATGGCGCCCCGGGCCATTGCCGTAGATACTTCTATCTGTTGTCATGATACTACATAAGAGCACGTAGCCGTAACGGACGTCAGTCGCCCACCTCCATCCGTAGAGGACACACCCCCTGTGCTGTCTCTACCCGTATTTTAAAGGGAATTTGGAAGGATTTGAAGAATTTATTTGAAGATTCCGAGGGGAGAAAGGACTCGAGACAAGATGGGGAAGAAGAAATCACCTAAGAAGACCCCGAGGGCGGCTACCACTGAACGAGGGGCCGAGGGCTTTTCCGGGGCTGGCGGATGCCAGTCCTCTCCAATAATTTCAAGGAGAAGGGGGGGCCCGGCCCCTGACCAGACGAATGAGGGGGATGCAGTAACGAGGGCGGATCACTCGAGGGCGACCCTCGAGATGGACAGGCGTATGGCGAGGGTGGAGGCAGGCTTCCACCAGATGACTTCAGTACTGGGCGCCGTCCAAGCATCAGTAGATCGTTTGAACCACGACAGGTCGGCCAGCGGCAGGGGCAGGCGTCGCCAGCGCTCTCCACGCAGAGACTCCAGGAGCAGCTCATCCTATGAAGCTTCAAGATCCCGTTCCCCCAGGTCCCCTAGACGCAGAGGTAATCACCCCTATCAGCACGCTAATTTTATTGATCGCCACACTAAGATAGACTCATTTGAGGCCTTGTTGTTGGTCAATATTAGAACCATTAAGCTAGTAGCTGAACAGGGAAATGATATTACAGGCCTATTGCGCCACTGTGACATGTTATGCGACAAAAGTATGACTAAAGTATATAAACTTTCAGCCTTAGTAGCCTATGACCAGTCTGTTAGGTTAAGGGCAGATGTGGGTGGGCCTGAGATCTTTGGTGAGGTAGATAATGCCGACGCACTCCGCTATTTTGCATACGACTCTACTGTGGTAGCAGAAGTTAAGAAATCCTCCAGGTCAGCAGCAGGAGGTGGTTCGTCTAAGCCTAAAAGGTCTTGTTACGCTTTTAATAGAGCAGAGGGCTGCAAAGATTCCCCATGTAAATACCACCATAAGTGCATGTTCTGTGGATCGACCTCACACGGCTCCAGCAGCTGCTCGACCACAAAGCAAGCCAAATAGATTACTAGTGAGGGGGGGGGCAGTTGTACCGGTCTTTTAAATATAGATGCTGTCCCTTTCTCTCCTGCTCCAGTGGGTGAGCTATTGGTTATTCCCAGCGCTCCGACCCCTACCCCTGTGGGTGATAGGCTGTCGTGTTTTAATGCAATTAAAAACAACCCTAATACTACTATAGACCGGTTAACATATGATCCTGTTGTTAATGACCAACCACTATACTATCTGGACGGGGTGGGAGATATGCCTACCATTCCTGTATTTGCTAAATGTGTAAGTGGCTCATGTACTTGTGATCACTATGTGGGTGGGAATATTTCCCAGTTGCGACCTTGTCGTTTCGCTAGTTTTATATCAGGTTGTGCTAATGTCTTTCCACACCAACCCCATAAGGCCAAATATATTTGGGAGGGGGTTTTGCAAGGTTTTAAAATTGTTGACGACACTTGTGATACTTCTTATACATGTGGTAACTACAGCTCTATCCTGGAGCCAGCTTTCCACCAAGAAATGTGTGCTTTGATCACTGAGGAACTGGCGGACGGTCTGATATCAAAAGTCTCGTCCAGGCCCCAGTGTGTTCATGCTATGGGGGGGGTACCAAAGTCCAATGGCAAACTAAGACCCATCACCGACTGTTCCATGCCAGATAAAATCTCAATTAATAATTATATGAAAGAGACCTTCGTACCTTTTACATATAAATCTGTTAATAATGTAGTAGAGGTATTAAACAAGGGAGACTGGATGGCTGTGGTGGATCTCAAGTCAGCTTTTAGGACTGTAAATGTATTTGCCCCACATGTGAAATTTCAGGGTTTTGCTTGGGATATGGGGGCTGGCCTAGAATGGTACCAGAGCAACCGTTTGTGCTTTGGGTTGAGATGTGCCCCTTCAATTTTCGATGCTTTATCGAATTTTCTAGTCCTTATTACTAAGGGTTATGGTGTGGAAAGACTGGTTAATTACCTTGATGATTTTATAGTTATTGCCGACACTGAATCTGAATGTTTAAGGCAAAGAAATGTTCTAATAGAGGTCATGGAATTTCTAGGCTTCGCTGTTTCATTAGATAAGGTTACCGCCCCTAGCCGCGTCACAACCTTCCTGGGAATCACCATTGATTCAGTAGCTATGCAGTTAACCCTCCCTAAGGAAAAAATTGTCAAATTGAAAGATATTTTAACTGAATGCCTTAATACTAAGAGAGCATCAAAAAAGGCTCTTCAGCAAGTAGGAGGCTTAATGTCTTTCTGTTCGCAAATTGTTAGGGGGGGGCGAACTTTTAGCAGGAGGCTATTTGACCTATGTGCTAAATGCAGGCAGGGCGGTACCATTGCTCTCAATAGAGAGACTATACTGGACTTAGAATGGTGGCTCCAGTTTTGTGAAATTTTCAATTGTAGAAGTATAATACGTAAACCCCTATATGATATCCCGTTGGTCTCAGACGCCTCTAAGAGAGGTTTCGGCGCGTGGATGGGTAGTGACTATTTCTATGGTTTTTGGAAGCCGGACAGGCCTGATGTTAAAGGTATTTCCTCGGCTCACAGAGAGTTCTCGCCAAGAATGGATAATATTAAAGTACATGAAGACAATATAAATGTGTATGAGCTCTGGCCAGTCTTAGTAGGTCTGAAGCGTTGGTGTCACTTGTACCAAAATTCTAGGCTTCACATTATAACAGACAACATGCAGGTACTTGCCATGATAAATACCGGTAGGAGCAAAAATAAGTTGTGTATGGAATGGCTCAGAGAATTATTCTGGCTATGTTTTACTAATAATATTGACTTATTCGCTACATATATAAGGTCTGAAGATAATGTTCTGGCGGATCAATTGTCACGCTTAGACTATAAGGGATATGATGTTAAATGTATTAAAACCTTACGTCTGAGTAACATGTTAAATGTGTGTTGCAGTGAATAGCCTTCAACGCCTGATGGACCAGCAGAGGAGGTTGGCGGAGAGCGCTCAGGCCAGAGCCACCAGGGTAGCAAGGCAAACCCAGTTGAGAAGGTACAATAAATTTTGTGAAAAGTATAAATTAAAATCTTTCCCTTGCAGTGCCTCTCAAGCTGGGACCTATGCTACCTATCTATCTAGATGGCTGGCCCCTGTCTCTGTCCGCAATTACTTGTCCGCTGTCTGGTACCATCAAAAAATGTCCGGTTATCCAGATTACAGTCATAGTTTTGTATTAAAACAGACTTTAAATGGAATCGAGAGAGGACATATTTCTGTATGTGATACTTCACGGTACCCCCTCACGGCAACTGACTTATTGGCTATGTTTGAGTTCTTGGATCTTTCTGACCCCATTGATTACGCCTTTAGACTTGGTGCTACCTTATGCTTCAGGGGCCTTCTGCGCCAGTGCCATGTAACAGATTCACCTCATACTATTAGAGCCAAGGATGTCTCTGTGTACCCAGAGTATGTCTCTATCAAAATTGTCTCCTCAAAAACTGATCAATTCTGTAAAAAACCCTTTACTGTATTTTTACAGAGAATTCCTGGGTCACTACTATGCCCAGCCTCCCAGTTGGTGGAAATTCTAGGGTCTTCAAATGGTAATGACCCCCTTGTTAGGGTCCTTTTTGGAAATTTTTCTTCTCCACTAACCTACCCTTGTTTTAATAACAGACTAAAAAGTTTAGCTGCTCTAACTGGTCTGCCTGTGGGTAACGTTAGTACTCATAGCCTAAGACACGGTGGGGCCTCCATGCTTCAGTCTCTTGGTGTGTCTGTTAGAGATATCATGTTGAAGGGCAATTGGCGCTCCTCAGCGGTTCATAGATACCTACACCAATCCAGAAATGAGATGCTTGTGTTGGATAGAGAGCCCACCGTGTACTTAGCTGGTTTATCCTAATATGTTATGCATTTGAGCATTGTTGGCATTATTAATGCTTATTGTATACCTGTCATACATGTATAATTGCATACACCTTTTTTCTATGTGTTGGATTGTTCCAATGTGTTTGGCGGGTTGTTGGGCTAATTGTACGGTGCATGCCCGGCACCTATATTCCTCCAAACCTGTGTTCACTATCCTTCCTCATAGTATGATAATAATATTATAATAATTAATTACCTATGAAATTATATAGCTACCGGTAATTATATTATACGCTTCTCGACAACAGCAATAATTAATATAATAATGTTATTTAATTATGTTATCTACCGGGACTTATAGAGTGTATCACCCCGGTGATACATGTATAATCAAGAGGTGGGCGTGGCAGTTTTCCCCGGTCGTTCGCAAAGCCGTGGTTCCCCGTTATCCCGAGAGGTGGCGCATTGTACGCCTCTGGCCATAGTACGGCCGCGCGCCGTAAGATGGCGCCCCGGGCCGTTGCCGTAGATACTTCTATCTGTTGTCATGATACTACATAAGAGCACGTAGCCGTAACGGACGTCAGTCGCCCACCTCCATCCGTAGAGGACACACCCCCTGTGCTGTCTCTACCCGTATTTTAAATTTTAGAATTTTTGGCGAATTTTTAAGAATTTTCCAAAAATTAATTGTCAATGTTAGAATATTTATGAATATTTATAGAATATTTGTAAGATATCTGTGATTGTATTTATTGATTGTTATTACTATTTATGGTTATTTATTGTGAGACACACTGCGTTGTGTTATTTATTCCCACATAAAGTGGTCTGTAAACTGCAGTATATAAATATGATACTCCAGTAATAAAGTAAGGGCTAATTGTACGGTGCATGCCCGGCACCTATATTCCTCCAAACCTGTGTTCACTATCCTTCCTCATAGTATGATAATAATATTATAATAATTAATTACCTATGAAATTATATAGCTACCGGTAATTATATTATACGCTTCTCGACAACTGCAATAATTAATATAATAATGTTATTTAATTATGTTAGCTACCGGGACTTATAATAGTAATAATAACAGTAATTTACACAGTAATCTTGTGATATATAGGCCTATCAACATTTTTACAAATTTTGTATTTCCTTTTGCGAAAGGGTGAATTTAGAAACATAAACTGAATTGGCATTCGCACATCCCCTACCTATGTGCGAATGCCAGTCCATGGGATACTCAAACTAAATACAAAAGTGATGGAGCAGTATAAAAGGCATGTGCGAATGCAGCTCTAGAAACACAAAGTATATTATCCTTTTTGGCTTTCGCAAATCCCCTTTTATACTATTGGCGAATGCCATCCAAAATCCAATCTTATAGGAACACCCCCAGCATCTTACCTGGCAAAGGAGGGCTGAGATTTGCTATCCCCACTATTAAACAAGGCTTTCACAGTGATGGATGCCAGTCGACCAGGCAATCAGTAAACTACATCAGAGACCACAGCATGCATCGTGTGAGGATAACATAGATGTAATGGTATAAACAACTGAGATATATGTTGAGAATATCCATTGAGGTTTGCAATAAGTATACCTGTGTAAGCAGTCGTAGCAGTATCCCCCCCCTGTGGAAGTTGCCACATCTGACCCTCCAGTCGATGCTGTATGACATCAAAGGATGCTTTGTAGTTTCAACAATCACACAACGATGGCAGAGGTAGTAATGTTGGGTCAGTATAATGATTTGGTATGTTTAGTATTGCGAATGTAAAACGGTTCAAATGGAATCAATCAATGTATTTATAATTATTATTCTGATTATTCAGTAAGCTGTCTGCATATTTCGCACCAACTACTGGGGCATTGTACATTTAGTCAGCCCTTTTGAGTCAACTGTTGATACCATTAAATGTGAAAAGAGGAAATTCCTATATTGATGATGTTCCGAATGTGGAATCGGGTTTTAAAATTGACTAAGTAATCTTTTTCAGATCATGAAAGGTGAATGTGCAAAAGATCAACAGTTTGGTAAGTTGAGGAGTTTTTCTATGGACGCGTACGAGGCAAATCTTCTTGGGTGGGTGGGGGGGGGGGGTTGCATGATGTATCAAATATATGCCTATTTTTGGAATTATATGCATATTCAGGCCCCCCTGCTCAGAGATTGGGGGGGGGGGCTTTTCCTACCCCACTGATCTATAACCGCTTTTATAAGGCACAATAAAATCAGTCCTGAATAGGTCAATCTTCTCAATACCTGTTGGGTGATCAGATATAGGGATATTAACCGTTGTAGCTGGCCTGTACACCTCAACAGTTGATGCTGGGAGATATAATAGTGAAAAGAAAAAATCATATTTAGATTGCTGTGGCAATGAAAGTAAAATGTATGAGTCCGACTTCTTAGCCCAAGTGATCACAGACTTTTCCTTAATGAATTTCATAGTGATTTCACTACTTCATATTAAAGGAATGAAGAGCATCTGAGGAATCTGTATGCAATCTACTATTGAGTGGATGGCAGAGTGCTTCTCTAAATGAAGCACTCTGCCATCCTTAGAAAAGTAATATATACTTTGTCCAGCCATGTCACAATCAAGTGGGATTACCATTGTGACCATTCATCGCAATTTGAAATGATTATACCTGTCTTGACAGCAGTAGTAAAAGCGCTTGGTGTAGAAATTGCAACGTCTGACACCCTAGCTCATTATGTGAAAGGATACATTAGAATGTAAAAGATCACACAACAATGGCAGCAGTACTTAGTAAGACAGATCAATCTTTTTGTCATGGAATGTAAATTTATATGCTTATGGCCACCGTCCACAGAGCATAAATTGGTCGCATATGGATAGAATTGCCATACACTCCCTATGTAAATTATTTATAGAATGGCTCTATACGTCCGATTTATGCTCTGTGGACGGTGACCCTCATACAAAAGGATGGTATGCTGAAAGATTTCCCTTTAACCAGAATTTATAGCCATTTTCATAAGTCACTATTCCATCAATCCTAAAATTAATAAGTTAATCTTCTCAATACCTTTTGGTTGATCAGATGTAGGGGTATTGCCTGTTGTAGTTAGTTTGTAGGCCTCAGCATTTGATGCTGTAAAATAAAAGGTGAAGAAAGGTGTTGCATATTGATTGCTGTGGTAATAAAAGTAAACAGACTTTGCCTTAATAGATATAATTTTCACTAAACCTCCTTCACAACAATTATGAAGATGGAACAGCAACAGAAATTAGAGCGCCTGACGAATAGCCTATTAACCCTTTGTGGGCAAGCATCAACTACAGTTGATGCCATAGCTGGGTGAGCATTGACCATAGTTGATGCCATATGGTAGGGCGAGCATAGACTATAGCCATCATAACTCAATGGGATTCACCAAAGCCTCGTCCCTAGGGAAAATTCCTGCAAAAAGGCTCACCCTCCCAGCTAACTGTATCAAAAATGTGGCTGCCCTCAGAGGGTTGATCAGCTCTTATATAATAGAGCACCTACTAACATAAGTGATGATGATCAAATGGGATTTATATTGTGAATATTCATTGCAGTCTGAGATGATTGTATTTATCCGACCTGTGATAGCAGTTGTAGCAGAATCTCCCATTGAAGAAGTTGCCAAATCTGACCCTGCAGTTGATACTGTAGAACATAAAGGGATGTATTGAAATGTAAAATATCACACAACAATGTTGCACCAGAATGATGATCAGTATAGTGAATATTACAAAAAGTTGCATAAGAAGTGATAAATGTATTCATAGCTATCATTCTGATTATTTAGTAAGCTGATGCGTCTGCACATTTCCCACTGTTGATTTTGTAAAATACGAAAAAGTTATCATTTGATATTGTCCCAATTGGTGAATCAGGTTTCCAAACTGATGACAAACTAATCTTTGTCAAGTCAGGGAAGGTGGATCTGTATAAATGCTAATACAACAGTATGGTCTGTGAATAATGTCCCCTTAACCAGAATCTATTTTCATATTTATAAGTCATAATTAAATCAATTGCAAATATCTTAATTGGCTCAATACCTTTTGGGTGATCAGATGTAAGGGTATTGCCTGCCTTAGTTGGTTTCAATGCCTCAACAGTTGATGCTGTAAAACAAAAAGTGAAGAAATTCATTATAATTTAGATTGATGTGGGAATAAAGGTAAAACTGTCAGTCCTCGCTGTCTATTCATGTCATCACAGACTTTTCTTTAATCCTTTAAGGCTGACCTGAAATAGTAGTTGCTGGTAATGGGGGCAAAAGTTTTGCAAAATTTTTCCCTGAAAGCAGGGCCCATCCTAAGTCCCACATAGTTATGCTCACTATCGTTGATGCTTTGTCATTTAGGGTCAATTGATTTAATACTCATTTCACTGAGCTTCCATTTCAATACTGGACCTATTTCAGAAAATACAGCACCTGGGAAATGGGCTCTCAATCAGCTCTATAGTGGTGTACCTATTTAGAGAGTCTACTATGGACACTGACATCAGACTTGATAAATGAAGGAATCTGCCACACTGTTGAAATGTAACGCAGACTTTTTCCATCCACGTCACACAAGCGATGATAATCGGGTGGGATTTATATTGTGAACTTTCATTGCAGTTTGAAATGATTATACCTGTGTTGGCAGCAGTAGCAGAATCGCCTGTTGTAGAAATTGCCACGTTTGACCCCACAGTTGATACTGTAGAACATGAAAGGATACATTAGAATGTAAAATATCACAGAACAATGGCAGCAGTATTAATGTTGGGTTGGTATGGGGATTTGATATGATTAGTATTGTGAATATAAAAAAGTTGAATAGCAAAATGATGAATGTATTCATCATCATCACTAAGCTCTCCTCACATTTTCCACTCACAGTTGGGGAATTGGCCTTCATGCAGTCGGAACAAAAAAAAAGACAAATCAATCTTTTTGTCAGGCCATCGAATGTAAATGTATATAATCACTTATGATACAATATGATACTATATTGAAAGATTTCCCTTTAACCAGAATCTATAGCCATTTTTTCATAAGTCACTATTTTATCAATCCTAAAATAAGTTAGAAATGTAATATATACTTTGTCCAGCCTTGTCACAATCAAGTGGGACTACCATTGTGACCATTCATCGCAATTTGAAATGATTATACCTGTCTTGACAGCAGTAGCAAAAGCGCTTGGTGTAGAAATTGCCACGTCTGACCCTGTAGCTCATATGTGAAAGGATACATTAGAATGTAAAAGATCACACATTAATGGCAGCAGTACTTAGTAAGTTTTAGTAGAAAAAAAAGACAGATCAATCTTTTTGTCATGGAATGTAAATTTATATGCTTATGGCCACCGTCCACAGAGCATAAATCGGCCGCATATGGATCGAATTGCCATACATTCCCTATGTAAATTATTCATAAGGGGCCCTATATGTCCAATGTATGCTCTGTGGACGGTGACCCTCATACAAAAGGATGGTATGCTGAAAGATTTCCCTTTAACCAGAATTTATAGCCATTTTCATAAGTTACTATTCCGTCAATCCTAAAATTAATAAGTTAATCTTCTCAATACCTTTTGGTTGATCAGATGTAGGGGTATTGCCTGTTGTAGTTAGTTTGTAGGCCTTAGCATTTGATGCTGTAAAATAAAAGGTGAAGAAAGGTGTTGCATTATCGATTGCTGTGGTAATAAAAGTAAACAGACTTTGCCTCAATAGATATAACTTTCACTAAACCTCCCTCACAACAATTATGAAGATGGAACTGCAACAGAAATTAGAGCGCCTGACGAATAGTCTATTAACCCTTTGTGGGCAAGCATCAACTACAGTTGATGCCATAGCTGGGTGAGCATTGACTATAGTTGATGCCATGGTAGGGCGAGCATAGACTATAGCCATCATAACTCAATGGGATTCACCAAAGCCTCGTCCTTAGGGAAAATTCCTGCAAAAAGGCTCACCCTACCAGCTAACTGTATCAAAAATGTGGCTGCCCTCAGAGGGTTGATCAGCTCTTATATAATAGAGCACCTACTAACATAAGTGATGATGATCAAATGGGATTTATATTGTGAATATTCATTGCAGTCTGAGATGATTGTATTTATCCGACCTGTGATAGCAGTTGTAGCAGAATCTCCCATTGAAGAAATTGCCAAATCTGACCCTGCAGTCGATACTGTAGAACATGAAGGGATGTATTGAAATGTAAAATATCACACAACAATGTTGCACCGGAATGATGATATGATATGATCAGTATAGTGAATATTACAATAAAATTGCATAAGAAATGATAAATGTATTCATAGTTATCATTCTGATTATTTAGTAAGCTGTCTGCGTCTGCACATTTCCCACTGTTGATTTTGTAAAATACGAAAAAGTAATCATTTGATATTGTTCCAATTGGTGAATCAGGTTTCCAAACTGATGACAATCTAATCTTTGTCAAGTCAGGGAAGGTGAATCTGTATAAATGCTAATACAACAGTATGGTACGCTAAATAATGTCCCCTTAACCAGAATCTATTGTCATATTCATAAGTCATAATTAAATCAATTGCAAATAGGTTAGTCTGCTGAATACCTTTTTGATAATCAGATGTAAGGGTATTGCTTGACTTAGTCGGAGTCAATGCCTCAACAGTTGATGCTGTGAAATAAAAAGTGAAGAAATTCATTATATTTAGATCGATGTGGGAATAAAAGTAAAACTGTCAGTCCTCGCTGTCAGTTCATGTCATCACAGACTTTTCTTTAATCCTTTAAGGCTGACCTAAAATAGTAGTTGCTGGTAATGGGGGCAAAAGTTTTGCAAAATCTTTCCCTGAAAGCAGGGCCCATTCTAAGTCCCACATAGTTATGCTCACTATCGTTGATGCTTTGTCATTTAGGATCAATTGATTTAATACTCATTTCACTGAGCTTCCATTTCAATACTGGACCTATTTCAGAAAATACAGCACCTGGGAAATGGGCTCTCAATCAGCTCTATAGTGGTGTACCTATTTAGAGAGTCTACTATGGACACTGACATCAGACTTGATAAATGAAGGAATCTGCCACACTGTTGAAAAGTAACGCAGACTTTTTCTATCCACGTCACATAAGCGATGATAATCAGGTGGGATTTATAATGTGAAATTTCATTGCAGTTTGAAATGATTATACCTGTATTGCCAGCAGTAGCAGAATCGCCTGTAGTAGAAATTGCCAAGTTTGACCCCAGAGTTGATACTGTAGAACATGAAAGGATACATTAGAATGTAATATATCACAGAACAATGGCAGCAGTAGTAATCTTGGGTTGGTATGGAGATTTGATATGATTATAACAAAAATGATGAATGTATTCATCATCATTATTCTAATTATTCACTAAGCTCTCCTCACATTTTCCACCCACAGTTGGGGAATTGGCCTTCATGCAGTCGGAACAAAAAAAAGACAAATCAATCTTTTTGTCAGGTCATCGAATGTAAATGTATATAATCACTAGGATAGTATATTGAAAGATTTCCCCTTAACCAGAATCTATAGGCATTTTTTCATAAGTCACTATTTCATCAATCCTAAAATAGGTAACATTTATTAATACGTTTTGGTTGATCAGATCTAGGGGTATAGCCTGTTGTAGTCAGTTTGTAGGCCTCAGCAGTTGATGCTGTAAAATAAAGGTGACAAAAGGCATTGTATTTTGATTGCTGTGGTAATAAAAGTAAAACTTGTCAGTCCTAATTGTTAGTTCAAGTCATCACAGACTTTGCCTTAATGAATTTAATAGTGAATTTACTGCATTTCCCTCACAAAAATTATGAAGATAGAACTACTACAGCACCTGGGAAATAGCCTATTAAATAGCTCTAATATATAGAACACCTACTTACAATGCTGGGAGTCAACTATTGACACTGACATCTATTGTTACCCTATGGAAAAAAAACACGTTGTTCACCCACATCACATAGGTGATGATGATTAAGTGGGATTTATATTGTGAACATTGCAGTTTGAGATGATTGTATTTATCCTACGTGTGATAGAAGTTGTAGCAGAATCCCCGACTGTAGAAGTGACCAAATCTGACCCTGCAGTTGATACTGTAGAATATAAAGGGATGTACTGCAATGTACGGCCGGTCAGAAAGTTCACAGGGCCAATAGACCAAACCTGGTGTTTTGATATGATCAGTATTGTGACTAGAATGAAGTTAAATAGGAAATGATGAATGTATTCATAGTAATTATTCAGTAAACTGTCTGCACATTTCCCACTGTTGATATTGTAAAATATGAAAAGAGGGAAGAAAGTATAATTATTTGATATTGTTCTGAAGGTGAATCTGTATAAATGCTAATACAACAGTATGGTACATTGAACAATTTCCCCTTAACCTCTATGGTCATTTTCATAAGTCAGAATTAAATCAATTGCAAATATCTTAATTGGCTCAATACCTTTTGGGTGATCAGATGTAAGGGTAGTTGCTTTCAATGCCTCAACAGTTGATGCTGTAAAATAAAAAGTGAAGAAATTCATTATAATCTAGATTGGTGTGGGAATAAAAGTAAAACTGTCAGTCCTTTCTGTCATCACAGACTTTTTTTTAACCCTTTAAGTCTGACCTAAAATACTAGTTGCTGGTGATGGAGGCAAAATGTTTTGCAAAATCTTTGCCTGAGGGCAGGGCCTTCATAACCTAAACCCCATATAGTTATGCTCACCGTTATTGATCCTTTGCCATAAAGGGTTAATGGATTTAATACTCATTTCACTGAGCTTCCATTTCCATAGTCATGATACTGGAACTATTTCAGAATATACAGTATCTAGAAATGGCCTCTCAATCAACTCTAGTTGAGTACCTATTTAAAAAACCTGCAGTCCACTATGGACACTGACATCAGACTTTATAACTGAAGGAATCTGTCACGCCGTAGAAAAGTAACACAAACTTGTCTACCTACATCACATAAGTGATGACAATCAAGTGGGATTTATATTGTGAATATTGATTGCAGTAGGAAGTGATTATACCTGTGTTGGCAGCAGTAGAAGAATCACCCGGTGTAGAAATCACAGCATCTGACCCTCCAGTTGATACGGTAAAGTATTAAGTAATACATAGAAATGTAAAATATTGAGTGTATTCCGTAAGGAATCATGAAAAAAAGAGCGAGCTGATATACAAGAGTGATTTTGGTTTGAAGAAAGCAGTTTTGGTCCTTTCATAAACCACATTTATTTGGACCTGCACCCCTACTAATAAAGGAAAATATATTTGAAAAAATGTATTATTATATCAATGATGGGGTCATAGCATAAATGTGTTATAAATAATGTCCTCTAGAAATCTTGTTCAATTGCTTTCAAAATGATTATATATAAGTTGAGACACAGAATTTGGATATATTCTTGTCATCGTATTTTTCAAAACCTAAACTTTTATTATTATAGGAAATTGATTTTCCTGGGTAAAATCGATTTGTATTTGATACAAGACTTTATATATTGCTTGTATGTATGTGTCCAATATATTACAGGATTGTTTTCCTATCACATATTTGGATATCATAGAATCACTGATATGGGAAATTGCATCACATTACAGCAACATTTGGACTTAAAATAGCAAAATTGTTTAAAATACAAAGTGTTTCATAAAGCTGCTATCGTTAACTTGACATCTGCCATTGTGTTCTCGATCTTAAGAGAGCTAAAATGAATTCTGCATACTATGAAATATACTCAGTTTCTAAACTTAACAATATAGTAATAGTGCTATTGTTAATTTTGATGGCTTTTGTTAATCTGATGAACCTTATGAAAAGACTCTCAGTTGAGTATTGACCACTTTCTTGAATACCACAAACCATCTGAAGGGGCTCTCTGCTATCATAATTTCAAAATTAACGTGGCAGAAACACTTGCAGTTTATTAAATGCACTTCGCTTTTACCCTTTAGGATATCGGCTATCACAATTATTTACTGCTGCCTTGAATTCAAAAAACATCATGAAAAGACTCTCAAAGTTGATGACCTGACCATCGGCAAAAGTGCATCTGAGACCTGGTAAAATATGAAAGGGGAAAATTAATGATTGAATCTATATGTTTATATTTTGCAGATAAAACGTCTAATTATACTTCCTTTTGCCATTTGTGCACATATGCAATCCATACCTGCATGTCCATTATACGGTGTCTCTGTTATCAATTGTGTAGTCAATCCATCTGTTACAGTTGATTCTGCCGTCCATACTGTCTTGTCACCCAAACCTGGTGAGCTACCCTTGATAGCAGGACCGCATATCCTACAGCTTGACTGCCCTCCAGCATCGTTATATAGCTCTATATAACCTATAACTGGGCTCTCAGCCATGGTCACACAACTCAGTTCTGTCAGGTGAGAACCTGAGTCTAAAGTCGCACATTGAAAACTTCCCGAGTCTGGTATCTTGCTGCTTAAAGTACTCAAGAGGAACTGTCCCTGCCCAAAGATACCAGGAACCATTTGTAGGATTAATACTATTGTGTGGGCTTTTATGTGAAGACCCATCGTTAAACAACCTGAGGCATAAGATGATGTTTCTCTGGTGAAGAGCGAGGAAGGATGTGACATTCCCGTGATGATGACCAATAGGAATATTCACAATTTCTAAACAGGCGTATGTGTCCAGGTGTATGTGTCCAAGAAGGAGGATGGTCTGCCCATGTTGTGATGGTATCAAAGGGGCAATTTTCACAACATGTTTATTTCAAAGAATATTTCTTGGCAGTGCACTAATCTATAAGTACACATTTATAGATAAGACAGCATCCTGTACAAAGCTGGATGTATGCAATCAATGAGCTACAACAAACTCCTGTGTTGTGAGATGAAATGGCATCATGAGGTTGATTACATCAATACAAAAATCCAGTATATTTGATAAGTGGACAGTGACAAATGTGCTCATTGAAGCAAATTGTCAATCTATATTCAAGTGTAAGCCTGACCAGGCTTATAATCAAATTACTAATGTAAGATGGACGGACGTAGGTCAGATAGTGGCCGCCAATTCGGCTGTATACTATAAGTATATGTCAATAATATTTCTTTAAATATGATAGATGGGAGAAGCCTTCAGACCAACCTCAAAGACCGAACTGTTTTGTCGCACCTTCTGCCTGGATTAATGGTAAAGCTGTCCAATATTGAGATTAAAACTCGTTTGTCTGCTTCTTTCTCTGTACTTCTCTCTGCCTGACATGTCTATCCTTTCTGTCTCTCTTTGTCTGTTTGTTTGCTTTCACAATTGATGTTCAGATAATTCATCCAATATGTTTTTAGCTCAGACTTTACCCTTTAACGCGTAGGCATACTTAACCATTTCGAGATTTCTTAACCGTTAAAGTATTAGAGTAATTACAGCTATTATATCAACTGAAAATGATTATTCACTCGTTAATATCTGATCTATATAGCTATATATGTATAATTATACTGAACCAATAAATTAACTTTGAATTAAATGAAAACAGGTACCCAAACCCTGAGCCTTTTGTGATTCAGTTTACTCCACATACGCCTTTTTTCGCCTAAACACGTGCAGCTATACGGAGGATATGTTGCCAAAAAGAATACAGCTTTATCCTATTTTGTTGTTTAGATATTATACTCCCTAAAGGGACATTATCACAACTCGCAATTAACCACATAGTAGACTAGAACAGTATTAGAATTGTGAGTGGGATATGCTCAGTGATTATGCCACTTTAATGTCAATCTGCACCAACAACACGTTTGTTGTATACCTGGAATCCTACAGTGTTGAAACCGTTGCCCCTTTGAACCCAGGAGGTAAATAACTCCTACGGCGTGCATTCTTCAAAGATGATGACAATGGTATGAGGCAGATAGAGGAGGGTGTTTATCACGTTGGGTGTATGGGGGATAACAAACAAACGTGACAAGAAAGGTGATAGCACGTGTGTGTGTGGGTGACGGACTTAACTCCACACCACCTCCACCCTCTCCCATCCCTTTGGTATATAATTATGGTTACACCCACCTAATGCTGTCGTGATGTTCAGTACATGTTATACTGGGGGTGTACTGTAGGAAGGTTGCTAAGGTTTGATCCCCTAAAATGCTTTGCTCTATATTCCCAATGTATTAAGGGATTGGTCTTATTTTAACAACAGGAGATCTGTTTTTGTGATCCCGAATATTTTGGATAACTAGGATGTATCCGGATATAATGGCGCATGAAAACTAAACGTAGCTAGATACTAACTACTTCATACATATTTTTTATATTCTTATCTGTCACTCTATACTATAATATCGCTAGGAAAAACAATGTCTGGATCCGATTTGAAAAAAAAACAAGCTGTGCCTTTCTATCTACGCATCCAGAATAAAGATTTTCAAACAAAAAAAATCTTACAGGTAGATTCATATTTTGATTGAGTAAATAATCATTTGCCTCAGTGAGGTGTTAATGATACAATATCGATTGTTATCCATTTCTGATAAACTCATTACGTCAGGAAATTATGATACAAATTACGGTGCTTCTTGAAATAACAGTAGATGTGGCCTTTCTGTAAGGAATCTGGGGGGGGGGGGTCAAGTGCATTTAGGAGGGGCTGTGGTTTGGTGGTTCTTGTTTATTTGGGGGGGGGGGGGCTGTTGTATCAACTCATCGGATTGCATCTTAATTATACATTCACGACCCGCTGCCCCTCCCTCACCAATTCTAAAGAGGGGAGTCATTCTTGAGGCAGCCTGGACTCGCTTTTGACGATGTTTCTTTTCTCTGTGAAGGCCGCCCAGGCCACTAATGTCGCCAAGGCCACTAAAGCGACTAAGTTCACCAAGGCTCCAGGATTGGATGGTTCATTGGATGTCTGAAGGCGTCTCTACAGCGTTGATGTCATAATCGAAAATATTGTTTACCTTAGACTCTAGCTAAATACAGAATAATATCAGTGTTAAAATAATTCTGATTCATCAGAACTGTATACAATCTTATATATTAAGTGCAAATATACTTGACGATACTTAACACGAATGGTTCATAAATATCATATAATATTATAGGCCCTAGATACCTATGTGTAGAGACTCTAGCAGATGACATTATATATTTGTGGTATACGCATCGACGAGAGGAGACTGAAAGATTAACTCTGAGCAACTCTGAGCAAATTTTACAAAGGTGCCACCTGTTGATCTGTATGTTTCCCTACCCTGGCCTGCTTCTCTGGCCTTGGTGTGTACAGTTACCTCCAGATGGCGACACTGTGCACTGACCTTGCCGCCGCAACGCAGCAAAGCAAGCGGATGTTGAGGGCCCCCCCCCCCCCCCCCCCCCGAGGTAGAAAGGCGCCACAATTAAGGAGTACAGGTCGGAAAGTCGCTTTTTTGGACCCTGTAACCTACTGTCAAATTTGTCCAAAGGTCGCCAGGTCGGAAGTCGCCTTCAAAATGGCCCAGGACCAGGGACGAGCCCTCCTGTCCGTACTTCTTGGCAAGCATAATTTTCTTGGTGCATGGGGAAGATGATAGGGCGGGGGTGATTACCCCCTTCCAGATCTACTAGATTCAGCAAAAGTTAAGAGGTTTGACATTATACTTTTATCAAAAATATGTCATTGATAAGCAGACACATTAGGATGAAGGAGTAGAAATCTATGTCATCTTTTATATGGTATGGCAGTCGTGTTACTCACTTTCACGAGAAAAAAGTGACCAAATAACCTCCGCCTTTGATACAAATAAAAGTGACCTGTGACCTGGAGATATATATATTTTTTAAGTGACTTTGTGACCTCAGGGAGGGGGGGGGGGGGAGTGCCCTCAGGGAGCAGTGAGTGTCGGCTACAAGTGTCCAATCAGGCATGACTGGATGTTGTTCCCTATAAACAACACTGTACTGTAAAAAATGTGTTTAGGTTTTAAACATGTTTAGGTCTAAACATGTTTAAAACCCAAACATTTTGGCTAGGTAGGTGTTTTATTGATCATGTATTTAGGAATTAAACACTTTCATTCTAAATACCTAAACGGTAAGGCTAAACATATTTAGATGTTTAGCATTTAAACAGTCTAAAGGGTATATGTTTAGGATGTAAACATGTGATGTTTAGGTGTTTAGGTTTTAAAACACCTATTGGCAGCTCTATTTGTAAATTGTACTTTCTACAGACAGTCATACATTATTGCTGTCCCAAATATGTCACAAAAACCTTTGTAAATCAATATAATGTGATTTCATATAATAAGACAGTTATAGAATACATACACCATAGACAATTGACCACTTGAATCTTACATCATTACAAATTATGTGGAAATCAATCAGCTGCTAGATAGACACCTATTTTGTGTATTTTAGGAATGGATATAGCCACCTTCCCTAACCATCAAGTGTATGTTCTGATGGGTGCTTCACCCTATGACTAATCTATGTGGATGACACTATGGACATGATAGTGTCTCATTTTGCCAATCCCTATCAGTAACTAATCACATTATTGAGCTAAACATGTTTAGAAATATATTGTGCTTACAAATACGTGGCTGGATTGTCCAGGGTACCCAGTGAAATTGACGGTCTGTAGACTGCCCTCTGCTGGTAAGAGGGGATAGCCCCCGGGATAGCCTCACGTTGCCAGTGGATTTGAAATAACAATGGTTTCCTCCCCAAAGGCTACTGGTAACCAACTTACAGGAAGTTGTCATATTATACATGCATATAAAGGTCACAAATCAGCCATGTTCTTGACAAAGGAAATAGTCATCAACAGCTCAGGACCCAGCCATATTGAGGATATCTATACCTTAATACAGCATCTGGTATACGTAGCACAAACAAAACTACACGTGTTACAATCATTATAATATCATTTGGGCAAAATTAACAGGTGAGGAATACATATAATAATTAATGTATGTTGCCAAGATTCCTCTTACTTATTGCATGTCCGTCCAGATGTCAATCCCTAAAGTGCTCTTGGAGCATGGATCCAGCCTGTCTCGCTGATCAGGCCTTGGATGTGTTTGGCTTAAATCATGCATGAGCTATAGGCCTATTGATGTTAATTATTTTCATAATCTGTGACATTTGAGCCCAGGCTTTTAAGCTCAACATGGATTATTGCAAGATGATGATGATGATGATGATGATATAGTTTTAAAACCAACAAAGCCGAAGGCTGGTCAGCAGGTCCACAGGGCCCATACGGACCGAACCTGGGACAACAGGGTCCATGGTTAACACTTAAGTGCCTCTAGGGGGGGCCTACATGGGTAAAATTCGACAAGGGCGACACGGCGACACGGCCCTTTTAAAATTCGACACGGGCGACACTGCCCTTTAAATTCGACGGACATGGCTAAATTGGGGATAAAAATCGACTCACAGGAATTTTTCTATGAGTTGCCATATGCATAAAAATCGACACTCCGACACGGCCCTTTGGCTAAAAATCGACACGGCGACACGATCAAATATGTGGGTACCCATGTAGAGGCACACTTTAATGAGATGAATATATACCAGATGAAGGACAATACAGACAAACACATGAAGGTGAATAGGTACACTAAGAAAAGCGAGGGAAAATAGGAAAACTACATATATAAAGTCATAAAGGGCAAAAGAGGATAAAAGGAAAATACACTAGAGTAACATAGACAATAGAATAAAATGTAATGTGGATGACACTGAGTGTCTAAATAGGTCGGATTATTGCAATACATGTAGAATCTGCAAATAAGGAAGTTAAAACACGTGGACTACTGTTGACTGTTCTCCAGTTAGTAGTGAGTTACTAGGGACCTTTAGCAAACCCGACGTACCTCATTAAACGCAGACGTAGTAGTGCTAAAGGGATAGCCTACGTCTGCGTTTAATGAGCTTTTACGTGGTTGCTAAAGGTCCCTACTACTAGTATAGGCCCTCCATCTATAGTGGCCTTCTTGGCGTTCGCCAACATGCATGTAGTAAAAACGGGAGTAAAAAGCCCGCCGACTTGCCATGATAGAGACCATACGGCCTCTGCCGTGACCAGGATTCGAACCTGGGTTGTCTCGGCCACAACGAGAAGTACTAACCACTATACGATCACGGCCAATTGTCAGCTGATGCGCCCATGTAGGAAACCTGGAACGAACATTTGGACATTATGGAACATGAAACTAATTACACCAGTCCATAATTTAGGGCCCAAATTAGGCACATTTTTCAAACCATACGTAGCTCATTAAACGTGGTAAGGTCCACTATAATTATACATGCATTGGTGGCAATGGTAAAAACGTATGTTACATGTACATTTTATGAGTATGTTGTGGTTGCTAAAGGTGGCTCCAGAGGGGTAAAAGGCGACCTGGCGACCTGGCCCGTTTTCCAGGCGACTTTTCGACCTGGACAACTAATTTTTGTGACCTGCGACCTGTTAATTTCAAATGGCTATACTGATATATAATAAAAAAAAAAAAAGTAGCCTAATACATGTAGAGCATTGTGATAGATTTCCAGTGAGTTGTGCAGTCCTACATTGATAATCCTCCTACTGCATCTAGTTCCTATGCAATCAGGATGGAAGCAATTGTTAAGTTGGATCATTTCTGTGATATAAACTGATCAGAATAGACAGGAGAATCAGGTTGGTATTTTTTGAATTTCCAGCTGTAAATGTATATCCTCATACAAAGTTTAACAAAAGTGTTTTGCTGACATTAAGTGGGGCATTGTGACCTAATGTGCCTGGTGACCTTTGACCTAATTTAAAATGCCATTTGACCTCACTATTTCTATTTATCTGTCCATGGGATGGGGCCTGGTCAGAAATACCTGAATTTCACACATACCATTGCTAATACAATAACCAACATTCCCATGGGTACAATCTTGAACAATCTCTATATTTTCATTACATTTTGACATGAAGAAGAAAGTCGAACTAATGTTTCAATCAACACCAATCTGAAACTATGACCTATATATATCCCACGATGACTGCATTCATATTAACCACCTTCATTCTGTTTTACCGTTTTTGTAGGTCAGTAGTTAAGGTTAGGAAAGGGTTTTTAGCGAGAGGTGCCAATTAAGGGAAGCTCTCTCAGGGGCAGTGAAAATCGAGTCACAGAAGCGCGGACCAGAGTGGACACTACTGCTGGGTTATGGAACTCCCTTCTATTTGACCTTTGGAACCCTTACGATATTAGATTTACTAAATAAGAGTAAATGAAGAGTTTGGGTGCAAAACGACATAAGCACCATTCTAAAAATTTGGACAAAAATGTGACAAAAATGAAGATCATGGGGAGTTATCATAGTTCATATCATTAGGACCTAATCAGTATGTATATACACTCTGTTACCAAAGTATAATAATTGACCTCAGGGTGTCATCACAAAAAGCACTGTATGCTTCAATTCTGGGATGGAGATATGTCGTTTTGCATCCAAACTCTTCAAATAATTATAGGCAACACATGTTTTCATTTTCACCATGAAATATCCCCCCCAGCCCCAAAATAGTCCCTAAAATACTAAAAAAAATCACTCTGGAGAACCGGGGCATCGATCCCCGTACCTCTCACATGCTAAGCGAGCGCTCTACCATCTGAGCTAGTTCCCCTTGCCAACTTTTTGGACGCGCATGCCTGAGAGATGCTCTTTTTCTAGATTATAATAGTCCCAAAGGCCTATATTGCTATGATTAATTTGTGTATGCACTATAGAATTAGAGACAGAGACATACTTTGAGCAATGTCTTTTGAAATAACCCAAGATGAATGCAGTCTTACAAACATAGATGTTGTATGATATAGGTATTCGTCGAATCAGGTCAACATACACAAAGAGAAAAAACAGCGTCAAAAGGGAGTCCAGGTTGCCTTCAGAATGACTCCCCTCTTTAAGGGAGCCCAGTCGCCTAAGGGAGCCTAGGTGATTCTGTGGCTGACCCCAGGGAGTCACCTGGGGGAGTCACAGTGGCGGATCCAGGATTGTCTAGAGGGGAGGGGCCCAAACCTGGCCAACCTAGAGTGACTATTTGTTTCCCGCGCGCGAAGCGCATTAGCTGTATCAAGGGGGTATGGGGGCATGCCCCCCAGGAAAATGTTGTTGACCTAGCTTTGAAATGGTGCATTCTCACGTATTTTAGGACAGCCCCCTCCCCAATCCAAATCAGGGGCCCTCAGTCAGGCCCTATGAATCATACTCCACAATCTCTTTATCTCTTTCCCTCTATTCTTCTTTTTTTCTTTTTTCTTTTCTTTTCTTCTTCCTCTTTTTTTTTCTTTTTTTTTTTTTTTGGGGGGGGGGGGGGAGGCCAAGGCCCGTCGCCCCCCCTGGATCCGCCAATGTCATTATGAGTTATATGACCCAGAGAGCTATATGACTCCCCCAGGTGACTCCCTTAGATCAGCCACAGAGTCACCTAGGCTACAAAAAAGTCAATAGTTTATAACTGACAATTAAGTCAGTCGTTGCACTAGATCTTTCATAATATTTTAACCAATGGGACTTTGTCGACTTTTAAGAATGCCCTGTATTAACAGACCGAACATGTTCATAGAACTACACGTATATATCTATAGATAGAGCTGCGCATAGAAGGCTCATATAGAACTATTAACTATGAGGAGCGATGCTCTCATTTCTGAATCACTCACTCCTCGATACTATAATCGCCACCAGCATGAAATAGCACTGGAAGTCATCCAAAACACACGCCTTAAACGGACAAAGACTGCCATCGATTAACTCCCACAAAGGTACAGGAGGAAGACAAAGACACTGCATGGAATGAGTGGTGGTGGGATAGGAGGGGTATGGGAGGGGAGATATAAGAATGCTGGCAGCTTGTGTGAGATGAGGCCTTTGCTTTGCCAATTGCCTGTCCGACTACAAAGCACTGAGGACATGTGCTTTTTTTGTGTTCCTATTGGAGGAGTTGTGAGTCTTCGGCACAAGTGTCCCTCTGTTTGTGTTTGGGGGTGGGGGAGGGGGTACATCGTGTTAATTGTGCATGCCATCATTGTGGCACGTGCATCATAATAGTTGAGGATATGAATTGTAGAGACTAGTTCATTAGGTCCATAATATTATAGCCGTGCCAAAGGTACCTGGGGAATATAATCATTTCCTTTCTATTGAGTGATGCTTGCCCCCCCCCCCACACACACACGTTATTCGAAACATACGTTGCTAAAGGTCCCCATACATACAAGCTGTGAGTAGTATATAAAATGTGGCGTGTCCACATGAGCCATGATATGGACTTTTATAACAACACATGTACAACCGCGTATTTCATCGTCGTACATGTTTTTAACCCTCTCACCGCCAAATTCACTGAGCTGAACAAGAAAATATCACTCAAAATTGATGAGAATATTTTCTTACAAACCCTAGTTGAAGCCACCCATGTTTAGTTAGCTTATGACATCCTCTTTCACATTCCACATTCCATTTGTGTTTACAAAGAATATTCACAGAGTAACTATTATGCTAAAAACTCATTTCTTTTTTTTTTGGCAAAACTACAGAGAAATCTGGCAGTGGGAGGGTTTAAAAAAAGTATATAAAAGTATCATCAAGGGGGCAAATAGTATTATCATTTCACATAATACATCGAATGTACTGAATCAACATTATCATCATATAATTTAAACCCTGGATTTAAGCAAACATAGCCATGGCCATCCTGAATATAGCCAGTGTAGGCCTATACCTTTGTCCTTCATCCCCCTACCTCCACCCCCATCCCCCACTCGCCCCTATCCCCTCCTCAGCCCCTCCCTATACCCCCCAGCACAGCCCCTAGATCTACTAGTGTTCACAGAGTCCCTTTGCACCTAACGACCCAGGCAGCAGTCTGGCAAGGTGCCAACCATTACAAAAAGGGGATGGAGCCTTTAATGTTACCATGGCGACCGTATCTGTGCCTCACCTGACCACAGGCGTGTGTCCTTTATCATAGAGGTAGACCGGGGAGGGGTGGGTGGTGGTAGGTAGGTAGGTACATTTTGAGGATGAGGACTATGGTAACTGCACTTACCAGATCACCCTGGAGGGATACCCACTGTAGCATGTGCTGATTACACTGTGTTTATAGCAGCTGGTACTATATTTTATCATTTGGCCGACTAAATGTATTATGGAATTGTCTAGAACAGCAGCATAAAAGGGATTGTAGAATAAGGTGGACCATGGTAACTGTTTTGGCCCACAATAACAAGTACTATGGTAACTGTATGGATGCGACCAACAGTTACCATAGTCCACCTGATAACTGGTAACTGCAATTACCATAGTCCCCTTCGATCGTCGGTGAGGAGGGGGACTAAGGTGAGGACCTCACAGTGAGGTAGTGCTAAGAACTTAGAAGGGGGGCGCTTTCAATATGTTGGTCTTCATCCTCACAATTCAAAGGTTTTTTCAGATCAAACGGTAGAAATGTGAATTACTTTATTAAAATATGTTTTATATAGGTTTTCACTGGTGTGAAAAGAAGCTAACTTGCCATGATAGAGACCGTACGGCCTCTGCCGTGACCAGGATTCGAACCTGGGTTGTCTCGGCCACAACGAGAAGTACTAACCACTATACGATCACGGCCTACTTGTTAGCTGCTACATCTATTAACAATCACAATTTTATCTGGATATTAAAAACAATATAAGATTTGTTTCACAAAACTAGTTGCACCCATGATTGATTCAGGTAATAAATTTGAAAACAAAGATTTGGATTCATATAAGCACATAACGTGATGCGATAATTTTAGGTGCTATAGGGTAGATTGACCTAGAGCCAACCACGGACCTTGAGATGTCCACCCCAATTTTATAGTCATTCATGTATGATAAGTCCTCTTTTTGTGTTTCACAGTACACTTTAAGTGTTACTCGTTCCAGCAATGAACAAATAGAGACAATAGCATATACATGAATAACTACATAATTAGGCGGGACATAGGGTGCGTAGTTGACTCTAGGTCGATCTACCCTATGCCGGGACCCTATGCCCTTTGTCGTCCACTCTCGTTCCCCGACACAATCACTATGAATTTGAACTCAAATTTTGTGGGCTTTAGGCAGTCCCTGTGGTTAGCTTGGAACCAGCCAACAGGAACCGGAAAATAGAACCAGGAAATATGATGGGAAGACCATTATACATTCTGGTTCTTGTTCACTGGTTCTAAGCTACAAACAGAAATTGCCCAAAACCCAGCAAAATCAAAAAGGTTCAAGGTTATAGTGGTTCTTTAATAGCAAAGCCTTCCTTCGAAGGATCTGGGAACAAAAGTATTCAATTTTGTCGTCATGGTGGCCTTGTGCAGCATTCAAGCATCATTGCGACCATACGGAATCCCTACGGAGGGATGGTATACATAGATGATGATGATGATGATGATGATATGGTTTTAAAACCAACACAGCTGAAGGTTGGTCAATAGGTTAATTTACAGGCTCCGTATGGACCGGACCGGGAGATTCTTTGTACATTATTCAAAAGATTTCAGCTGGAAATCACACGAGGCCATCCACACACTCAGAAAAGTCAGCGTCATTGTCGTGTTCATGTGAGAGTGGTTTTAGCGACAATGACGCTGACTTTTCTGAGTGTGCACCCCCCCCCCCTCCTCCTGCTTTGCACTATAGGAATCACTCAGAGACACTGCTCAGGAGCAGGTGATACCCACGGCCGAGCTGCTCAATGCCGGTATTGATCATTGCCATGAGCAGCTCCTGTTTTATAATGGGAGTGTAAACTTCATTACACAGAAAAGCTAAATGCCCCGGCCCTTAGTCTGTAGTGGCTATCTCAGGTTGGTTATATATAGGGGCATTGGCCAGGCATGACGAAGGGCTATTCAAGAATGACTGAGGCAGACAACATGATTATGACTAACGCCTTACTCACAAGGACTTAGTCTAAAATGGAAAGACTAAGGTGAGTTGGTCAGTACGGATCAACCTGACAATATTAACCAACTATAGGTTGGTCGTATAGGGAGTCAAAAAATGACTAACTTGGTTAGGCAATATAATAGTGAATTAAAAATTGGTCGTACAGGGAGCTGAAGAATATCAGTGTATAGCTTGTAACTCTTCCAGCTCTGAGAATGTTGCTCCAAGTATGGAGCGAGTCTCCTCATAATCAATACAGTAACTCTACACACACGAGCAAAGTAATCGAACACACCCTCAGGTAAATTCGCCAAGGTACTTGTGTGATGATGGGAACCAGTTCGATTAAAAAGCAGCATAGTGCACTATAATGCAATGGTATGATATTATAGAGAATTACTCCATGGTGGTGTCATCCTTTGCCAAATCTTCCGAAAAGAATACTGGGAAAGAAATTTGAGCTATCTATGCTTTTTTAAACAACTTTTGTTTCTTGGCCTTATGATATTTCATCAAAGGACCACAACGACGTTTGTGCCTGAATATCACCTTGACCAAAGGCATATGTAATGCTACATCTGAAGGCGGTTTCTTAAGAACACCGACAGAACAGCATTGATCGGCAGAACAGCATAATTATTGATCCTTTTTTGTCTCTCTCTAAAGTGTCATAAGTATTGATGTGGGATCAGGAGCACACTCAGAAAAGTCAGCGTCATTGTCGCTAAAACCCCCGACCCCCGCACTCTCAGACAAAAGTCCCAAAAACGAGTAAAATAAGGGTGTTTTTTTTTACCCCCTTCCAATGTCCCCGAAATTAAGAAAAAGGGGTGTTTTTCCGAAGAAAATTTCTCGTTTTTAAGAGAAAAGGGGGTATATTCAGAGGCCAGGTTCTTGGGATTTTTCAAAAAGGGGGTATTTAATACCTACTTTAATTAAAGGATGTAGGAGGATTCCCAATGTGTGGTCTAAAGTCAACACACAAGGGAAATGTAGAACCAGAGAGGGAAGAGAATTTTCTTGAAATTTCAGAAGGGGGCGGTGAAAATAATGTCAGCGATTTGTAGAAAAAGGGGTGTTTTTTTTACCATGAAATATCCGTGTTTTTCCACAAAAAGTGTCATTTTCTGACCCGAATTCCGTGGAAAAGGGGGTATTTTTGAGGAGGGGGAACGAGCATGATGTCATTTCTGTCTGAGAGTGCGGGGGCTGGGCTAAAACCACTCTCACCTGAAAGTCAGGTGAGAGTGGTTTTAGCGATAATGACGCTGACTGTGAGTGTACTTATACTCTATGATAAATACTATGTGGGAGACACTTGAATAAATGGAGAATCTACCGATTATGAAAACATAAGGTCTGATCGCCGTTGCAAAGGTTATGGTACATCATGTAACACATTTATGGAGACCTGGCGAAACTAGGGGCATATAATATGTACAGTGACCATGCTTATCTGACAGTCACTGATACCCTGGGATTCACTGCCATTTTGAGAGTTTAGATAATCCAAAAGACCTTAATAATTTAGCCATAATTTTTGCGCAATGTGAAAATTAACTATTTTCCCAATAGAACATAAGTATCATGACTTTATAGTGGAAACTGTATCCACTAGTAGATTATACTGACGTTCAAACAATGGTGTATATTTTATTTCATTTAGGGAGGCTGCATTTACAATGGTGTTTATATATTGAGATGTTTCAACTGCTTCATGCGTATGGATATACAATCATGCACATTGTAATCTGTTTTTACAAATTGTATAACAATACACCGGTACATAGATTCAATACTATATATACGTATACAAGACATGTCACGAAATTCAAGTGGATAATAATTATGAGGTCACCGGAAAACTTAACAATAGAGCCTGGGTGCACTTGACAATGTTAAAATGGCATTTTTTCCCGCATTTTTTCCCCATTGGTGCATGCATTTTCATCAATGAGTACGTTGCTTCTTCCATCCCCTGATATGGGCCCATATAGGCCTATACGTACTACTGGATACTGGTCAACTTTTCCCCACATTCCTACTCAGGTTTAGCCCCCCGCCTCCCTTCTCCAGCTCTTCACCGCCGATGACCTACCCTATCCATTTTTTATATTCTCATGCATGGGCCAACGGAGAAATATTCCCGTCGGCGGCGAGATTCTCGTGTTTCGTGCGAGACATGGCACCGGAAGTGCATTACCTGCGTTCCATAAATGGCGCCAAGCCGACGTGACGCTGGGATGTTTATTTCATCGTGTCAAGAGTCGGCTGACGGGGGCAGGCGACAGAGGGCAGCAGTGGGCAGACTGAGGGCACTCCACGCCATTTGCTACTCCCCATAATGCACATGCAGCTTCTCCAAATGTCAGCCGACATTTGGACTTTTCGCGCGCAAGCCGCGGAGCACCGTGCAGGCATTGATAGTCGCAGACGGCTATTAAATAATACCCGGTAGACATGTTGTACGTATGCCCTGATATAAGCATTCTTTCTGCGTGCTGTTCTGCATGCTGTCAGTCTTCATCACTGTTATGAGACTCTATTTTATACTAGTCATATTGGGCATAATTATTTTCATTTCAATTGTTACTGCAATTTCAGGGAATTATAGACAGATAGATAAAAACGGCACAATAGACAGACATACAGCTATCTAGAGTAGACATGGATAAAACTGCGACATATTTCCACTGACTTTAGATGGTGCAGTGAATAAAACCTGGAAGTTAAATGGTTATCTTAATCATCCTCTCAACCGTCAAATTGGATCCGACCATAATATGATTCCATCGTTTTCTTCATACACCATTGACTCTGCAGTAAGAGTATCTCAATACCCTAGACACCCATCTGGAGAGATTTAGATCAAATTAGTGCTTTAGAGTGTAGAACCATGTGTTTGAATACTGGCTTCATAGTAATCTACATGTCTCTTTGGGGAAATAAGAACAGTCATTTCCTTCAGGAATTGACCCTCCTCAACCAGATGTCACTTGCATGCACGCATAATGTAACAGTTGCAGTGAAGCCGACATTTGGTCCGTAAAACCTCTTCCTTCTATACTTAACTATAATACATATCATTCCCAAAGCTTACCTCTCCAACATAGGGGAAAATGACACAGCTAGGGGTCTTGGCCCCTTATCAAAATTTAAGGGGGCTGAAACATTACTTTCCATACAATTTCAACATAAGCGTTTATATAAATATGCGCTATCCATTGTAAAAAACGACACTGGTTTGAGTCGGCCCACGGGAGGGGTCATAAATCTTTTTCGAAAAAATATTTTCGGTCCCCCCCGAATCCACCCCCCCTCAAATGTAGTTAAAAAATGACCACTCCTTTAGATATTCATATTTAAATACATTTATAGTTTTTAACTTTAGACCTAAACATGTTTAGTACCTAAGCAACTTTTTTTCAGTATAGCTATTAAATCGCTTTACATTAAAATATCACATGACTCTTAAATGCTGGTAGTCTCTTCAATATTAAAACGCACGAGGTTACATCACAAAGGTTGTTAATTGCAATTATCTTGTTATGTAGTCACATCGATTGTTTAGCCTATATACTGTCTGAAATGGATCCCTATGTCATGCATTCGTGAATGAATGATAAGAATCAAAATATAGTGGTAATTCCATACTTTACTCGGCTGAATTCGCCTCAGTTATGTAAACAGTTATATATGAATGTATACATGCGGGTCAATATGTTTTGAGTTCTGCCCTGTAAATGAGTTGAAACAATGACATCATATGGACATACAACCGTAAGCAGCCGGCTGCATTCCAGAGCTAAAATCGCTTTATGAACTCACTTTCAATACGGTGTATATGCACAAAGGATTTTGTGGATAAAAATATTATCATTAATATGACTATATCAGTGTATATTGACATTTTTGATGCTGTTGTATTTTGTAAACCATTTTAGGCAATGAAATAATACACGTTTACATTTGTACAACTCAAAAAAATCATTGAGCGGATGAGGAATAATTCCCCGCCCATGGTAGTAACTGACCCCTCGGTGGTACAACATGCATGACATGGGCACAGGGACGCGTGCAGTGGGCCATGGATGACTTGAATAAACTGAGTCTCATGTCTAATATGACATATTAATGGTGCCTGCTGCCCTGTGGACAACCACTAGTAGCTACCACTGGTCAGTCCATCATCTGATTATTGGTCATGGTCAATGGGTCAAATCACAAGATGGTGAGGAAGGGATGATTCAGAGGATGGGGTCATAGAGTCTCTCTATGTATATGTAAACAAGTGTTCTTTGCCTTTTATATTTTCATTCACCTCCAAGTTTTGTAGCCCTACATCATTCGTTCTCAGCTTCCTCACCAACATATCAATATTGATCAGGGAAGAGAATTCTTCAAACTATCAGGCGAAACAAAGTGTAACTCTTTTTACATGCATGAAATGTTGAATTTTAGTTAGAGTGATATCTTTAATTGCACAATTAATTCTGTCAATCTTAGTAAAACTTTAAAATAAGTAGGTTAAATTGTAGTTTTGATGTTCGAACATAAAGAACAGTGTGAGTCAATATGTACCTATAGTTCATAGTTTACAGTTTATAATTATGTAACCCAGTCAGCTAGGTTACAATTAAGAAAATCCTAGTTTTCTAATGTATGTGTTAAACCTGGTTCGCTGAATCGTAATATCACCACTGTCTTCAATATCGCTTATTTTACTTGCACTACCTCCTTTATATCAACTGTTGGCAATAAAACTTAGCTAAACCTAAAAATAACATGTGTACCAGTACAAATATCTCAAATACGGTAATCACGGAATGTTGTATGTTTTATCATACACCACATGTCAAAGACAATGTCATGTTGATGTGGCTGTTTACGACCATCTGTGACTGTACATGTATTTATATATACACCGTAAAAAAAATTCCGTTAAAATAACGGAGATTCATTGGCACCACTAGGTGCCGGACTTTCACCGTTATTAATACGGTCACCAATTTTTCCTAAGTCACCGTTATTTTTACGGAACTGTCACTGCTATTTTTAAACAAGAAATCTCCGTTATAAATTTTTTTAACAGTGATTCTCAGTACCGTTAAAATAACGGTGATTCACTGGCACCACTGGGAAACGGACTTTCACCGTTATTTTCACGGTCACCGTTTTTTTCCCAAAGTCACCGTTATTTCTACCGAACTGTGAATCACCGTTATTTTAACAGAATACAAAACATCACTGTATTTTGATTCAGTGCCTAAACAATAATTGTAATGGTATTTTGTGTAATTTAACTGATTTGTCCCAGTGTTATTCAGTTCATTTATCCCCCTATACCTATGCTCAATATGGTTCCAAACCCAATTTGGTACCAATCAGCAATATCATCTTAGTGTCAAGACTTCAGACCTAATCATTAGGAATTAGTCTATGAAAGCCTTATAGAATGCTTCATGACACTTTGTAATACCAGTCCATAAGCAGAAGTCACTCTAGGATGGCTACAGAGCAAACCTTACAGCTGTGTCTGTATATATATTTCTTATCACCACAAAAATGGTGTTCCTAGCATCTAGGAAAATCTCTTCATGAACCAAACTGCCACCTGGTGTGATAAAACTGAAATCAATTAAACATAGCTTCATTGTAAAATAAACTGTGTTTCACTGTAAAAATAAACGGTGTTTCACTGTACCGGATTACGGATATTCAAAGTAAAATTGATTGATTTTACATTGCCTCACCGTAATCATATGTTATGATGAATCACCGTAAAATTTTACACTGATTCTCCGTTTATTCACCGGAATATTTTTACAGTGTAGGCATGCTGGTACATGTACTTTGGTGTATAATGCATTGTTCACCAGGAGGATCTCATGGTCAGATCTTCGTCCCAGTTGAGCTGTTCAACATTAATTAAGGAAAATGTAAGTCAAATTCTACCTTTTTTATAGCAGCGCCCTTTTGGTGACTTTTCATCTAAATTATTTTGAATATTCAATGACTTGGTCAGCAGCTTTAGATGATATCTGATTTTGAATTTCTTTTTTCTTCCACTGGTATTAAACTTCAGAATCTATTTAGACAGAGCTGCACTCTAAAGTGACTAAGTCAGTGGTTATTGCACTCGTGGTGCTATGGCCATATTGCACGATGGCCGTAAGCCGAGTGCAATACGGCCATAGCACGACGAGTGCAATAACCCCCGGGCAATAACCACTGATGAGATCACTTTTGAGTGATGCTCTATGTTTATTTCAGGGTATTTCAATCTTAAACAGAGATGTAGTCCATGTTTGATTATTTCCGCAGTGTTTGTTTACTTCCATCGCCCATAGCAACCCCCCAACTCCCTTTGGAACGTGAAATACGGCCACAGCGTGAAATACAGCATAGGGTTATTTCACGCTCCTCTCGGGAACGGCCCTCCCATTGCTTTAACCTTGCCAGTCCGTATTCACCATGAAATAAAGGCCCCTATGCACTGTTCCCTTTAGTGGCCTGATACATTTATGCATTAAGCATCAGTGAGTAAGTTATCCGTGATGCGCCAATGCAGAAGCTGGCAAGTTGCTCACTGGCACTGTATCAGTGCGATATGACAACAAACAGAACATTATGCCTTGAGTCAGCATGCCACCCCTAAAGGGTTATGTAAAAACCTTTAACAGATTAAGCTGGGATGTCGGACTTCAAGGTGCCAGGTGAGCACATCTACGAGGGAATGGTGATGGCGAGTGTCTTCCGAGCAGAAGTGTTGGACAGAGTGCCAGACTTTCAGTTCCGTACTGATGATGTCCTTGTTGCTACCTATCCAAAGTCTGGTAAGTGCTCCATAGTACACAGGCTAAGTAGCTGCATATGAACAGCCTTAGTGGAGGCTTCAGAAGCCCTAAGTGTGGAGGCTTTGCACACAGGAGGTTATATAAACTAAGTCTGAGAGGAAGTTATGGGGACTGTTTCTCATTCAATTTAAAACCATGGTTGTATTGGGATTTGAATCTACCCAGCCAGCATTGGTCCTTGGGGCCCATATGTGTTTGACTTGGGCCAGCTGGGCTTGTCCATATCTAGGTTAGGGTCCTTTTTATCCAAGGCTACCAGTGGGAGCCCAGATGGGCCAGCCCAGGAAATAATTTTTCCCATAAATACATTGTAAATATTTCAAAACATGCTGACATAATAATCTTCCTCCAGAAATCAACATTCATTGTACACCTGTATAGAATATATATATATATAATCTGGGCTCGAGCTGGGCACTTTGAATCTGGGCTGGCCCACCTGGTTTTTGATACAAAACTATTTCAGATGAATTGTATTTGCAGGTACCACATGGCTTCAGCAGATAACATGGCTTATCATGAATGATGTAGACATAAAAACTTCCAGAAAAGTCATAATTGATATAAGATCCCCATTCATGGAGTTGGAGGATGTTTTTGATGGTCTGCCTAACATACTGTCTCCACGAATTATTAAAACTCACCTACCTTACAGTTTCTTCAAGAAGTCTATCGAGGAAGAAGGTAAACCGAGGTTCAAGACAGTCATTGCAATGAGGAATGTTAAAGATGTGATCATATCTTTCTACCACTTCTACAAGATGAACAGCCAACTTGGAAACTTCAACCAGAGTTTTGATGCATTTTTCAACTTGTTCAAAGACAAGAAACTTGCCCATGGTGATTACTTTGACCATGTACTGAGTTGGTGGAGAGAAAGAGAAAATCCAAACTTATACTTTGTAAAATATGAGGACATGAAGAAAGATCCCCGAGGGGAAATTCAAAAGTTGGCTTCTTTTCTGGGGAAGATATTGAGTGACATGCAAGTTGAGGCAATCAGCAATGAATCATCTCTTGATTCAATGCAGAAGAACCCCATGACAAATATGTCATTCAATCCTGCATTTGACTTCAGCATTTCCAAATTTGTTCGAAAGGGGCAGGTTGGATATTGGAAAAAGTATTTCACGGAAGAGCAGATTCAGTATCTTAACAGCCGTATTGAAAAAGAGCTGGCTGCAAATGGCTTAGAATTTTGATACTGTAAAATCTCATGTATAAGCCTAACTTGCATATTGGGCACACCTAGACTTTAGGAAAATCCTATAAGCCTCACAGGGGATTTGATTTTGGTGTACTGCAGTATACATCTAAAACACAAACCTATAAGCCACACCCTGACTTTGTCCTGATCCTATAAGCTGCACTGACGATCTGACTTGCATATTACTGTGGATTCTACGCAAGAATTTACAGAAATCATAAATCAATCTTTAGGCCTCCCAAATATTCATAAGTTGGACACTTTTCCTTATAATTTAGTATAACACATGCACACACAGGAGAGTTTGGTTCATTGCTAGGTAGCTAACACATTTACAGGAAACCCAGGTTTGAGTAGCATTAGTGCATTAAAGTCACACTTGGAAAATACATGCATGCCTTAAATTCATTTTTCATATAATATTAACTCCTATTAAATGATGATAACCAGATGAACTATCATGATATTTCCTAATCCACTCTAATGCGAACAACCAATGAGTTCTCCCACCATATTGAGAGTGAATGTCAGCATGAAGCATATAACCATAATCATATTTATGTCCTCGTAAATTATAATGACACTATATTATTTGGTATGTGTGGGGATACAATGTGACAAAAGTATTAAAACACCCATTGTCATTATTCATTTCTAAATTGACAAGGGAAACAGTAGAATGCTATAGTTACTTTGAGGGTACCCCCTAATCTGGGTATATGCTGATTTTGTATGTGTAGAATGATAGGTGTCGGAATAAGGTTAAAAAAACGAGGTCAAAGGTCAAGGTCAGCCCTAGAAAGGCTCAAATCAGAAAATGCACTTATGTGGGCAGTGCTCAGTTAATATAAATAGCAAAAGTTTGGTATTTTGTGTCATGATAGAACTATATAAAATAAACATCCATGAAAAAGTTACATGACATTGGCCCCGGTCAAGGTCATATCCCTTAAGGCCAAACATGGAAAAATAGGCATAGACACCATATTTCAATACCTTGAAGATCATCTCAGATACGATATTTGATATTTACATAATGGTGGCATGGCTGAGGGAAATATCTGACCTGGGTAAAGGGCAAGGTGTTATTTATGTGGCCACCTCGATCCTTAGGCCCAAAAAAAAGGTTTGTTTCAGGTCACCCGACCGTACCCTATGTAAACAGGGCCGACCCTATGTTTTTTTATGCAATTTTCAAGAAACTTTTATATTTTTACACTCTTTTGGGGTCAATTTTAGGTTTGAAAAAATCTTCCCATTTTTACACTTTTTTTGGGTCAATTTTAGGGTATGTAAAAAAAGTTTTTGAAAAAAAATCCGACCTACCGACTCTAGAGTTTCTTCCCATGTTACCTGAAACTGACCTTTTTTTTAATTTGGCCTTAGCAACCTATATTGTTTGAAACGATTGAGTGGATGAGAAATAATCTTTCCCATGGCTTCTCTTGGTGGTAGAACTGGATGGCATGGTGGGCTGGTGTAGTGGGCTGTGGGTAATTGGAATAAACTGAGTCTCATGACCAATATGACAGATTCATGGATGTTGACCTCACCTTGGTGGCTGCTGCTCTGCAGGCTACCACCAGTCCATCATCTGATTGTTAGCCATGGTCATTGGGTCAAATCAGATGATGGGGAGGCAGGGTCTCATAACAATAATAACATCTCAGAAGGCATGACAAGACACCAATTGTATTTCCATTATTATATACTGTTTCATATACTTAATAACAAATCAACATTAAAACCAGAAAATTCAGAGAGCCCCCAGTCGTAGCTGCCATCCAAAATCGAGAATCTTTACTGTGTGTGTAGAAAGTGGCAGTGAGGCAGTGACCTCATTGAGGTCAGCAATGGACAGCCTAAGCCACTTGGTAGAACTAGGAGAGACATACCAAATGTATGGGAAGGGTGGAGTGTGATAGTTAATACTCCTATATATATATGATTATAATAAGCATAATATATTAAACATAACTCATTTGAAGACAATTGATAGCTCATTTCACTGGCCGCCTACACTTTATATACATTGTGCATGGGACAAGTATAAACTTGCCTCTGTTCAATGTACAACTCTTTCAACAACATATGAAATGTTTAGTTTTAGTACATGCAACATCTTACTAAGAACTTTAATCACTATGCACAATGTACCTCTATGAAGATCTCAAAGATCATGTTTATCTTGCATTGTAATAAATGAAGTTTAACGTTTCTGTTTCACATGTCAATCATCTAGCAAATGATTCTTTATATTCTTAAATAGAATATGGAATTAACACATCGCATGGTAGTTACATGCTTTGTCTAATTCTAGAGAGGGGAACTTGAAGGATTGATATACACAAAACTTCGTCCCCCATCATATTAGAAAAAGTCCAGTTTCAACATTGAAATAATCATACCAAGTTCCACCATATCTAAATACGAACCACTCCGTGAAGAGGACTATAATTATAGTTACTGGCCCTTGTGGGCAGTGTCAGTAGTATATGAACAATGTTGTTTTACGCAGGTGCCTATACCAGAATACAACTCATGACACATACCGGTACCCACGGGCGGGAGGGACTAGAACTCTGCTAGAAGACGGAGATGTGACCTAGATATTAGTTCGAGGGTATGTCACTTGACCGCCATATTGGTTTCCACCATTTTTTGCTAAGTGCCCTCTGTTGGTAGACTAGAGATCTATTTGATGCCAAGCTTATGGATTAAACATTCCCTTCTTAATTAGGCCTCAGCAAATTCATTGTGACTTAATCATAATTTATTATGACTATTTATTCTACACTGATATTTTAATGTAGATGTATTCATGAAAATGAACATCAAAGTAATTCATGGGGACCTTATGCAGATGAGGTATCCCCTGATTGGTGGAGGGGTTGGGGGATTCCCTCTACCTCTATCCTGACTCTGAGCACCTAATTGGTCGAGGTACACACATGTATATGGTTCTACTAGGGCACAAAGCCTACACGTGATTAGGTAGCCTAACCATGATAGACATACACCAGGGTCATTACATAAATCTCCATCTTAATTGTATCTGCATTATAGTGATTCACAGGTTTCATTCTACAATATGCTATATCGAATGTATGTGGCCTTGTGTACGTAATTAACCATGTTTGGCAATTTATGTTTATGCATAAATGGTCGATTCAGAGGCACCCTACCGAGGAGTCACAATCCAGTGGTCTGTTTGTCTACCACACCTCCCATATAAATAGAAACAATCAACCTATAGTCCAACCATTTGGATAGGTACTGTAGGTCGGAGGGGGGGGGGGGCTAATAGGCCTACTCTAGCTGTTAGGGCTAGTGACAAGGGTGCACTGGCCTTCCACGTGGTTTGAGGACAGCAGAAAATGTAAACACATGGGAGAGGGTGGACAAACACCAAAATGCACAATTGTGCCATTATAACTCGCATATGCATCCTGCAATGCTGAAGGGAATACCAGGTCAGTATGAATGTAAGAATGTGCCTGTTTATTCTGTCCAGATAAGATTAGATTACTGAAATTCCTCAGATACTGGCAGTGCACAGGAGAGAAGTGTCTAGCTGTGACATACCCTTGTATATATATAGGTCACACGCACCTACACTCGCACAGCAGAGTTCTAGTCCCTCCCGCCCGTGCCGGTAGCTATTGATGTACATCTTGATGAAGTATGTAGTCCACATTGGAAATAAATTATTAAATCGTATTGTATTGCGAAGTGGTAGTTTGTGTTATTTGTAGTAGTTAAACCACATCCAGAGGGTTACACGTATTATATTGGCGACAGTGAGTCAAGGCTGATCACGAGCAGCAGGCGAGTGTATTCAGCCGTGACCAAGCCAATATAATGCGTGCGACCCTCTGGATGTTGTTTAACTAACTTATGCCACAACAGTGGTGAGTAGTTTTCTCACCTTTTGTACGTCTTACACAGTGATGTCGTTTCTTTTGTCTTTTCACCCAGGTGTGGTATAGACGTACTTAACGGAGCATTCCATCACTCCAATTTCATTGCTTGCAATGCTTCATGATTGCACAATCGACCAGTATGCCAACCACGAGTTTATATGACTGGTACATGTATCGTATTATATAGGATATTACCTGTACTTTTGTTCTTCATTAGGTATGAAGCCTCCTTGGTACAAGGAATATTATGTACACACAATCAATCTACATTGCCACTAGACCCACTCAATGATATATAACCTATACACAAACCAAAGAAAACGTTTTGCCATAATAAGGAGCCATAGTGTCCATAGAGAAATTCTGAAACGTTGTGGGTTTTTTTTTGTTTTCTGAGTAGGTCGCATTTTCACAGTGAACGCAGTGTAAACAGAAGTTAACATATATTATATTATGTTGCCCTATATAACTTTAAACATCTGAACAAACATTTTCTGCTGTTGGTTCACCTCGTTATAAATTCTAGGAAAGGTCGATATGGATCCACCGCCTATGGTAATTTAAACCTGTATTTATTGGGGAATTATATATTACATTTGGGAAATTATATATTACACTTTCTTTCACCATAGCACAGTAGATGCAAAAGCGCATTCTGAATGGCTTTGGCTCAACCGATGTCTGCTCTTCTATACCCTATTATTACATTGCATTCTTACAATTTCTACAGTTTTTGGTGCCGTATGTATTTAACATAGATACCGCATTTCGGAGTGCTTATTTGTTCAATAATAGGGGGGATGGAGGGGCGAGGTGGTGAAATCTCGTGCGAAATTATTTTCACCTCCTCCACTCTCGGGGGTTTGGAGTTCCCCCCACCCCCGGGTCAAGGGGTAAAAAAATGTACCTCCAGCCAAAATCCACCACCCCCGTTGCTAAAAATGAGCACTCCCTAATAATTCAGAATGCATTTGGTGTACATTAAGATCCGACTCAGAAGGTGTCATTTTATTAGGCGATTAATAGCTTGAACACTGTCACAGAACTTTTGACTGATTGGGATCATGCAGTTGACATAAATATGGTTTGCTTTTTAATAATATTCCCTTACAAAACCCAAACTTCAGGGATTATTAATATTACATTTCCCAAATTTTCTGTAAGGAATCAACTACCTTACTCAGTTACTCTGTACTACCAAAAATAACTCTTGATTCTCTTCCACATCCATTCCACGAGAACCCCGAGTGCACATTCATATGTATTGATCCTACTGTCGCTGAATTGTGAACACTCATTGAGAAGGCCTGAAATAGTAGTAGAATTTCCAGATGTCAAGTTAGCAGCTGCAATGTTGAAATCTCCTAGTGTCTGAGTTTCATCTTTCAGGATAGCATGGTTTGCAGTAGTATCAGCAGTAGGGGTTTCAGTAGTAGTATCTTCAGGTGTAGATGTTGCATTGTTTCTGTCCAGGTTAGTGTGTTTTGAAGCAGTCTGGTTGGCATTGGTGCTGGCCATGGTAGTTTGGGTTGCTTTGGTATCATATGGAGTAGAATCGTTTGAATCAGTGTTGTTGTCAGTGTAGTAAGTATGATTCAAGGATGTGTGGTCTTCAGGAGTGATATCAGTGGTAGTATGATTTAAAATGGTGTGGTTACCATCAGTGTTGTCTGGATTCACAGATGTGTAGTCTTCAGGAGTGATATCAGTGGTAGTATGATTTAAAATGGTGTGGTTACCATCAGTGTTGTCTGGATTCACAGATGTGTAGTCTTCAGGAGTGATATCAGTGGTAGTATGATTTAAAATGGTGTGGTTACCATCAGTGTTGGCGGGATTCACAGATGTGTAGTCTTCAGGAGTGATATCAGTGGTAGTATGATTTAAAATGGTGTGGTTACCATCAGTGTTGTCTGGATTCACAGATGTGTAGTCTTCAGGAGTGATATCAGTGGTAGTATGATTTAAAATGGTGTGGTTACCATCGGTGTTGTCTAGATTCACAGATGTGTAGTCTTCAGGAGTGATATCAGTGGTAGTATGATTTGAAATGGTGTGGTTACCATCGGTGTTGTCTGGATTCACAGATGTGTGGTCTACAGAAATATTGTGGTGTACATGAATGTTCTTTTTACCAGTAGTGTTGCTGGCATTGTTGTTCCTATGGCTTGCAGTGTTCCCATGTGAATTGCCATTGGACCTGGACAGAAGAAGATGATCTGTTGACTCATTCTTAGTGCTCACTGTATTGTTGTGTATGTAAAGGCTTTGTGCATGCTGAAATAGAAATGTTATAAACGTGACACATTTGAGAACTGGCGGGATAAAGTCAATTTAATTTACTATGACCAATTGATAATATCAGAGCAGATAATCTATGAAAATCGTATGCAATAGATTTGAGATTACATACTTATACAGGCCCTACACAATGAAATTTTCAGTTCAGATTTTGTACATTTTCGCATGCTGATCTTAGCAGTCAACCAATTTAGTCTGATTAAGATGATGGTAAATTACTTACCACGAGTAGGGTGAAGCTGTAGAGTAGAATCACTAACAAGGTAGCCATGGAGATGTATATGTACAGCAATGGTAGTCACAGTGGTTAGAGGCAGATTGGCAACGCGATGGGGGTCTATCAATTAAATTTCATAATCAAACACAGTGTTGACTAATAATTACAATCAAAATGGGGATAAGTGTAACACTATTAAAGATAGAGGATATCACATTGAGTAATGGTTTGGAATCGTACTTAATGTATCCCAAAGCTATGATAATGTCCAATTGGAGAGTCCTGTTGATGCACTGCCTTCCCGAGAGATGGAATATTCAATGAATAAAGTACACAGTGCATTTCAGAGTATCGAGGTGAGTCATTTTACAAACACAGGTGGTGTTGACTTTATTATCATACATGGTGTGTCCTGAAATAATGACTATAATAGTCAACATGGCAGTATACTGCACATATTATTATTATTATTATTATTATTATTATTATTATTATTATTATTATTATTATTATTATTATTATTATTATTATTATTATTATCATCATCATCATCATCATCATCATCATCATCATCATTATTATTATTATTATTATTATTATTATTATTATTATTATTATTATTATTATTATTATTATTATTATTATTATTATTATTATTATTATTATTATTATTATTATTATTATGGTTGAAGTTCCTGCTTACACGCCTCCCCTTACCAGCATGCTACCCTGTCTGTCCTGCCCTCATCCCTCTGTCTTTCCTTGTTCTGCCCAGTCCCGTGGGGTGGTTCGTTTTTTGATAAGGTGGAACTAGATGAATTCAATGGTGGAACTTGCTGAATTCTCATTAGAAAAATGTGCAAATAATGGCTCTATTTGTACTAAAAACTATAATTTGAATGGGCCGTATAAAAAAAGGACCATACTTTCATGGTTTACTCTCAAGAGACCTAAATAATTGTCCGATTTTAATACAAGCCGTGAAAACTGACATGGAGCTAATTATCTCCACTTTCAGGTCAGCTAGGGTGGAACGTTTTGGGTGAATCAGGGCTGTGTGGGGAGGGGGGGGGGCGTTCGAACTGACGACCCCCCCCCCCCTAGTTACGGGCCTGCTGCCCTATCCTCTGCTGACATGCCCTTGGCTTACCTCCCCATCCATCGTCCCTGCTCTGTCTTATGTTGTCCTACCTTGCCCTATTCTGCCTTGTCATCCTTTATCCTATTTTGTGGCGCATTTCCTAGATTGTCAACCATGTCATCCCTCAGCAAACAAAATACGTAATATTTTTGTACAATGTTTCCGAAAGTTTATCTATGGCTCCTTATTATGGCCGAACCCATAACGCTCAAACGTTATTTTTGTTAGCTGGGCCTCTCTCTTCTCAGTATTTCCTCTGACCTAGCCCCCCCCCCCGAGCCCATGGAGACTGATCCCTGTCCTGCTCTTTAATTTCCCTCTGAATTTTTCCTCCACTCCTCAACTCTTATTCCCATCTTCCCTCCACCACACACCCCGACCCTGTGATGTATCGGTATAGTGTGCCTCCCCTGGCGTTGAAGGGAGAAACTACCCTGGCAGATGACGTCTGGTTGCCCCTTCAGAAAGAACCCTGTGCTCTCTGCCAAACACAGGCGTTCTAGCAGAAGTACTACATGGCCATCATCCATCCCCCTGACAAAGGCGAGCTGCTCGGCCTTCAATAGGCCACCAGAAGGTCGCTGCATATGAAGAGCAGCTCAGCTGATAAAGATGCCAAACGGCTCTGTAGGAGGGAATGCTGTCAGTTTCTCCACTCGGCCGTTTCATTCATTTTCTCTCCTTCTGAATGTCGTGTTGGCTCATCATGAGTTGCTCGTCCTGACCTGGATGAGCTGGTGTGAGTCGGTCATCGCCCCTGGGTATTGACAGGGGATTCACTGGGGGTGTTTGGTGAATGGAGGCCCAGCACTGCATGCTTTCATAAGTCCATACCAGCTGAGGTGTGAATTTGCCCATATTAAAATGACATATGAAAGAGAAAACGTATTGGCCCCTTTCAACGACAGGTTCCTTCATTTCCTAAAATACATTTTATCATAAAATATATAATCATGTGTATGGTAAGGGATCGGTCACGTAGCGTAAGTATAAGTTGGCCTTTTCTCAGTAAAAAAAGACAGGAATAAATCCATATACTACATAGGAAATAATTCCCATTACAACCACCAGTATTCACCAGTGTGTTGATGTCACACATCCTCCTCCTGAACATATAGACTCGCAATCAACAGCTCCAATCATGTGACCCGCACCACCCTCTCACGCGAGATAAGGTGGACGTGGAGGTGACGTCACGTCATCATGGCGGACCTTAGGGTTGGACCCATGACGTAGCCATGGCAACATGACAGGGGCGGTCCCTCATCAACTCTATATTATATATCTCCTACATAATGTTGCCACAAAAGGGACATTGTTAGGAGGAGAGGGATGGTGGAAATACCTTTAGATATAAAATGCCATTGCATTATTCATATTTTTTCATTGCAGACTAACCTGTTGGAGAGGTGGTTGACCATGTTATGGCCCTATATACCCCTAAATCCGATACGGTGACATGGGACATGGGCATTCCTTAAAAATCTACAGGGGACGTAGGAGGACCCTGCCCCCCCCCCACCGCCCCATCAAGGGTCCATATATTGAATGAACATTGATATTCTCCTATACCAATAAATAGGCCACCCTATGAGCATCCAAATGCATTTGCCAGGCTCCATACAAACCGACTCTCCTCTAACGTTGGGGCTCTGAGGTTAAATATTCCCTGCCCTCTGGAAATAGAGGGCAGTCCATGGTACTCACGAGGGGCGTGGTGCCACAGGCATGACGTCCATACACATCCCGATTGCCTGCCTACATTATAGTGTAATTTCTTTATATTATGGAACACACCTTGTAAGGACAATGCTACATAATGGACTGTTGTTATAATTAAGTGATCATATATATGCTCAAAATGGCCCTCTCTGGATAGCTCTTTTTGAATGTGGTATTACCACAGAAAGGCTTATTTATGTCTATTGATAATATGGTACAGACGAAGACCAGACATACAATCCTACCTGCTGACACTGATAAGACAAGTGTAACTAGAACAGGACTAGGTTTAAGCAGGAGGGCACTAAGACATTCAGAGCAGGTCCCCCGATCTAGGTCTGCAGAACCCTTGGGTCATTTAGTGGATCTATGTTGAAAGCCCCTTCTTAGTGGGATCGATGAAGGCGTGAATTGCATTCAGGGAACGTGTTTCTTCTTATTCCGTATTTATAGTATTGCATATTGCAGTAGGCCTATAGGCATACCTAACTTGTCCATATATCCCTGGGTTAATGCGAAGGATCATTAGGATGCCAATGTTTCCCGAAGTCAATGGTCACACTCCATAATGATTTAGATTCCAAGGGGCACGAAGATAGCAAAAGAGTGACAAATGACATAGGCCAAATCACGAATTAAGATACATTTTGATATAGGATACGATAGTCTTCTTAGAAATATATTTGGTACTAGTATTGACTATTCTATATTTGGAATGTAAACCGGAATCTTCTATGACAGATTGGCACATGTATAGTACTTGCAGAAACATTTTGGCTCATGATATCTCATTTTAAAGATGCTTGCACAAACTTTAATTCACAATTTCTCCTCATAAATTGTAATCGTAAATGGCATAGATAATGAGATATAGAAGAAACCTGTCTATTTACAGGTGATATTTTTGCTTTTGTCAGTGTAAGTATCTATGGACTGCTAGAAGAAGGTCTGTATAAAAGCTCCCCCATCAACGAAACTATAACGTTACTAGGGGGAAAATACAATATAAAAACATAGGAAACCAGCATGAAACAATAACAGACTTATTTACATAACCCACAATATGTAGACATCCATATCCTGATACGCAGTGCCAGCAATGTGACTTCAAACAGGATTCATGAACATTAAGAGTCGGATTCTGCGTAGTCCTCCAGTGTGTCCTGCAGCACAGGAGCATCACCATGGCCACCCGACTGCTGCTCCCCCTGATGGTGACCCTGCACCTTATGGCCTGTTTGCCAGGGTCAGTGGCCAGGCTAAATGCCAGCTCTCTATCCAACCATGGGTCCAACGGTGACACCTCTAGACGACTGGCTAGGATGGAAATGGTAAGTGAAGCGTTGAAAAAAAATGCAGATGAACTTTCTAAATATAAGTTACATTTTTTAATGGTGTTGTAATTGTTTCATCTAATATTATCGTGCTCATTTTTTATTAATTCCTGTTTATCATCAACATTTATAATGAATCTATTTGGATTTCGAACAATGCAGGAATAAGGAAGCGTGTTTCAGGTGTACATGTCCATCAACGCAGTCCAGCATTAGGGCTAGCTGACCGTAGAAATATGCAGATGATTTCTGAAAATATTTATATTCCTAAAATAAGAATTCGAGTTATTGGCAAAACCTTCTTTATGCCCTAGATCCACTTCATCTAGATTCCCAGAACTTTTAGGACCATGCCCACACAAACTAAAATATGCCCAAAGAAAAGGGGAAAATTAGCGTGAAACGACGTTTTACACTGCCAATTGGTATCGTAGGTATACACAGTAGAATCTACTGTAGATCTACAGTAGAATCTACAGTAGAATTTACAGTAGATTCTTCCGTTTACCTACAATAAACTGTACACCTACAGTAGAATCTACTGTACACCTACAAAAATGGCAACTAACTTCTTACAGTGTATACCCCGCTATATCGCATTTTGTTTATGTAGACCCAAGTTTTAAACACATCCCAATCAGATTTAGACAACTGTTTCTACATACGATCAGTACCTGATTATGTTTTCTCAAGGTCCTTGATCGTCTACAAAATGCCATAGACACCATGATGGACAACCAGGAAATTGAGAAGCAGTATGTGATAGAACGCCAGGCTGCTCTAGAGCGGAAAATGGAATGGTCACTAGCTGCAACCCTTCAAGGGAAGTACTCTGCAATGAATGAGCTGATGTTGTTTTTAACATCTAAATCAGTAAGTATGGGAAGTACACTATGACTTATTTTTAACCTAACATGTGTAATGAGTGTGAGACATATAGCTTAAGCCTATCGAGCAAAAAGTTTTTTTGGTTTAATATAATTTATTTGTCAATAAAGTTCCATGGTACATAAATCTTTTTGTGTTCCTTTTGTTTCACATCAGACTTAGATATAATACTCATATTATCTCACATGTTGTTTTCTAGTTAACGACAAAATAGGGCTCACCTTAATTTTAAGGCAATTTTGACATTACAAAATGATTTAATAGAGAATAATTTTGAAAATATCCTTTCAATGTTGAGGGTCGAAAGATTGTGCTCGGATGTTCCTATATACGTTGAAAAATGAAATTTTGCTGAACCGACCTCATTGTTTATGTTACTGGAAACTCGCTTGGATTAATTCCATTATTTGACTTAATCAAAATAGTGTTGCCATCTGCTTCTTTTCAGCTTCAGTCTGGACCAACTAACGATTTTCGATCCCTTGGGAGGATTCACACGCACAAAACACCAACATGTAAAATGTTTACCCTTGCTTTGGGACGGTTTATACCAGATCATTCACTGAAATGAAATACTCTACATGCGACCTACTTCATCGTACCTTATTTAAACAAACATTTCCCAGTCAGTACGTGTTTCTTGATGTATCCTTCTTCATGTTTAATTCACAGTGTTTGAAGATTGTCTTGAGGCAAAGGAGCATGGCTGGATATGGTCAGGATTGTATCAGATATCTCCCAATGCCAGCACAGTGATGGATGTGTACTGCGAACAAACGCTCCATGGAGGTGGCTGGACGGTAAATGAGTCCCTACACTTTGCATAATACTGTAGTTCTGAGAATTTTCTTGGATTTTTAGACATACACTTTGCACATTGATACTGTAGATATATATTATCAGCCAGCCTTTTTTTAAACTTCAAGATAGGTAGATCCACTATTATGGGTTGTTCATAATAATTTACTGTCTTTTCCAGCTCCGTCCAGAATGGAACTTGGAAAATGATGTCAGGCCTATCGCAGGAACGAAAACACCCAACCACAAAGGTGGGCAGAATTACTTATATTTCTCCTCATCTATACAGTACATGTACAACTCGGTTTGCACATTGTAATTACCTAATGCTGTAAAGTAATGTTGACAACATAGATATTTTCAAGTCAATTGATGTTATATTGTATGTTAATAATTATTTTTCTCTTCTCACCCTAAAGCCTATGGGATTCCTTGACAAATGTAGAACACCTTTATGGCCTGAAATAGCGAATTAGCTGTAAATATTTTTTACTATAATTATCAGACTTGGGTAAAACGTTAACAAAGAATGAAAAATCGACATACCTTATTTGGCAGTGGTATGGTTGTATGTTTGTTTTTTTGTCTTAGTCAGTACATAATGATTAGTTGGGAAGTGAAATCGGCTGGTGATGTCCTATTTTATAAATAGTGTATAGAGATTGTCTTGAGGCAAAGGAGCATGGTTGGATATGGTCAGGATTGTATCAGATATCTCCCAATGCCAGCACAGTGATGGATGTTTACTGCGAACAGACGCTCAATGGAGGTGGCTGGACGGTTAGTAATTTTATGACACTTTATTAGTGCTTGAAAATGATTTATATATTAGGAGCATAAGTTGCGTTTCTAAGCTAAATGTTACATTGAAGAAAATCAGCTTTAAAATATCTATTTTCAAAAAATAATGTGTACACTGATGCATTCTCCATAACTTATAGTTTCTGCCAGACTACAAGAAGTTGAAGGATTTTCGACCCATCCCAGACACCCACACTCCCAGAAGTGCCAAAGGTTTGTAGCTTGTGAATACCTGTAAAGGCATACACTGCAAAAAAGGTGCTTAGGTTTTAAACATGTTTAGGTCTAAACATGTTTAAAGTCTAAACATTTTACTAGGTTTGTGTCTTTGAATCCTTCTGTTTAGGAATGAAACACTTTTATTCTAAATGCCTAAACAGTTATATTGAATCTGTTTAGATGTTTAGAATTTAAACAGTATGAAAAGTTGGTGTTTAGGATGTAAACATGTAGTGTTTAGATCATAGTATATCAAACACATACCAGATGGCAGCTCTGTGGTTGGCTGTAGTTTCTACAACCACTTTAATGATATTGTGGATCTAAAGGTGCTTAAATCTTAGTTAATTAATTTAAATTGCATGGGATAAAAAAGGATGATAATACACATTGCAGGATTCAAGGGTTGAATACTTTATCACTATGATCACGATGCAATAAAGATACATCAGCTACATAGACACCTCTTTTAAGAACTTTAAGAATGGATAAAGCATTATCTTCCCTGAAGGTCTGTTGTATTGACTCAAGGCTGTGTCTATGTTAAAATAGAGGCCTATGTGAAACAATGATGCACATATTGTCCTAAGGGGGGGGCTGCTAGAAGTCTCTTCAAGACATTATATGGAAATGAAATTATTCATTTATTTATCTAAACATAATAATAATAGGTCTCTAGGCACACCACTTTTAGCCTTAAAAACTTGACAGATAAACACAATAATATGCTAAATTCTTGAATTCTAAACACTTCATTGTCCTAAACACATTGCTTTAAACACATAAATGTCTAAGCACTGAGCTAAACATATTATTTGTCTAAACATGTTTAGGGTCATATTGTGTGGACAAAAACGGGGCAGGAATGTGTTTAGGATTGTGTTTAGGATCTAAACACCTTTTTTGCAGTGTATCTATATACAGCTAGAATTCTGTAAAGTCTAAGAAGTATAGAGAAAGAGAATTATATATATGATATATACATTTAGTGGAATATCATTATATGAGGTGTTGATTCAATTGAACTGTGCATTTTAGTCCTATGCTTTATTTTCCTTAGTACACATAGATTGTCTTGAAGCAAAGGAGCATGGTTGGATATGGTCAGGATTGTATCAGATATCTCCCAATGCCAGCACAGTGATGGATGTGTACTGCGAACAGACAGTCAGAGGCGGTGGCTGGACGGTAAATGAGTCCCTACACTTTGCATAGTACTGTAATTCTTTTCTTTGGGTTTTATAATTTATACTGCAGCAGATCAGTTCATAGATGATGATATACTTTTAAAACCAACACAGCCAAAGGCTGGTCAGCAGGTCCACAGGGCCCATACGGACCGAACCTTCAGTTCATACTTTATTATTCCCCATTTAGAGAATAGAACACGCTGAGACACTGTGTTGAAGGCTCGACACCATTCTGCATTATAGGCATGTTTTCTATTGTCTTTATGAAACGATAAATGAATATTACTAAGTATTAGATACTTTTAAATATTCGTAAAACATACAAATCCCTGGGGAAACATCTGCCGTGGTAGCCGAGCAGGTGGTTGCGCAGTTATGCCGTCAGCACAAATTCGTTTTGATTCCATCCACATAGCCTGACAGCTTCTATTCCGATTGATTACTCTGTGACTGTTTTGGACATTTTAATGTATAACCTATCAGAATGTAGGTATTGAAAAGTTACATGCGAAATACGCAGAGTTACACACTGTGGCGGATATCACAGCACTGCTGATGCACTAACGGCTTGTGGGGAAAGCACGAGTGAGGTATATCGCTAAATAATGCATGAGGCAAAGGCGATATAGCGAACGAGTGCTTTCCCAACAAGTCTTTAATGCGTTTATACCACTATTTCTTCAAATATATGAATATTATGTATAAGGCCTACCTGATTTGCCATTTTGTTTACGATAGGCGCTGTGGAGAAGACGCCGCAAGCACCATGCTTGTCCCACCCGGTCAACTGTCCGGTGGATACATGTTAAATAATCTCCAAATGTGGCGAAATTAGAGCATGTCAGGCTTATTCCTTCAATTCAGTACATATATATATATATATCCTTCTTGATGTTCCCGTGTAGAAATAGCCTTTTAATTGTGTAAATGCCTTTTAATTGCGTAAATTCCGGACGAATTTCGTAGCCAAAATGGCTATGCAAATCGTTCATTACCTTGTTATAATATCATAAGGCGTCTTAGTCTAGAAAATAAATTCTGAGCGTGCATTTGCCTGAGATATCTGCGTGGCAAATATCCACTCTCGGCACGGGAAAAACCAGAATCGTGGTATAATACACTATAACGAATGGCAAATGATTTCTCTGTGGCTATAATGCACGATCAACCGTTTTATAATTAACAATAAGAACCAGTGTATTCAATATAATTTCATGTTCTACAGCTGCTGCCCGACTACGAGGTAGTCAAGGATTTCAGACCCATTCCGAACACCCACAGGCCTACCATCCTTAGAGGTTAGCTGCTTAAAATTTCCAAAATATAGTATAGTCAATATACAGTGATAGGAACAATATTATATCTTTATCATTCGATGAGTTTAGACTGTTTCAGATTTACTCATGCACCTAACAGTGCTGTTATTGTATAATTATAACTAATGATGAACATAATTATCATTTTATCCATCTAAGACTGTCTCGAAGCCCTGGAGCATGGATGGAACTCATCGGGAATATACAGGATTTCGCCAGATGCCCAGAATGAAATGGATGTGTATTGTGACCAGGACAATGATGGTGGATGGACGGTTTGTAACTACTGTGTGACCATCATATTTTCTGTGTCATAAAGTATTCTCACAATTCATTCCACAAGATTTATTCATATCGAAAATTTACAGAGCATTCGCACTAGTTCCAATTGGGACGGTGAGAAAATACAACCACCTAAATAAATTACCATTGATATATTTTAGCAAAATTATCAATATTGTTTTATCATAATATGATACTATGATTGTGTTTGATCCACAGGTCATACAAAGAAGGCAAGATGGACAAGTTGACTTTGATCAGAATTGGGACATGTACAAAAAAGGATTTGGTGACCTGCAAGGAGGCTTCTGGCTTGGTAATGACAACATCAACCTATTGACAGCAGGCTCCCCACACACATTGCGCATCCGCTCATTTCCATTTCACCTGAGCGACCAATTGGACATTGCTAACTTCACAATAGATGATGAATCGAAGAACTACCGACTTCATGGACGGACTGGTTCGTACTAAATTAAATTGACCATGCACATAATCACATATATATCTTTTTATTTTTGGAAATACAAGATCTCCTATGCTTAAGCACTGGAAGGCCGTATTCAATGCCTCCCATTGACAACAATGTGGCCGTATTCAATGGGGTAAGAAAAGTTGTTTTTCCTTCATTAAATGGCTTCAAATAAAAAAAATAAACACAAATGCCAACTACATTGATACCGCTCTGACGTATTTCACTCATGGGGGCTGGGGCGCATCCCACTCAGCCTGCGGCTTCATGGGATACTGCCCCAGCCCCCACTCGTGAAATACAACAGAGACGGTATCAATGGGCGTTGGCATTTGTCTATGTATTTATCTATGATTGTCTTCATCATCACCACAAAAGAATAAGGGCCGAGGCGGGGGATTTCTCCCATGTCACCAGCACATTTATTCTAATTAGGTAGAGGCTCAACAGGCCATGTACTGTTGAAAATATGGCTACTCATGTTGTATCCTGTTGTTTTCTTTTCCAGGTTACAATGGGATGCTTCCCCTTGTGGACGGGACAGTATTCACAACGAGGGATAGACAGAACGGTGTGTCCTGCACGCCACTTTATCCAGTTGGAGGATGGTGGATGAGTGAGCGTCTGTGTGCCGAGACTAAACACTCACCGATGTTCATGTATCGTAGGGGAGATTACCATTCGATGGGTTGGATGGGTTTCACAAACAGTCCTTCTCTGTCACTCTTTTCTCCACAAGGGTTCAATACTATGATGAAAGTGAGGAAAACTCGTTTGGCTCCCCCTCCCACTTTCAGTCCCTTCTTTAAGCGATGGAACCCGCGCGAGAGTCATTAGGCTAGTAAATTAGGGACCCAGTGTAGGTTAGGGTATACCGCCCATGCGTGGCCCTGTTGAGGAGCTGAAACCCACAAGACTGACTTTGATACAAGATTACATGTAGAAAGAGTGAGCCAATCCTCATGAAGTATGCAGCACTTCTCATTGGGACACTGTTTAGAATGCTATAGACAAGTCAAAAATATTGATTTCTATGTAATATATTGTGAAAATGCTGATTAAAGTAAGGTACCCTTTGGACATTAAATTGGTACCATGACTGGCCAACCTTGTACCTTGAGTGGCCCACTCAAATAAAACACTGTTTTTGCATCTGTAACTTGGTAAATGTGGTTACAATTTTATGTTCCATTAGAACATAATGAAATATAGCCTCATGCACATTGTTAGTTCCAATAGCAAGCCTATGAATATGCTTAAAGCCTAAACTTCTATCTTGCGTTCTTGGGGGCTGCCTTCTGTTCTGTTAATCTCTAGGCATAATTTTGCCCATTTCTGCTTCTGGGGGTATAGTGTACCACTATTATTTTATGTTCTTATATGGTTCACCAAAAAACATGTGTATCCACAATGTCTACATTTTATGAGCTTATTTCTGGTTGGTCCTTGCATATTAGTTCCGCTTGCATATTAGTTCCATCATACTCAGTTTCCATAGTACTCATTTAAGCAGTTACCATAGTACTTTTGGACCAGTTACCATCGTACTTTCCCAACCAACAGGACCAGATATCATAGTCCTGCACTAATAGTTACTATAGTCCACCGCATTCATGGGTGTTCGGTAATATGGCTGCTTTCACCTGCTCAGACTCAGTGAGGGTATGTCAACTTTGTGCAGTCTTCCCATGTAACCTTGGTTAAGATTATGATAACAAGAATATCCGTCTCATGTTAGAAATAAGTTTAGATTTGTAATTTGCATAATGGTTCTGCAAATAAAATACCACCGAGGGCCATTATAATGGTAAGTATTGGTGGCAAGCAATGGCTGAAAGGAGAGATATTAAAGATAAGTGAATATATTCTTAATTTGTATATATCATGAAGGTTGATTCATTGAATAAAATACTTGGAAGAATTGGAAGCTGAGTTGTTAACTTTTACATTTATAATGTAGTTTTCTGTCCACGATATGTATCTAATCATTTCTAGGCCTCAGAACAATGCCTCCAATAACCTCTTTAACATAATATGAGGTAAAGGTTGGTTGATCTTAAAGGCAAATAATCCTTTAATAAAATAAAGGAAGTATGTGGAAAGCTTGCCATGGTGCCCAAAACCAGTGTCACATATGAACCTGTACCTCATAACAACACATTGTCTTTTACAGTGTATAATGTATCCTGTCTAAATTACTTTTCAGCCTTCCCCCACCCCTCCCCCGACATTTCTCCCCTATCAGATATACCGCCCCGCGGTATCTGCCTTGACGATTGCCTGTCGCTATCCTGAGGACTTTCATTTCATCTCAGCCGCCACAATCAATAAGATGTAGTGCTATCTGAGGCCGCAGGTACCCCTCCTCATTACCCCCCCCCCCCCCCCACACACACACACACACACACTCCCAACACACACACTCCCCACCTCTCTAGCTACGGAGGCCGCCATCTTGACTTGCAGCAATGCATGGTGGTTAGGCCCCCGACCCCCGATTTCAGAGCAGTACCATTTGTTCCAGGTGTGAAAGGAGGGGATTAGCTTGATAAGGAGATGGGGGTGTAGCCACCGACTACCTGAGGTACCAGGATATGCTAGTCCCGTTACACAAATGGACTGGTAAGAAATTCACCCACATTATAATAATGCACTGCTCTGGAGTTGGGGGCCTAACCACAATGCATTGCTCCGAGACAGCCTAATGCACTAGAGAGGTGGAGAGAGAGAGAGAGAGAGAGAGAGAGAGAGAGAGAGAGAGAGAGAGAGAGAGTGTGTGTGTGGGGGGGTGTAACCAGCATTCGTGCAGTCCGCCTTGCTGGTAGGAGAGCTTATCACCTTGATCCCTCTACTTCATCCTACTTCCTCTGTGCATGCATTTCCATGAGAATCACCTCGTCAACAATCGTACAATCCCCAGTCATTGCCACACTTGTCATCAATAGCGATAGTCTAAAGGGGGGGAGGGGGCTTCCACTAGGCCTATACCCCACAGAAGTGTTTCAGTTGAACATCTCATCATAAAATACTGTCGATATGATGTCGAAAAGCAGCAGTGCAATTATGCATTCCTCTATAAATATCAGCATTGATATAATTCAGTAGTCGTTGCGCGGAGTCGACTTTTTTAATAGAAAATGTTAAACCAGTTGTTATCATTGCTTTTACTTTATTGGCAATACATGCTACAACATTTGTGGTTATTACCTCAATACTGCAACAGTTTACCTCACTGCTTATATCAATAACAAATACAACAGACGTTGTTTTCATTGTTTGTATGTAATAGCATTATACAGCAGTAAAGGGATCCTCATTGACTGTAATCAAAAACTACACAGAGAAAAATGTGAGAGTCATTAATGCCAAAAACAAACACCCTCTGAAAGTCAGGTAGTGCCTAACCTTCAGACGTGTTCGTTTTGGTGACACAGGACTCTCACATTTTCTTCGTGTACTTCAAACGTTGTCCTTACCAGCTTACTGCTTGTACCGGTAGTAAGAATGAAACAACATTCACCTTTATTTAGTCTCGACAATATTCAAGACTCTCTCATGTTCCTCTCTACATGTACAACAAATACATGTATCTTTTTATCTGGCCTCCCGAGTACATGTATTTTCCCTATTTCAATTCAACAGGTTTATTTTGGCTATACAATACACTGATACAACTATTAGTGTCAGTGGTCTCATTGGTCGTACATACACATCCAGCTGATGATAAGTATACTGGTCGTTTGTATGGGAAGGTGCCTTGGCTACATCATGGTAACAATGAGTCGTTTACGAGTGGCTCATCTGAGATGCAGACTGCAGGCTGGAGTAGCTCTCCTGGGACCCTGGTGTCAATCAGATCAATCTACTGCCGGGGGGGAAACCACTCCCTCCCCTCGGCAACTGATGGCAGGGGGTGCTATAGTAGTTGAGCGGTGGGCTGGGTTGGTAAGAGAGTGCAATGGGGTGCTGAGAGGAGGGGTGAGGGAGTTGTAGAATGTTAAATGCATGGAGGAATGAATGCAGAAACGATATGTGATTATAGGTGTGTGTGAGAGAGAAAGTCAGTGGTTCAACAGGATATATGACAGAGAAGGGTGCAACATGGAGGCAAGCAATGGGAAAGAATAAGCATTGAACTTGAAGTAAAGCTATAAAAGGACAAGAGGTTAATGATTATGATAGGGTTCAGAGAGGGCATTATTATGTGAAAACATAAAACATGTAGATGCTAATGGGAACTGCACTTTAGGGAGAAAATGTGCAAATAGACACAGTATGAAGGTTGAAGAGGAAACATTAAAGCTAATAGGAGAATCAGCTTTGGGAGCAGGTATATTATATAGGAATACAAGGTGTGGAAGGGATATGTAAAGGAAGAAAGTCAGGTGCTACGGGTAATTGTATAAGCGTGCAGTAACATTGACAGAAAAGCAGAGAGGAATATGGTGCAAAGTAGGCTGTTAGGTGTGTGAGGGGGGGGGGGGACTATATGGGAGCAGCTCCACAATGACACACCAGCTCCCAACTGCTCAGGCATCTTGACACACTTTATTTCGTTGTAGGGAACAGGGGGATCAATACCTGTCTAATACTTGAATAGATGCAACATCAGAGACCCCCAACCTAACCTCCTACCTCCATCCTCCCCCACCCACCCCACCCCTCCATGGATGCAGCCAAGCCCCCAGCCATTCTCCCACCCCCCTCCTCCACCCTCAACCCTTGTACCATCACCTCCGGAACCCAATCCACTCCCTCACTGACACATTAAGTAGGCACGCTCCACAGACAATCCATACCGGGTGGCAGTAGTCTGCAGGGGGCTTCCTCGGCCCTGCAGTATGTATAATAAAAGACTGCAGCACTGCTTCCCATTGGGTGACACTTGGGGATGTGCTTAAAAACTGCAAAAAGAGGTCGTACTGTTATACTGTGTTGAAACCTTAGGTGTACGTTCTGCATTAAGCCATATTATGAGCAGGATACTTATGGGTTTTTGTATGTGAATATAATGCAAATTTGTACACCATCTGATATAGTTATGATTCATCTGAGAATAATGAAGTTCTGTGCAATATTTTTTAGGGCTTCAAAAATCAAAAGGTCCTTTAGCTGAGATCTGAATCTAGTACGCATAGTCGTATACACATAATAGTGGGGTCATTCTAATCTTATGAAATTCGCCTTAGTGTAAGAAGAAGTGTGTGTTAGCCGAACATACCTAGCGGAACAGGTGTTTTTTTAATCAAATTTTGAACAAGTTTGTTACTTTGGGGCCATTTTGGGTCTATCTTGGAGTTGATTCAATTGACCACAAGTCGAGGTTGCATTCAATGCGTCATCGCAACAGTTCGAGAGTCAATATCTGTCAACTTTTGAGGCATAAGTTAAAAAATGTATAATGTAAAGACCTATAGAACCTAGATTTTCAGATCGTCTAACCTGAAATGGTTTTTAGGGGGGCCTTATGAAATAGTCAATAAAACAATTATATGATGTCATTAGGAATGTTTGATATGTTCTTTGGTCTTTGCAGAGAGATATCTGAAATAAGTCGCAACTGTTATATCAATGAGTTATACACTCTATGGTGATACTTAACACCACTGTCTTAAAAGCAGGTGGCACATCCCTTAAGTGTTACTTATTGAAGGTTGTCTGTGAGGAAGCTTGCTGGAGACAGTCTGGCGACATCACCAGAGTAAATGCCTTAACGGCTGGAGTTCCTGAAGTCCAAATTGAGATGACATCTGTGGAACGCCCCCCTGGGAAGGGACAAGAGGGCAAGAGGACAAGAGAAATAGGGGAAGTTGTGACACCATGTTGAAGTCATATAACATCATCCTTTTTTACTGCACCATGCTGTGGACTGCATATTATCCACAAGTGAATATACTCACCTGGGAGCATCGACAAGAAAATCTTTCCAATCTTGAAAACTTGTGATAATCTTAAAAAGTTGATTATCTTAAAATCGATAACCTTAAAATCGATAATCATGAGCATGGTAGTGTGTCCCGACGAGCGCATAATATGCAGTATACTTCTCTGTAGACTGGGGATGAATAATCGTTTAATATGTATTCTTAGACGTAGGACCGAGAAGCATTTCTTGGTTATTGCCTCTAGCATGAAGGATAGCTTTTTAGAAATTGCCATAAATAATAAAAGCACCGATAACTACGTTTTATCTACAGCCCTCACATGTTTCCTTTCGTGACGAGCAGAAGTAAAACAGGCTTTTGTGCTGAAAAAAAAAGACACAACTACATTCAACTTAAGTTGCCACACGCTACCTAGACATTCACAACAAGTATTGCCAAGACATGTCAGCCAGACAAACGCAGTGATCATTTACACATCTAGAATGTTAACATAATTATTATGCTTACGTAGATGTATTATGGGCAAAATAATAAATCAGATCGCATGAGACATTGGGTAAATGTATACGCACAGGGAATGAGTCAAGGTTATAATTCTAATCTTCTGATAATCTGTGGAGAGTGGTGGCCCATCATTGGCAAGGCTTCCCTATGCATAATGGCCATTGGTGGGCCACTGTTAGGCCACTGATGCGTCATCTATTTATTTCCATTTTCAGCATTGGCAATTTTATTATGGTCCCTTTAATTATAAAACACTAGGGAGCAACTAACTGGCCTATTATCATGACATCAATTGGTCTAACATCTAACATCTAATTAAACAATTATGCATGACATACCTGCAAGAAAGGTAGTACATGTAATTTCTTTCTGTATCTGCATTGAAGAAAGGTAAGGGATGTTTTATGCTTGGTGTAAGGTTAGTGTCGTTGTCCAAAAGGAAGCACTGAGCCAACATCAGCATGTCGATTTTACAGTTCATGCTTATAATCTTATTTGGTGTGTTAATTGTAATTGGCTCTGCAAGAGCATTTGCGGTTTTGTGATTATTGCTTGCTATGCTATGTCTATTTTGATCAATGAGTTTGCAATGTCATATTCAGTTCTATATACCACCAAACATACTGGTTGTCTGATAGACAGACACAACATAGAGGAGCGATTGAAGAGCAAAGAGGATGGCATCCAGACAGGAAAGGCGAAGGGATTGAGTAAAGGAGGAAAGCAGCCCCAATACCAGTAACAGACACAGGGGTGAAAGGCCCTGTTGGGGGTGAGCAGGAGTGAGTCGTGGTGAGCAGCTCAGCTAGTGGTGAGCGCATCGTGAACGGTGCCTGGTATTATGCGCAGAACACAAAGACTCTACCGCAAAAGGAAAACACACTAAAAAAACACCCAAAAAAAACACCGCTCTCACTGTTCGCACGTAGTGAATATTTCAGATGGGAAGACAAGGGTCTGGTATTTAAAAGCCTGAGGTTCCTGACCTCCCAGCCCCCCCCCCCCCCTCTTTTCACCTCCCACTTCTGAAAATTATATAAGCCCCCTCCCTCCTGTTCCTCCCATTTCCATATAACACCCAGCCCTATCCACCGTTCCATCCTGCCCAGGCGCCACAGATGTGGTTTGAATTGTTGAATCTACCATTGATGGGTATTACAGTGGGGCCTTTAAACTAAATCGATTATCACGTGGTGGGGCTGGGGTGCTAGCAGGGAGAGGATTGGAGTTATATCTGTCCCACCGCCCTGCATTTACATATACTTTAGGCCTTAAGGCTAGTGCTTTCATGTTTAAAAAAAGGAATAGCCGACCCACCGGTTTTTATCTCATGTTATCTGAAATAAACCTTCAATTTAGATATCAATTTTGGCCAGCATGGTGCTATAAGTATGTAAGTTATGAGGGTCTTGAAAAGGGCCTCAAAATGTTTCTGCCCAATTCGGTTGATGACTCGAGGTATATATTTTGGTGGGTAGAGGGGAGAAGGGATCTCATTGAACTGTTACGTATATGGCTCGATCGTTAAATCTGTACGAACATCGAAAGCACTGCGCTTCGATCTCCTATCCAGCCTTTGCACCGTAAGTTTTCAGCAGTTTTCAAACTAGTCTGTATAGTTGGCAAGCTCTCACATATTCTTCCACCACCCCACACCCCACACCCATCCACCCTTCCCTTCCCTTTCATTGTCTATAGGAGAAGAGTGTGTGGATTTGGATTCATTCACACTCGATTAGAGAGATCGTTTCTGAGGCAGAAGTGGATTTCGATTCCCTCCCCGTTCTCGAATCTCACTCATGAATATTCGAATTTAAAACTTCGCTAGCAACTATTGTTGCCGGAACTAGTCTTTTTACAGCCACATAAAAGCCATATTGGTTATTGGATTTAAACATGTGAGAATGTAGTCTGGTTCCTTTCAAATGTAAAACTCTAATTGACTATTCCCACCGGCGAAACTTATGGATTTATCAGTCTGGGTCTGGTTGTCTTGTTATCAACTAATTATTTGCTCAGATTAAATTGCACCGTAGGCATATATACCACTGTGTAATCTCAAATGCCTATAAGATCTATCTTACTTTGTTCTAGAGATATCTCTATCTTATTAGCATAATTATGAAAATTCCCAAATTTCCAAACTTTTTCAAACATTTGGTCACAGCTTTTAATCTTGAAGACCACATCCGGAGGTTTTTAATCGGCAATTTCGCTATTGTAATCAGGTACCTAGGTATGTTAACTGACTTCCTATCTAAAGGTAACTCCTGTAGAGCTATATTTATTCATTTATTACCTGGTTTAGTTGGGGGCCAATCCATGAGACCTCATATCCTAAATATCAGTGATTGTGCTGTCCCCAGTGAGAAGCACATTAACTACAGCCCAAATACCCAATGTGATCTCATATTGGGTGACAACCAACCCAATGGGGAGGCCACCCCATATATTTTCTATGGAAACTACATGCATGTGCACATATCACTTCAAACCTGGTATTCTTATAACAAGAGGTAAATCAACAAAGTAGCACTAATTTGATGAGAAGCCCCTCCTAATCCCTATCTATAAAGGGCCCCAGAAAGTACCCTTTCCCTTGGCATCATGGTCACACATGCTAGCCAAAACTGAGGGAGTGGCCCCCTGGGCCCCTGCAGTGGTCAGTCTGCCTGAAGCACTTACCTCCCACTGGCTGTCCCTCCCTCCCCCACCCAATCACTGAGCACTGGCCCTGATCACTCACCATACTTCGATACAGACTGTAACAATGGGCAATCCATAGGGTAGTTAACAGTTGTTAGTTTCCCTGCAAGCAGGTGGGGGGGGGGGGGGTACAACTACACCCCCCCCCCCACACACACACACTCTCTCTCACACATGTACTTAGCAACGGCCTCTCACAGCAGACCATGTACAGCAATGCCCCCTTGTGCAAAGTGAGGAAAGCACACATTGACCAATTCAGTATTTGGAGGGATTTACTATTTTTGCTAAAAACACCACTTTATTCACATATTTATGTCACATATACTAAAGGATTATTCAAAACAGTATGTCTGCAGTGGTATATTCTGGTTTTCTCATATTATTCAAAACCTCCGGATGTGGTCTTCAAAATGGGATTTACATTAGTACGTTTTCAGCATGGAAATCTTTGTGGGGCCTGTAATCATTAATTTCTTGAAAAATTCTATTGAGAATGAAAATTAGGTTTCCATGGCAACCAAACAAGTGCAAAAACACCAATTGAGCCCAAAAACGTTCTTTTTACATTCCAAATATGGAAGGTTTTCACTGAGGGAGTGGTCATTTTTTAACAACAGGGGGGGGGGGGGGTTGGTGGACTTTTGCGTGAGTGGGTCGAAATCTTTTTGGTCCCCCCCATGGGAGGGGTCCAAATTTTTTTGGTTCCCCCTCAGGCAAGTTGAAATTGAGCGCGGCCAACCCCTTTGAGCTATAGTAACGCGCTGGCTTTTTCGGTAAAAAGGGGTGCAATTTTTTTGGTCCCTCCCTCAAGAGGGGTCCAAATTTTTTTGGTCCCCCCCCCCCCTTTAAGGGGTCCAAATTTTTTTGGCCCTCCCCCAAATCCACCAACCCCCCCTGTTGTTAAAAAATGACCACTCCCTAAAGTTGTAATTTTCTAAAGTGGCTTATTGTATTCTCCATCAAAAAGTAGTATAGAACAATTTTTATGATATTTTGAACATTGTTGGCTATATGGAGCCCCCTGGTGGCCAAAGTTGGTACTAAAAAACCCCCGCAGAGGTCCCTTTTCCCTTGTTGATCCACATATATATATAGCGATAATTCAGGTTTCTCCTTATGGGCGGCCATGTTAGTTCCGAGCTCGATCTATCGTGAGACTTAGGCACTGACCACACTCATGCAAAATATAGCTTACAAGGAACAAGCTAAGTGGCAAGAGCAGAACACGAACAAGTCCTAACCATGCAGTTAGAGCGCTATAGCATTCTAACTGGTGCAAACTTGTTCCCGTGACCGCACTGTTTACATTGACAATCTCATGAGACCTTGGTTCTGCTCTCGAATTGCAGCTTGTTCCCCGGAAGCTATGGTGTGTAGTCGTCTGGTCACTGTCACTAAGGCGCGAATCCCTTATGTTAGCCCTCCACCGTTGGTTTAAAACACGATATAGCCCATAGACTGTATGCAACATATAAATAATAAGGATTGTAAATTCCATGTGACAAGTCTAAAAAATCAGCTGACATGCCATGATAGAGACCAACAGCCTCTGCCGTGACCAGGATTCGAACCTGGGTTGTCTCGGCCACAACGAGAAGTACTAACCACTATACGATCACGGCCTTTGAGTCAGCTGGATCTGTGCATTTTATGCAAGAAACTGCTTTTCAAGTAATTCTTTCTGATTTTAGTGTCTCTATTTCCGTATATTAATTGAAGAAATAAAACAAACCTGCCTAGACAAGAGACCTTTAGCAACCACGTAAAAGCTCATAAAACGTAGACGTAGCAGTGCTGAAAGTATAGGATACGTCTGCGTTAAATGAGCTACGTCGAGTTTGCTAAAGGTCCCTAGTGCCTCCCAGTGCAGTGTAGGTGAAATTCGCAGAGGAATTGACCCCCCCCCCCCCCTCCTCCCACCTCAGCTAACAACAATGCGTTATTTTACATCAAAATAGTGTACAACATTTTGCCATAATACAGAGTAATAGAGAAACATTCTGAGCCTAATCCCCCCCCCTTTATTGTCCCCACCCCCCAATTAATATTATAAAAGAAATATCAATGTCGGATCAATGTGTTGCGGGATAGGGACAGGCCTGAGCCGCGAATACCACAAAAGGGCCTGGCACCTGGCACTACTGCTCTACATGTATAATGGGGGTGGACCCCTATAATCGTCAGGGCGACATGGCCCTTTCTGAAAATCGACAGGCGACATGGGGCTTAGTGACAAATGACAGGAAAAATAAAAAGATATTGACAACGGACATGGCCTTTTAAAATTGACACGCGACATGGAGCCTAGTGACAGATGGCAGGAGAAATACAAAGATACTGATAAATGACATGAGCATTTCTTAAAATCGACAGACGACATGGGGACCCCCCATCTAGACCCGCTGTATATACAAATTTCATTTTCGCCAATTTAGCCACCCCGGCTTATTATTAACCGCACAGGATGATCGATTTCCCATGATTGCATTCTTGGATTTTAATTAAATACGTTTTTCCATTTCGCAGTGACCCTATCACTTTTCACACCAGCCACGCAAATCATATTTCCCCCTATCTTTCCCCTATTTTATCTCATTCCCCCCGACCCCCACCTTTAACTTAAAGGTCTGGGGAACCTTGAGAACCTAGGCGGTAACCCTTGGGTGTCTCCTCTAATATATTCAAGACATTTCCATACTTACACAGAGTTATTTCTCTACAAATCACCAGATGGTGCCACATGGCCATGGAGCTGCATTCCGACCTACTCACCCATCATGGAAAACGACCCACCCCTCTCTTTGTCAACCCATCATCAGACCCTCTCCATTATTCAACAGGTCGCCTACAGATGGCGCGCCGATCGACGGTAGTACCGGTAGTGGCTGCACACACACCGAGGACCCTCATGATTCACATCCCAGAAATCACATCTATTTTCCGGCCGAATAGTTGTCTAAGCTCTCCGGCCTCCCCCCACAGCCTGCTGCTGCTGGCTGAGCCGCCCTCCACGTGCCGATGGACGTTTAAATCATCGCGCATGCGCCGAATGGGAAGCGGAAACAGGATGACGCATGCGCAACTGGTGACTCAGCCGCGCATATGCTCTTCCTGTAGTGGTGGTTGAGACATTGGGGGGGGGGGGAGTTGTAGTGAGTGTGTGTGTGGGGGGGGGGGGGGGAGGTTGGAGCATGGGGTGCAGACACGTCCTCTTAACATGCCCAAAGGGAAAAGGAAAAAAATATCTTTTTGGGTGGTAATTATTACTGTGACAATGACGGAAGTGTATTGCCCCCACCGGAGTAGTCTCCTGAATGATGGCCACCAAGGGAGTGGTTTGAGTAGGAAGCTCGGATGGGAGGGGGGGGGGGTCGTTTAAGCATGTGCTCTGGGTCCACGTAAAGACGTGAGGCCCGACGTGAGGACAGGGGGAGGGGAGTGCTTCTTCCATTGTGTCACATGCTGAAAGAGCCCGCCTTTTTCCTCGTTTTCATTTCCCATTAGGCTATCTCTTCCCTCATGAGGCACTTCAATCATAGTAATGTAATAGGTATTAAGCGTACATCTGACAGTGTTCACTCTTTAATGACGTGTTTCCTCCTTTCTCCGTGTCTTCCGCTCTCATTTTCCGAGCTTCCGAGCTTCCTTGGCAGTATTAATCGTTATTATTGTTCTGGTCGGGGTCCTGGTCCAATGGAATGACATTTAATAGCATTATACGCTCCTTAAAGCACAATGCAATTGAAATCATGAATGCGGGGACCTAATAGAAATGGCAGATTGGCATAGATGTAGAATCTTCCCAGGTAGAACTACCTGGCACTAAAAATTTGAACCTGTCCATTTTTCTCTCTTGGCAATAGTCCAAGTAACATCCGGGCAACATGTACCCAATGAACCTTGGCGCTGGCCACACACGGAACTGCGTCCTGGCGGCCAATGTGTGAGCTCTCCGATTGCGGAGATAAAAAGAACCGCCTCCCACCAAACAGCAGACGACATTTGGCGCCGCCATCTTGGAACAACGCGCCACCTAGCGTCGTACACAGAGGTCACGTGAGACATGCGTTCTCGGGGTCGTTTGAGTGCAGGCTTTTGTACGCATGGCAGCCGAATACACAACTACACGTTTCTGGGAGAAAAGACGTAAAAGGGCAGAGAGAATTCTAGATATGAATAGAACAATGACAATTACTTGCACCATTAGTCAATTTACTCAGAAGACAAAACTCCCTCAACAAAACTGGCAGTGTGCCCACAACCTGCTAGCCTGGTTGGTTTACCTCATGAGGGGGTGGGGACGTGTTCTTAATTATTACTATAGAATGCACTAGAGAGAAACACTAGAGTATTGTATTACAACAAAAACGATATATATATATATATGGCAAGCTCTTGACCGTCCCCATGAAAAAAGCGCAACCTATACATTTATACAGGTATATATGTTCTACATCTCAGGACAGTTATAATTTAATTGGAAAATAAAATCATCATCAAGATACTGAATATGTATACAATAACAAAAATATTCTCTGAGAAAAGTCTCCAAGATATTGGATGACATGGGATTGATCATGAATAATTCAAATTGGAAAACAGATCCATCAGTAAATTGCACTTGAACCTTATTCACATCATATGGCAATAAAGAAATGATAATTGCTGTCTTCCCTGAAATCGATCTTTAATACACTGGTTGACCCTGGATGGTGTCCACAGCCCCCCCCCCCCCCCCCACACACCCACCAGCTCCACACACCAGGTGTTAAGGCTACATGTCGTGATGTGTAGCATGCATGGAACATAATAGATACGGATGATAAAAATGTAAGGGAGACACATGGAATATGGGGTTATTATCATACCTGCTGTACATAGGAGACAATGTGGGGGGCAGGCCCGTAACTAGCCCTCTTCGCGGGGTGGTTCGTTTTTCGATAAGGTGGAACTAGATGAATTTAAACGTGCAATTCGGTGTGTTTTTCAGTAAAAAGGATTCAAATAGTGACTTGATTTCTACACAAAACTATGATTCTAATGGGTCATATAACACAATATATAATGCTCTCATAGTTAACCCTATAGAGACCTTTATAATTGTCCGATTTACAAGCGGTAAAAACTGGCATGAAGCTAATTATCTCCATTTTCAGGCCAGCTAGGTTGGAACGTTTTGGGTGAATCAGGGCTGTGTGGGGGAGGGGGGGCGTTCGAACTGACGACCCCCCCTAGTTACGGGCCTGCTGCCCTATCCTCTGGTGCCATGCCCTTGGCTTATCTCCCCATCCATCGTCCCTGCTCTGCCTTATGTTGTCCTAGGGTGGAACTCTTTTGGTCCATCAGGGCCGTGGGGGGGTTCGTTCGAACCGACGAACCCCCCCTAGTTACGGGCCTGCGGGGGGGGGGGGGGGGGGGGTGGTCCGGTCCTAAAGGACGGCACTATCGCGGTTCTCCGTAGACAGGTGCTTATTATGGTACATGTGTATACACGTAATATGTCATTTCTTTATGATTATGGGTTGTAGTGGGCATATAATATAATTATGTTACTACTACTATACTGGTGTTTGGAAGTTTGGAAGGCGGCTGTGGGGTGATAACTCAATGCAATGCCACGTTTAGGGTATACCACCGTAAAACTTCTCTGATATGTCGACCTCCCTTATAAAAGAGGACCCCTTACTTTGAGAGAATATCATAAGCCTTTTTTTTCACCCATTTAAACAAGTCATGGTTAAACTATAACTTACTTGATAAAAAGAAAATTCACTCATAAGCTGACCAACCTCTTTGAAAAATTACTATAAGCCGAATCAGACATAAAATCCACTCAAATAAAGGTCGGTTTATCAGAGAGGTTTTACGGTACTCAGTGTTCCTACGGTAAAGGTGTGGATGGATGGGCTGTAGACCGTCTGCACTGAGGCGCACGGATGGGACAGGTGCAATGAAGATGTAGGAGGAACACCTTATGTGATATAGCGCTGAATCTATACATCCTGGTCCCTGCAATCACCTATAATTATAGAGAACATCGCCTACGTTCTGAGACGAAAAGGGTGAAAATAAGGATTTCTTTTACATTTTCAATGTCATTAGATCGTAGAATGACGGGTCTTTTTTTCTCAAGGTAATTAAAATGGATTTTAAAACGCGTGGTCTATTCTCTCAGGCAAGGGAAAACTTTTTAATTGGGGGGGGGGGGCTTTTTCTTTGAGATACTCTGCTGATTTAAAGGCGTGTTTTACCATTGTACAACTAAAGTTACCCACTGGTTTCTCTAAAAAGAAATCAGTTTTTTTCCCTCGAAAATGGATGTTTTCTCCAGTTCTGTATATGGGGGGGGGGGGGGGTGCTTGTGAAGTCCACGGACGCTGGTGAGGTCCCTTTGTGATCCTGAATGTATGTGTACCGGGTTCTACATGCAAAGTATTCCTCCGTAGGCTCCTTGGTACTGAAAGGGGAAGCAAGGGAGAGGAACTAAGTTGAGTGATGGGATGTTTGAGGCGGGGAATGGAAACCATGCTTGCATGTATTGTGTATCATCTGGATGGTGTAAGAAACGGAAGGCCATTTAGAAAAATGAGAAACTGACATATTGCTATAGGACACTGCCCATGCAGCTAACAAAAAACGTTATTTTACGTCAAAATAACGTTTATAATAACGTTATGCCATAGTAAGGAGCCTTAGAGAAACGTTATATAACCTTATATAACCTTATAAAATGTTGTATAACGTTTCTTTTTTACTGGGTGGAGGCTGATGGAGATGGAATGAGGGCAGGAAGGGAGGAAAAGGGGTAGGAATCATGAGCAATGGAAGCAATTTTGAGAAAATGCACAGTTATACCTTGTACCTTTAAATACCACTCACAGATTCACCCCCATGTAGTGGAGCAGTCAATACACCGGTGTCGTATGCCTTATGAATAACGACCCCAAGCTATGTGAGTAATGCAATAGCTCTGTCCTGGGTATTGTTGCTGCCCTATAGGGCACATCCCTGGTGCATCCATACATGCAGGGGACCCCCAGCCCTATATATCATACACCTGGATGACACATGGCCAATATGACCAGGTTATTAATCATCCACTATTCATTGAGCTGCTCCTAGAGGACAGGAAGTGGTGCCGAACCAGTCAGATAGTAAGATATCTCAGTAGTGAGGAACAATCTCATCCCTTGCACTCCATGGCGAGGAAAATGACACCACCTGCATGCATTTAAGTCCCTATAGCTATTACCTTACCGACACCGTCCCTCGATTTAGTTGTCGTTAACAATTTATTACAGCAAGACGGTATGTAGGCCTATACAAGTGGATGATGGTGTGAGTTGATATGCGCGGGTACCAAATTAGGGTTTGGTGGACAGTTACGGCTATTACATGGTGAGCGTTCTTCAGGATTGTCCAGCATTATAACCATTATGACAAGTCCTTTCAGGTAGCCTGTTTGGTTGACTTGATTCCCCATACCTCTATAATAAACGAGCAGCTCAAAGCAAAGGACTGCTTTGAGGAGGTGGGAGGAGTCGGGGAAGGAAGGATGCCAGAGCAACAGCTCAGTGATGGACGACACAATGAGGGGACACCAAGGGTCGATCACCCTGACATCCTGTGGTCATTTCTTGCCCAGGTTCCTTCCCCTGTCACCTTGCACCCAATCATGACCTTCTTCTACCCTCCCTTACCCATGACAGGAAACCCGCTACTGATGGGGCATTTCTCATCCCAAATCAGGCTAACGAGAACAGCTAGAGGTACCCCAGCTCAACACCCCCCCCCCCGCTCCCCGTCAAGTCGTGCCACCCACCCACTGTCTGTCCTTCAAGTAGTCCCACCTCCCCCTTCACCTCATTGTTCCATCGATATCATCTCTGTATCTGTCTCTTTCTGTCTGTCTCTGTCTGTCTCTGTCTCTCCCTCTGCTTCTCTCTCTCTCTCTCTCACACGCACTGTTTTTGTCTCTGTCTCTCTCCCTCCCTCCCTCTCTCTCTCCCCCCCCCCCCCGCCCCTCTCCTCTACTCTGCTCTGTCTAGGCGTGTCCGCATATGCGCGAGACTTGGACTGCTAGTAAAAGCAATGTTGTTTTTGCCTCATCCAAATATTGGCACCGCAGCTGGTTGTTAGAAAACTATAGTACTAAGTGGATGAAAGGAACCAGCAGTGAAATAATTAACTTGGACTATTTGTTTACTACTTTAGCTACCTCTTGCTTGTAAAACAGGGAAAACACAAGGCTTAAACTGTGGGCAGATTTCCAGAAGCTTTACCTTTGGTGAAAGTGAAATTACAGGGAACGTTCAAAAATGACATCGCCTGCTGTAGGGGGTATTCCATTTGGCTTTAGGAAGTATTCACCTATATCACCTGTGGCATAGCAAAACGGGGCCTGGCCCCATTCATGATACAGTATAAATAAAGGAAATTCAAACTCAAACTCAACAGTTATGTACAGGGGTGGGGGGGGGGGCGATCAAGACATGTCGACCCTTTAGCTTTAGCTATACTTTCTTGGTCATATGGCTCCCCCAGATGACTCCCTTAGATCAGCCAGAGAGTCACCTAGGCTTCCTTAGGCGACCTGGACTCCCCTTTAGAGAGGAGAGTCATTCTGGAGGCAACCTATCCCGGTTCGGTCCATTTGGGCCCTGTGGACCTGCTGACCAGCCATCGGCTGTGTAGGTTTTAAAACGATATCATCATCATCGGAGGAAACCTGGACTCCCTTTTGACGCTGTTTCTTCTCTCAGTGTATAGTATGTACGACGCATCCTGTGACACATGCATACTTAGAGCCAAGTGCAATACCCCTGTGGTGGGTCATAGACATAAATACCGTAATAAGGCACGGCATAAATATACTTAATGGACCAATTAGGCTTGCAATATACCTTGGCGGAATGTTCCTTGTTATACGGTATTCAATATTGAGGTTATGCTTTGTCTTACCTCTCCACCGTGGTTTAAGTACCGTGTCTCTCCTATTACTAGTATTACATGTCTGATATGGTCAGTCTGAGAATACATAATAATATATCATATGGATGAAACCCGGGATGAAACATAACCGTTATGCAGGGGTGCACTGTTAGAAATAAGTACTGTAGCTGTACAGTATAAAAGGAGGTATTTTTGGTTTCCAGTATCACATACTGTACAGCTACACTCACCTACTGTAGAACACCCCACACAGGAGATCATGGGTTAGAATCCCACTTTGACACAATAGGCATTACTGTTCCAAGCTAAATTATACACATGTACATATTCAAATACATATTCAAATACTCACTAACTAACATTCTATGCCAATATAGGTGGAAATGAATGTCAACTGGGTTAAAGAAAAATGAAAAAAAACACGTATTTCTCATTGTGCCAAGGTTAGACTCAAACCCACACTGTAAGAAGTAAGTACTGTACACATACAGCAAAAGTTGCTGGCAAATTTTGTTCCAGTAGCGTTTTACTGTAGGTGTACAGAAACTGACTTGCTGTACATGTACAGCAACCTCTACTGTAAATTTACAGCAACTTCTACTGTAAATTTACAGCAACTTCTCCCTTACATCTATAGCAAAAGTTGCTGGCAACTTTTGTTCCAGTAGATTTTGCAGTACATGTACAGCAACTGGGTGCTGTAACGTTACAGCAACTTCTACTGTAGGTTTCATATCATTGTTGTCATCAATTTATATCAATTAATATGCATGCATGGAGAGTACTTTCCTGCATAATAGTTCAATTTCAGCTAGGATAATACACACTACACAATGTAATGGTTTAATCTTGCATTGATACAGCTGAACTGTACGTGATACCAGCTTTTTGCCAGTCCAGGCACTTAAGCATTTAATTTTTCCTTCCAATGTGGTGTCTATTCTATACTTTTTCAGTTTTTTGTATTATTCAAAACAATTATGCAAATATCAATACATTTTATGATAACTGCATTCAGTCTCTCTCATCCAGTCTTATTATACAATGACTTGAGAGTTTGTGAGGCTTTATTTGACTCGGGAAAGGGTTGGGTGGAATAATTACTACAAAAGTGGTATACTGCTGCCACCTAGCGGCAGAAATCTACAGCACAATGTACAGTAAATGTACAGCAACATTGCTTGACACCCAATTTACAGTACATAATGCTGTAACTATACAGCAAGTAGTGCTGTAATACCAACTACAGCAAAAAGTGCTGTAAATGTACAGCACATTGTGCTGTTTAGATACAGTAACTTCTTACAGTGCACAACCTTCTGTGTGTGGGTTTTACAGTAGGTAAGTATAGCTGTACAGTATGTGATACTGGAAACCAAAAATACCTCCTTTTATACTGTGCAGCTACAGTATATCTCGCTGTGCAGCTACCCTACCTTCTGACAGTGTGGGGCTGAGAAATGAATCCGAGATATACCATTGGATATAATATACCCTCACGATCGGGACACTGTGAAACTTGAGTAAGTCTCACCTGCATTGTCAATGGGACGTAAACTACACAAACAAAAGTCCAGAAAGATGTCCTTTGATGGGAGTGAAGTTTATAAGGGTTTGTTGCTTTCCTTTATTGTTAGCTGGGGGTGGTGGTGGGGGGGGGGGGGGGCATGTATTCTGTATATATTCAGACAAATTTTCACTCAGCTGAGCATCTATTTGTATCGTTCTTCACTCCGTCGACCATGGGCCGCAACAGATTTGGCTCGTCCTCTTGGTGAAGATCGATATATAAAACCTGTACCTAAGGGTCATTTCCATTAGCCCATTTGGGGGTGATCGGTAAGCAATCGGCAGGCAATCACCAGACAATCGCCAGACAGTCGTCAGGTAGAGCCACAACAATTATACTACACCTAGTGTAGTTGTTGTGGCTCTACCTGCCGATCGTCTGCCGATTGCTTGCCGATTGTCTGCCGATCACCCTCCAATTCGGCTAATGTGGCTGTGATCGGTTGGTGAAGTGGGTATACCGACGGATAGCACCCCCAAAGCGGCTAATGGAAAATGGGCCTAAATGAATGATAATAGGCTTACCTCTGTTTCCCTTTCTGCACAGGCGTCGGTCCCCCTATATACCGTATACTCCTCCCCTGCAGTCCCTATATATGTATACAAATCACCTCATGTGTTAATTGCAGTCTGGAAGGCCACTTAGAATTGGACAGAGTTTAGAATACCGCGACGCAAAATGCCTATATCATACCACAGCGCACCAGTACACTTACTGATTGTGTAATAATATATAGATCTGAACATTATTGAAATCGAACACCTATACTTATATAACTCGTGATAATCATTCAGAATGTTACTCATCGTCCTGTGAACAGGCAAGGGGAGCTAGCTCAGATGGTAGAGCGCTCGCTTAGCATGTGAGAGGTACCGGGATCGATGCCCGGGTTCTCCAGCCAAATATTTTCTTTTTTTCTGCTTCTGAATTTTGTACAGTACAAACCCAGCACTATCATAAATGATACATTTCACGTTAAAATATGCCTATTAGGGTAACCCCGGGGGTAACCGCCCCTGAGTGGCCCCCTACATAACAAGTACCTAAAGTGGCCCACCTATACATCTCTACAGCATGTTACAATTGCTATTTTTACCAAATGTAATATATGTACCCCTCTGAAAGAATAGACAAATTATGCACCAATATCTCAGTTTATAATCTCCATAGACTATGATAGAGTAGCCACAGTGCCAGTGTTTTCTACAGAGCGCTAAAGATGACATGTCTGTGTGACATGTAGCCCTCTTTTTAATGATGTTTTTTTTAAAGAAAAAGTATACCTCAACAATGTGCCTATAGTTTTCCACTAAGATCCGAACTGCTTCCTTGTTACCCACACATGATAATTATCTTTACATAAACATCCCATTTTCATTAGGTGAACATCTTATATGAATTAGGTAGTTTTAACTATATAGTTGATTGTCATGAATCTGTTATCAAAGTCAGTGTTCTAGGTTTCAGCTCCTCAACAGGCGGTTTGGTTTACCCTATAACGGTGCAATAACATGACAAGAATCCCTCATTGGCAATAACGGCCTGGGGAGGGGACAAACAGTTGGTTATACTTAACATACCCCCTCATATTTTGTGGGTATAGGCATATGGACCATCATTGTTGTGTATTGGTTTGTGTAAAACGTAGATAAAGTGGGCTCTGAGTGACGGGGCAGCTGGTGGTACTGCATGGTAGGCTACTGTGTGGGGATGGGCCACATGTCCCTATGCAGGACATGCGGTATGGCGGGGAGGGGTGGGGGAATTGGCATATACCTGGTCTAAGTGCTAATTCTAATCCCTCCCCCTCCCCCTCGTCTTCCATTGGTTTTATTGCAGATTTGAGGGCTCTTTGTATACTGATGCAGGGCAAGGACTGGGATAAAGTAGATGAAATCTGCTAATTTGTGTCTTAACTGCTTATTGATAAAGGCACTCAGATGTATCCCTGGCATTGTGAATTGTTCAGGAATGGGTCAACAGACAGTCGCGATTCATTATCATCATTCCCTTCTCTAAATAGGAGATGATTAAAAGAATTCCACTGCTATAAATATCATGAGTATTGTTTTGGCTATGCTACCCGAATGCAACCTATTTTCGTAACCCTAATGAACAGAATAATAACCCTCCTCTTTCCCATCCCAATGGTAAAAAAAAGTGACCTGCCATCTAGCGTTGGACGTAGTATCAGTAGTGACCCACTCCCCAGGCAGATATCGCCTCGCCTGACCATAACGTTAAGGCTACAATTGGAAAATGCTGGGAGAGTGGAGAGTGTAATGGTTATCACACGTGTGTGCCCGGTGCCCATGAAGGGACCAGCCCAGGAGGATCAGTAGGGGGGGGCGGGGGGTGGGGTGATGGAGAGGCATGGGGCGTGGCCTCTGATTCATAATTCATAGTGTCATAGCGCACGGCACCCCTTCTCCTATTATGATTGACACGTGAGATGGGAAATCCCTCCCCTTCTCCCACTGTGCAACCCTCATTCTCAACTAGTTTAATCATTTATGAAGGTTGAATAGTAGGTGAACTGATTAGAAAAGTTTGTATTTTAGTGGCAGGCACTTACCAATAACCAATAAACCTTTATGGAATTTCAGACCGAGCTAACATTTTAGTACATGTAATGCATTGTGTATTAGTAGTATCATCTGCATACTTGCCTACTATTTAAGGTGCACAGGAAAACTATGAATATAACACGTATTCGCAGAACCAACATTTAAAAGCACTTGAAGGAAAAGGAAGTGCAGATTGAGTTTCAATTTAAAAAACTAAGAACGTGAGTCGAGAATAATTTGATTTTAATGTTTGAAAAAAAGTGAAATTACCTTATTGTAGCAAACTGATTCCCCAACTGACAACAAGAAAAAAAAAACTCCCATCTTTGAAGGCAATATTTTGTGGGCGGGGGATCGTGTTGTGTTGTGTGTATCCCTCCGCAGGCCTGTTGATGTGGGAAAAGGGGGTTACTAGTAGATGGCGGAGGTGTGTGACTGTATTGGGGGCGTGCTGCGGCTCTGGGCTGAGTGGGGGCGACAGCGGCGGTGGCGGCAGCAGCAGTCAGTCTGCGGTGGGGAGCCGGAGAGTACAGACCGGCAGTATGGCTGGCTGACTGACTAAAGGGAGCAACTGCATCGGTGGGACAACACACTACACAGTACGACTAGTAGTAGTACCAACCAGCCACCAACCAAACCAACCAGCAGTACTATCAACCCACTACTCCAGCACAGTTCATTACCACTACTGAGACTGCTCCATACTGAATCATACATCCCAATGTCAAACACAGAGGATCAGCTGTGCTAAGCTATAGTAGTGCTGTATGGACTTAACATCATCAGGCCTGTGTCTATGCATGGAGTAGAGCCCACCTCTAGGTTGTTGTAACTGCTTACAAGTGGAGATAACCTAACAACTTAAGTGGTCAAGTGGTGCTCAGTGGACTCCTGGCGTGTTGGCCTGCTATCAGAGCAGTGCTGATGGCCCTCCTGCCTGTGTAGCTACACCTATCTGGATTGACCTCCTCCTGTAGATGTGTGTGTGTAGGTGTATGTGTGGAGGAGGTGGGAGGGGAGAGATCCTAAAGTGCAGGTATCTCTTGTATCTCTGAGTCTACCCACCACTACGTATATCTACGTCCTACATCCCCATACATACATATATACATGGACCCCACAGGCAGTGAGAGAGTGAGGTAGTCTGTGCCTATAGATCAAAGACTAGGGGAGGACTAGCCTGGAGGATCTAACCTACCTAGCTGCCTACTTACCTTAAACCTGCCTCCTCCTGGAGCTGTGGTCTCACCCCAGCGGTAAGGGGTAGGGGGTACTGTGTACCAACACCCTACCTGGCCTTCACTACATGTGCCATACCAATGGTACCAGCTGTATGTGCCAGTTGTGAACCCCCCCCCCCCCCCCTGCAGTGTATATACATGGACATGCTCTGAGGGTAACTGTATGTATAGTATCACCTACAAAAGGAGTTGAGCAGTGCATATTGGATTATAGTGATATTGGATTAGAAACAAAACGGTCTATAATAACACCCACACAGTATACAGATGGACACATCATGGCCTGTGATCCTAGAAGGAAAGCCAGCCTCCTGCTGATGATGTAACTGCATGATATAGGCGTGTACAGACTGCACTGAGATTTGTATCCACAGATACATGGCCAAGATGTATAGCCACGTGGAGATGGTGTTCCTCTACGTGGGCGTGGCTGCTCTGGCGCTGGTATCAGCTGTGGTGGGTCCAGCAGCGGCCTATGGGGACCACCCTGGACACCAGGGGAGGTGTGAGCAGATCACTATCCCCATGTGTATGGACATGAAGTACAACATGACCCGCATGCCCAACCGGGTAGGGCACACAAACCAGAAAGACGCAGCCATCCAGATCCATGAGTTTGTGCCCTTAGTCCAGACCGGGTGTTCTTCGCTGCTCAAGTTCTTCCTCTGTTCGCAGTATGCCCCAATGTGTACTGAGCAGGTCGATGAGACGCTCATCATCCCGGCTTGTCGCTCCATGTGTTTGGAGGTGAAAAGCAAATGCGAGCCCATCATGCAGAGGTTCAACTTTGCCTGGCCTGATATCCTAGACTGCAATAAGCTTCCAGAGAAGTCTGGCCGCATCCACTTGTGCATGGAGGCCCCTCCGGATGACCCCGGCTTGGACAACACAGACCTGGGTGGGATGCCCAACAACATGCCCATCGATTGGCTGCCAAGCATCCTCAACCCTAAAACATCAACCGTAGGTAGCGGAGTTACATCCAACGATGAGCTCTTCAGGAATCTCTGCCCAGATCGTTTCGTCTATGTCGACAAGCTCCAGCAGACCGACTCTTGTGCACCAAGATGCAATGTCGATGTGTTCTTCCGCAAACAGGACAAGCGCTTTGCGGAGATCTGGATGATTGTTTGGTCCTCAGTGTGCCTCTTCTCCTGCCTTGTTACAGTGGCCACCTTCCTCATCGACACCTCCAGATTCCGCTACCCAGAACGCCCCATCATCTTCCTCAGCATGTGCTATGCAATCTATTCTGTGGCCTATATCATTCGCGCCATTGTCGGTGCTGGAACCATCTCGTGTGACCGAGCTAACAGCGGAGGCACAGAGGTGAGGTTTCTCATACAGGAGGGCCTGGAGAGCACCTGGTGCATCATAGTGTTCCTCCTGTTGTACTTCTTTGGTATGGCCTCCTCCTTGTGGTGGGTCATTTTAACATTCACCTGGTTCCTTGCAGCGGGACGTAAATGGGGCCATGAGGCAATTGAGGCCCTATCCTCTTATTTCCATCTAGCTGCTTGGGCCATCCCAGCCATAAAGACAATTATCATCCTCACCATGCGCCGAGTGGACGGGGAGGAGATCACTGGTTTATGCTATGTGGGCAACCAGGATCGAACAGCCCTGACAGGCTTTGTCCTGGCACCACTGTTATCCTATCTACTCATCGGCACCTTCTTTATCCTAGCAGGCTTCATTGCACTCTTCCGCATTCGCAATGACCTGAAGCACGAAGGCACCAATATTCGCAAACTGGAGAAACTCATGGCTAAGATAGGTATTTTCTCTGTACTCTACACAGTGCCTGCCACATGTGTCATTGGCTGCTACTTCTATGAACAGATGAATCTGTCTCGGTGGCGGCAGCTGGCACGAACAAATGGCTGCCGGATAGTGCGCCAAGGGCCAATGGCCGGACAACGGGACTGCTCGATGGAGCACTCCATCCCCACAGTGGAAGTTTACATGCTGAGAATCTTCATGTCCCTGGTGGTTGGCATCACCAGCGGAATGTGGATCTGGTCATCCAAGACACTCAACTCGTGGTCTGCCTTCTTCTCGCGCACTTTCGGGCGGCGGAAGAAGGTGGCCAAGCCAACCTATGCCACCAACGGTACCGCCAACCACCGGAAGCAGATCCAGTACCAGAAGTGTGCGACGCGGACGACACCTCTTCCTGCTCCTCTTCCACCTCCGCCACCTCCTCCGGGGTCTTCTTCCACAGCGCTCCCTGGCGGCATGGCGGCGGGGGTGACGTCAAGTGGCGCCATCTCGCGGGCATGACACAAGGCCCGAAGTGGCCATGTGGTCTACCCAGACGCTGACCTTGACCCTTGCAGCATCCAGTGTGACCCGGATGAGCAAGACCCTGAAGCCGGGGACAACGTCCAGAGTACCATGTCCCTCTCTTCTGCACAGGCCTACAATGCTTATATTGGCCAGAGGCTGGCTAGGACCACCACCTAGCATAGGGCCAAGCCACCTCTCCTCCCCTGGACTATAGGCCGCCCATACCACCATCACCAAGGCAACCCTCCTCATGTGATGAGGGACTACGGAGTGCAGTTTTCTACCATGTAAAACCATCTTGGTAGAAACATGTACCTGCCTATACAGAAGGTGATGTTAGTGTGGGTTATGGGGATCAGGAGTGGCTTTATCAATGTACAGGGACATGGTCATTATTATCATATTTGCTAGTGTACATACTACTTCTTATTATGATGGTGGAATATGTTTCCCCAAACGATTTCAGGTGTTGTATATATACATGTATATAGTGGAGTTTCATACAGTGTGGGTCTGAAATTATAATATAGCGTTCTGTTATAGTAATTTGTTGGCAAAGCAGAAGAGTCATTCATACTGTAATTACTTTATAAGTGTGCACATTTACCATTAACTCATTATAGACTGAACAGTGATGATCATAATCTTAAGTGTCTCATGTTTTAATTATAATAAGCGATTATCAGCGTACACTGTCCTCTATAGCAAGATATCCTCGACATGCAGCCCTCATGATCAGAGTCAGTTAATAAGTACCTTCCATTGGCCATGTATCTTCTTATCCAAACACCACTGGCATCTCTGGGGTGTAAGGTGGGGTTGCAGCAGCAGCAGCCACATACAGATGTGCTGGTTTTGATGTGTTACAAGACCAAACACACCTGTCCCCCTTTACGGGTCGGAGTCAGGGGCAAACAAGACCCCAGTAGATTCTTCCACAGATTGATTCCTGTGGCGATGCGAGGTGCGTGAAACCCATTTAGATGTGCTCTAGTAATCAAAGTAAGGCTGCCGTCTCCTCCATAGCTGCATGCCTGCACCGGATCTGGTGAACAGATAAACAGACATATACACAGGTCGGGCACACGGCAGGCTTGTCAGGGGGTGGAGGTTTATATCGAGCAACACAGCCAAAAATAATTGTCTCATTTCAAGAATATGAGAAATAAACTTTTAAATAAAGTTTCAAGAAAATAAGTTTCTTAAAATTCTCTTAAAACTAGTCATTTGTCCGTCAGACAAGATGATTTATCTTATTTTCTTGGAATGAGAAAGATTATTTTTGGCTGTGTATCAAGCAACCGTTCTCTACCTGTAATACATGTACTAGCCTTTATTGCAGAAAATAACAAATTCAAATTTCAAAAGAATTCAGCCGGAATCATTGTACCTGATATTGCCATGGGAAATCCATTAATCAAACTTAATGTACCAATACCTGATAGCTATAGTAGGGAGTGATAGTTCGATATACGTAGTCCTACACCTGTGTGCATTAAATATAGAATACCCATCTGATAAGAACCACATAATAACATACAATATATACGAAGGGAAAAGCAGTGATCCCAAAAATAGGGCAGGTCGGGTCAGCGTAAAACCATGTTATTGAGACCCAATGCATAATCCTTTTATAAATACATGGCATCGAGATGACTAGTTGTACACACTTAACGAAAACGGTAAATCCATCCAGAGTTAGTATTAGTTCACAATGAATGCAGCCTTGGCGCTCATTTCTATGTGTACAGTGCACATACAGTTGGCTGTAAATCTACTCATAATGGTTACCTATATAGCATATAACTTACAGGTGTTGCTATAATGCACAATCATACGGGCATTAGTCTCTATAAAATATCAATTGTAATTTTGTATATCAGGAATGTAGAAGATCTAGCATATGAATATGACCAAAGCAATTCCTTTGTATAGATAAGCAGGGCATAGGAGTTATCTCACGAGTACTGGGTTATTTTCATAATGGTGTATCGACATGCAATAGTGACAGGGCCACAGAGGCAGTCTGAATAGGAGATGATGTGATAATAACACAGGTGTAAAGGCAATACATTCTGGCAGTCCCACTGAAGTACTGATGGCTGACACATTGTGTCAAAATGTATAGCCTGTAACTTGGAGGGAAGCCCTATAGACCATTGCGACAGCCGGCTATCCTTGCAGCTATAGATCTCCTTCCCCTTGTCAAAACATTGTGGCCAGGGGAGAATACAGTGGCTGGTCGGTGTGGAGTGAGATGGGAATGAGAGGTGGAGGTCTGGTGAACGTCAACATTGTGTAAATAAAAATGGGAAAAAGATAAATGGGCAAGGGAAGTTGTAGAGTGTGGCAATGGGCTTTCTCTGACAAGCAAGCACAGGATAAGCTAGAGTCCATCTGTGACCAGATCGGTTTCTCATACATCGGTTTTTATGCATTGCTAATGCCATTTAAGTGGTACTAGCACCTTCTAATATCACATACTATTATACACTTACAAACTCCCAGGTCTAACTATCAATGTCTATTCACGACCTTTACATGCAGAAATCATCAATGGCTTTAGATGACCCAAACTCCAGAATAGTCAATGACCATTTAGTATCGCACAAGTCATAGGCAGGGTGGGGGAAAATAGCAGAGGAAGATGGACAGGTAGACAAGAGCTAGTTGGAAGGGGAGAGAGGGGAGTAGTATCCTGGTTCCGTCTACTCCCTCCGGCCATATACTGTAATGACTGGGTTTCTTTTCACATTTGTTGGCTGTGTAGGGCTGTGAAATTGCTGTAGGGGCAATAGGGGTGAGCGTTCAGTGTGTGTTGGTGTTGGAGTGGGGGGGGGGGGTGAGGTTAGCCCTAGTGACTGATGGATAAGGGTTAAGGTATCTTCAGGTGTGTTGAAGGGGGATACCCAGCTAACAGAAATACGTTAGTAAACGTCAAAATAACGTTTTAACGTTTAATAACCTTGTATAATGTTTTTTTGTTTACTGTGTATCCAATGAAGATACACATAGGAGTCGTCTAACTGTTTCAAGTTCAACTATTCAATGTTACTGCGGGTGTGCTAAAGGCGGGGCTAAAGGGTTGTTGGTTGGTTATATTGGAGTGGAGTACATTATATATATGACATGAAACACGTTGGTAAACTGAGTGAAAGTGTTGACAAGATCCTGTATAGGGTTTTAGTGGTATGAGCTCCGATAGATGAAATAGCATGGATGAAATGTCACAGATCATGGTGTCCTGGGAAAAGACTATATATGTATATACAAGCAACTTAAAGGGCACGGTCAGTCTGATGTAAAGTTAAACCTCCTATGAATGTATCCCAGCTAAAGTAAAAACGTTATACAAACGTCAAAACAACGTTTTTCTAACGTTATACAACGCTTTGGCCGTTACACGGAGCCATAAAGAAACGTTCTGAAACGTTAGATAACGTTTTTCTTCGTTTACTAGGATATGTACTAGCTATTATGATAAGTAGCACTGGGTCTTATGTTCCTGAGATTGCATGCTCTCTGGCTTCTCGTGGGTTATTGCTGGGTTATTGCCATACCCCCAAGGCTGTGTGTCTCACTCTCTGTTTAGAGGGTGGTATAAGAGACAGTATAGTGAGAGTCTGCTGAGGCTCTCCCAGGAAGGCAATGATAATCAGTAGGGGGCTTGGGAGATACTACCCCATCCCTCCCTACCCTTCTCCAGACCTCTGCATCCCCTACTGAGCCCTACCCAATTACTACTAACATCAGTCTTCCACAGCCCCCAGCAAATAACACCACTGATACCGTGTAGGGCCAACACAAAGGTGACCCCTGTGACAGCTCTGAACAGGCTCTTTTTTATCTCTTGTTACTTATGAGGAGGGTGGTGAACAAGGAACAAAAAGGGGGGAGTGGGGCGTAAACACTAGGTTTGTGTGTTGTTGTTAGTCTTATCGTCATTACCATTAGTTCAAAAGGATGTAGGAGCTAGCCTGTTCCCAAATGCTCCCATTGAAAAGAGCAAAAAGCAATCCTGTGTAATGTTGGCTATTGTGGGCGGGTATCCCTTTTATAGTCAGACTAGAACTTTTTCCAGAGTTAAAGACCATCTCCATTAAAGGATTATTGTCGATCTAATCTAGTGGAAGAGGGGGCTAAAATAACTGTACTGCCTAACTGTCTGAAGGTTACTTTCTCCAGTTTTACCCTTTCATGCTTGTAGCTACCATGCAGGGGGAGATTCTGCACTGAGTTTGAGGTCGGAGCAGGTAGTAGTAAACCAGTCTAGGTGCACTTTGCACCTATATACTGGACAGGAACCAAGCTAGCGGTAGCTGACTCACCCCTCCCCCCTCCACACACACACACACACACACCTACCACCTTACTCCTCACCCACCACACAAACAAGGCAGAGTTCGATGTCCAAATTCCATAATTTCTACCTTCCACCATCATTACCAGTGCACATATATAATAACAAGTGTTAGGTTGTGTCCATGACTATATCCTCGTATGCATGGTGTGAAGGTGTAGGACCGAGGGGTGTCTGGTGGTAAGCCATACTAATGTGGGTATGATCAGGCTGCAAGGATCAAGCATTGATGGGATTGTCCCAGAGGGCTGGAAGTGTTAGCTTTGGTCATAAATCACCTGGTCACCTCTCACAGTGCAAGGCCACAAATAACCCTTTAACGGCCGCATCGTGATTTAATGCATTGTGTCCTTTGTCTGCATAAAATGCATTCCTGCATGCATCATGCCGATCCTTCGAGAATGTATTAACCATGCAGGCATATATGATGCATGAAAGGAGACTGGTGAGTTACTTGCCAGGGCTGCATTCATGCATCATAACGATAAAAAGTAGAATGCATTAAAGCCCTATGCGCCCCCTAAAGGAATAAGGACGGTGGTGGAGGATGTGGGTAGGTAGGCTGGATCGGTGGGGAGTAGGAGGAGGGGGGGTGATTGCCCTTGGTTGCGCCTATCAGCCAAGGAGGGTTGTAAAACTGACTGGAATAGTTTTCCAATTTATCCCAGTTCGATACCTCCTTCAGCCCTGAGGTTGTAGATATTCCATGAGAGTCTCATATCAATGGCAGGCCGTATCAGACAATATTTCAATAATGGTAATGTAGAGTCCGGACTATGATAATGTTGAATACAACAGAGAAATAACATGTCCATAGCTCCTTTCACCAATGCCATAAGCAGAAGGTGTTTGCTTGCACTCCTTAGAGTGACTTCTACTACTTTAAACTGAAATGCTGGATTATAAAAGCTGAATAACTAAAGAGCTTCGTAGGTGGGTGAGCTGATAGGTAGGTCGATGTCTTGGGGTGGGGGTGGGGTTGTGGCTGGTGGCATATCTACTTACCTGTCCATCTCGCGTGGCAGGTAGTGTACCTGAATGAGTGACACCATCACCAATGGTGGGGGTGAAGACCAAGGTCCTGAACCTGCCCTTACTATAGAGTTCCATCCGGGAGGTGGGTTATTCAGGTAAATGGTAGGGGTGTAGATGTACCTGGAGCTCACCTCTCACCTGGGGGTCTCCCACCTGCCCCTTCACCTGTATAGAACCACACCTGAACCCAGGGGGGTCTATACCTACACCCTTTGACCTTTGCCGCTCACACACCCAGACCCGCTGTCCTCTATGCCATAGAGACCTTATGGTTTAAGATTGGCATTTGGCCTAGACTTAAGACTAGTTCCTACACTGAACTATAACAGTGTGGAGCTCAAAATTGTTCATGGTGCAGCATTTATTGAATATTTCTTTGAAATACAAAGGCAATTTACCAATTTCAGGTGAAATTGATTTGGTGAATAAAGGTATCTATATAGTACCATCATTTGTGAGGTATATGGCTTGGATCATGTGGTATGAAGTAAGGACAATGACATTTCAAAGGGTATATTTATCATTGCATTGAAATCCGATAGTCATACATGATAACCCTGGTGCAAAGATATAAATTATTAACCCTGTCTCCTGTTCCAAGGCTGGGAAGTGGTGATACCCCTAGTGGTCTGACACAGGTGCAGAACGGCTTTAAGTTGGCCAAAGTACTCTCCCGCCCACTCCACCTACCCTTATTGACCCTTCACCCCTTCCCTGACCACCCCTTACAGCAGAAAAGTCACCTCAAGGGTAGAGAGAGCCCCATCTAAAATCAGCGTATTGATCTAAAGCTTGGGCATTCTCCTGTTTCTAAATGCCAGATGCCTGTGGGCGGAAAATGGGTTAAGGGAGACAAAAGGCTTAAAGCGGCGGATGACTTGATTAGGGTTGGCTTTCACTGGACCTCAATTCTCTAGTGGTGCGAGAGGTAAACAATCCCAACAAAAGCCACCTCCTTTCAAAAGGAGGTTATCAGTGAACACCATGGGATTGCGACCTTCAAAGGGATGGCTGATAGTATGCGTGTGGTGGCCAGTGTCTGTCCCTCTCAGCTTTAAAGGCATCCACTTTTAGATTCAGTATCAGGGTGAAACTAATCAAATTAAAGGATTTTAAGCTATTCTAAAGGCATTAGGGTGGCGAGGGTGAGATTTATTTCACCTTTAGCTGAAGACGATCTCTTTCAATTACTGTACTATGTAGATTAGGAGTTGGTCTCTTCAACAATAACATTGCTGGAATTTCAGGGAGGGAGTGAAATAGGTCTGCAGTTGGTCATTATCACCTCAAATGTGGCATGCTTGGTCGTGATGCAAGTCCTGTATAAATCATCATGTAAACCTAGCCAGTTGAGTGGTGGGTGATTCAAAACGAATACATTCACACATATTCACTTTGCCTATGCATTGTATGATTGGCTTCATAATTATAAAATGAAAAATATACAAGTGTCAAAACAGAGCACTTACTACATGTATATGGATGCATGGCTTAGAAACACCTAACAATAGCTTCACAATCATGTACGGTAACAGCAGGTAACTGGCTATTGTATGATTGAATTAGGAACCATCTCAAGGTGTCTCTACCTATGTATGTTATGCCTACTTGCACATGTATATCTCTCACACTCCTAGATCAGCAACTGCCTGTATAATGATGTCTGGTTAACAATCCACAAATCACCTGGTGAGATTACACACCTGTCACAGGGGGAGCATCCTAAAGAATATGCTATTTTTATTGGAAGAATACAATTGGAGGCGGTGGTTTATTGTGATGGCTAGAAGATGTATCTCTAACTATGGGTTGTCAGCTTTCGAGACCCTGCCCCGAATAAGGTTAACATTGTGTATGTGCTAGACTCTACTCACATCTAAGGTTTCAGAAAAGTAGTAGTAACTGTTTCAAACCTTTACTATAACATATTTAACATAGTCATCCATTATCAAATTTGAAATGGGATAATACAATTTGAACTTGTTGTACGATACATGTAAATGTTTTCTAAAGTATGAACACAATTGCTATTTGTGTATCAAACAAACAGCATTTCCAGTTGAAATACAATGTCATGTGTAACACTCTACCATTGTTATAACCTATAACCAGGGGGTATGGGAGACATACACAATAAGGTGATGTTTTGTCATGACCTTAGTGATTGATTAATGAAACACAGTCTTGATAAGCAGTGTGCAAGGTTGCAACAGTCTTGATAAGCAGTGTGCAAGGTTGCAACAGTCATGATAAGCAGTGTGCAATCAAACGTGTGCAGCACACAACCTGGATAAAGTATAGTATATTGCCTCTCCAACCATGCATTAGCTGGTGGCTAACCTTTGTATGGCAGAAAATGGATGGTCTGTTCAGATATCTGTGACTAAAATGTGTGTAACAAGCAGGGAACTGTTCACCGCCAGTCAGGCAAGGGGGAACCAACACGTGTGTATACATCTACAAAAGGTTTACAAGGAATCACACTCATCTAAAGTATGTAAATTGCCTACTGCTGTGTTGCAGTTTGTGTGTGATACATTTGTTAGAAATTCCCAAGGTAAATATTATCAGGGGCTGATACTCTGAGTGCCTACACTATAATGTTAATGCCAATGCCTATAGTTAATATAAGCACCTGGATGAATCACTAGTTAGTTCTGATGGGAATTAGGTGATTGCAGTGAAGAAATACTAGTCAAGACTATGTCCAATGAGTATTCCAGTAAGGATGATTGAGCTTAAAGCATGTTGTGATGTGATGTGAGGATGCAAGTTCTATATAACTACTGATCAAACAAGAAAATGAATGTACAGATAAAAGCATAATTATGGATACTGGTGCAATATCTGTATGCCTATAAATTAGACGTTGATACTTCAACCTTGTATTCATAACTCATTCACTAAGGGTGACATTAATAGTACTGCACTTGTGTCAAATCAAAGGACAAATCCATAGTTGATATTTCTACTATATACATACACGTTATTAGTCGAACCTGAACATGATGTGTAGCTTGTTGATTACATCAACAAAGCAGGACAGGATTAGCTGATAATAACAGGTGGGTGCGGCATACCAGGGTTGTTAGGGGACAGGGGGCAGGTAGAATATCAGGTGTAAATACCCCCTCCTCCCTCACCACACTGATACACACACCTGAATGGGGTCAGTACTAAGAGATAGCAGCCACCAGTGGTCAGACTCACAAGGGCCCTGCACCAGTCTGTACTCATTTCACACACTGCCCAGAGAGCTCATATATATGATTGTCCTCCCACCAATGTTTGATATGGTGTACCAGCTAAGGGTGTTATCGGTGTATCATCTATGCTGGACATAATATCCGGCTATGGGATTTATGACTTGACTGATAAGGTATCTAGGGTTAGGTTAGGTGGGACTGGATGGCTACAGGAGCCTCAGTATAGGGAGATTTGAACCAACCTTTTAATATGTGAGCCATGTTGTTTTTATACACAATAGGAAAGGTGTTGATATGAATATCACACTAAAGGTGTTATGAGTATAAAGTACATGATAATTATGAGATATAACAATAATATCATATATAAACGCCAAGCATTTGGTTGGAAAAATGGTACACAATCATATGCCATTCAAGAATAGATCCACCACATTCAATACAGTTATTAGATGGAACTCTGTGGGAATGCCTATCGTTATGCAAGTTCTGCATTTATTAGCCAGACAATGACCCACTCAATACACATTGTATATCAGTATGCAGGACCCACAGCTCACAATGGTTGTAATTAATATTTCTGTACAGACATAGAGTATACTGTTCAAACATAATATTATTGATTGATGTTCACATGATGGTATAAATGTGAGCACATTGTGATGTAAAACATTGCATTTGATGTTGCCTTTGGGTTCTATACATGGTTCCAGCCAGTACCACTGTAAGTATTAGGCCTAACTAGGTTTCACCTACTTAAATATATATATTCATATGTGAATGATTGTTATACTTGTTTTCTGTGCAATGTCTGACTCTTGTACATGGTGCCACTGAAAAGGACAGAGAGGATGCTTATTGAATTTCATCGATATTATTATTAAATTATTATTAATTACAGAATAGCAGAGGGAATCTGCGACGTGGTATCTTTGACATGTGATTTGTCTACGTTGATTATAAAAAAAGAAATAGTGGGTAAGAATGCAGCACAAGAAGATGGTAATTGGAAATGAGAAATAAATGTGTTAATTAATGTACTTTATGCCTTGTGTTATTCTTGATACTCTCTTATTCATGGAAATCCCCTTTTTGTATTCTACTGCATTAACTTGTGTTTGTGTTTGGTGTGGTGTGTCTTTGTAGTAAATCAGCCTTGCCCTGGCAGCTCTAGAGCCACCCACCACCCTCAGCCTCTACTCATAGCCGCCAGGACTCTCTGTTGGCTTCCAGGCGTTATTGATATTCAATATATGTACGTTGTAGTATCTCCCACCCACTCCCCACCTTTCCATACACTGCCTGCTGGCCTGCCAACTGTGTTTGGGCTCTACCTTGGAATGGCCAGCAGCTTACTCACAACCTGGTATTTTTACCCTAGTCAATATGAATGGTTCTCTCTTATTGGGGGGGAAGTGGGTAAATATAATGATAAGGCTGTCGCTATTTATGTCTACTATTTATGTCGGGAATATTCAATTAATGTAGATTAAAATCTCTCCGCAATGTCAGCGAATGTGTACATGATAGTGGAATTATTCATTCGCATATCTCACATCAATGACACCTAGGCAGGTTGTTGATAGCACGTCTATGCTTAGGCTACAGTAGTATAGAAGCAGCAAGAAAGGGCAACCCCTTGGTCGATTAAACACCCTATTGCATGTGAATCTTAAATCAATGCAGGTTGAAGGAACTACTTAAACACTGAAGAAACAGTAACATATACTGGATAAAAGGGGGTAATGCAAATAGGAGGCAATTACCCCAGGTTTGATATGGTGTGGGTACACGCACTAGTCTGATGTATTCCCTCACGTACTTAGATCAATGCCACACCTGATGAGACCGTTTTAGATATAAATAGGATTGTCGCCAGCCACGCCCTACCCCACAGCCAACCTTAGACTGTAGAATAGAGACAGAACACCCCCCCTCCCCCCTCCCCCCCCCCCCCCCACACACACCTGGCCACACACACCCAATCCGCGACCACCGACTGAAAAAGAAATAAAGAGAAAAGCAAATCAGAGGGAAATGCAACACTCAGAGTACACGCGTTAGACTGGCAGTATGCCAATCCTTGGCTAACTGGAGTTAGCTGGGGATAAATTGGAAAGGGGGCAGGACCAGGGGATGGTCATGTGGGTGGGGGGGGGTGGATATTGTTGGTGGTTCCTAGATATTCATATGGGTGCATATATTGCACAATTGGAATGAAAATGAGAGTTTGGCAGGCAGACAAGAAGGGATGCAGTGACAGGCGGTCAGAATGGCAGGGGAGGTAGAAAGGCACAGATTGGGGGAGGGAGACAGAGAGGGGGTAAGCAGAGGTGGGGGGGGGGAGGAGGGAGGACCTGGCCCCAGACCAAGCATTTCTGCTATTGGAAAAGAGATGCTTCCTAACAAAGAGCTAGTTCCTGCCATGTATATTCACCAGTGTGTTGTCTGAAATTGAACCACTGTACTTGATATGGGCTGGTTGTATATTTATATACGTCTTTAATGGGGGAGTCTGATGTATAAGTAGAATTTATCTCCTTCCTTGCAGGGTCTTACATTTGGTGATGTACATGCATAGAAATGCTATAGAATATTGATAGCCCCTCCTGAGAATTACAGATCTGTCAACTATGCCTCTACTACCTCACATTAACATACATTCAGTGCATAGAGATAGGCCCTATGCTCATACTGAAGCAGTGAACAAAGCATTGTTCTAAGGCAGTTTACAATGTAGAAGGCGTATGCATAGTATTTCCAGGCAAAATAAACTGCATAAATATGCTTTAGAGTATACCCTGATTTACTTTAGGGCCTGTTAGATATCCAAAAGACGTGTTTTTTATTCTTTTGACATAAAACATAATTTTCTATAGCTACTAATTCCAGTGGGTTGACAGAGTTTGTGAGCAGGGAAACCTCTGGTTACCGATAAGGAACAATAGTAGATCAACACTGACTGCTTTGGTATAGGCTGTGATCTCTCATAGTAGCTTTAATACAAATGATAAAAATTATATAGTACTTTCAAGTACATTAATACGAAAGGCATTGTCTCATCACAGTAATATAATGTACTGAAGGAATTTTCGCCATAATGTGTATCACTATCAGTGCACATTTCCCCCTCTCCTCCAATTCTCCACATTCCCCTCCTACAACCCCATACATCTTGGCTCTAATCACTCTGCAGATGGACAGATACTATGTTATGGCTGAACTAGATGTCATAGGTAACATGAGCTGCAAAAAGATCCTACTTTCAGGTGAATACTATTCTTCCTCTAACCGATCTGAAATAGACTCCACATGCGATAAGGCCAGGTAGACAAAGGGAGTGTATGGTTGAAGCTGCAATGGATCTATCATTACATTCGTGTATTCTTTGTGTGTTGTTACTCTGCTCTACTTACTCTTACAATAATCTGTTAATTGCTACTTAAATTTCCTCTGTCTTTCCTCCTTGTTATTTGTTATTTCATGTCATCCATCGACTTAAACCAGAATTTTAAACAATAAAATAATTCATCTGGTCATTTAAAAACATTAAATACACTGTAATAAACAAAAAAGTAAATTTTACTTTTTTGTTTATTACAGTGTATTCACTGGAAATGATACCAGTTTTTATTGTACATTCAGGTTTCATTATTCTCTGTTTACCTTCTACCGAATCTTCCTTGACGGTTACAGATTGGGTTTTTAAGGAGAGTTTTGAAATTGTTCCTCCTGGGGGTTTGTATGAAGGTTGGTGCATCCTGTGGTGTCCCTTTATGTGTATGCGCCCACGGTACCTGCCCCCTGACTGGTGGGGGTGGGGGCCGTATAACAAACACACAAAGCAGCCTTGACAGTGCCATCAGACAGACAATTTATGGGCGTTGGGCTGATACCGAGGGGTAGTCTACATACAAGTGGAGGAGAGGGGCACTAGGGGAGACAGCATCCTCACTAGAATATATACAGGTGCATAAATCTATAGCTACTGTATACAACCCCTCCTTCCTATTCCCCTGACCCCCAACCACCCCCTGTACTCCCTACACCATTGTTGCTCCCTCCTGATATACAGATTTCCGCCTATGAAGTGGGTGGGGTTTTCAGGAGGGTTTTGATCAGGCTTTTGGCTGGCAGATTTGGTTGTCAGGCAGAGCAGGCCAATTTAACTGTGACAAACGGTGTGGTGGTGGTGGGAGCAAGGAGCTGTGGTGGGGAGGGGTGAGGGGTGGTGTCCCCGACAACCCCCTCCACCCTCTCACCTGTCCAGGAGACTGACAGACGAGGCTACAGGTGACATCAGATCACCCTGCTGTAGCTGTACATCCTACTATACTATCTGTAGTAGTGAATACATGGACACCTGTATATCTACCTGCCTGAACCTCCCCCACCACCCATCCTGACCCCTTTACAATGGGAGGCTACCTCTACATGGTAGGGTGATAGGAGGTGAAAGGCTTGGTATGGTTCTATGTAGGGCTCGGGTGTATAGTTGATAGGTTCAATATGATGTGTCAGCATGGCAGGAGGACACATTTAACATTATCAGATTAGTCACCTCCATCAGTATCCACACAACAAAGGAAAACAAAGCTACATCTATTAGTCATTGACCTGCAATGCTGAAAAGAATTACGATCAACCAAGGTACACCTGTGCATCATTTATATCGATATTCCAACTCCATCACATCCAACATCCACTCTTATCCACCTGTTGGCACCTCCAGGCCACAACCCAGTACATCAGAGCCCCCCTGAATTTATCCACACCACACCAATATGCCCTATGTCACAACCTCTACCAGTATCAGTTTGCTTCCTTCTCAATCTCCAGGCCTGTTGTGACCCCTCAGCCTTACCCCAACTGACCCCACCGTTATACCGGTCACGTGACCGTGGCCATCTTGGAGACCAGCCCCGTGATCAGGTCAACGGCAAATATACTGAGTTACTTAAGGTTTGGGGTTAACAAGATTATTAGTTCTACTACATTTCATTTATCGCATTAATAAAATATGCGGAATACTAAGTAAGATTTCACGTAATGAAATATTGCACTGGAAAGCTCAATTCTAGAATTAACTGACTTTTCCTTGAAGGATCCTTTGCCTGGCTTCACACCATCTTTGTTAGATAAGATAAGCTACCCTCATGTATACACGTAATGATATACGTGTGTGTATTTCACACTGGTCCACAGCTGCAAACTATATAGCTATACTTACACCGTAGTTAAATTCAACATTTTGTTTTAAGAGTCAGTAAACCTTTTTTTCCTTTTTTATTTTTTGCAATACAAGCATACAGTAAATGGATCCCTACTAGGGATTTATGCTGTTATTTATGGCCACACAGTGCTGGGGTGTGGCACCTTAAATCCCCCTGTTTGCGGCAGGGTGCAGGGGGTGTTGATAGCATCAGAGTAATCCCCACGCCATAAAAGCCTGCCTTAAAACACAAATGAGGCAAGAATCCGTATAAGAGATAATACCAGGTCCCGTGCGCATGCGCCGCTCACGTCACAGTCACATGCTCTTCATGCATCATGCATATGGAGGCAAGGAGGCATGCACACATGGGCCATCCCTCGAGGCTTTCCCATGTTATTTTACTTTAACATTATAGTTTCACCTTTAGAATTGTATATAACTGCAAATACATAAATGTAGAGATATCTTCTCGCCTACTCCTTTCTTAATTTTGTTGAAAGCTCCTAAAATCAATGTATCCAAATAAATCCAATCCTTGAAATGTGTTCCTTTCTGTTTCTGGGACTCGTGGGACTAGCACCAAAAGACAAAAGCATCGATCAGAGGTCTTAAGCCTGATGCTTCCATGGGATTGGGATGGGGAAGAAAGGATGGTGAACTTCCAGAATGGCATTTACCTCATCGGCGGCCGATGTAAAAAGTACTTTCAGGAAATGGCAAGATTAAGCTTCGGTCCATAAGTCTCCTAGGATTATTGCCAAGCAGGAATACTGTGTACACATCTAAAGTTCAGGAACGCACGTAAAAGGAATTAGAAGTCGTGAAATTAACTTTTCTGTGAGTGTCCAAACATATATATTTATTTATTTAATGATGATTATGTTCGATGTTATCACACAACTGATACCCCAATTCCTGTGGATTAAAAAAAAAAGGTTTCATTTAAATACAGTTTAGACGATCTTAATAATTATCTCGATATTTCTCTAGAACTGTCTTACTAGCAACTGTAAGAACATTGGACGACGACAGCTCAGGTTTGAACAAGGTATTACGTGGAGGGGTTTCCTTTGGGTGGATGAGGGGGGCTTAACGTTGGTGCGTGGAACGTCGGCCAGCCACCATGGTCCTGAAACGGTCCCCAGGGAGGGGGTGGTATGGACGTAATGTGGAAACGTTGAGGCTGACTGGGCGACAAGATGCTGACGAATGGATCCCCAGTGTGTCATGATGTACCCTGACCCCCCCCCCCTTCCTCCCCCCACACACACACCACACACATTATCAACTTATGGATACCAGGCTCTCTTCTGCAAGAAAGCAGCGCCAGGAAGAACATGACATGGCAAGACAAAATTAATGATCAGGCAGAAAGGTAAAATGAGAGATAGAAAGGGAGGCATTAAGAAGGGAGTTAAGCAAACAATTAGGGTGGAAAGCAAGACTATTCAAGTTTAAAATGTTTACTTAGTAGAAAGGTATCATATTAATTACATGAGGCGTGAGTAGTTCAAGCCATAAGGAAGAACAGAATGCATGCAGGCGAGTGGGATTTATACGAGATGTAGTAAACACAAAAAGCCATTCAGGATAAGCGCTAGAGGAAAATGTTTGAGCATACAACTCTAAGAAAAGGTGGATAAAACTCCAGGTTGATTAGGAATTCAACAAAGGATCTCGGAGGTATTGTCCTCAGCGTAATTATTCTGATAAAGACCATGAAGTACCATTAATTTAAGTGTCAATGGCTTTTCGTCTTTTTAGCATAAAAAATGAGTGCCCTGTACGGGTTCTCACAGATCATCCTTTCTCCTTGGCTGCTCACACACTAATTGTTCAGAGCAGCATACTTGTGGTGACGTAGGCATGTTAGAGGCCTGGAGTAAGGCATGCACATACACAGAAAAGTGAGAGTCATTGTCGCTAAAACTACCCTCACCTGAGGGTCAGGCAGTGTCTGACCCTCAGGTGAGGGTAGTTTTAGCGACAATGACTCTCACTTTTCTGAGGGTGCAGTAGGTCGGCGGTTCAACCCCCGGGCGGTACAAGACACCTCAGCCAGCATCTTTTCAAGTGGATAGCATAGCTTTGGGATGGGTGTCCGAGACTGGGGGCAAGAGGACATATAATTATCATACATAATAAAACGTCTTCTACGGGTATGCCTAGTATTCAGCAGAAAACGGACGACAGATCGAGGCTGTATTTCATAGCCATGGATAATGGACTTTATAAAGTTATAACCATCAGACCATTTTGAAAAAGTAGAGTGAGATAGACATTAGAGAAATGCCTCCATTATAGATACTACTGATACCACAAGTCATAAAGAACATCAAACCAAGTCCATATTGATACTAGGTACAAAACAACCACTACCACGACTCCCCCGATCTTCTCCAGGGGGACCAGAGGGTTAGGACGGCTACCACCGGATAACATCCGGCAGAGGCGGGTAACGTGGGACGCTGCCGCTAGGGGATTGGTGCTCCCGTCGTCACGCGGGGCGAGACGAGATTCAGTGAAAGATTTGCCGACTCCAAAGAAGATTTCCACATTCCCCAAACAGATTATTCATGCAGGCCGCTTCCTTTTACTTCATGGGGTTTTGCTGGTTATCTGGTGCATTCGCAATGAGTAGCATAATGTTTATCAAATTAAATAAATCCATTTTGGTGAGTAGCACTGGTTTTCGGTGTTGCTAGTGGCCCCCTCACAAATATACTTTTTCTGGTTTGTCTTTCTGATGTACCCCAGCCTTCCCTATACCACCCCTTCTGGGTCCACCCATGAAATTTCAAATATTCTACCTGTAGTAGAAAGAAACGTGATTTAAAATGAAATGGTAAGATTTCTCTATAGATACATGTGCGTTTCATTGGTGGCCCGGTTCCAGATCCTTTTGATTTCAGATTCAGATTTTAGTATCTTACTTCCTGCGTGTTATAAGTGGCCAAGTCATAATTCAACTAATTCATGTTCATAATATATTAATTGTATATGGTTTCATGTCACTATATATGTGAGCTATACACCTATGCATATCGAGCCAAGAGTAGGATGAGAATAATTACATACCTGGAAACTTTCCAACGAAAAAGTACGCACGCATGTGTGCTATGAAAAGCCTATTCCCCATTTGTATCTTTTTTCGCATGCCAAGGTGTGGGTCACCAGCAGAATACATTTTAGACCAATGAAATAATTACCTCCATATACTGCGGAATTCTAATGGTGCATTATGGAACAACTGGCACCCATCATGATATCTGTTATCAGTGATTATCTCGCCAGTACCAACTTTGGCAGGGCCCACAGGACAGTCATGCAGCTGGACATGGTTGCACGATTGTGCCAAGTCCAACCTCTGATACAACTTTTCTTATTCTAGATCCTGTCTACGGGTAACATTGTAGTCTCTATGTATGTCGAACTCCTTTTCCAATATAATCTGGAAAATTCTTATACACAATATCAAGAGTAGCAGAAACCCATATCATGACATTGTGTACTATATAGATACGTATATATGGTATATCATACCAGTTGAAAATAGATCAGTGTAAGAACCCCTTAAATGACCACGTCTGTCCGATAAAGGGGGAAAATACCCCCCGCACATGAGGGCATGATTAATTGATATGTGGTATTACCATAAAGGAGTGACACAAGGCTTTACACTTGGACAATGCCATTTATATTCTAGAAAGAATAAGGCACCAGACTTAAACTATCATGACTAGGGGACTAGATCAATCTTTGAATCTACCTGCCTACCTTTACCTGAGAATAGTAGTACATGTTAAAGGGGGTGGGGTGGGGGTAGTAGAGGAGGAGGGTGAGCAGAGAGAGAGTGTGGGGTGAGTAAACGATCTCATGGGCAAACAAGGAGGCAACCACCTCACCTTCAATAGGCGGCCATACAGGAGGGAAAAAATGACCCTGGCCACATCAAGCATTCACGGCGCGGCCACTTGTAATATATACGGGTCCTCAAGAGGCTGCCTGCCAGTCGCCTAGGTAACACAGTTTGGGAGATGAGAGTGTGTGTGTAGGTGAGTGGGTGGGGGGGGGGGGGGGTAGGGGGTAGTAGATAGTAGGTGCACAGGGAAAATAAAGAGCGTCAAAAGGGAGTCCAGGTTGCCTCCAGAACGACCCCCCTCTTTAGGGGAGCCCAAGTCAATATGTATATGGCTCAGTCTCATGAGTTTGTAACAGTTGAAACGTCTTTGAGTGACCGGGTGTCGTCTTTGACTGGTGTAGTCTTTGACCGGGTGTCGTCTTTGACCGGGTATCTAGAAACGATTTTAACCAGTTGCACTGTCCAAAGTATCATGCAATAAGAAGTCCCACCAAGTACATTACATCATATACATATATAATAAAAAATAACAATTGGAATAAAAACCTTTTCTAGATACCCGGTCAAAGACGACACCCGATCAAAGACTACACCGGTCAAAGACGACACCCGGTCAAAGACGTTTCAACTGTTACAAACTCATGAGACTGAGCCATATACTCTCTAAGGTAAGTCAGGTAACTGTGTGACAGGTCCCCAGGTGACTCCCTTAGGTCAGCCGGGGAGACACCTATGGCTTCCTTAGGCAACCTGGGCTCCCCTAAAGAGGGGAGTCATTCTGGAGGCAACATGGACTCCCTTTTGACCCTGTTTTTTTCTCTGTGTGAGGGAGAGACGTGTGTTGATCCAGCAAGGCCTTATCAAGCATTGTAGGCAAGGTAAGGCATGGCCGCCTGCACCCTAAGAGGGTGGAATCATGGAAGGTGGTGGTAGTGGTGGATAAAGGGATGAATGCGCACCAAACACAGGTACTTACTTATATAGCTTCACAAAATGAGATAAATGATTTGAATAAACCCTATGTAAATCAGAGGATTACTTCGTGATACAATATATGGCTATATGGAGGTAGCAAATCTGATTTGATAATGACAAAGGGATGGATCCCGGGGGCTGATATAGTACATGTTAATAGTATGTACATAACAATGGCAGAATTCTGATTGTAAGATACATCTGCATTTGATCTGAAGTGTTTCAACCATAGTAGATTTATATAATCAGATTAGAATATGGTAACCATGAAACAGTAGGAGGTCTATTCATCTATATACAAGAGTATGTGGTGTTGGATGATTGATCTTAAAGACAGAAGTTAAAAAAATAGGTTTTATGTTTAGACCACTAAAAGGTAATTTAGATGTAATTTTAGCTACTCTGAATGAGATCATGTCAGATATATCACCCATGCCACAGTTTTAAAGTACATACATGTACCAGAACATGTATACATAGAGAATGGTTGGACATGCTGCTGTAGGGTACATATACACCCATGCATATCCCCCAGGACAACCCCCCCCCCCCCAACTCACCAGCCCTCCACCCTCCCACCCACCGACCCACACTTCCCCTGCGGCCTGGAGAACACGAGCACAAAGGTGCATGTTGATCTTTGGGGATCCAACCCCTCAGGTCCTGGGGGAGGAATGTGACAGGGGACTGATTGACAGGTAGCATGGCCGTGTGATATAAAGGAAAAAATGGAGAGAGAGACTAAGAACATGTGTGTGGTGGGAGGACCTCCTCAAGTGAGGGAAAATATTATCCCCACTCAAACAAATGAAAGCTTGCAACGGGTTCGGCTTGAGGCCTCGCACTATATTCCTGCGTGTGTTGGGAAGGATTTGGAGTTTTAGATTACATGTGTAGTTTAATAGATGAAGGTACATAGTGTATGCGATAAAATTGCAAGCCAGTACACATGTATATTTTATTCAGATCCTTGGGAACAGTAAATTGTATGCTTTATGTTAGGTAATAATTCACTATGGATTAGGATTGTATAACATGTCTTAATTCGACGTCAGCCTCACACATGTCATGAAATAACAGTGGATCCCATTTTACATTGCTGCAAACCCTCTCAAGTGAATGGAAATCGAAATGATTTAAATAATTCAGAATAGATGCCTGTTATCATAATGTGAAATGTCAATTCAGGAGTGGGAATAGTCGGGCACGTACATAGTTGCATGTATTCACCTTTCTGCTTTCCCCATTATTGATTTCTAAACCTTTTTATCAAAGGTCATTGGACTGGGCCACCGGTCCCAGGGATCCGCTTTGATGTCGATTGTTTTGGATTGTTCCCAATTCCAATTTTATTTTATTCTCACAATTTCCCAACTGTTTTGTTTTCATTCGTTTCTGTAATTTGTTTCTTTAGTCCTCCCTCATCCCCACCCACTTTTAGGTTTGGGAATAAAGGTATTTAGATGAAAGAGCATACTTTTCATGTTTGAGACCCAGCATAGTGAATAAGTAAATATTAATCAGTGCAGAATTTTCAGAAATATATAATTATTCCATAATGAAGATGGTAGATAGTGTAGTGCCTCTGTCTTAGACTATTACTACCCAGATAATCTGCATATACATAGCAAATCTGTCTGAGACTAGGATATAATACTGCACTTAGAATCTGCCTGATACTAATAATTAATATAATACTACACAGAGAATGTGTCTAAGACTTATATAATACTGCACAGAGAATCTGCCTGATACTAATATAATACTGCACAGAGAATCTGTCTGAAACGAATGTAATACTGCACAGAGAATCTGTTTGAGACTAATACGTTACACAGAGAATACCTCTGGGCATGCTCATGCTATTTACAGCATCCAGCATAACGCTTAATGCGGTATCATATATCGTTTTGAAAGAGGAAGAATGGGAGAAAGCTAGCCACAGGCGTTCTCCTTGGCTACAAACAGTATATACAATGTACAATAGCTAGTTGCTAATGTAGATTCAGCCGCTAGACCTTGGCCAATGTATTATACAATCCATTGAAATACAACCCCAGACCAACGTCCAATTCCTGAACTTACATATAAATGCAACACACTAATTTGATACTCACGATGGATACATTGCAATGTTCATGATTTGTAGACCCACAGGGTACACAATGTATTACGATGTGTGAAATGCAAATAGGTCAGTGCATGGAAAATCTATACCCCAACTCTTTTTTTTCTGATCTGGCCTAACAATTGTCTATGAAATACTAACCGCTTATTTTTTTATTTGCAAAAAAATCATCAGGCTAGACCTTTACCTCTGGAGGTATGGGGATCAAATAACCTGTAATAGAAAGAAAGAGTATCGTTCGAATGATACTGGCAAAGGGTGGTGGAGAAGAATGCCACAACATCGATAGACTAGACAGAGGATGTCTGACCGCAACATGCTCAGGTCTACTCAACATGCAGGAATTCAACATTGATCTGTACACATCGATTTACACCTGAATAACTCAATCAGCCCTCAGTCACACCTGTCTAGTCCAGCAGCCCACCTGGCATGGTCTTAACCCTCTGCGGCTAGCATAGTGCAGTACTTTGCAGGCCTGGTGAGTCTATTCGCTAGGCCTAGGGCTGCTTTCATGCATCATGACGACCTTATAGGAAGTATATCAACCATGTAGGATAAGCATAATGCCTGAATTAATGCATCACTGCCTAGATACTCACCATGGCTGAATTCATAAACCATGACACCAGACGGCATAGCACATTAGAGCATTATGCTACCCTTAAGGAGTTAATGATCCCCTCACCTGTGGGATGGCTGGTGGGTGTGAGTGGAAGAGGGTAGGGTGATGGGTAGGGAGGCAGGTGTTGAGGTCTTAAGACATTGCTTGGTGGAGAGTGTTACAGAGCTCATACGTTATTCATGGTCTAGAGCAGCAGTTGCAGCTACCTACAGACACCCCTACACACCCCTTCACTTATCTGCCCTGGAGCAGAGACACGCTCAATACCACCACCCCATGGTGCCTTTATAAGCACCTCCACAGCCCACCTACTCTAGCTGTAACTATGGTATACCATACCGGGAAACCCCATTAAGTGTCCTGGTCCATTTATTAGGGTTGGGTCCTGGAAATGAAAAATAAAGAGAGGTTTTACGGGGTAGGGTCTGATGTTACTACTGCCATTATTACAGGCCATAGGGTCTAAATCAACCTGGCGATTAACCTACAACACTTACCTATACAGCTTCACTATTGAACCTGCGAAATCCAATATCAAATGAAAGGTTATGTCACACCTTGCCTCCAGGGCTGTACCAGGTATGTAGGAGCCCCAACCCCAAGACCTGACAGCCCCCACCCTCTGTTCTCGCCCAGGGCTGTACTTCGAAGTGTACAGCAGCCCCACTCCCTGTTCACACCCACCCCCCAGGGCTGTACCTGGAGGTGTGCAACAGCCCCGCTCCCTGTTCACACCCAGCCCCCCGAGCTGTACCTGGAGGTGTGCAACAGCCCCGCTCCCTCTTCACACCCAGCCCCCAGGGCTGTACCTGGAGGTGTGCAACAGCCCCGCTCCCTGTTCACACCCAGCCCCTAGAGCTGTACCTGGAGGTGTGCAGCAGCCCCACTCCCTCTTCACACCCAGCCCCCGGGGCTGTACCTGGAGGTGTGCAGCAGCCCCACTCCCTCTTCACACCCAGCCCCCGGGGCTGTACCTGGAGGCGTTCAGCAGCCCCACTCCCTCTTCACACCCAGCCCCCAGGGCTGTACCTGGAGGTGTGCAGCAGCCCCACTCCCTCTTCACACCCAGCCCCCAGGGCTGTACATGGAGGTATGCAACAGCCCCACTCCCTCTTCACACCCAGCCCCTAGGGCTGTACCTGGAGGTGTGCAGCAGCCCCACTCCCTCTTCACACCCAGCCCCCAGGGCTGAACCTGGAGATATGCAGCAGCCCCCCCCCTACCCTCCAACATTGGATATTCATAGACCACAATAGTGCCATGATTACGCTGGTGAAGGAAAGGAGGCATGAGGGAGGGGCAGAGGAAAGTGGTGGTGGTGGTGGGGGGGGGGAGGGTGATGGGCTAAGGCACATTATCCGCTATGGCCATAAATACGCCCGGAAATGGCAACCAGGCGTCTCTGTAAGCGGCCGTAAAATTGATCCCTATTGGGGGAAGTGTCTGGGGGTGTGATAACGTGGGTGGTTGAGGGCTGGAAGAAAGGAATTGGGGAGGGGGGGTCTTATAAACCCCCCAGTCCCACACCTCTCATTATAGAGCTGGAGGCCACACCCAGGGTTCCCCCTGTTTGAGGTGCATGTGATAATATGCACTGGCTCTGCTTTGATGTCAGGACCCCTGTATTTTGATTTGGGCGCCCATTGTTGGTTGACCTTCGCAGCAAGGAGAATGGCCATTTCATAGATGAAGGAGTCTTTAGATATACTACTATGGGGCATAGCATACACTGTAAAAAATAGATGTACTTTTTACAGATTCACTCTGTAAAATTTAACGCTGATTCACCGTTATTTGGAATACAATGAAGCACCGTAAATATCAGCCATTTCACAGTGGATCCTTGTTAAATGCTAACCTGGTTTGGATTACAATGATTCAACGTAAATTCATCTTCTAATGTCAAATCCCAGAGGGAGCCACATATAGTGGATCTTGCCATAGATAGGTGGCCTGGTTTGTAAGAAGATTTTTCTGGAGAGTGTGAGCCCTTGAAGTGGAGTATCCATGTTGAAATAATGGTAATTTTCAATTAATCTATATGTTTGACAATTTAACAATTCAATCTTGTGATAGGTTTGACAAAATACCATGATCACTTGATAATATCCAGAAGAAAGTAGCTGTCTGGATCTATACACCTATTTTGTGGTAATATACTATGCATATATCCTCACCTCTGGAAACTCTGCCTTGTATCAATCCTATAGAGTAAAACCTCTTGTATAGGCCAGGGCTATTATGCAAGTCAGATTGTCAGTGGTGCATATAGGATAAGGACAAAGTCAAAGTATGGCTTATCCATAAGTTTTTAGATGTATGCTACAGTAACTAAAGTCACCATTATCAGACTCCCTGTGAGGCTTATCGAATATTCTCTGTATATTTGAATACTGTGAATCTATTAATGCTGATTTAACGTAAAATTAACGGCGATTCAACGTAAAATGAACAGTGATTCTGTGTACAATGAACAGTGATTCTGTGTACAATGAACAGTGATTCTACGTAAAATTAACGGTGACCGTCACCGTTAAAAAAACGGTGAAAGTTATGTCCCAAAAGTTGCCGGTGATTCAACGTCATTTTGACGACATTTTTTTTACAGTGTAGGCTCTTCTTAACCAACACCCCCCCCCCTTACAACCTATCACACAGCGAAGTAATTGTGCCATACAGGGTGAGGGTGTGTGATGTTGGTGCTATATAGCACTAGCTACAGCATCACGTGCCCCTATGCACTATGACATTAATTTGCTGGACGTCCATCTATGTCTATACCTCTACCTGTCCGGTTGCGGGCAGTTACCCTGTCGACTAAATGCACCCATACTCAGGAAAATATGATTGAGGGGCTGATCAATATCAAGGTGACACTGAATGTTATTCAACTTTGAGAGCATTAGAAAATAACGTCACTAGTAGGAGGTTTCTGTTGGCTATGGGTCTTGTGACGAACCTAGGAACTAGATACAGGGACTAGTTGTTTTACACATAATTGAGAGCATTGACCTTGTAAACAAGCATTCCGTGGTTGTGAACAGTAGGGCCAAGAAGTATTTCCATTTCTCCCAGAGACTAAGGATTTCTAGGGCTATAGGGAATTTTCAAAAAGTAGGGAGCTTGTGGGGAGGGAGGTCTAGAAAAATATTTGCTATGGTGTTAAGGGGCACCTACACCCTCCCCTGCTCATCGTATAGGGCTCCTGTTGTAGATCAGAGTACAGCGTGTATGGTTTGCCCAACTTTGGGAGGGGGGGTGTGGTGGCTGGGGCAGATACAGTTAGGGCTGTGTCTCACGACCTTGGGACAATGTTTTTGTCTCTGATCGGGTGCCGTCTCTGACCGGGTGCCGTCTCTGACCGGGTGCCGTCTCTGACCAGGTGTCAGAAAAAGGTGTTTTAAAAAGAATTACACTAATACATATAAGGATTTGGAAAAACGTTATGGCGGTTGTTATATAATCATAGTTATAATTATAATTAGCCTCCTGCTGTTAGTACTTTGACCTTATCAAGCCAAGCCGGTCAGAGACGGCACCCGGTCAGAGACGGCACCTGGTCAGAGATGGCACCCGGTCAGAGACAAAAACATTGTCCCAAGGTCGTGAGACACAGCCATAGGAGGTCTCTGACCCCTCAACCCGTGGAATAATTCATGAGACACCGGACTGGACTGGTTCAATCTCCCAGCAGAGGTTTCCTCTTTAATGTGGTCCCTGATAAAGTACTTTGCTAAATGAGGTCCGGCCAGCCACACATGTGGATCTCCTTTGGAGCTGGGCTGCACTGGACCGAGGGAATGGCAGTGGGAAGGGTACCTGGAAGAAAGGAATTGGAGACTTGTATAGTTAGGGTAGAAGTATATGGAAAAGGGACTTTGGAGCAGGGACATGTTAGGTTACCCAGTAAAAAAAACATCACATAACGTTTCTCTACGGCTCCTCATTGTGACAAAACGTTATATAACTTTAAAAACGTTATTTTGACGTAAAATGACGTATTTTTGTTAGCTGGGTAGGGGGGAGGGTGAAAGTGGAGGTCATTAGGCACAAATGCCATAGCGATGTATGTTATACATTTACAAAGTGTATAGGGTTACCAGTTCATATAGTGGTTCATGGTCAATTGTGTATGAAGCTACATACCACTAAGGCCACATCAGCCATAGGCAATTCAATGCTATTTTTTTAGCCAAAGGGACTTTGCTCCATTGCCCCCAGGCCCAAAGATGACAATACATATTGATTGTCTGGCTGTGATCTGGACTCTATCTGCTTTGTGACAGACAGTGTGGGCCTGAATTCTGGTTTGCCAAGGCTTATACATACAGCAATACTGAATAAAAGTGGCATAATCACCAAGCGTATCCCACTCACAATTCTAGTACTGTTCTAGTCGACTATGTGGTCAAGTGTAAGTCGTGAGAAGTATTATCGTTGGAGTATTATGGTGAAGCATTTTACAGGATTTCATTTGAATTGAATACAATCAGTTGTCAACACGTTCCCGTCAATATACTAGTGTTTATTGGGTGACTGAATCTACAACAGTGTACCAATTTTCCAGATTTAGCAATGCCAATATCCTGAACGTTTTAAGCATTTATAAATACACCTGGAAATGATGTATGGATATTGGATGTGATCTATGTGTATTGTGGCAGCTTCCCTGTCTATTGGAGACGATCTGCACTTTCTCTCAGTCCCTGACTAGAAAGTCGACACTCGGCATCCTATAGCAAATGTAGCAAATGAATGTGTCAGTGTATATGTATATCAGTATAGCACCACTATTCTTATACAGGAGAGTCACATGTATATATATATGGCAAGGGATATATGACTATAATAGGAATGGGTGGGAGGGTCTTTGGCATTAGTGCATGGCGATACACGACTCAGACCATACAGACTAATTTACTCAAAATGGTTGGGGGTGTTGAAAAAGGCCCCAAAATAGGTAACATTTATGAACGTTCCCAATGAGTCAATGGTGGCCATCACCTTTTCAGACCGACGGTCAAAGAACGCAAACAACAGAATGAAAATAAAATGATAAAAAAAAATATACGTACAAAAGAGGGAAGCAAAGCGAGGAATTGCCGGAGTGCAACTAGTTGGCCTGGATTGGGACTGGATGTGCCAGCAGCGATTATCGGCCTGTCGTATACATACAGAACAGTCTAGTGAAGACACACATGCCCTCCCACCAGCAACACAGCCTTTGCAGCTATACCTCATCTAAACCTGATAATAATATAACAGTGTACTCTATACAGTATTCCAGAGTATAACTCATCTAAACTTGAGGGTGTTGTGGTGTGCTTTTTAATCTTGGAGAACCCTCAGTGCATCTCTCAAGGAAACATGTGTATGATTAATCTCATCTGCACCTAAAGATCTCTCATCCCAATCTGAGGTTTAAACCTGAGACCATGTCTCATCTAGCCACAAGGGAAATCTCATCTACAGGCGAGGTCACACCTCATCTTAGTATAGGTATTAGCTCATCTTGAGCTGTGTATATATCTCATCTAGACCATAAGTTGTACCTCATCCAGACTTGAGGATATACAGTGGTGAAACACCTGTGGCCAGATACTTAAAGTATCAGCAATGACCTCCTGATTGATTGAGTTTCACACTGGACAAGAATTATATGGAGGCATGATTTGTATGATTTCGACATACTTCTCTCAATTTGTAAATAATAACCTTTTTATTATATTTTCCCTTATTATATTTTGTTTCCTAAACAATGGAACCTATGGCTGTGTCGAGGTTTAAGCTAATGCTATGCAGATTTAATACGCACTCCTTTAGTCCCTACTATTTAGATCTACCACAGCAGCCACCACTCGCAATCTCACCCTAAAATAAATGGCCTCTCTCTATAGTGGTCTATATTCAATTATTTAATTAGGCTCAACCACGCCTGTCAATTAGCTATCCTGCTGACTATAACCTTGTATATTGAACCTGAACGTGGGCCAACCCATTCTCTATCAAACCTGGAACTGCTTGGGACAGGACTTCGTTTCCTCAGAGGACATGTTTCCTCTTGTTTCAATTGTGACTGAGAGACTATGCAGGGGTATTTGTGGGGTTTTTTTTTGGGTTTTTTTAGACTACAATATCTCCTATGCTTAATCTTTGGAAGGCCGTATTCAATGCCCCCATTGAATATATTGTGCCCATATTCAATGGACTAAGACAATTTGTCTTTCCTTCATTAATTGGCTTCAAATGAAAAAAATAAATGAAAAAAATAAATGCAATATTAAGGGAATACTTCCCCAGCCCCCACTCTTGAAACACAACAGAGACTGTATCAATGGGCATTGGCATTAATTTTGTCTATATATCGTCTAGAACATAAAAATAATGATCCAGTATGTATACCCTGACTGCCTCATATTATAGTACATGTGCATTACATGTTTCATTTACCTCTATAATACCTAAATGTATGGGGGTGTATGCCTAAATTCGACATGCCGACATGGCCATTTCTTAAAATCGACATGGAGCTTATAGTGACATGAGGGAAATTTTAGTAACATGACAGAGGGTATTTCTTAAATTCGACATGGGACATGGCAGGTTATTAAGGCAACAAGGGACATGGAGATTTTAAATGACATGACATGGCGTTTCTTAAATTCGACATATGCGACATGGGCAGCCCCCCCCCCTCTATCCAGACCCCCAAATGAGCTGACACGTTATATCTGTATGTTATTCACAGTGTGTTGCTTTATAAAGATATTGAATGTTCCCTGATGTATTTACGGGGATCTCTCCCCTCAATAGATGGAATCCATTGCATGTGGCTTAACGCCATACAGTGTCTATGCTATCCGCCTACATCCCCCACTTCAGTGCAGGATCCTATAACGGTATGGCTGGTGACTGGACTAGTCCTTGCAACGGATAAATAGATAATGTCTCCCACAAGGCCTGAGGACCAGCGCTACATTTTTTACGCAAGATTATAATCCAGGGCAGTACACGAAAGAAAACACAGGAATATAGTAAGGGGATTTATATTTTAGCTTTTTAACTACGTTTTCTTTTTCATGCAGCAGATCATCACCATTCTAATGAAGCTGCAAACGATTATCTATAAACCAAAAAACAGTATTATATTTATGTACTTAAATACATGTACATGGTGGACCCAGGGGACATTCTCGTCATTGAAACTTAGACTTCTTCAAAAATATATATTAAATGTCCGATGTAAAGTATTTCCTAAACAGCCATCTGATCAGTAAAATACCAATGGTCTTCAAGCCTTTCTCATGATCATAATCCAATGCAGATTTGTCACGTGCGGTGTTAATGCTGTTACTGGGTTTTTTTCATAGACTATAAGCGCCATGGTATTAGAGCCCAATGGTTATGTCCCTTATGGGCTGTGGTAACGCCCCTACCCGCCTGCACTGATATTCTTTGGCTCTCTATACCACCAATCTCTCAGTCACTATAGCCTAACCAAGTTAGTCTTTTTTTGGCTCCTTATACGACCAACCTAGGTGACAGATTGGTCAGTACTGTCCAACTCACCTTCGTATTCTCCATTTCAATGAGTTTTAGGCATGGCATAAGTCATATATGTTGTTATGCCTGCCATTCTTAAATAGCACTTGGTCATGCCTGACCAGCGTCCCCAGCTATGACTAACATGTGATAGCCACTAATACTGACTAAGGGCCGGGGCATTTAGATTTTCTATGTGCATGCCTCACAGCACCGTCTCCCCCTTTACGGTTTCAATTTCCTTGTGGCACGTGGCGGGCAGGAGACTTCCAATTACTGAGGGCGCCTAATTAAATCAGTCAATGAAACCCAACGGCGCATGCGCGGCCATATTCAGCGCCATTTGCCTACCAGGCGGCGCCACTGTCTGCTACACCGGAAGTAGATCTCGCAGACGCACTGAGACCCGTGCCCACTAAATCGACCTTTTGCCACAGCTAGGCCCACTGGGAAATGCCTTTTAGGAAACCAGGGCACCTCTGGATTGTATAGGGGATAGAACCTAACTCTGGGTCTGGATATGTGAGTCGGCACGGAGGAGGGGGTTTAGGGAGATGTTCTTTGGTGACCAAAGAAAAGAAAAAAAGAATCAGCGCTGTGTGTTCTCCATGGATACCAGGCACGTGTTCTCCCATCGGAGTTTGGGTTGAGGTCTGCTTACTTATCTATACATCCCCCTACTTTAGCCTCAGCTTGGGGAGTGGGTGAAAAGGTCAATACTGTCCAGTTCTATAGGCACGAGTGCTGCCACCACTCGGTGATTAATACAGCCCTCTATTCACACTTATACCTCTCCTATATGTGCCTTTTATCCCTCTTCAAATTGAACTGCTATAAATACCCTGGTTACTTAATTCCTGTTATATATGTATAGTCTAGCTACGGAGTATATAATTCCACGATAGCGTTCTTCTAGTGTTTAAGGTTGGTCTTTCGTAAACTGAATTTCATCACCCATGTGATAGATTTTGCACATTTGTACAATTCTGATACGTTTGAGTTGTATGGACAAGCACAATGGGTTCATTTTAAACTGGTAGCAACCGACCTTAATTCAGAAGGTCACGATTCATCCGTTTTCAATAGTGGAAGCAATACCAGTGGGCTTAAATATTCAAGGCTAAATTGGCCCTTTATTGTATTGACATTACTTGCTGTAGCTTTGAAATTGAGTTGAGACCGCAATAAAGAAAATTCAATCCTGCAGAACCCTTGCTGCGTGAGCCTTTCCCAACCTGGTGTTATTGGCTCTCTAGGCTATTATGTCTTTAGGTAAACAAATATCCATAGACATAAATTGTTGTCTTAATCTGCGGTCATTGTTGATTAGTTGATTAGTGTGGTTTATAATGGGGTTAAGGGCCGCTATTACCCTGCTCTATACAGGTATGGCCTTGCCCATGGATCTCTAAGGTGTCGGTGCTGAGCTAGCAAAGGTGTTACATTGTACAACATTGATCAGTTAATGTTTCCACAGTGGTATACAGTTACAGGTTTCTACAGTGGTATACAGGTGCAGTTCCTAGGCGTGCTGGTCATTATACATGCATATATATGCGTGTTCCCTTTAGCCCTCTCCTGGTTGGCAGACCCACTGCCTTTAAACAGAACTCAAAGAAACTGTCGCGTGCATGCTTCCCTTAGATGCAGAGGGGTAAAAAGACACCAGTAGAGTGGCGGGAGAGCTAGACCAGAAGAACACAGTCACATTAGACAGTCTGGGAGTCACGGCCAGTTCTGTGCATGCTACACACAAACTGCTTTTTGGCAACATGCCACCTGTTAATCCTTTAGGGACCGTATGATGCCTAAAGGCTTTATCCTTTTTTTTTTCGTTGACATGATTCACCAGAGCAGAGCTGGCGAGTAACTCGCAACTTGTAACTTGAAGCATCCATGCCCTGTGCCATCAGCATAATGCATGCATGAAGCACCGATAAGCTACTTATCAAGGCTGCATTAATGTATAACGCCAATAATGGGGCATTGCATTGAAGCATTATGCTGTCCCTGAAGGGTAACGTTAATGCACTGGTACAGGGGGTGGCTATTGTGTGAGCCAGTCTCTACAGGTACTTACCTGCTCAGGTATGGAGGTGTGCCCAGAACGGTAGAAAAGGTGTCTTCTCATCCGCAACATTTAGAAACATAAGCTACACAACCATACAAAGCGTCCACATACCTCAATGCCTGCAAGTGCAAAGCAACTGTGATGGAGAATACATGTATTGTGTCCATCATAGTCTATGCTGATCTTGTAACCACGAGAGTTCACTATACAGGATGGTACAATTTACTTGCATGAGTACAATTATATAGGACATGTAGATATCTTTGCCACACCTGATTCTTCGTACTGTTAACTGACAACCACCATTATCATGTGCATAATATTTTATGGTACTGCTTCTATTGTAGTGTGTTGCCTACTGATGTTAGAGTGAATTCATTGCTGGTATTAGATTAATCCCATCCATCTAACCTATATAGTCTTTGTCCATGTAATAAATACCACGGTTGGATGTACTTTTTATTATATTTTGCTTTATACCCTAGAGGGTGACTGGAAGACACTCTTTGGATTAATTCAAAGGATGCTAGGATCTAGGGGTGTCATGGAATGCCTGCTCCGCATGTCTTATCAAAGGGCTGGAACCATAGACTCGATCCTAATTGATTCTTCTGGTATCACAAGAAAGAACTAACTCATTTAATCACATAGATGGGAGATTCTCACAAGTGATGGAGAAAAAGGACACTATAATTCGAGCAGAGCTTCATTACTTCGACTGAGTGAACATTTATCAAGACGGGGCCTGTGTTACATCGTAATGTACATTTAATATTGAGATATGCCAGCAGGCAGAGGGTGTAGGATTACCTAGCCATGCGCAGAAATAAAAAACCAGTAGAACTAAGATGGTAGTGCTGTGTTCACACTATTATAACAGTCCAAGTGGTGCTGTGTTCACACTGTTATGCCAGAATACTGTAAGTGCTGCTGTGAGGCCCTCAGTGCTGGTGCTGTGTTCACACTGTTATACTGAATCTGGCATCTGCTGGCTAAGCCGACAAAGGGCTTCCCTAATGAGCTCACAGCTGGACAGGATAGCCAATGTCTTAAGAAAAATTAGCAGGGCAATAAAATGTGGGGTGGGGCTGACCAGTGTTATATTCAAGAGTTTCCACTGTGAACTATAAAACTGGTGGTAAATGTGGTAACCAGGAGGATGCAAAGTCTATTGATGGTGCCTGTTAATGACACTTTGGGCAGGTATTGTCTATGTTTTAATTGATATTATCAATGTGGACCATAATGACCTCACAGTAAGGGGCCTCGCCAGGAGATGGCAGATTCAGTATATACCAGGTTACTGTAAGTGGTACTGTGAGGTCCTAAGTGGTGGTGCTGTGTTCACACTGTTGTCCCAGGTTACTGAAAGTGCTGCTGTGAGGTCCTCAGTGGTACTGCTGTGTTCAAACTGTTATGCCAGATTAATGTAAGTATTGCCGGCTCATAATCTACTACTTTTGGAAATTTCCCTATGCAAATGTGTCGCCCCAATTAGCAATTCGTCACAAAACATTAAGTCCCCCACCCTCTTGCTGTTAACATTTTGTGAACGTCAATACTAGCTTTTGCTAGATGGTGAATTATAGAGAGATAAATAACATACTAGTCTGTACATGGCTAAACAGCCACTTGGAGAACAGTTAATCACGTGAGAAACCGCAGAAGCCAAGCCAATCACAGCACGTGTAATTAATGGGTGGAGAATGTAGATGAAGGGACGGTAATTATACATGTGCATTGAAACATTACGACTAATTGGCAATAAAGGCCAGTGAGACGAAACGCGCATGTGCAGAGACACACCGGATGTGAGGATGTGTGCAACTGTATATAAATGGTCATGTGGTGTGTGCTTTGGTTCGTCAAGGATGGTTACATGGGGTACAGGGTATGGAGGGTATCCAACTGGTGGGATAGGCTTATTATAGGATGGGTCACTGCAAGGGCGTATATAGACATGGGTTTTAAGGGGGTGGGCGGGTGATTAGGCCAATAAAAGGTTGTGTGTCTCAGGCAACACGGTTTGAAATAAAGTGCTGTGTTTCTTTGAGTGCCCGGATAATGTGTGGCAAATTGACACAATCATACTTGCGGATTTTCACGACGACTTATGGAATACTCTAGCAACTATGAATACTTTATTAGGAGATGGTTGGGTATTTCTGCCAGCCCTTGGGTCAGAAAAGAAATTTGGCCACTGGGATCAACTAGATAGCTTTAGAGGAAGTGAGATTTTTAATGCTGTTAAAAGATACCAAGATTCAAGAGAAAAGTCTGCCCCGGGGTCCGGTTGCCTGAAACACACCTTCTCCATAGCCTTACACCTGTAGGTGAAAGGCCATAGTGGATCATTTCATATAAATGTGCCTCATTTAACATATATTTATCATAGGTTGGGTTTGGATGTGGAGTTAAGCGTGTGAGCTATCCATCCCCACTACCGTTTTTAGTGTTCATGGTATATATAGCCTTGGCAGGGAGGGTGTAATTGGATGAGGATATTAAATGAGAATGTATGCTCCATTTGTCCAGATTATACCATAAACCCATCATTAATAACCAGCGACATAATACAGGTCGGCGCTTAAAGAAATGGCCGTCCATCAGTTTATGGGATTCCTTAGTTTCCTTTTTTTAATCGTAAAACACTCTTACATAAGGTGGTCTGTGGATCATCGTTATGATGCTAGACCACGGGGGGGAGTACTTATGCAGGAAAACATTAAAAATGTCACACAATTTAAATTAACTTTAAACAACTTACATTGAAAAAGTAGTCTATCTTGGGTCCATGGAAACCCTCATTGGATGGGCTAACTCCCGATGGTTAATAAATGCAACGATTATGCCTGTTAATTAGACAGGCTATTCAAATCCAGGCACTCACACGACATTGAACAATCTTGTAATCATGATAAAGTTTCAAATGCAAGATTACACATAGCAAATATTTCAGAAAGAATCCAATAAATACAAGTCGTTAGAATAATTTATGCTATCTATTCATACCTGAACCAGGTTCTTATAAATAGATTAAAAAACATACATGAATTCCGGCACCATCCGGTAAAAAGTATTCTGTTAATGTAGATCGACCTTGGAGCAAATCTATGATCCAACTTCCGCTCTAACTGTGACGTCACGTCCGAAGCAACACGCCGTCTAGCGACCAGAAATCGAACCCAATTACAACCAATGATTGCGAATCAGAGCTCCAGACCCTCCAGCCAATTCAGCCTCTTTATTTTGCTGCCTTCCTTCCTTTTTATTCCCCTCCACCCATATATTAGCAGAGAAGGGAAAAGTCAATATGGAAACAGCGAATCAGGATAGGTGGACTGTATATGTGACTATGTGTGGTCAAAGTGATTGCAGATTTAGGCTTGGGGAATATTGGAATGGTTCTTGCCACACAGGGTATTATTATGTAGGTCTGTAGTTTTGGCATTTCTGTATAGTTTTGTTGTACCACATAGTCACTGAGCGTCCTGCCTGAGCGTCACACTAATGCTGTCTCCTTTGAGATTAGATCAAACAGAATGTTTAAATGATACACAGTCGTAATATATGATTTGGTACTCGTAGTATAGACTAAAAGGGGATACAACCTGTTTATATTTTTGATAGAGGACATTTAAAACTTACATATACAGAGAACCCAGAGAACCCACTTGCAAACCAACTTGCGTTATTCAGTAACCTTTCAGTTTCAAGGGATCTATTCTATGTATACACTCACTTGGCCCCCAACTGAGTTCATGAAGTTACCACATAGATTAATCAGGATGTCCTCCTAGCTCCTAGTTCTACCTCTAACCACAGCATGCAAGCTCTACCCTGGTCTAAATTCTCATTTAGGCTGTATTAGCCATTTGCAAAGGCTTTCAGTTGGGATCTCATTGCGAAGGCAATTGGAGCTCCATCAGTGCAGCACGTCTTGTGGGTGTAATAAGATGAAATAGATGTGGCACGGCAGTATTGTAATTGCTGCTTCAGTGTGTGGGTTGATGATCCGAAGAGACACATTAATGTTACAGCTTAAGAAGCTCTCAGCAACAGCAATTACAAAGCTGTTAATTGATGCATGCTTTCTGACGATCATTAAGAGCTTCCAACTGTGTCTGTGTAGTGTAAGCATGATGTGCTGCTGCATGGTACCAAGGGAATGTGATCTGAGATTGCAGTATTTTAATGAGGGTTTATTTAACTGACTGAGGGGGAATGCTATAGTTATTGCCATCTTGTATACCAATGGCTTATCCCAAAAGACTATAATTATGAGGTCATTTTCTCTATTATGTGTTGACTTTCAAAGTTGGAATGTGATCTGAGATTGGAGTATTTGAATGAGAAGTTATTTAACTGTCGGGTGGGGGGGGGGGGGGGGTGATATACATGTAGTTATTGCTATGTTGTATACCAATGCAATCAATGGCTTATTCCAAAAGACCATGATAATAACGTCATTTTCTCTATTATGTGTTGACTTTCAAAGTTGGAAAACAGCGAGACATGACGGTGTCAATGCACGTGTAAGATGGCACTGTGGCAGACGACATTCTGAAGCACATGTAACATTAACCTACTACCTGGGTGTATGGTATCTCCTATCAGGACAGTGTGGCTGACTGTTGCACAGTGTTGATTGATATGGTATGTTATCAGAACCACTGCTATGTGTAACTAATATTTTATTATTCATGTCTCATCCCTTCATGGATATGGTGTGAAAAGTGGAAAACAAGACATCAACACATACCTTTCGCTGCCTTGTGATAACCCGAGTTAGTGGTTTATCATTACATACTGGTGTATGGTACTGTTTTGTACCCAAGCATTCGTGTGTTCTATGATATAGACTGTTTGCAGCATAATACGATTACTCCAGTAGGTAATGTTGATTACCCCCCCCCCGAATGTTTACTTTCAATTCATAAAGTTCACCTCACCAACATGCTTATCAAAATCCCTACGTGCATCTGAAAATTACTGCTAGCTGTTGCATATACGGCTGGATACTGAGCTCGTATGTACTGTCCTGAATACGAGACTCGATCTGAATCGCACACCAGGCTACCCATCTCCGTCCATTGACTGCCTTTGTAACCATTTCTCTGTTCGGCAGATGATGAAGACAAAGATGCCTGGAAGCTCATGTCAAAAGGGCTATAGTTAAAATCATTATTTCTTAGAGTAAATAGTGCGATAATGATAACGCTCGGGTAAATCATTTTAAACTGTTGAATCTTACAGCTTGGCTGTGTCCCCTGCCTCTCACTCGGGCGGCCTCCACAGTGAGTCCCAATGCACCAACCTCACTGCCTGTAGCACCTGTGTGCTGATATTGTAGGGTGATGACACTGTATGAGATAGTCTGGTCGCCAATGGACCAGACATGTTGATGGGAGGAGGGGTCGGTCATTTCTTTTTTTCACTTTATTTATATCACCATGCATATATCCGTTGCCCACACGAGCTTCAGCCCTATCTGGACACTGACATACATACGCCCAGAGCACACTCTCTGTCTCTGTCTGTACCTCCTTTCTGTCTGTCTGTCTGTCTGTCTGTCTGTCTACCTCTGTTTCGGTCTCTGCCTCTCTCTCTTCTTTCTCCTGTCTCCCCTCTCTCCTCTCTCCCCTCTCTCCTCTCTCTTCTAGCTCTCTCTCAGTCTCTGCACAGAGAAAAGAAACAGCGAATCCAGCTTGCCTCCAGAATGCCCCCTCTCTCTAGGTGAGTCCAGGTCGCCTAAGGTAGGTTAGGTGACTCTGACTGTCCTAAGGGAGTCACCTGGGGGAGTCATATAGCTGTCAGGGTCATAATTATGACTGCCCCCAGGTTTCTCACTTAGGTCAGCCAGAGAGTCACCTAAGCCCCCTTAGGCGACCTGGACTCCCCCAAACAGGGGAGTCATTCTGGAGACAACCTGGACTCCCTTTTGACGCTGTTTCTTCTCTTTGTGTGTATGTGCCTCTATACCTGTCTCCCCTCTTTCCCTCCCCTCCTCTCTCTTCAACTATTTGCATCCTGCTATGACATGATTCATCCACCCACGATATTCATGGGATGCTATCTCGTTGGTGAATCAATGGCAAACAGAAAAATGTGAAGATAGGACAGGACAAAATTAATGTAAAAAGGAATCAATGAGGCAGTTCAAAGATAACATTCCCTGTCTAATCCCCATCATCATCTGATGGCAAAATGATGGCAGGTGACAAATGAATAGACAAAAAGACAGCAAAATAAAATATGAAATAGTTTGATTGCAGGACTAGATGAAGGTCTTCTGCATGTGTGGGGAAATACGTGGCATTGCTGTAGCAGGCAATGTCCACGATTAACATTTATTTAACACTACCTCTTCAAAAGGGATTTCAATTTCGATGGCAGTTATGCATAAACTATTTTAGTTGGAAAAGATAGAATTGGAGGTAGGCTTAAAATATTCAATATCCTGTCAGCTTTGGTCAATTCGACCCGTTGATTCGCGCACCTGTCCGGATTGTAAAACTATCCGAGACATAATCTCTGCGATGTAATTCATGTACTAGTAAACAAATGCCAGCTTCCAACCACGAGACATTGACATTCCCCAGAGGCATGTCCCTTTATGCCGGCATATACGCCTGCTTCCCTACAATATCATGAAAGCTTGATGTATACAATCGCAATGCAGCAGCATACATCTGTTGAGAGACAGGTCGACCCAAGTGTGTCCAGTAAATACCCATGGACGATATTTCATCCGGGATATTTCACAATAACGTTTGTTGTCATTCTTGTCAAACAAGCCCCAGGGGCCCTGAATCTTACCCTGAAACTAAATAGCCTACCATAGTCACAGAGAAAAATGTTAGAGTCATTGTCGCCAAAACGAGCACCTTCTGAAAGTCAGGCAGTACGTGACTTTCAGAAGTACTTTGCGTATCAATATCTAACCTCACAGTCTTATACGAGCAGTACTTTATAACGTTGATGTTGTCAGCAGTATCACAAAATATGATATCACATTCATATTGAAGTAATTTATTGCACATCACTCCCCTCCCCCATAGTCTATAATGGTTACATCCGTCGTCAAAGGTTGCTGCCGGAAGTCGCGCTGCCACTATTCCCTGCAGGCAGAGTGGGGGGGGGGGGGGGGGGTATACACTCGACAGGCTTAGCTCACCAGAGTGTACGGACAAACGTTTACAGTGAGTCTTAATCAAAGCTTACTAAGTCTTAATCTTAAAGTTTTCTTATATAATAGCCTTCACTCGGCAGCCCAATCAGTATACTGATCGGTGGTTGTAGTGGGTGTACCGACAGATAGGTGACCCATATCGGCTAATGAAAAATGGGCCTAAGACTCACTCTAAACGTTTGTCTGTGCACTCTGGTGAGCAAGGTGCCATCTGCGAGGTATAAGGCTGTTTTGCCGTGTCAGCCCACCAGGGGGCAAGGTGGTTCGTGCTCACTCCATGTGCCCCCATTATAAGGTCACAGGGCCCCAGACGTGTGTCATTATCCACACCACCTGGGAGGACCCTATAGTGACAGCAATACCCTTCTAGGGGGTGACCTTTCTGCATTTCTTGTAGCACAGGTGAAAATGATAAAATTGTGACCCATTTCAGACTTTTGCTCACATTCAAATACAGACATCAAAATCATTTGTTTCTTTTAGTTTTTATATTCGTAGTACACGTGCCCCTTTGGCTATGGGAGTATAATAATCTCCAGATTTTCTGGTTTCTTTGGTTTCCCTTTCTATTTATGCTGCCCTATAATATATATATATATATATATATATATAATATATATATATATATATATATATATATATATATATATATATATATATATATATATATATATATATATTATATATATACTCCCCTCTCCTCTTACTTCATCGAAATATGATTATGATTGTCCATTTCAGATGTTAATGCATACCCTTATGCATCATAATTTTCATCCGAAAACTTTAATAATACCCTTATGCATTATGATTTTCATTCAAAGATTATACTGTATGTGTGATCCATTATTATAGTCAGATGTACGCCCCCCATACTGTAAATAATGAAACCAAAAATACGTCGTTTTATACTGTAAAGGAACATTATATTCTACCGACCAGGTACACTAATACTGAATTACTAGAATTATATACTGTAAAACTACAGTGGCTTCTACTGCTCAGCTACATTGACTTCTAACAGTGTACCAGGCATGTTAACAGGGCACCAATACAGAACAGTCTGCAGACTAGAACTGCTAAATAAGACTTGCAGTCCATTGTCTCCGTTGATTAGAGCAGCGAGTAACACACAGAACTCATCAGCTGTCTGGCTGCAGCAAAGGTCCATTGGAGGTGGCACAGGCCTACTTCTATATTTACCTCAAAGGAGGCACCTTTCCAATAATCCTCTGTTAGTTGCAGCCAACATGACCTGATGTAACTCCTGTCCCATTATGGGGACTGGGGACTCCCATGCTGAAGTCCATCTGATGTTTACATTTGGGGAAGTGTTTCTTTTTAAAAGATGGTGTTAATTCCCATGGTATCTTTCGTGGTGTTTTTTGGGCCATTATCTGAACACATTCCTGGTTAAAGGACCTTTTTTTTCTTATCACTCCTGACTTTAGACTGATAGGTAATACAACCCTACAACTCTAGCGCCAACTACTTTAGTAGCCCTCATTCAATTATTAGGGCTATGGCGTCCTCTGTAACAGATATTGGCCTTATAATGGTCCGCGTTGTGGCTTCCCACCAAATATCCTCGATGACTGCCCATGTTATGTGCTTTCACTTCTCCTTTACAATCCTTGCTAGCTTACGAATGTTACTCTTTTTGGTCCATTCCTTTCCTCATTTGCTTTCTGTAGGTCTGCATTTAGCAAATTAATGCATTGATTAAATCTATTCATCTATAAGACGACTAATATACTCCGCCCTCCCCCCACTTTCGATAATCAACAATACATGCTATACATATAACTTCTGTTTCTCTGATATATACTCGGTCGTGCATTATATGTACACTATCCAAAGTAAATCTAAACTACTATGAATATTGCATAAGCCTCTGTCCCTTTTTTTGATCTGGCTTCTAGTGTAAGGAACGGTGGCCTCTCCAGTGACTGCTGGTCACATCCCTTTATTTGTGGACCTCTGTGGGCGTCCATATAGTAAGTTTTCCCACCTGGACTATATATTATAATATCCTTTCTATCCTGCCGTGGATATGGGGGGAATGTCTCGGTTCAGACGCTGTTTCTTTAGAAATGAATTATAATTTTGTGAGACTAAACGTTTGTTCATTGAAATGCAGTTTATATTCAGAATCAACCATGCACCTCTGGCAATGACCCCCATCAGGTTTAGATAGAATGGTCCTCTGTAAAGCTTCATGCCATGGGTCATCTCTATGGCATGATATCTCCCCTTGGTGGGGGGCATGTTTCATCCACCACCACCAGCCCCCTCCCTATGAAGTTGGCTGTGGTTGATACTGTATAGATACTGTGGGCTGCACCCCCTGTTGGGGTTCTCAGGGGTGGCTCATATGTGGATCAACAAGGGAAAAGGGACCTCCGCGGGGGATTTTTAGTACCAACTTTGGCCACCAGGGGGCTCCATATAGCCAACAATGTTCAAAATATCATAAAAATTGTTCTATACTACTTTTTGATGGAGAATACAATAAGCCACTTTAGAACATTCCAACTTTAGTGAAAACCTTCCATATTTGGAATGTAAAAAGAACGGTTTTGGGCCTAAATTGGTGTTTTTTGCACTTGTTGGTTGCCATGGAAACATAATTTTCATTCCAAGTTAAATTTTTCGAGAAATTAATGATTACATGCCCCACAAAGATTTCAATACTGAAAACGGAATGTAAATCGCATTTTAAGATTAAAAGCTGTGAGCAAATGTTTGAAAAAGTTTGGATATTTGGGAATTTTCATAATTATGCTAATTAGATAGAGATATCTCTAAAACAATGTAAGATAGAGCTTATTGGCATCTGAGATTGGAAAGTGCCCACACATATTCAAGGAGCCAGTTTTCAAAAACTAGAGGTGGTACCTGCTAATGAAATATATCACTGGAAAGCTAATAACCTCAATTTTATAATTGAGTTTAACCTTTGGAGGACCCTTTTTCCTTGACTGTCCACATATCTGATACCCCTGGCCTCTCCGGGTGGCCTATGACTGCCTGAGCTACTCATATGGAACTGAGCAGCTCCCATGAGGCCCTGCATTATGGTCATGGTGTGGGCTCTTGGTGTTTGGTTCACAATACTTAACACATACTCGTAGAAAGCTTTCAATAGGCTCTGGTAATATTCATGAGGAACATCTATGGACACTGTATGTATTGTACAATGTATGAAACACAGGGGTTTATAAATGATTGAATTTCAGAATTTTATCCTATGTGATTAAAGGATGTGAAAGGTCACAATTTATTCTATTCTGGCATTAAGAAAGATTAGTCAGGCATGTAGCACAACTAAGGGACAAGGGCAAGGCACATACGCCCTCCCCCCCCCCTCAGGTACTGAGATGGAAATGGCAGTTGTATATATGGTAATGGTGGCGTTAATATAGAAGGTAATCGTGTAGCAAATGTGTAATGATGGTCCCACTAACATTCTATTCTATAAACTATCCCTCTGTATGCCTGTACTCACAGCCCAAGCTATCCATCTAACATCCACAGCTTCTTCCCCTTGCCTCTAATACAATTCCCTAATGGGGATTGCCTGGGGAGCTTACGCTGTTGATGGGAAGATAAAGGATCCCATATGTTGAATACTCCTTCCCTACACCTTCTACGAAATGTAACACATGTCCTCAGGCCTTATTCCTTATATCTTCCAGCACCCCAACCCATGCATCACTCAGCCCCATCCCTGACCTGTTCCAGGTTAATCACGCCTCCTCCTGGTCCTGCCTACCAGCTCCTCCAGGTCTCTTTGTAGAAGCATGTGTCACCAGTCCTTAACGATTGTATCATGTGAACCTGCAGTGGTATAAATTGCGTTTTACTCAGTGGTTAGAAAGGCAAAGAGAAAGGGAGCAATACCTTTTCAGAAAAATAAATTCAACACCTCCGTCCATACACACCACCGTTTACACACTGGTTCAATGGACTTTTGATGCGGGTTTAATCAATGCATATTTACTCGTGGAAGCAGGAGAAACACACATATATAATTTATAGATAGTAATAGTTTCCCGGTTCAATAGATATAGACTAGATGTAAGCGGTAATCTATTGAGGCAGTAGATATAGGGGGAATGGTGGTTATTCCGATTGTGGTGGTGGTGGTGGTGGTTGGGTGGTGGTGCAGGTGAGTTGGGTGTGATCGACTGTCAGGTTGCATTGGCATCACACCATGGACATAATCCCACCAGTAACACCTCCCCAGTCCATTCAATTACCCCCCATCCCCCAGCCTACACCCCCACCCTGAGCTGCTCACAGTTTGAATGCCTCCAGGTGAGAGCTAATGAAATGAGCAGCTCCTGGATCCCAGCTGAGCATCTCACTTCAGCTCACACAGTCCTGTATGGGGTGGTTCTACAGGGCGGATTCCCAGGATCCTGGATCAATCAGTCCTATTTGGGCATACCCACCCACCACTAATAAACACACAGAGGCACTGTCTCCTCCAGGGCCCAGCTCTGCAGCTACTAGGTATACCACATGTTATCAACTACTTGGCACAATTAATAACGTTATAAGGTTATTACTTAGGCCAAAAAAGGTTTGTTTAAGGTCACCCAACCGACCCTATCAAAACATGGCCGCCCCTACTTTTTAATGCAAGATATTTCCGTATTTTTAACCCTTTTTGCGTCAATTTTAGGGTCTTCAGAGAAGCTGGCCAGCAATTTTATGTTAAAAACGTTTTCTTTCCATTTACAATAGCAAGCACCAATGGTGTGTCCATGTATGTGACCACAGCATTCTTTTATCAGATGATTATCATTACCTTTTACCAGAACTTCGGTACAATAGCTTGAATTAACAGTAACTGTTACACCACACCTTCCATTGGCTCTCATTTCCTCAAACCCCCACCTCGCCTTTCTTTGATCTCCCTTTGTAGGTAGGATTTCCTATTCTAAATCTCTCTGGTACTCTGCAATTTCCTCTCTACGTATAATGATGCACCTCAGGATCCTATGCGCTCTTACCATCTCCTTTCCCTCAATATCTCAGTATTCCTCTCTTCGAGTTCCTTCCCCTCCTCCATAGCCGCAACTATTCTCCTGCCATACTCTACTCTCCCCCCTTTACATTGGTTTTCTCGCCCCCCCCCCCCACCCTCCCGTCCTCGAGGGTCAGTGAGTGATAACCTCTCCTGTCACCCTCTCCTGCTCCGTCTTCTTTCATCTCCCGCCGCGTGTGGTGTGCACAGTCCATGGTCGATGATGCAGGTCGGGCTCCCGGCCACATTTCTATTCCACCAATAACTCAGGGAGCAGCTCGCCTACCAGACACGAGCTGCTCACTATCAGTACGTTTTGTGCGAGTGACTCGTGTCACCGACTTCATCTCACACCCACAGCTGCTCACCAGTAGCGCCTTTATCTACTGGACACTACTGTGTTTTGTTTTTTTCCGTTTTCCACCAATATTTATTCACTAAGAGTGGGATCTTATATGATAAGCTTAGCTTCTCTTTCTTTCTGGATATACCCATAAAGGCACAGCTGTTGGGATCGCATATATATATGGCACAAACTCCTGAGTTTGGTAGGCTTGGGGCTGAGGAAGAACAAATCTGGAAGCTCTTAATATCCTTAAGAAAGTTTATTATATATTGAAACGTATATATATCTTGGCTCTTTGGAATACTTTTCTCTGCATCTCTAACCATTGCGGTTCAGTTTTCATCGCCTCGCAAAGTTGATCGACCAATTTTCAGGTGACTCCAGGATATATGTTCATACAAATATATTTATATATACAATATGACTTTTCTGTAGTATTGCATAAATCTCATCATCTCACTTCATCTCAGTGTGATGAAGATAGATCACGATCTAATCTTAACGACTAGTTGAATATTTGTTAGAATTCCATTTGGTCGAGCTGCAAACTCTAGGCCTACTTTATGATAGCTTACAATGATTACATGATCAATCATGATGATGTCACAAACCGTGAGATTAACACTTGTGAGGGTTATATCTAACGGCATGTGTATCATACCTATGCGTTACCATGGAAACTACCGTATTTGGCGTGAAGAAAAAGAACTTTCAAGGATCATTAGATGAACACTCTGGAAAAGTAATCCCTCCAGAACGAACTTTGATAATTCTTTTTTTGTTTCCTAACTTTGGTATGGTTTTAGATTATCTGCGGTGGAGAGAAGGAATAGATTATTCATAGCATTGCAGAAACGTGATTGACTCCCATCAGTCACTTCTGTTGTTCTAACAACACTTCCGGAAGTGACTGCAGCTCATTTCCGGTGGCAGTGATTGATGGCGGAGGTCGGGATAACTCCCATGATTCCAGATTCCAGAAAGAACTATGAGCGATAATACGGGGTATTACGCGCCCAGGGGGTCACTGGCTCTTTGAGTGTAGGTACCTACTGCGAAATTACAGCCCCCTTATATTTCGTCATTTGGCAGCCCCTTGAAAATGTGTATTATTTTTACAGTTGGGAGACCTCTTCCCTTTAACTGATTATTTTTGGAATTATATAGATTACTCAAGTCATGTATGAAATGTAAGGATTCATTCTGTCTAGCCTAAATGAGTTGTGACAGCCCCCTGATTCAGTACTTTCCATTTATTGATAGCCCCTAAATTTTTGTTTTTATGTAATTGACAGCCCCTTTTTTCATGCTTCGGCACACGCCCAGCCATAGCTATTCTGGGTCGTTACCAAACTTGGTACCCATTCCTATACTGAGTACCCCCCATCCCCCGCCTCCGGCTTATGCAGTGTAGACTGACTGCCGCCAACTGATGTTACTGTTGTGTTCAATCTGTGCATACTTGTACAGGCAATTTGTGACACTCGATAAAAACAATACCAAGTCATAGATTACACTGAAGGAAATGCAATACAGGGGAGAACATTTTGTTCATGTCTATTTAGAATGGCTGACTTCTCGAATGACAATACAAATTAACATTTGGTCTAACTCTAAACTGCAACTGTCTAAGGGCTTTTTAAACTGTGTGTATTCTCCCAACTGCATAGATTCAGCTGATGTATACCGAACAACGCTAATATGTAATATGGACTAATTTATCATCTAGCGTATGTCTAACTGTAGGCAATGGTGTACTCATAAGTGAAAATCTAAATGAACTGTAATAAATTACAGTATGATGTATTGCCTAATATCTATCCTGTAAACGTAGATATTTTCGCGCTGTAGGCCTACATATTTTTGCGATTTTCGCGATTTTTAAAAATCCGCGAAAATATGTACAAAGCGAATCTTTATACAGCATTGAACTAAATTAAGAGCCGAACCTCAGATATCCGCGAATTTAAGTACCAGCGAAAATGTCCTTTTCAGCAAATTCGCGAAAATTTATACTCGCGAAAATATCTACATTTACAGTATGCTAAAGCAACTATATTATGCATTAGACTTCCCCAGTCCCTCCCCGAGTGATATACCATATTCGCAACTTACATTTTACATTTAGCTGTTTAGGAACGTAATATAGTAATACCACATTGCACCTATTCTACCTATCATGCATATTGGGAATGTGTGACGATATTAGCTGTAGGCAAACCACCATCCAACCAATCTACATATGCAGCCCCTTTTACTTCTAATCCACTAGCTCCAGCCTGTGCCCATTCAGATAACACCTACACGTGGAGGCCGATTCAATCTGGTGTCAGGCAGGAATAGATATAGACCAATTGGGAGGGGAGGAGAGCAGTTTGTATGCTGTGGTCGAGTGTCTATACAAAGAGACATGCCTATAGCTGCTGATAACTCGCCTGTGAGCACTGATACGGTTGTTGGGGCGTTTCTGAGAGTTTATCCTAAAAGCTGTGGCATTTATCTACTAGTGATCACTGCTTATCTCAACGTTTTCTGAATCTTTGAATAATTATTAGCTATACAGGGTATGGTTTTGTTGTCCTGTATAGCATGCTGTAGGGGCCTTGATTGCATGTATGTACGCCAAAGCTTTACTTTCTAAATGAGAAGTGGTATCTTCAATTTAAATCATTGTAAACATGGTCTTAGATCCAGTGCCCATTCATCAATATAGCATTTATTATCATGTGCTGTATGCAACTGGCGATAAAAACCAATTTCGTTATTGGTTAGACAAAGATACACGAGCGTATTTACCATTTACCATTTTCCATGGTTGTGCATTTAAAACAACTAATATTCGAGTAGCGATTCCGACAAAATTATCAGCAAAATCACAGCTGCTGATATATCATTTTGAATATCCTGACTCGGCCTTTAATAACTCCCTCCTGGATATCTTATTTTACCTATATTATGTCCATGCACATAGTATAGGGAAGATCACGATAATATATCCCTAGACCACCTGTGTGGACCGGGCACATTTACCTAACTTTATCGCCCTTTATTTGCGTTTTTCCTCAGCTCTTCCCTGCAGAGATGAAGTATGTCTGATTTATGAGTCCTATCTTCCTTGATTTAATGCGCTTGTAACATTATCCTGTCGCCCCTTTAGGAATAACAGATCCCTTTGCTGATACCTGCTTGTCATTAATTAATCACACTATCACGTTACCTTAAGCTTTGCTAAACGGCCGCAGTGGAAAGAGGAAAAGAAAATAGCTCAATCATAGCAAAGTATTGGATGCTGAATGGGATGCATTGTTGAGAAGATTTGTTTGAGCGGAATTGGAATAACGACAAAAGGGGAAGGTGAAAGGCTTGTGACAAGAAAGCTGTTCATTATCTCTACACGCTGTGGAGCAGGGCTTTTCATTTCAGTCCTCCTTTTAAATTCACCAACCGACAGCCCTGCACATTGATGCCTGGCATCGTGGCTCCATATTACATGGGCGTGGTACCTGCTGCATTCTTCCTTGTTCCTTAATTATGTGTGAATGTTTTATGAATTCACCAGATCTCCCATCCTCTCCTTTATAAGCACCATATCACTCTGGCTGTGGGGTTTACTTAAGTCTTTTGAATCTTCCTTTACTCATCCCCCAGCCACCCTCTCATTTACATCCACCCCCCTCTCTCTCTCTCTCTCTCTCTCTCTCTCTCTCTCTCTCTCTCTCTTTCTATCTCTCTCTCTTACTCTCTCTCTGTTTGTCTCTGGAGATTGTCTCTGGAGCTGTCTCTGTTCCAATATCCTCGTCTCTGTCTGCCTGCATGTCGTTGTCTTTCTATGTCTTTCTATGGCTGTTTGTCTGTGTCCTGTCTATCTGTCACTGTCTCTGTGTAAGTCCCTCTGTCTCTCTCTACATATATATATAATGTTCATATTTCCACTTGCTAGGACAACCAGTCATACATTTCATAGAGCTGCCCATTCCTCCCAAGACTATTTGCGTTATCTTATGTCTAAAGCAGGGTATAGGTGGACGGTAGGTATAGTGGGTGAGGGGGATAATAGATAAGATGATGGGAGGGTAAAGGGTTAACCGTGGGAAGCCGCTGTTATCAGCTGCAAAACGGCATCTGCGATTTAGAAAAGGGGTGCCTCGCTTATAGGAGACTTATTGTGTTATAGATGCCTTGGTATATTATGTCCAGGCCTAAAATTGCAGATATGTAATGGGATCCCTGCATTTTACAGGAATGGTATCATTTGATGTGCTTAGATAATAATGTCTACAGTATCCCTCCTTCTAAAACATCAACTACTCATTGCTGTTACCCTCTGGAGCTTAAAGCCAATTTTGTGATGCACTGCCATCTTTTTTTTCTCAGACAGCAGCAGCATTAAAGGCTATGCAAAATGGTCATCCTATCTGTAGGTATGCTCACACAATCTAGTCATCCTATGAAGATAGGATGGCCATAAGCCAACTGAGTGCATCTTGCTATACCATCCTGTATCATAGTAAAATGACATGCACCAAAGAGAAAAGATGTTATGCTATTGACTCTAATAGGTTACCCAAACGTTGTCTCTTAGGGGCCGTCCATAAATGATGTCACGCTTTTTTGGCCCTTTTTTTACCCCCCCTCCCCCCCATGTCACGTTTTGCTTAACCCCCCCTCTAGACGTGACGTCACACAAGCAGCTACCCCCCCTCCCCCTTTGAACTATTGTAATGCCCAGGCTTTTTCGCTAAAAAGGGTGCAATATTCCTTTCCCCCCCCCCAAATCCACCATCCCCCTCCCTGTTGTTAAAATATGATCACTCCCTAAGTTTAGGGAGTGTTCATTTACTAGTTACAGGGGGTTGGTCGGAATTTCCGACTCCTCATGACGGGGGGACGTAAAAAATTTTGACCCCTCGGGAAATTTCTGACCTCTCCTGATGGGGGGGGGGGGGGGGGGGCGGGCGTAAAATATTCAGCCCCTTTTAATGCTTCAAAGACGGCAAGATACCTTAACGCATCATGCCATTGGTTGCATGAATGCAGGCCCGGCGAGTAACTCACCAGTGCTGCATTCAAGCATCATGTCAACCTTATGAGGTTGGGACACCCCCAAAAGGTCGCCATGATGCAGCAATGCAGCACTGGCAAGTTACCGTAAATTCCCGCGTACTACCCGCGGGTAGTACGCGAACCAAATCGCCAGGGCGGGTTATAGGTTTATCCTTAAGTCTAGGTGCGGGTAGTACGAGGGTTTTTGCATTTGGGTATTTCAGAATTTGCTTTTAACTCACCCCTCCCCTAAGCTAGGTAGCACCTTAGGGGGTGGGGTGAGGGGGGGGGGCACACCTCCCCTCATCATGGTAGCATGTATTGGCGGTCACAGCTTTCTCCCCCCCCCCGCCACCCATATACTCCAGGCAGGTAACACAGCTCCTGGTGGCTTGGCGTCACAGCTTTCTCCCCCTACCCCCCCCCGCACATTACCCAAGACCCTACCCATAGGCAATTCTAGGTAGCACCTTTGTATTTTGCGGTCACACCATACCCATGTAGAGAGCAGTGTGCTGCTGCCAGAAGGACTGGGGGTATGGGTAATATTTAGCAATTTTCCAAAACTCTAGGTGCGGGTAATACGAGGGTTTTTCCTTTGGAGCACTCAGATCCCCTGTGCGGGTTATAGGATTCTCCCAAAGTCGGGGTGCGGGTTATACGCGAGATGCGGGTAGTACGCGGGAATTTACGGTACTCACCCGGGCTGCATTGGTGCATCATGACAATGTCATCTTTTATTGACATGTGTCCTTAAAGGGTTAAGCAAAAAAGCCTGCCCATTACTTTAGTTAAAAGGGGGGACGTAACTTTTTCAGCACCTTCGTTGAGGGGGGGGGGGCACAAAACATATATTTTAGATTATTCTAGGATTGTCTAGAGGGGGGGGGGCAAACCTGGCCAACCCGGAGTCACTATGTGTTTCCCGCGAGCGAAGCGCATTAGGTAATATAGTAGGGGGGTTTGGGAGCATGCCCCCCAAGAAAATGTTGTTGATCTCGGGCCAATGGGGGGGAGGGATATAAAATATTCACCTCTGTGCAAAATCTCCCTTAGTACACTGCTTCTATGAGAAA